>CM022951.1:9882892-10482892 GCA_012931725.1 Litsea cubeba
ATCCGATACCAAGCACTTAGTGGTATTCAACAACTGCTTGGTGTGTGTTAAGAGGAGGGAGGATTCTTCTCTCGCACACTGTGATTTGAATGTTTTCCCCTTCCTGGATTGCCATAGATGCAACAAGTCCGACCAGGGCATCTGCACGGATGTTTTCACCTCTACGAATGTGGGTGATGTGACAGATGTCAAACTTTTACAGAAGCGATTGTGCCTTGTTGTAGTAAGGCAGCAGATCAGGCTTTTTGACTTCATATTTCTGATTCATGTGGTTGACGGTCAGTTGAGAATCCAAAGACTTCCAGCATGGTGATGCCGGATTTGATGGTAAGTTCCAATCCTAGGATCAGAGCTTGGTATTTAGCTGCATTGTTTGTGCATGGTTCCAGTAGCGAGAAAGGTGTGGAATCATGTATTTGTCAGGGCTAACAAAGAGGATGCCAACTCCCGAGAACAACTATCTTTTTTCATTTGTAGATGGGTTCGTCTGGGAGATCATCTCTGAGTGGAGAATCTTCAGGCAATGGATGCTCTGCAAGAAAGTCTGCTAGAGCTTGGCATTTGATTGCTTTTTGTGGTACATACCTAATATCAAATTCTAACAAAAGGATGGACCATTTTGCCAGTCGGGCAATGAGAGAACCTGCTTTTGTGACGAGGACCTTCAAGATTTGATCCTCGAGAATAGGTAGACTGTGTTGGAAAGCAAGTAGTGACCTAGCTTTTGTACTGCGAACATCACTGCAAGGCATTCTTTTTCGACTGGAGACTAGCGATGCTCTGCACCTACAAGCATGCGGTTGAGGTAGTATAGAGTAGCTCTTTTTCTTTCATCATTTTCTTATGCAAGTAGAGCGACCAGCAGCGACCAAAGAGTGGTCAAGGGCTCTTGTATACAAGATGAATGGTTTTCCAGTGGTAGGAGTAGCTAACACTGGAGGTTTAGTCAGGTATGGCTTGATATCTTGAAATGCAGCTTCACAGTCAGCATCCCAGATAAAGTCTACCCTTTCTTTATTAATCAAGAGAATGGACGGCACTTCTCCTAAAGATTGGAGATGAAGCATCTGATGTAGGCATTTCTAGAATAGGCCTTGACTTGTGATGGGGTCAAGTTCTATTCCAGTTTCCCGAACTAGGAATCCGAGGAACTTACCCGACGAGACGCCGAAGAAGCATTCAGAGGATTCATCCGCAATTTGTGTTTGCGGAGTCGGAGGAAGACTTCTCGAAGGTCCTCGAGATGATCTTCTTTTCTTTTGCTTTTGACGGCGAGGTCATCAACGTAACATTTGACCATCTTGTGCTGCATATCTTGGAATATTTTCATCATAGCCCTTTGATATGTGGCACCAGCATTTTTCAGACCAAATGGCATGACAATGTAGCAATACGCCAAATGGGGTCCGAAATGAAGTGAGTTTCTCATTTTCAGGATGCATCTTTATTTGATTGTAGCCAGAGAAGTCATCCATGAATGTCATTCGCTCGAATCCACAGGTATTGTCAATCATTACCTCTAGTATGGGGAGCGGGAATTCATCTTTAGGGCATGCGCCATTCAGGTCTCTATAGTCAATACAGACCCTGATCTGCCCGTTTTTCTTTATCACGAGGACAATGTTGGCCAACCATTCAGGATGTTGTTCCTCTCGGATGAAGCCAACGCTTTTGAGCTTTTGAACTTCTTGTTCAATTTTATTCATCACATCCGGACGGAATCTTCTTTGGCCCTGCTTGACAGGCTTGATTTCTTCTTGAAGATTGAGCCTGTGGACTGCTACTTTGGGGTCTAAACCAGGTATTTCAGCATAAGACCATGCAAAACACGCAACGAACTCACGAAGAAAAGTGATATACTTGGGTAACTCATCATCCTTTATATTCTTTCTTATGAATACTGGACGTGGGTTATCTGGTGTTCCCAAGTCTATCTTTTGAACAGGATCTTCTGTTGGAAGGTTCGAAGGTGGTTCCTCCACAATATTTTCGGAAGCTTCCAGCTCAACGAAACCTTCAGGGGTTTTAAGGGCATTTCCAGACCAAGGCTTTGTTCCTTTCCATGGGTCTTCTTCATCGGTGATCTTCTCAAGGCTTGCTATGAGATGGTCCCAATCGCCCATTGAAATTGGGTCGAAGTAGGGTACTTCTTTTGGAGACGAGGGTTCTTCTGGGTAAGAAGACCACATGTCTGTGCCACTGAACAATTACTTTTCATCGTCCGAGAAATCATACCAATTGGATGAGCTTCCTAGATCTTTGTCAGGTGACTCATCGAAAAGATATCCAGGGAGTTCAATCTCTTTATGGACATGAGATGTTGAGGCTTGGTCGGCAAGTCGACTTTTAAGCCTTTGTGTCAACTGTCTCAGAGGAGTGTCGGGATCATACTCTAACCCGTGTGAAGACTTTTCTATATGGCCGTAGAGTCTCCAATCTTCTAGCTGGCTTTTGGTCAAGGCGGGCCCCAATGGTGTGAGAATACAGTGGCCTTCTCCCAAACCGACTAGGTTTTGAGCATCATAGCCCATTTTCTTCATAATAGCTTGTGCCAAAGGACTATATAGGGATAGATACCTTCGTTTTGGAAAGGTTCAAGCATGGAGTTTGATGAAGAAGCATCCGATCTATGGAAGATGATCGGTTTTTCCTTTGTTGAAGTTGCTGGGAACAATGAAGGAAGCAGACGTGGATCTTCTATGTAAGAAGGTGTCTCCATTGGGGTAAGAGCGGGCTGAACTTACTGAGTTTCAGCTTGCTTGACGATGTGTCGTATTCTGGCTCTGAATCCGAATCCGTGTCTTGCATGATAGACATAAAAGAGACAACAAATTTGCCCCCAGTCTTATACTTTGCCTTCTCCACTTTAATTGTGATGCCAAATGCTTTGGAAGTCTTGAGGGAGATGATAAAGGGAGATTGACTGCTCTCTTTGGATTACCGGAGGGTTTGTTTTCTTCCGGTGATTGTGTAGGATCCTTGCCTTTATCTTTCTGGAGATTTCCGGCAAAGGGGTATTATTTCCTTCTATTCTTCTTCTTTTTCACCTTCATACATCTGGGAGTCTGCAAATTGGACTTCTTTACATTTGAAGGGCTCTCTGTCCGCAAAGACTTGAAGTAACATGCCGGTGTCGCCAACGAACTTGATGTAGTAATGTAGAGTTAAAGAGATAACACCATTCTCGTGTATCCAGGGGCGTCCGAAAAAGATATTGTAGCATGAAGGGGTATTTATTGCATACACAGTGACCTCGGAGATAAAGATCACCGATTTCTAACTTGAACCTAATTTCGCCTATAGGCCTTGGGTGATCTCATCGTATCCAAAGATAGATATAGATGTGTGGCTCAGCTTGCTGGGTGGATGCCCAACTCTTCGAGAGCCGAAGTGGAGATGAGGTTGAGTGCAGAATCTGGGTCGATCTGAACTCAGTGTATAGGCATTTCCTTGATGTACCCTGTGAAGTACAGCGGTCGGTTGTGCCTTGTTTCGACAAGTAGGAGGTCTTCCTTTGTGAAGGCGATGATTGCACTTGCTGCTTTTTGAGCCAAGAAGCATTCGATGCATGATCCCTCAGTTTTCTTCTTTTTTCCCTTTGACGAAGTTTCTGAGTTTTTGGCCCGATAGTCCATTTCATTTTGGAGGACTTGCGGGGCATGTTGTTGACATCCTCATTTAGCTTTTGTAATTCTGAAATGAGATTATCACGAGTGCGCGGAGACATTCGCAATAAGTCTAGGATGTGCAGACGTGCAGATGTGTGTTTGAAGTGCTCGATCAAGTCATACTTGAAAGCCTCCTTGGGGCCGCATGTTCATCATTGTTGCCACTAGGGGCGTTTACAGCATCTTTTCCCGAAGGATTTACATATGTAAAGGAAGATTGGTTGTAATTTTTGTGGTAGTCCCGGCCAGAGTAGGTGCCTCTACCAACTTCGAGAGCTTCTTAAGAAGGGTCTTCGTTTGGAAGATTGTCTTCAGTATCACGAGGCTGTCGTTTCTCATTTAATGGGGATGGATATTCAGCAGAGTTACCGTCCTTATTGATTGTGTTGCATGAAGCATTTTTTGGGAACAAGTCCTGAACAACATCCAGCAACTTTTCTTCTTCGTTGACCAATTCATCGTCCCAAGCATCAATAGCCGGGGTTTCTTCATGATGGTCAGTCGGGAAGAGTGTGAGTTCTGAAGTCACAATCACAAGAGAAGAAACCTGAGAGGGTACCATCTCTATGAAAGTCAGGTGAGATGAGGTAGCTCTAGAGGATATGGTGCTAGGCATCATCGGAGTGCACGTGATCTCATCAGACTAGGCTTCGGAAGAGCTATAATCTCGAATTATCACATTACAGGCAACTCTGACAGGAGATGTTGCCTGCTCAGAGTCAGACTCATCCTCCAATGAAAGAAGATCATTGATCTAGCAATTTTCTCCACTTTCAGGAGTTAAGGGAGGAGGTACCTGGTGGTCTTCGGGGACTTCCGGCTTTAGATTGCGAGGAAGCTCGTTGACGCGGTCTTGCTCTTGTTCTAGAGCGAGATGCTTGCAAAGATCCTCGTATATTCCTTTAGATCAGGCATGGGAGCCAATCTTCTTCTTCGTCTGCTCTTTGTGGTTCAACATGGTTGATTTCCACTAGAGCAACGACGGGTGTTGGGTCAACAACATTTTCTTGTACAACCTCTTGGTCTTCTTCATCATTAGTCCAGGATCCTTGTGGCTGTAAGGGGTTATACTAGATTACTGGCATAAGGTAAGTTTCAGGAACTCATTCTTCATTGGAGAGTTATTCTCTTGTTTCGAGGGATTCCTCCCACTCGTCGGTGTCGTTGGACTCGTATCCATCATTGGTGTCGCTGGACTCGTATCCATCAATGGAGAATTCAACTACCGAATTGCAAGAGTACGATGCCCCCTGCATGGCATTTTTTTTGAATTGAGGTGACATGAAATCACTAAGAATGAATTTTCTTACCCCCTTTGAAGTCTCTCGAAGGGACGTTTTTGTTGCCCCCAGTGAAGCGGTATTGGAGGCCTCTCTGCCTTTTCATGGACTTCTTGCTTGACTGGGTCTTCTCTTGTCATTTGAACTTGAGGAGATGTTCCTAGCCTGCCTTCGCTATTGAGTTGTTTGCTTTGTTTTCACGATCTCCCAGTTTTCATCTTCTAGGAGATCAGGATGTACCCATATGGGTTGTCCGTCTGGTGTCGGATAAGGAACTAGTGCTTCTGAGGCTTGAATTCTTTTAATGACCTTAAAGGAAGTAGTGATCTTCTTATTCGTTGATTTTGGTGTTTATCTACATGACACCATGTTGATGGAGGCAGACCCATAGTTTTTGTCAAAGGTGATGACTCCGTTTTTCCACATCTCATTTATTTTCTCTCTCACAACAAAGCATTGATTGAGAGGATGCGAGATCATCTGGTGGTATGGACAGTACCGAGGATCGTTGGTTTTGCCAACATCTCCTGGTCTTTTAGGTTCAGGCAAGGTGAGCTTGCCGTTTCCCACGAGAGCCCCGAAGATTTTATCAACATCTTCATCGAACGGGTATTTCTTTTCTACTCGCTCTTCGGAGGCATCAGAGAGGTAAGGTCTCTTAACTGCAGCTTTATTTTCAACTTTCTTTGGTGGCTGAGGAGTTGACTTGGTTTGCACATTGAGGACCTCTTTTTTCTTTGGCTTTGAGGTTGCAATGGTAGTTGGCTCTCTTCTTGATTATTTATGACTGTTGAGGTCTTTGATCACCGTTTCAGCTTCCATGGAAGCTTCTAGGAGTTCCCCCAGGTTCTTTGATTTGTTGCCAATGATCATGGAGCGGATTCTAGCTCTCATGTTGTTTCGGCAGATGTCGACTAGAGACACTTGTGGCAATACATCTGAGCATTTGTACACCATTGCTTTCCACTTGTGAATGAAGTCGTATGTTGACTCATTCTCCCCCTGTTTTAGGTTGCAGAGCTAGGCCATAGTAGCGGGATGATCCTCACCTATGAAGTGAGTCAGGAAGCATGTCTCTAGTATGGCCCAATTTTGGATGGAGTCCTCCAGAAGAGTGGAGTACCAATCAAAGGCCATACCTTTTAAAGTACTTGCAAAGAGGCGGATCTTGAGTGCATCTTGATCCGCAATAGCTCCCGCCAAGATTTTGAAGTGGATGACGTGTTGTCTGGCTGATCCTTTCCCCGTATATATTTGGAGAGTAGGATGCTTGAATTTTGTAGGGTACGGGACCGAGTCCATCCATAAGGGATATGGTGGCTTGATCCCATGCTCCTTCGGTATATCATCTTCTTTAGCTTTTTCGAGGATACTATCTACGTCCTTTTTGGTGAGGGCCCGTGACTCATTTTCTTCTCCATTTACCTCATCATCTTGAAGATTCGGACGAGGGTCATTGTTCACCTGATTTTGAGAGGCGATGAGAAGGTTTTCCATCAGAGTTTCAATCCTCTACTGGCCTTGTTCCAACTGCTGGATGCGTGTGAGCGCATCATTTTGAGGTGGATTGCGAGGTGGTGCCTCAGAATTAATAGCCATTACGTTCATCCCTTGGGATTTGAACGAAGAAAATGTCCTGGTGACTGAGCTGAGGCTTATTCTTTTTTATGAAGAGCTTGAGGAAGGATCAATTTGCCGTCCTTGGCTTGAAGGAGCAATGGATTCTTCTGAATGTCTTCTTGTCCTAGAGACGCTACGGGGTCACCGGACCATATGGACAGCAGCAACTTGGTCAGATCTTTCTTTTTCGACACATTTATGGGAGACTTGAAGTGTAGGAGGCTGGGCCCTTTGCTTCTCTAGTCTCTTTTGTCGATACGACACGCGGCGGCGTATACGACGAGCAATTTGAGCTTCTGTCAGTTATGGCTTGGCTTTGACAATGAAGGATGTACTCCCTCGGGCGCAACAGCCGAGCCTATCTTCTTTCTAGCTAGGCATGGACAAGATCTGGACCCAATCTTTTGCCTGTTGCAGCGAAACTTTGAATTTTTCGAGTTCGGCCCCTGTAGAGATGAAGGGTTGAACTGCAGGATTGTATGCCTTAGCTGGTGCTTATAGAGGCCTAGTGATGCATGATCTGATTTTGGGCTTGTAGGAACAAGCCGGCTCATGCTGGGTTAACTTGGTTGTCAAGTTGGAGATGGGTTTCTCCTCTTTCTGTAGGCAAGAGGGTAAAACTGGTTCTCCTTAAGAGGGGCCAGGTATGCTGGCTTGGTGGATGTTTGAGACATTCTTTGTTTTGGTGAAGGTTTTGGGGACCAAGTCTTGGGATATACCTGGTTGTTTGTGGGTTGAGGCTTCGCGGGGGTGTCGTGGGCTTTAGGTTTCCTAGCGCTCGCCTTTGGTGTCATGGTAGTGACACGTTGAGAGGCGATCTTCTGCTTTTTGGCAGGCACAGTTTCTTCTTCGGGAAGTGGGAATGGTCCCAGCGTCCCAAAGACGATAGACCGGGGAGTCGAGGTCGACCCGGAATTCAGAGAGTTGCCGAGGGTGTTGACGCTTCGGCAGCTGACAGTTCGCTTATGAGTGTACGTGTTTTGCTTCTGTTGAAGCATGAGTTGGTGCTTGTTTTCGTCGAAAGCAATGGTCAAGGAAGCTGTCATTGGTAGTTTTTCGAAAAATTCCTGAAACAAGGTCACATCCATTAGTAATTACAAGAATATAATGATCATAAATGGGAAATAATATAACTTTGTTTTTTCAAATCGCTCGAGGGACATGACCCAAGCAATATGAAGAAGGCAAAAAGCCATAGATAGTACAATTGTTCAGATCGCAAGTATGGTGAGCCTAGAATGAGTGTTCCGGTGACTGCTAGAAGCAATTGTAAACCTAAATTCGACTTATCGAGAAGTAGGGCTTGCTCGAGGTAAGAAGAATATAAAGGTTGGAGTTACAAATGAGCCGGTCGCAAATACAGTAGACCCTGAAAGGGTGTACCAGTACTGCTAGGCACAAATGTTGGAGATTGCATCTATGAGATGGGATTCTCTATTTTAAGAGGTCAAGATTGGTTTTATCGAAGAGAGCAAATGGTATTCAAATTCGAACACGGGCTCAACAATTTCTACGAGCACCAATGCCCAGAAGGGAAGAACCACAATTTCTCGAATCGGAAACCAAAATGACGAGAGTTTTTTTTTTTTTTTTGAAAGGTCAATATCGGATTCATCAAAGAGAGCGAATGGCATTCCAATCCGAACACGGGCTTAACATTTCTGCGAGCGCCAATGCTCGGAAGGGAAGAGACCAAAATTTCTCAGATCTGAACCCAAAGATGACGAAATTTTTTTTTAAAGATTTTTTTTTATTTTTTTTAAGTTATATTTTTTTTAAGATTTATTTTTTTATAGATTTTTTTTAAAAAATTATTTTTATTATAATTATTTATTTTAAAAAAAGGAATTTAACGTTCTTTTTTTTAAGATTTATATTTTTTAAAAAAGATTTTTTTTATTTTATTTTTTTTCTAATATTTTTTTTATTTAAGGACGAGAGAGTACACATAGGTCTCCTAACCCGGTCTTATGAAACCTCAATTGATATAATTGCCCCCAGGTAAGGGTAGGATTACTGAATGAACCGATTTGGAGGACCCTGGCCTAGAACAGTCAACCTGTCTCCACACTTTGGACAAGGCTTTTCTTGAATCAATCATGATGAAAGAACGCAATTGGTTCAACCTTAGTGGTCTATGTCTGTTTTTTTTTTTTAGATCCCTAAGAGACTCATCAAAGAGAAATGGTGGCCATTAATTTCCACAATTCGAACCGGCTCAACATTTATGCGAGCATAGAGATGAAACGGAAAGGATCAAAGTTTCTCAGTTTTGAATCCAAACTAAGAAATTTGATTTTTTTTTTAAGATCCCTAATGAACTCATCGAAGAGAAACGATGGTCATTTCCACAATTCGAACCGGCTCAACATTTCTGTGAGCACAGAGACGAAACGGAAGGGATCAAAGTTTCTCAGTTTTGAATCCAAACTAAGAAATCTTTTTTTCAAAGATCCTTAATGAACTCATCAAAGAGAAACGATGGCCATTTCCACAATTCGAACTGGCTCAACATTTCTGCGAGCATAGAAACGTAATGAAAAGGATCAAAATTTCTCAATTTTGAATCCAAACTAAGAAATACTTGTTTTTTAAGATCCCTAATGAACTCATCGAAGAGAGACGATGGCCATTTCCACAATTCGAACTGGCTCAATATTTCTGCGAGCACAGAGACGAAACAGAAATTATCAAAGTTTCTCAGTTTTGAATCCAAACTAAGAAATCTTTTTTTTTAAGAGAAAGGGTGGAAATAAGTGGTGATCCGGAGATCGACCTTCGCAAGTAAAAAGGAAATCAACTTCTTTTAAGTTTCCATTGCACATAAATTTAAGAAAAGAGACAAGTTTTTGAAATGCTGTAAAAGACGATTTCATATGTTTTGCCGTGAAAGGCGATGTTTGTCATGAAAGGCGATTTCTGGCATTTATAGCTGATTTTGGTGTTTATAGCTAATTTACAATTCTTATCAATAATGAAAGACAAGAGTTGTGATTTTTGTCTATTTTAAAAAAATATACAAACTACAATGAAAAACAAGAAAGGAGGATCTAACTTCTCAGGAGATTGTGGGGGACTCGTTCAGATTGACGGTCGCAAGCCATGTGTGGACTTCGCCATCATCCATGCAGATGAGAATAGAGGATGCTCTTGATTCGCTTGGCTTGGCTATAACCTCAGATTTTTAGAGGACAAAGACCAAGAGGAGGTCCTATGTCCAATAAAAAGCTAAGTAGACGAGCTGAAAAGCCACGTCTAATCCATTCGAGGCAAAAGGAGGAGGCAAGGACTTTGGGGGGATACCCTCCAAGGGACTTTTGCCACCTTGTAGCGGTGGTCGGTGCAGAACTTCAGCAAAATTTTCTCTCCTTTTCTTTTTCTTGGATTTCGGGATTTTCTGTGCTTTTTTCCATCTCTCCGGTGATTTTTCCGATCTGGAATTTGTTGGAATGATCTCTTATTTAAAGGCATTTGGTAGCGATTTAGGAGAGTTTAAGGGCTTTAAAGCCACATAATGGGATGGGTTACAAGATTTATTTCTTTATTTTGTAACTCCTTTTTCTTGGCTTCTGATTGGCCGGTGGAGATTAAGGGCATGTAATCGCCTTTAATCACCAAGATGGGAGGAGTTTCATGGTTTAATTGTCATGAATCAATTGACTTGTAACTCCCAGATGCTCACTTCTGATTGGGCCGTCCAAAGTAATGAATTAAAGACTACAATAAAGCTAGTCAATTAATTGTAATAAGTGGTCGCCGAGCAGTTGAAGAGTCACTAGCCGTGCCGCGTCTTTTGTGATTCTTCTGGGGATGATCATCGATGGATTGTCATGCTGATCGACATCGGATGACCATGTAACTTCAGACATTGGTTGCTAATAGCGGGCCTGTGACATCTGTCCTGTCGATTTTTCGATCGATCGGGTGGAAAGTGCACTTTTTTGGTCGACCGGTTGGCGATCAATGATGATTTTGATACTTTTGAAGATGGACCCATGATTTTGATGGATGTTGATGGGTTTGGTGCCTCAAAAGTCTGAATTTTGGAAAATCACAGGAGCCGGAAGCTTCGAAACGCGAAAAGGGATGGAAAACGAGTCTCTCCAGGGGAAATCCGGCGATCCGGAGCTCCATGGTCGCCAACGACCATGGGCCAGGGTCGCGGGCTGCGACCCTGGGGGAATTTTCCCCTTTCGTTCCCGTTTTGCAGCCGTTTCAATATTTTTTCCAATTCTTTTTTCTTCTGTGTATTTCTTGACACTTTTGCATATTTATTGGCTTGATTTCCTTATAGAAAACTTGACTAGAATCCTTGCAATTTGAAATGAAAAGTCTCCAATTTTCCAGGGATGTTGAAGACTTTGTCGCGTAGAGCTGCCAATTTTTCGTCAGAAGCCGAAACTGGGTCAAACGATGTCGGAATGACCTGAAATTTGAGGTGAAGCCTCCTGAGCAATAAATAAGACCAACCACAGGCTTTTGTTTGAGTTTTGAGGCTGTATGATGTCCTGTCGTCAGTAGACTTGATTCTGTCGCGAGGAAGATGTCGCGCTTTGAGTTGCGGTCAACCGATGTCTGATTGACCTGAAATTTGACAGGGAACCTATTGGAGTCATTTTGAGATGATCCACAGGCTCTGTCTTAGAAACCATGAGCCCAGGGAGCTTCGTCGCCGAGACGCCTGATTTGGCTTCCGAGAGTCAAAGTCTGGTTAAATGTTGTCGAAATGACGTGAAACTTGACATGTAGCCCTTCGTAAGAATCTTGAAGTTGCCCATGTGCTCTGTTTGATGAGTGATGACGCAGGTGGTTCTCCCCGCCGAGAGGCTTGATTTAGTTGTTCGAGGGGTTGATATAGGGTCAAACGTTGTCGGTTTGACTTGGAACTTGACGTGGAGCCTTTTGGATGTATTTTGGGACCATCCATAGGCTCTGATCGAAGATTTGGTGTCTTCGATGCTGTCACCTCCAGGAGCTCCTATTCAGCCGCTGGAGGAGCGAAGTTAGGCCAAATGATTTTGAAATGGCCTGAAACTTCTTGTGTACTCCTTTCTTGGCTGTCTTGAAGGATCTTGTAGTTTCTATTTGATTCTAACAAGATTTTACTTTTTTGGAAGTAGCATTGCCTATTTATGGTAGGCTACGGCTTCACGTACCTTTCTTGAGGTTAAAGTGGCAAAGTGACATTTTTGGTGTCAACAGTATCAAACATGAATTTTCTGCACCTAAGATACCACAGCAAAATGGAGTTAATGAGAGGAAGAATCATGTTGTACAAGAGATGGCACGAGCTATGCCACACAGTAAAAACATTCCTCAACGTTTTTGGGCTGAAGCAGTAAACACTGCAGTTCATGTTATCAATAAAGTCTACCTCAGGCCAGGAACAAAAATGTCCCCATATGAAATTTGGAGTGGCCGTAAACCAACTGTCAAGTATTTCAGGACCTTTGGGAGCAAGTTTGACTCCAGGAGCGACGAGGGTGTTTTTCTTGGTTACTCTATGACTAGTAAAGCTTACTTAGTTTACCATTCCAGAAACTCTACTATTATGGAGTCAATCAATGTGGTTATTGACGATGCAAGAACTTCATAATACTTTTCTGTTGACGAAGATGCTATAATTGTTTCTCATACTTCTAAACAGGTTGTAGACACTGGTGCAAGAAAGAATATAGTACAAGAACCGAAACTAGAATCGAAAGAAATAGACAATGATGAATCAAAAGAAGATCAAGCTGAACCAAAGGCACCAACCTCTGAATTAATGGTGCTTGACATCATTAAACACTTTGAAGAGCAAAGTACATCAAAAAGTTCACGACCAGTACCAAGAGTGATGAAGAGCCATCCAATTTCACAAGTGCTTGGAGATGCAATGGAGCCTATGAAAATGAGGAAATAGGTAGCGATGAGGTAAGTCATTTCTGCTACATTTCTTTCATTGAACCAAAGAACATAATAGAAGCTCTTGTAGATGATTGTTGGATTAATGCTATACACGAGGAGCTTGAACAGTTTGAGAGAAACTGTGTATGGGACTCAGTTCCTCGACCTAGCCATCGGCACCAAGTGGTTTTTTAACAATAAGATCAATCAGTTGGGGCAAGTCATAAGAAATAAAGCTAGGTTGGTGGCTCAAGGGTATACGCAAATCGAAGGGATCGATTTTGAAGAAACGTTTGCCCCTGTTGCTAGATTGGAATCCATCCGGTTGTTACTTACAATCGCGTGTTTTCTAAAGATCAAACTACACCAAATGGATGTAAAAAGTGTATTTATGAATGGGTATCTAAATGAGGAAGCCTATGTAGAACAACCAAAAGGATTGCAAGATCCTCAATACCCAAATCATGTGTTCAAACTAAAAAAGGAGCTCTATGGTTTGAAATAGGTTCTAGGAGCATGGTATAGAGACTAAGTGTAAACCCTTTTCATCAAAGAAGAATCTCATCACATTTTGATGGCACAAATCTATGTTGATGATATTGTCTTCGGGTCCACCTCTATAAATTTAGTCGATCAATTCTCTGTAGGCTTATAGATCTAGCAGTGTGAAAATGGAACATTTGTGTCCCAATCAAAATATGCTCCGAATCTTTGGAAAAAATTCGGAATGACATCTACTAGACATTCTAGAACACCAATGAGTACAAGTGTGAAATTGAGCATCGATTTGAATGGGAAAGATGTGAATGAAACACTTTATCATAGTATGAATGGCAGTCTGCTTTATCTCACTGCTAGTCGACCCTATATTGCATACAGTACGGGAGTTTGTGCTCGATATCAATCTAAGCCAAAGGAATCCCACATGCATTCAGTCAAAAGAATCATGAAATGTGAGTGGGACTGTCGATTTCGGAATTTGGTTGAGTAAAGACACAAATACAGATCTTGTTGGGTACTTAGATGCAGATTGGGAAGGGTGTGTGGATGATAGAAAAAGTACTTCTGGAGGGTGCTTCTTCATTGGGAATATTTTGGTTGCTTGGCAAAGCAAACAACAGACCTCGACTTCCTTGTCGATTACCGAAGCCGAGTATATTACTGCCAAGAATTGTTGTACTCAATTGCTTTGGATGAAACAGATGTTAACTGACTATGGGACTTATCAAGATATAATGAATATCTACTGTGATAATCAAAATTCCATTGACATATAAAAAAATCATGTCCATCATTCCCGAACCAAACATATCAATATTAAGCATGATTTTATTTGTGAGTTGGTTGAAGAGAAGATCATTGTTCTAGATAAAATCCCCACCGAACATTAATTGGCAGATTTCTTTACTAAACCTCTGGACCCAAATCATTTTGAGTCCCTTCTAAAGTCTCTGGGGATTTCCTCCTTTCCTTACAATCTTTTTACTCAAGTATATGCACTTGCATGTATTCACTTCCCTAAATTATTATCTTTGCATGTGATTTTTTGTTTTTAGTGCATAGTTTACTGATTGTCATCTCCTCTTGCACTATGGTTGCTCCTCCCTGATTATGATGTAGAAAATATGAATGAGTGGCTTCGATTTTATTTTGTGACCTAAACTGGAGGATCAAGGCTACCTACCAACATGTGTGATAGCTTCCACTCGATTGAAAAGTTTCGTCAGAGAGGGCTACCATGTCTGCTAGTGTGAAAGCCACCTATGAAAGTTCTTGGCTATTAAAAAAAATATAGAAAACAAATGAAAAAAAAGGAAGCCAACGACTATAATTGACTTTAAAAAAACGGGGGGGGGGGGGGGGGGTATATATATATGGGAAATTTAAGTGAGAACTAGTTCCCACCTATTATATGAGAAATTTTTATGGGGCCTAACTAGCAACCCATCCAAACCTACCAACTAATAGGCAATCCCCCTGATAGTCACTAATCCTAAGGATAGGCACACATCCAAATGGACTGAATCGTTGGATCGAGGGTTGAATATTTTTTTTAATATTGCAGCCATTAAAATCTTGGGCCACGGATATGAAGGGGTTAGGGGCATGGGTTTGGGGTCAAACTCGATACTTGGGGTGGTTCTCACATAGATCTTTCCATCCCCCCCTGGTCCCATCCCAAATGGGGACCACAATTGGGCCCGACAAAAAAGTTCTCACATAATATGTGAGAACAATTCCCACCTGAATATTACCCTATATATATAAATGGATTGGATACTAAGCCATCATATCGATATATCGCATCATTTTATTCGTGAGTTTGGTTGAAGAGAGGATCATTGTCCTAGATAAAACTCCCACTGAACATTAATTGGCAGATATCTTTACTAAACCTCTAGACCCAAATGTTTTGAACCCCTTCTCAAGTCTCTTAGGATTTCCTCCTTTCGTTAGATTTTTTTACTCAAGTATATGCACTTGCACATTTCCACTTCCCTCTATAATTATCTTTGCATGTGATTTTTTTATTTTTAGTGCATAGTTACATATTGTCATCTCATCTTGCACTATGGTTGCTCCTCCCTGATCATGATGCATAAAATATGAATGAATGGCTTCGATTTTATTCTGTGACCTGAACTGGAGGATCAGGGCTACTTGCGAACATGTGTGATAGCTTCCACTTGATTGAAAAGTCTCGTTAGAGAGGGCTACCATGTCCTCTACATATATCCCAATGTTGGGCGGGCGGGTGTGGGGGGATATATATATATATATGGATTTGGATCTGGATCGATAATGGTCTGTGTTTGTTCCTCGGTTTTTAATCTTTCTGTTTCAAATCGTGTCACGATTAAGGGGGAGCACACCATTTATCACACAAAATCACTTGACTTCTGTCAAATTACGTGCTGTAACTGTTATCCATGCTTAATTTTTGTAGTTGGGACGCACACTCTCTAGTATTTGGCATATACTTGATGATCTTTTGTTACAAAAAAAAAATCATCTTGAGCCAAAAATCAGAGAGTGCTCTCGCTATAGCGAGGCATCACGGGCCAGACTCCTCTTTTGCGGACTCGTTTATAAACTTCTATTTCATTCATTTTTCTCTCTTCTTCACTTGCTTTCTCTGCTAGGGTTTTCGTTTCTCTCATCTATTTTTGCTTCCCTTTTCTTTTTAACAATCCTTATAATCCTCCAAGGATTTGTCTTCTCCTTCTCCACTTCTTCCCATCCTATGTATGTTTTCCTATCTTTCCCATCTCATGGATTGTTATCATTATATGCCTTTATTAGTTGTTATGGTAAAGGAATTGCTTGGATACCACCTAAATTCGTGCCTTTGGCATATTTTTTTTTTAATAATGTGGATGAGGAGCTATTCTCTTGAGACCTTTCTGAAGAATCAATGAGATTGATTGAAGGGTGGAAGTGCTTGTTATTGAAGCCTGTAGGTTGTGGTACTATGAATATCTAATTCATTGGAATGATTTGCTTGTGTCTATGTCATGTAAGATGTTGATATTTGCTGTTTCGAACATTGGATTCAATGAAAGGAGTCTTTTTCCCATTTATTGGATTCTTCTCACTCTGCACATTAAGTGTTTGGTTAAATGTCCAAGAGAATTTTTGCACATTACATGTTTGTTAATTCTTCACTATGATTTTTAGAATTGCAAAATGGCTCGTAAACCATCAAAGGGAAAGCACCCAACTAGCTCTTCCTCTCGATTCAACACGGAATGATTCAAAGATATGAAAAGTTTTGAACTTTTTTAGTCTACTTTCAAAACTAGGTATGTTATATTTGAACGAATTGTTGAGCAAAAAGGGCTAATTATGATAGACTTCTTCGGATGGATCAGTCGTATCAATTTCCAGATTCTTATGGACATGAAAGACAAAGTTTTAGAAGATTGGGTACGAGAATTCTACTGCAATATGTTCGATGTCTCTGAGGATAGTTTTCAAACATATGTTATGAGCAAGACCATTACTGTCACGGCTGATAAAATAGGTGATTAATTTCAAATCCGTAGACCAATGAATCCTTACTAACCGTTTCCTGATCCTGAAAACATTGAGTATCACAAGAATGAAGTGACTACAGAGTTATGTGGTGAGTCAACTGAATGGAATTCCTTGCTGCTGAAGATCTTCGTTTTAATTTCTGAATATCGGCTACTTAGCACATTTGTTTGCCACAATATTGAGCCTCGTGGACATTTTTTCAATCTTCAGTATCCACGGGTATTTTTTTTATTTGCATTGGGCACAACAGCTCCAGTTGATATTCCCAAAACCATATTTGATTCGATAGTGAGAATATTTGATGAGAGACTCTCCCTCTCGTTTGGTGCTTTGGTTTGCAAAATCAAGACAGAAGTTGGATGGAAACCATACACTCATGAATTGTCTGTATCACATAGGAAAAGGATAAATGCTAAAACAAAATCCATGTCAGACACACATATGAGAGGCCGCCTTCAGGAAGAGCTAGCCCACCATCAAGAAAGAGATGACTGTTGACAGCAAAAATGTAACTTTGCATCCCTTTCAAACATTAAGAAGCTACATAAAGCTGCATCTAATCACAACAGGCAGTGCTACTTCAATCATCAGATCTTGTCAGAATCATTTAAAACCTGTAAGAATATTCAAAACAGCCATAAGAAGAGTACACATGAAGCTTTGGGCCATTTCGACATCATTAAGGCCCAACTTTGCTCTTG
Source organism: Litsea cubeba (assembly GCA_012931725.1). Taxonomy (NCBI): domain Eukaryota; kingdom Viridiplantae; phylum Streptophyta; class Magnoliopsida; order Laurales; family Lauraceae; genus Litsea; species Litsea cubeba. Next base: position 9,900,089 of record CM022951.1, read on the forward strand.
CAGTAGATGAATAGGAGCTCTCGGTGAAGCTGGAGACATTGACTCACAAAGCAGAGCGCATAGTTGGCCTCAAAATGTCAATATAAGGCTTTACATCAAATTTTAGGCCATTCCGACACCGTTTGGCCCAAAAAGCAAAAGCAAAAGGCCGCAGCAAAGTTAACTCTCCCTGCGGCGATGAAGACGAAGACATAAGAAAATACTTCTAAGAGCCTTTATGTCAAATTTCAGGTCAAACCAACAACGTTTGACCATACATCAACCCTCAAACAACAAAACCAAGCCTCTCGGCGGCGGGGAACCACTGAGGCCATCACTCATCGAACAAAGCACAGGGATGGTCTCAAAATACTTCCAAGGGGCTAAATGTCAGGTTTCAGATCATTTCGACAACATTTGACCACCTAGAAGCTAAATCATGCCTCATGGCAACGGAGCCCCTCGGGACCATGATTTCCAAATCGGAGCTAATGGATCATCTTAAAATGACTCCAAGAGGCTCCCTGCCAAATTTCAAGTGAATCAGACATTGTTTGACCATACATCAAAGCATGGCATCTTCCTCGCGACAAAATCCAGTCTACTGGCGACAGGATCTCACACGACTTCAAAGATCAAACAAAAGCCTGTGGTTGGTCTTATTTATTACCCATAAAGTTTCACCTCAAATTTCAGGTCATTTCGACATCGTTTGACCTAGTTTTAGGCTTCTAACCCTCTAATTTGTACGGCTTCTCATCAAGCTTTATGCGGAAAAATAATGCCAAATTATGTACAAAAATACAAGAAAATGTCAAAGAAGAAAAAATCGAAAAAAATCAGAAGACGGCTGAAAAACAGCGACCAGAAGGGGCAAAAAGCTCAATGGTCGCTGGCGACCATAGGTGCATGGTCGCCGGCGACCCTAGAAATCTAGGTCGCTAGATTTCAGCCAAAAAGCCATTTTGGATCTCTTTTCCCATTCGGAACTATTTAGCCTCTGTGATTTTCCAAAAATTTGATTTCCAGGGCACAAAATCCGTCGATCTCAAGAACATCGTAGGTTCTTCGTCGAAATCATGGGTTCGTCATCGGACGCTTCGAAATCACCAACCGGCTAACCAAGGATGTTTTCTGCCCGGCCGATCGAGAAATCGATAGCACAAATGGTACCGCCCACTGATAGCAATTAATGTCTTAAATTGCATCATAATCTAACAACAATTGCTGTTAATGACACATTTTATGACAAATGAATGTGGTTGATTACTCATTATTACGGGCGGCCCAATCAGAAGCCAAGGAGTGGGAGTTACAAGTCAAGCACAATTATGGCATCAAACCATGTAACTCCTCCCATGATGGATTTTAAATGCAATTAAAGGCCCATTATTCTCCAATGGCCAATCAATACTCGAGAAAAAGGAGTTACAAGAAAACATAAATGAAAATGTGTAACTCCTCCCATTCGGGGAATTAATGAAATTAATGCATTTAAAGCCCAAAAACTCCCCCCATGGCCACCAAAACGTATAAATTAATAGAGGCTATTTCCACCAGTCTAGGGCATGATGCACACAACATGCAAATCCTAGAAAAGACTCTGCAATGTTGCTACGACACTCCAACGACGATTTCTCCTCCGTTAAAGAAGTTATGTAGTAACCACCACTACAAGGTGACCAAAGTCCCTTCGGGGACCACTCCCCAAGGCCTTCTCCTTCTGTCTCCATGGCTTAGACGTAGCTTTTGAGCCTATCTACTTCTTTCACGGAAAAAACATCGCCTTTCAAGGCAAACAATTGAAAATCCTTTTTCACGGAATTCCATTTTAAATCATGTCTCTTTTCTTAACACATGTGCAATGAAAATTAGAAAAAAAAGTTAATTTTCTTTTTTACTTATGAAGATGAAATTCCAGGTAGAGTAGAGAACTTGGCATACACGTACAAAAAGTTGTTGTTCGCTTTGTCTTCGGTCACCAAAGGGTTGGACCCCACGGATTCCCACCTCCGCTGACCCCGGTAGTCCCACGAGCCGATCAATGATGAAGAAGCTGACGATGATGACAATTTGATTGAGAACCGACTTCACGCGATTGAAAATGTTGTTTATGATTAGTTAGTTCAAGTAAAGCAAATGACAGTTGGGTTCACTGAACTACGCAACCTTTCTGCAGCCCAATACAATCATTTGTCCAACCAATTGTATGACATGTTCAATCATCTTCGTCATCAATGATGCGGTGTCTACTTAATTTTACTGATATTTGTTCATGTTGAATCATTCTTTAATGCAACTCTATGATCCCTAATGATCTTAGGACTGCTGCTTCTCACATTACTGCTATCATTTTCATGTTACTCTACCTTTGTTTTGCTACTTTGTTAATTCTTAAACAAAAACGGGGAGTAGATATTATTGGATGGATAGATCGATAAAGTTACTATTGATTGTTGCTTGCTTATTTGTCATTTCTGTGATTTTATGCAAGATCTTTGCCAAGGTTTTCTTCATTCAGGTTTTATACAGAACTAAAGTGTTGAACTTTTTATAGTTGTCATGGGTTTCGTTTTGTACTGGGAAAGTAGATATATTCTATATTAGGAGTTTTTGTTCACGAATTGCCGAAGTGGTAGACTGTTAGAATTATGATTGGCTAATTCTCCTAGGTTGAACAAAACTGAAGTCCTATTTGAGTTGTAATTTTGATTTCTTTTAGATAAGGACTCTGTAGAAACCTGGACTATTCAGATAAAGCATGAAGACTTTTGAGCGTATTGGAAGAAGTTTCAAGAGTCCTTCCCGGAACTTTCTCATGCTTCAAGCTATTTTCTAGAGAGCTGGTTCGATATAGCGAACTTAAGGCTCCCTATAGCGAGCATGTACCTAGGTCCGCGACAGAGAGCTTGCTCGCTATAGCGAGCTGGGATTTTCGTCCGAATCGGACTCTTTGTTTGCAGTTCCATTTCTAAGTCTTTCTTAAAGTTATAATCAAGTTCCAATAGCCCTCATGCAAGAACTTTGGGTGCCTATTTATTAGACCCCTTGCATCCACAATTAATGTACTTGAGCTCTCTAATTTTCTCAAGCATCAAGCATCATTCTAGACAGATTTTGTGGGCTAGTCTTACACAGGAGACTACGCTGAAGATGTTTTCTCGTTTCCTCTTTCTCGAGCATCTTGAAGGGGCATTCAAGGTGGGTTTCTAGCAAGCACGTGGAAGGTGAACGATGGGTTGTCGGCAAGTTCTTCACAGTCCTTTTAGGTTAAGTTCCAGTTGGGTCAAATGTCTAAGGAGTTCACTTGTAAGCTTCAATTTATTAGTTCTTTGCTTTTAGTTGGTCTCTACCACCCACGTTTTTCCCCGAGTAGGTTTTTCCACGTAAAAATCTTGTGCCTCCTCTCTTTTGTGATGATTGCTTTTTAATTGGACTTAGATTAATTGTTTAGTTTAATTAATTGGGATTGAAATTCATACAATAACCTGAGAAGGGACCTTAGCCTGTGTTAAGGCTTAAATTGAAGGTTGATTTAGGCTACGAGTCAATCCTTCAAACTCGAGAAACTTAGCTAATGGATAACAACTGGACCTACATACATCGAAGCGTATATGCCAAGCTCTGCACTACCTTGCAAGTTGATACTTAAAATAGAAAATCACATCCACAATACTATAAAACAAAAGAGAAAAGCTAGAAAATTACCTTCAGCGTGTTATTGATGTAGCCAATTTTCGGCACTGGCACCAAAACCTTAATTGGTTCCCGAAGCAGGGTCGTCACAAAAAGAGATATCTTGATGAGTTCGAGGTTGATTCACTGGGAATGGAAGTAGTAGCACGCTTGAGCTATCCTAACAAGACTCTAAACTCAGCCTAGATGGAATCTATACAACCAATTAAAAATTGCCTAATCTAAAAATCCTAACGATAAAAATTCATCAATTTGATAACATGTTGCAACCAAAGAAAGCAAAGTTAAAACAAGCAATTGCTAAAAACAAAACAGAAAAATCAGAACTGAGTTAAATTGGAAAAATAATTAAAAGTGTTCAAGGATTAATTTCATCCTAATGATTGGAACTACGGGTAGTTTCAAACCTCTTTTACCGATATGGGTTGTCAGTCCATGTCAAAAAAGAACAAATCAGAATTGTTCTAAGCAACTAATTTCTAGATAGATTAAGCATTCAATGTACAATAGATCTTTTTGTGCAAAGGCATGCCATATATTTAAACCGAATGTAAGACATCGTAGAATATAAAGAATTAAGCAACGATCACCATAACCATTCCTTTACATTATAATCGCTAAATAAATATGATTTTAGTGTTAGTTTTATGAACTCAATCCAGTAGATGATATAATAAATTGATTAATTTCTTTATTTATCAGTATATTCATGCTTTCCTTTCATGAGATGAATGGTGATTTATTATATACTTGCACATAACCAATACGAATGACATGTTGGTTCATGAGATGAACCGGAGTCCACAAGTATATTAGATGTAACACATGTGTATGGATGAGATCCACATACGGGAGACATGTGTGGCAAATCTTATACTTAAATATTATCACAACTAGTGATGAGACTGGACATCTCATACTGACAAGGTTGCAGTACTTTGATCACTATGAGATAGTGTGATTTGTCTCGATCATCAGAATGGAAGATTCTGGATCATAGTGCTGGTACATTGGATGTATTGAAGGACCATGAGAAGCACCTTATAAACACTGTCTTTACTTTAAGGTCTGCTCTCATAATTCCCTAGCAATAGGCTCTCAATCCTAAGACATTAATGAACTCAAGTTTCTATCTATTCATTTGCTTTGAGTCACCAATGAGTGAGGCCAACTGTAGGTCAACACCTCGGTGATTTGGGTACATGATAGTAGAGCTGTGGGAACATTCAATAGTCAAGATGGAATCTATCTCTAATATCCCCTTGTGTCAATTAATGGATTTATCATTGGTAAGTGCGCACCCATTCCGATTAAGAGTTAATTGGAAAGGTACCATTGATCATTATAATTAATTGGGGCTCAAGGATAATAAGATATGGATCTAGTTTGGAAGACAGGTCCAATTGATCCATGGATATTGATAGAGGGGTCTACTTGTGGTAATGTGGAAGTTTAGGGTCTTCTATGTAATATTCCTAAGACTGGAGTTCAATTGCATTTATATAGTGGAGTTATTTACAATTAACTATGGGCCCGGATTACACATGAGATGTGGGGTCGCGTGTCCCAGTTGGAGCCAGCTTTCTAAGGAATCCCTAGTGGTCCCCACGCTAGCCCAATTATTAGAAAGTATCTAATTCTAGTTGAACTCTAAAAGGAAAGTTATTATTTCTATTTGAAGTGAGACTTCTAATAGTAGTAATAGTAGACTTACTAATTTTAGTAGAAGTAAGACTTCTATTTTAATTAGAAAGGAATTAGAAAGTTACTAATCATATTTGAAGTGAGACCTCTAATTATGATATGGTAAGTTACCAATTAATTAATGGAAGAAAGACTTCTATTTTAATTAAGAAGAGATAGTTACTAATTTTTGGAAGTAAGACTTCTAATGGAAATTAGAAGGTGGGGCTTGCAAAAGCTATAAATAGAGGAGAGGAGGGCTGGACGTCCCATGCATGCTCCATACATAGGGATTCACGCCCAGCCCTCTCTAGTGCAAAAGTTGTACGAGTTCTTTCTCCTCTCCCTTTTCTAGTTCTCTTTCTAGTTCCTCCCTAGAGTTCCTAGTAGTTTTCTCTTGGAGATCCCACCAACTTCTTGAGAAAAAGGAGAATCTGATATGGGTCATAGCGTGGAAGATCAAGAGGTCTTGGAGATCCCTATTTGATTAGTGAAAGCGTTTCATCATCAAAGAAAGACGTAACTTCTTCATTATAGCACAACCGAGCTCCAAAGGTATAATCCACTTCCTTGCATGTTGTAGATTATTTTGGATGCTTGTTAGTTACTGTTTCTATCTTTCAGATAGATTGTCTTACTGATCATGATGGCTGAGATTGAGGACATAGATCTTGGACTGGGTTTTATAGCCTTCTGGATAGTTGATCCCTGCGTCAAGTGGGTCAAAAGTTTTTAAAACCTATCCTAGAGGCCCACCCTATTTCCAACATTTAGTTCTATCTAAACGCAAGACCAATAAAAGTACCCTTTCCCCGGAAGAAGAAATCTAGCCTTTAATCGCATTCGACTCCATCATCTTTTGATTTTCAACTTCACCGATCATTGTGAAGCATGAAGAAAACTAGTAGTGGTGGTGGGCCAAGGGGGGTGGTCGGCTAAGGGCTTGGTCTCCTTGGTGAGTTGTGATGGAAAGAAAAGAGGTGGGGGGACTGGTTTTGCAATGGCCGTCCAAGAGGGAGAGGGCTTAGGTATGGGACGTACATCCAGTACATGGCTTTTTATGGGTTTAGCCATAATTCGTTTCCCAAGTTGAGTGATATTTGGAAAGGTTATGGCCTGGTCTCCAAGTTTGGGAAGATGTAGGAAAGTGGAAGAAAGGAATAAGGAGTGATTTTTGGGATTTAGAAAGTCTTCCATCATTGGTTCCTTATTGCACAATAACTTTCTAAATTGGTTCCACATGTTGCTACTTGGAAACTTCTACCTTGGGCCCCATCTCAAAGTAGAATATCTTCGTAAGGGATGAAATCAGGCTTTTGTAACTAGGTTGGGCCTTACATGGGTCCAGTGGCGGTCCAGCCCCCTCAAAATTATAGCAAACCCCTTGAGGTTTTAAAGAATTTTATAAATTTTCCCTTATGCCGCCCCAAAGTTTCCAAAAAAGCCCGTATATGTTTGAGAAATTATATGAACTTTTTTATACGTGGCCCTTCAAAGATTTTGTTTCTACATATATAGTGCCCCCCTCAAGGAAGAATTCCTGGATTCGTCCCTAGATGGGGCGTGCAACATCTGGTGGACCAGCCCGCCCTTCGACGTCCCACATTTTTTGGCTTCTATTTCTTTCTTCCTTATTTCCCTCTCCTTCCTAATTTGCTTGCTTGATAACTTGCTCTCCGAGTTTGTCCTTTCTTAGAATCTTCCTTCAATTTCAATGTCCTAAAAAAAGGGAAAATTTCTTTTGGAGCTTTGCAATTAAAGTGGGCACTCACCCCATGGGGCCTCATACTTGGGATGGGTGTATTCAAATTCTTCATTTTCTTCTCTCCTATCTTTTCTATTTGACTTCTCTTGGATCTCATCTTCATGTGGGCCCCAATTTCTTGATTTTCTACAAAAATAATGAAATTAAGTTCATTAAAAAGAATAATTCTTATGCAGTAAACTATTATGCTATGCATGGGACCCGTATGGTCATGCATGACGACATGCAAATACCTTTGACTCGGAATATCATGTAAAATGAAACGGTGCAAAGAAAAAACATGTGTTTACGTTCGAATTAAAAGATATCCAAGAGGATAACCTGATAACCCAAAATGAATATATAATTTCACAAAAACTTGTAATTTTATGAAATTAACTCAATTTTCTGAAGAAACCAACTTTGAACACCATGATGCATGATTTTATGAAATTCAATGAATTTTAACCTAAATAAGTCCATATTCTACTTGAAATGATAGAAATGAAATGAGATTTCATGGACTGGGCTAATGCCTTTGTATTCTCATACAAAAGAAAACGCATTTGCATTGAAGATGAATGGTTTGTCGGGCACAAGGCATTGTTATATTCAGATTAAAGATAAGATGCAGAGAATGTCAAATAAATAAATAGCTTCTATTAAAGGGAATATATTCATAAATTGTGTACCAAGTTCATTGTTTTGATTTACTATAGTCATTTTAAGGATTAGCCTAACCTGTGAGGTCTGCCGGAAAGCATGAAAAGCATGGAGATTTATGGGGTTTGAAAGGGATGCAATTGATTTACCTTTCTAGAAAAGTTAGAACCATTTGACCATGAAAGGAGGCTACATTAAGTGCCTCAAAGTTATCCAAATTTTAGCCATCAGATAAAATAAAATAGGTAATAGTTTCGAATGATTCAAACTGAGAACCTACAACTAGAATCAAATTTGGGTAAGTGCTAATCCACAAAAGTGTGCTGTGAGGGTTTAGATTCATCGTACAATTGAATTGTTGGGCCAATTTGCCAAGCCGGCCGGTCATGCTTGGGGAAAGCTGCAAAGTCTATAGATTTATTATCATTTTATATGGTTTGAAAATGGGCCCCACCTACATGCCACATGACCTTTACAGTGGCCCATATGCCTATATATAAAATTGCAGTGTCTTCAATTCCTAAATTCAATATTATGCATACAAAAGGACATTTACAAAGGATGCATGTGTAGGAGCTCGCGTGCGCGCGCGCGCACACACACACACACATATATATATATTATTGATGAGAGCCTAAAAGATACATTTTATGCCCCTCAATGAGGACTTGGTTATACCGCCGGATAAGATTAATTAGCTTAATTATGTTATTTTATTGTCTGTAGGTACTACAGATATAAGGAGAGAAATTTAGAGCTAAAATGGAAGAAACCTCACAAAGCATGACAAACCGAAGTTGCAAGTAAGGAAGCGTGCCAAATATGGAAAGATAATCAAATAAGAAAGCAAAGCAAGAGTCCAAACATGCCTTGGACGTCCAACATGGGTCCCACTCACCCCATAGCATGCCAACATGGAAGATCCTTTAATTGCACCATTATTCTCGGAATTTTCAGGGGCAGCAAATTGAAAAGTCATACTTTAAACCCGAGTGTCGGATTAGTGCAATCTGCATACCGTTGAAAAGCTCTTTTCGATTAGATATCTGTGGAGCCCAAGATTATACAAATCGATGCTAAACTGAGGGAGATATGACCTTGGGAAGCGTGCATCTGGACGCCCGGCCATAGAGAAGACCCGAAGGCTGCTGCCTTCGGGCGTCCACCGCCCCAACACATTTTGATGAGATTTTTGGTCCAAAAAGCCTATAAAGAAAGGCCCAAGCTAATTTTTTTTGGGACATTCACATCTTGGTAGAAGTTCTGGAGGCTAGTTTGGGAGCTTTGGAAGAGCGCCAATGAAGATTTCGTGAGAGATTCTTCGTCAACCTCTCGTCATGAATAGCTAAATCTCCATCTTGGGATTGTGATCAAGCCCTAATTTTGTGTTTATGGTGATGTATAGGTTCTAGGGTTTTATTTTGAATGCTTTTATTATATGACATTGATGTTATCCATTGTTAAATTTTATTTATTAATGCAAGATCTAGTTTTGGTATTTTTATTCTTATAGTTTGGAATACCAGTCATTTAATATGGTGCTTGAATATATGTGGAGTTAAAGATAGGATAATTTATTTGTTGACTCTGTGAAGGTTTGTAACTAGAACAAGTCTTGAAAGCATTGATAGTGAAACCCTAGATCTATATTTGCCATTACATGAGGCTGAGGTGGATTCGTACCCTGAGATTATTTCTCTAATTGGAGTAAAACATTGTATTCGTATCCGGAGATCATTTCTCTGATTAGAGCAAAACATTGTCTTTTAATTTGTTAATTTAGGAATCAAACCCATCAAACCAACACTTTATTTTCTAGTAGGATTAGTTTAAGAACCAATACTTTATTTTCTATTGGATTAGTTTAGGAACTTAGGAACTAACACAACTTAGCTTTTTTGTCCTAGTGGATACGATACTAGGTTAACATATTTGCTCTCACAAGTATAGTAGCGGGGGATAATTTATATTTGCAACCCTATTTTTGGACGATCAATGATGTTAACAAAAGCAAAGATCTGGGAGAGTATGAAAGTAATGTCTGCTTAGGGATGTCTTAGGAGGATCAAAAATTGGATATGAACCAGTCAGGAGCTTTATAAATAAGGAATGAAGTAAACTAACAAATACAAATAGTTTTGAATAATCAATGGGCAAGGGTACAGTATACAATTACATAAAAGAAAAGAATCGGTGCCTCTTGTATTTAGAACCCCCACAAAAGCAACCCCTCCCACCTATGAAGAATAAGTCAGTGCTTTGCACTCATACACCGAACAGATTGCTTGAACAGTAGTAAGCAACAAAAAAAAGTTGGCCGCTAAGAATACAAGACACTTCCATGAATTAAACACATATTTCTTCATGATGCTTGCAACTTTAACTTTCAATTTAGCGTAATAATAGGTGTTGATGCTTTCAATTGCGTCATCTAGAACAGGTACCTTTGTTGTTTTCACTGATTTACTCATACTGTTCCACATATTTGCAACGTCCATGTCTCCTTTTAGATGGTTCATGATGATTCCAGACTCTTTAAGCAACTTCACATCCTCTTCAGTATCAATGATCCCATTCATAAGTTCAATATACCTTGACAAAGCCATTATCTCTGGTGCAACAGACGCTTCATAAGCAACAAGGTTCCTCAGCACAACATCAGAGTTTTCATCCATAACGATGATTGGAAGATAGAATGTTGCTGTATCCTTATCGAATTTTGTGGCATTTAGACCTTCCTTTGTTGGACAGAACTTGATGCCAACACTTGAGAGCTCAGTTACACTTGGAATGACAATCTCATCAATTGGTGGTTCCTTAGCATCGACCATGTCCACCTCTTCTGCCACCTCTTCTGCCAATGCTACAAGATTTTCAATGGTTTTCCCTTTTGAAGAATGAGTAACTTTTTTGACGATTTGCCACGGAAGTTTCACCAAAACAGAAAATTCCTTTGAAGTGGCTGCTTGTTTCAAATAGCGGGCAGGAGCAGACAAGAGAGATGATAACTTGTTTAACACAGAACTAAAGGCTTCTTTCTGATCACCTGGATCATCCAAAGCACGTTCCTTTTCTTCTTGATCCTCAATCTCAATGACAACCATGCCGTGTCCTTTCGAACATGGCAAAAGTGTGTGATAAAGAAGATCTAGCAAATGAGACCTTTCAAAAAGCACTTCATCGCGGGAAGGGAAGTTACCCATGGATTTGATAGGAGATAGAACTTTACATACGCCCTTCAATGTCTCAGCCAAGAATTCATTAGGCTTCTCAATTTGGCAGAAACTGAGGAATTCTTTCAACACAAAGAGAGGAATTTGGTTTTCCAACATAATAATGTCTCTAAGAATGGTCTGATGCCCAGACTTCCTTCTACTACAGTCTACCAAATGCGACATATAGTTTGGAACCTTTGTGAAAGTCACTACCTTCGTGTATATTTGCAGATACTCTAACAAGAAGGATGCGTCAACGGCCATCATCCACGCCAGAGTTTCACCACGGATGTCTATGAACCTGTCATAGCAAGCTCGAATACGATATTCCATCTCTTTAAAGTGTTGGACGACGTCTCTAATTTGGCGGGTCTTAAGAACTTTTTGGGTTCTTTTGGCAGAGGATATCTTGTATCGCATCATCGGATAGAGGTCGAGCTGCTTCTGGTGATAGGGACCAATTGCCACAAGGTGAGGAACATAAGCTTCTTCCTTATCAGAAAGTAGGGTTTTGGGGACAGTAAAGATTCGACCTGGCGGTTGTTTACCATATTCTTCATCTTCTTCCTCCAGGATTTGAATGGCGGACTCTATCCATTCATGTTCATACACCCGCAGAAGCGGATTGAGCCCTCCTAAGTTAGAGTTGATGGATTGTGTCAATGAAGAGAACTCCATGAAATGCCAAAAGAGATGAGGAATACAAGAAAAGTAAACAATGTTTTATGCAGGAGTTGGTTAAAGGTAATTAATAAGACTCCTTAGGTATATATACTGCTTAATTAAATGTGAGTAATGTGGCCTGCGTTATATTAAAAAACAAGTTCTGATGAAAGATAACTTTCAACAGAGAGCCAAAGAGTAGGTTCCAATGATAAAAACGTTCTTTGCATTCTTATTATATCTAGTTTTCTAAAGTCAAGAATTTGCAACTCCAAATCTCAATGTAATTCGTTGGGGACACGGCAAGGAAACTGAAGAAAGTGGCTACCAACGGATATATATAGAAGTGTAGGCCAGGCCTACCAGATAATGAAGGAAACGGATCCCCACACGCAAGGGGGCAGAGGAAAGAGACACGGGACCAAACCGTGGATTCGGATCCGATAATGAAGGGGTTTAGCCATTTAGGACGTAGGATTCCACCTCGAGCTTGACCCATATCTGAAAACGTAATTCAATGTTGGGGGCTTTGGTAAGAAGTCCTCAAAGCATAACTTTGTTGTAAATAATAAAAAAAAAAAAAAAAAAGAGTCATGCTGCCAGAGGTCTCTCTCACACTTTCTCATACATAAAATATCTCATTTACCCTTTCTTTAAATCATATCTCATGATTAGTGGGATGTCACATTAATAATGGTCAACTACCATTTAATTGTCCACGATTAATGGACTCACATTAATGAGATTTTCAAATAAATTCTAAAAACACACAAATAAAATTTAAAATAACGCAAATAAATTTTAAAAAATGCAATAATTTTAACAAAGATACAATAAGTCTCAAAAGAATGCATAGAAATTTAAGGAGACACAAATAAATTTCAAAAGAACCAAATAGACTTGAAAAAATATAAATAAATTTCAAAAGATGAAAATCAATTTAAAAAGATGTAATAAATTTCAAAACATCCAAATAAATTTGAAAAAATATAAATAAATTTCAAAAGATGAAAATTAAATTCAAAAGATCCAAATAAATTTCAAAAAATGTAAATAAAATTCAAAAGAAGTAAATAAATTTCAAAAGACGTAAATAAAATTAAAAAAATGCAAATACATTTGCCAAAACTAAGATAAACTAATTTTACAAATTTAAGAAAAATTTGCAAAAAATTCAAGTATTTTTGCCAAAATTCAGTTAAATTTATTTTAAAAAATATAAATAAATTTCTAAAGAACAGCATGACTTTAGTTCAAATACTCAGTTAAAATTTCCCAAATGGAGATAAACTTGTCAGAAACTCAGCTATATTTTTTAAAAACTCAAATAAATTTGACACAAACTCAAATAAATTTTTTTAGACCTCAGATAAATTAGCCAAAATCTCAGACAGCTTTGTCCTGAATTCAGAGAAATTTGTTTTTGAACTCAGATAATTTTACGCAAAACACAAATAAATTTGACAAAACTCAAATAAAGTTACGCAAAACTCAGAAAAATTTTATAAAAAACTCAGAACTTAGATAAATTTACGCAAAACTCAGATAAATTTCATACAAACTCATATATATTGTCAAAAAACGACACCGGCAGACCTTCTTCCTTCTCAATCGATCACACAGTCCTTATGCCACTCAAAATTAAGAAGTAATTATGGCCTGCGGGTCTGACTGCTTCTGGGCTTCTGCGAAACAAGTCAGGTCAAACTGTCCTGGACCTGACTCGCAACTACTACTAGGCTTCTGGAGCGGGCGGGTCGGACTTGACTTGGACTGACCCAACAGACACGACCTGGAAGGGTCTCCTTCTTCCTTCGATTTCTGTTACATAGTAGAGATTGCAGCCCCTTCCTTCCTGCAGTGGTCTTCTCCGACGACGCTGGGCGGGCGGCTGGACTGGCGAGACGGCTGCGGCGGCAAAGAGAAACCGGCGACGATGGGCGTGACGGCGATCGTAGACTTGGATGGGTTCTGTAACTTTCCAAAATCGAGAAAACAACTTCAAGCCCCCCCCCCCCCCCCCCCCCCCCCCTTTTTAATCTTAATCTCTCCACTTGTCAAAATAAGACAAGACCCCCCCCCCCCCCCCCCCCTTTTTTAATCTTAATCTCTCCACTTGTCAAAATAAGACAAGATTCCTTTTGTCTTGTGGAAACGGAACCACAGACACCTTATTCTCCTGCGAGCATCGAGATGCGACGAAGCCCCGTAGTTCGTCTCTACAACTGGGTTCTGCGATTGTGCACGGTGATGGCCCACCGAGTCCTAACCGCTCTGATGTCAATTGAGGCCCAGAAGAAGAGGGATAATATAAGAATTGAAATTTTAAATTTCAAAAATTTATGCCTAAAATGGTTGAAAGGGTAAATCAGTCCTGAAATATGTGATCATGTTGATGCAGGGACCTATGCCTGCAAATAGTCTAGCTGCATGGACTAGAAGCCTTAACAAGTTTTTGCTTGGACTGGAGGCTGGATACAATCCACTATAGGGAGCTTTCGCTAATTTTACCTTCAATGTTTCGGTGGGTATTTTCAAATTTCTGTTCAAATTAACATTTCTAATACAATTAATTATGGGTTGGGTTTGGGCTAAGCCCTTGTACACATTTTAAAGCCTTACCTATTTCTAGAGCCCACAAGAGTGTGTAGAAAAGCATTTGAGGCTCTACATCTTTTGTTTTACCAATTCCAAAAAAAAATTGAACGGCCTAGATTATATCAATAAGTGGCCCATATTTGTGCAGGAAAAAATAGTGAAGTCGGATTTCATTCTTTTCCGTGTTTTACACATGTTTCTCAAAATCCAAGAATATGTAACTTGACACCTTGGTAATGGTTAGTTTCGTGAAATTGGAAGGCTTGGATCAACTATTGGGACCCCAAAGAATGCAAAACTAAAGAAAGAACATAAAATGGGGATGAAATATTTGCAACTATTCGAGTAATAATTGGATATCGCCCCTAAAGCCGCACTCTACCTGATCACATAAGAGGTCATAATTTAAGTACTTCCCACAAAATTATTGGTGAGTTATTATAGGATGGTGATGTGATTTCATGCGCATCATACTGTGTGATATCGCATGCTGTGAGATATCTTAGGGCTGTACAGTATTACACTGTTTTTGTTGTGCGCGTGTATGCGGAAACGTGAATTAGCGATCGAACGAACAAACAACCACACAAGACAAACAATCAACACACAAGAGAATTACGTGGTTCGGCAATCTTGCCTACGTCCACGGGAAAGAAAACTCGACTCTCCTTTAGGTTCACTCTTCTTTCTGTTTGTCTCTATCATGGGTTACACATTACATCATATATATAATGTTCTCTTTCTTACCCCCTAAGAAACCCTATCTTAGTCAATAAGAAAGTCCCGGTACAATTACCAAAATACCCATGTCCATGAACCTACTTGGTCTGGACCTACTAAGCCCAACAGTTTTTGTACGAACAACTCAGAGAAAATTATTAAACTTCGACTGTAGTGGCCTAGTGTCTGGTGTAACCGCAGTCATACACTAAATATTCCTTAATAAAAATGAACTGGCGGATTTGAAGCCTCAGACGTATTTGAATTGTTATTTTTCAGCTGTATAAAAATGTTCCGCCGGATTTGAAACCTCAGACAAATTTTAATTGTTTTTGGACTTCATGGTGACCAGGCACTCTGCAGCGAACTGGATTTGAAAAACCTATTGCTTTGAGAATTTTGTGCTCGCCATGCGGCTTCTGGGCGTGAGAGGAACACGCCAGTACCACTGGGTGCATGCTGTCTTCAATGGCCTAAGTTTCTTTTATACCTATAGCCTGGTTTAGCCTACATACCTACCTAGTCTAACAGAGGTCATGACGTATAGGCCTGTCGGCCAGATCCTAATTAAATATTTATCCTATTGCTAAAGTGGTTCAACTTAAAAAGTCTAAGGCCTGGTCCATTCAAATTAGAAAACCCTACACGGTGCCTTTTTTCCTCTACAGGATTTGTATAAATCTTTTCTGCAGTAAACTAAAGATACTATTTTTCTACGAAAAAACGTTTTTATAGTACCAGAATGCATGCAAGCCAGTTAATTAGATGAGCCAATAATCCTGTAAGTGCCTAAATATTACGGACTTTGTAATGAAGATTAACTTGAGTCTGATGCTCCTTGGAAGATGATGAATGGCTTGAGAACCTGAAAGAGAAGAAGATGAGGACGTCAAAGGACCCTGGCTGTGGGCAGCGCAAGGCTCTCCGATGCCTAAGTCAGTAAGAGGTCTGAACAGTAGGACAGAGATAGGGGAGAAGAGAGACAGAGTAACAGCTCTCTGGTTATGGTGTACATACCTGTAATGGAGATCGCTCCTCCATTTATAGAGGAGGAGGCCTACGTTGCATGGTGAGGCTCATGATGACGTCCTAGCATTCCCAGGGATATCGTCATGTCAGCCCATTACTTATTAAATGGCAGTCCGATCAGCTCATTGCGCATTAAATGATGGTCTAATCGGGCCTTACCACATCTGACTTTTGGGCCTAGTCCCATCGGGCTTGGCTTGGGGCCATACTTTGATGGGACGTAGCTGCTGGATGCCACGCTATCAGGGGTAAGAGATGGCGAGGATGGCTTTGTCAGTTCCAGCTTGACACTATTGAAACGACAGCTGTTACCGCCCATCTCGGCTAAGGTTCTGGCTCTGGTGCCAAACTGAGTGGTCGAAGTGTGGGCTTTGCATTGAGGTCGAGGGTGCCCGAGACCAGAGACGGTCTTGAGTTCGGATAGCACATGAGTAATGTTTGCCGAGGTCAGAGCGCTATTAATGAGCATAAGCGCCGAAGTTAGCATAACCTCAGTACTTCGGGAGACATCCCCATACAATTGCCCCTAGCTTCTGACCTTACGGGTCTTGCCAACTATGTGAGGTCGGAAGCTATAGGACGGGAAACACTCACGGAGTAGAGATCATCTTAGTTTCGACCGTTGATGCCTGGCCTTCATCAGTAGTTGCTATGAATGCCCAAGGTAATAAATGATGCCTGCAAATTGATAAGTCCACAAAATTGTAGCTTTCATTCATCATTTTATATGCATTTGTGGACTTAATTAGGCTAATTGCATAGAATTACACTTAATTTCATGATTTCATGCATTCAAGCATCATAGTTGGAATCTTAGTCAAATTTGGTCAAAATTCATTACATTGCATGAATTTTGTGAAATTAGGATTCTCGTCTCAGTCATCACCCAAAATTAGTTTTTTTAGCTTCACTAATGCATACTTGCTAATTTTGACATCATGTGTTATTTTTGGAAAGTTGGGTATTTTTGATGCATTAAGTAGGTATGTAGAATTCCATGCATAGTCCATCTAGATTCCTCACACTTGATTATTATTGACATTATTTAATTTTATTTATGTAGGAGAAATCAAGAGTGGGACCTGCATTGGTGAAACTTGAGAGAGATCAAAGGCGGGACACCCTTCATGGTGGGCCCACATATCTTGACATCTTGGTGGAGTTGAAAAGGTTTAAAATTCTCAAAGAGGAAAGAAGAAACTCAGAATTGGAAAGATGGTGTTGACTTGCTAAATTTGGAAACCAAAATTTAGAAAGAGAGAAAATTAGAAACTTTGCAAGGGGAGTTTAGTAGTCAAAGTTACAAGTAAAGAAGTATGTCAAATATGGAAAGAGAATTAAATAAGCAAGCAAAGAAAGAGTCCAAACATGCCTTGGATGTCCAACATGGGTCCCACACACCCCATTGCATGCCAAACATAGAAGTTTCCTTAATTGCCATTATTTTCAGAATTTTCAGGGGCAGCAAATTGAAATGGCCATAACATTCAAACCGAGTATCGGATTGGCACAATCTACCCACCGTTGGAAAGCTCTGTTCGAGTAGATATCCGTGGACCCAAGATTTCATAAATCGGAGCTATATTGAGGTAGATATGACCTCGGGAAATTGGCTGTTATAATTCCATGCGGGAATTGCAAAAGGTTTTTAAAATTGGCAACATGAGAGATCTTTGAGGAATTCAATTTGGCAAGACTTGGAGCCCAAGAGACCACACTTAGTAACAAATCATCTCCAATTCAAATTCCAACCTAAGTGAGAAGCTTTGCTTGAAAGCTAAGCCAATAATCAAGTCATAGAATGAAAATAATTCCTTGAAAATCAAGAGGCCAAAAAGTATGAAAGAAGCATAAAGGGGGCTAGAATAACAAGCCTATTCTCCTTCAAAAGTGGCCAAGCCATTCTCTCTCTCTTCTTCCCCTTTCTTCTTTCCCCTCTTCTAGTTCTAGTTCTAGTTCTCCATATATTTTTTATTTTGGGTAGCTTTGGGCCTTGTCCAAGCAAGTACTTGAAGGAGAAGTTGTAAAGATGCAATCTTTAATGACAAATCAAGAAGTCTTCTTTGCAATGGCGGGCTAGTTTTGATTAGAGCGATGGATGAAGATAACTGATTGCTTTTTATTTGTCTAGTAGTTCTAACTTGTTTGCATATCTTTATGTTCTTAATTATTAATAGACTTGTCTTCGTGCCCTAGGCAAATCTCCATTCTTAATTTCTGAGAATAAAAATATATTTTTGACTATCCATGCTTAGGTTTGATAGGCCATGCTTAGGACTTAGATCTCTTTGATGGTTTATACTTTCTTTTGATGGGTAGTGCTTAGACTGTTTTTTATCTTTTATGAGGTGAAGGAAGTCTTGGGTTTTGGATTCTATAATTAAAAAGAGTTTTTTTAAAGTTAGATTTTCCAAATTAAAAACATTGATTTGTCTTTGATTTGAAGTAAAAATTGGAATAAGTTAAGGTTACTTGATAAATAATTGGTGGACGCTTATTGGATTCCTATGTTCTAATCACTTTCATTAATTGGTAGTTTTCATCTTTCTAAATTAGTTGCTTGTTTTTATTTCTAAATACTCAAAACTTTTCTTAATTGTTAGTTAATTAGTTTTCTTAATCTAAAAGTTTCTTTAATTAGCTCCCTGTGGGTTCGACCCGTTCTTGCCACTGTCTCAACTAGACACCCGTGCACTTGCGGTATTTTATGATTGATAAAGATCACATCAAGTTTTTGGCGCCGTTGCCGGGGAGCCAATTTGAAAAGAATCTTTTTGTTAAGATTTCTAGCATTATTTTTTTGCATATCATGGCATATTTTTGTAGTTAATTAGTTTCATTCATAGCTTGCATTAGGTTTAGTTTTTGTGTTTCTTTATATTTGTGGTTACTGTTTTTTATGATTTAGTTGCTGATTTTTCAATAATTTTCGAACTGATTGCTAGTGGTTAAATAAAAAGAGAAATTTCTGCACTAATTTTGTGACAGATTTGGCCTGGTTTTTGCCCAAAAGTTCGCACTTTTAAAATCAGTCAAACGGACTCCTTTGGACATGAAATTTTATCTGGATTGGACTTTGGTACATTGACTTTGAACCATAAAAATTTCAGAAAGAAATACGTTTTTAAAGTCCAACTTTTAGTGCCTTGAACAGGGCCAATCAGTCAGGCAGATTCTGCATTCTGCAGCAAAACTGGACTAAGTAGCCAACTTCATGAAAGCATAACTTCTTTGTTTCTTATCCTTTTTAGTCTCCGTTTTTTTTGTTTGATTCTTGCATATTAGAAAATTACATCCCAGTCACTTTTTTAAGGTTTTGATCAATAAAAGGTAGTCGTACAGATCTGTAAAATTGAGCCTGTGCAACGGGTTCCAACACTTAGAATTTTTTTCAGCACTTGACAGCAAGGTGTCCATTTAACTTAGGATTGTTTTAGGAGTTTTAGAATTGCATCTTTCATTCAAATTGCAGTAGTTAAGGTTTTTAACATTTAGATTAGGTTGATTTTTCAATTTAGGGATTTCATTAACAATTTTTAGCTATTTTTAATAGTTTATTTAGATCTAACATTTTAGTTGTTTTCTTTGAGGTTACAATCTGAGTTTTGTAGGACTCTAAAAGGGGAAGGAAATCACAAGGATTGCTTTTAAGCAAACAAGTTGCTCTCAGAATTGCAAAATTGCTAAAAAAAAGAAGTTAAGCTTGCACAGTTTAAAGAATTTGCGTGGACCTGCTGTAAGAATTTCTAAACTTTACCCCACGAATCTTTTACTTGCAAGTGGGGCTTGGATGATTTAATTTTAGCAAAGTGTGAATGCTTGATTGACACACCATCTAATTGGACACACACTTAGTTAAGGGCAATCGACCCCAGCAAGATAAGGACTGGATTTCATCACCAGATCCTTGCCCATTTAGGTTAATCATCTCTCACATTAGGATCCTAACTTTAATTAAAATCAAGTAGCAACAAGACCATAGGACTCGAGCTCAATAGGACAAAGACCACTGACGGTTGCACCAATTGCGCTCTTTAACCGAAGCTGATGCCCAAGAAAGCCTTTGCTCCTGAGGGTGCAACAGTTTAACTATTCAGGGTACTGGTACTTAAGCGGGTTCATCCCCACCACTCCCTCTTGGCTGCCTGGTCAACTAAGGTTTCATAAGATCGAATTGGAGGCCTTAGTGCACTCTTCAAACCAGTTAGGAGCTGTCTAGTGAGTTAGGCTAACCCTAGGATAATTTCTTGTACTCAGTCTTTGTGCTTGAGTGCTTGTGCATCATCTAGTAAGACCATTAGGGCCCGCATATAGATTAGGCTTGCATTTCTTTAAGGTTGAACCCGTTGCATGCGCTCTAGACCTGAGAGAGAGAAATAGTGGGTACGCAAGAGTAAAGGGTTAGTCAGGATAGAGCCCGAATTAGCCTTAACCATTGTCGGAAAGTCTTCCATCTTTGAAGAAATTGTTAGGATGGCTGATCAAGTGGACCCACCCATGACTTTGAAGGACTACACGTACCCCACCAGGACAACTCAACCGTCCTGCATCACCCTACCTCAGACCAATGCTACATTTGAGCTGAAATCTGGTATGATCCAGATGCTCCCAGTATTCCATGGACTAGACCAGGAAAACCCATATCAACATGTTAGGGAATTTGAGGACATCTGTGGGACCATGAGAATCAATAACATGACTGAAGAGGCCCTTAAACTTAGATTATTTCCTTTCTCCCTAAAAGAAAAGGCTAAAGCTTGGCTTTATGCCTTACAGGCCGGGTCCATCACTACATGGGAAAAGCTAGTCGAAGAATTTTACAAAAAAATTCTACTCTAAGCAGAAAACCGCTTCGATTAGGCAGGCCATCAATGGATTCCATCAAATGGAAGGAGAGACACTTTGCAGTTATTTGGAACGGTTCAAGGACCTTTTAATCCAGTGTCCCCACCATGGATTTGAAAAAATTCGATTGGTCCAGATCGTATATGAGGGTTTGGATTACCCTACGAAACAAATGGTGGAATCTTTCTGTGGTGGGCAGTTTACACAGAAGACAGCGGATGAAGCATGGACATTTTTGGAAGAAACCGCTGAAAATACATTGCAGTGGGCCCCTATCAAGAGGGAGCCCATCAAACCCACCATTCCTGAAAAAGGGGAGATGTTCAAGATTGAACCCAAAATTGAGGCGGACGCCAAATTGGCCACACTGGTGAGGAGAATAGAGGCCTTAGAATTGAACCAAAAGCCTACTCCAAACACTTTGGAGTCATTGAAATATAATCAGGCCATGAATGGAGGGATTGACCCAACAACCTTGGGTCAGACCGAGTCTATTGAGGAGGTGAATGCACTTTATCAAAACACTCGTTTTGATAATCATCAGAGGTATGACCCATACTCCAACACATACAATCCAGGTTGGAGGGATAATCCGAATTTTTCTTGGACCAATGGTCCAATTCAAGGTGGCCCATCACAGGCCCATCAATTTCAGCCCATTCAATCTCAATCCAATGCCCCACTCGGTTTCTAAAAGCCCAATTTCACCCCCAATCCACAAAATCAGCGGATAGAATCTCTTGAGGAAACCGTGAAACTGTTAGCTCAGAATATCCTCCAGTTCCAGCAAAGCACTGTTCAGAGTTTGACTGCTAACACACAATCACTTGTAAAACTGGAATATCAGATGGGCCAACTGGCCAACTCCATCAGTGCCAGAGACAATGGAACCTTCCCTAGTCAATCTGAACCCAATCCCAAGGGCCAAGTCGTTCATGATATAAAAGGAAAAGGCCTAGAACAAGTCCAATCCATTATCACTCTTAGCTCGGGTACACAGGTGGATAACAAGGTGGAACTACCCAAGGAACCTGAAGACGAATCACGTGAGAAAGTGGAAAGTGAGGAACAAATTGTGAATGCTGAACCCATATTAGAACCAGATAACCCAGTCAATGTGGAAACATCACCTAGTGAGCCCACTTTTGGGACCTATGTTCCCAAGGCACCATACCCACAAAGGTTAGGCCCAGCAAAATCAATTGTTCAGTTGGATAAAATGTTAGAAGTATTCAAACAAGTGAGGATCAATATCCCATTACTTGAGGCTATCCAACAGATTCCGGCCTATGCAAAATTTCTGAAGGACCTTTGCACATTCAAAAGGACTACCAATGTGCCCAAAAAGGCTTTTCTAGCCCAACAAGCTAGCTCAATCATTTCATGTCCAACCCCAATCAAATATAAGGACCCAGGGTGTCCTACCATTTCTTGCCAGATAGGGGACCATCATATTGAGCACGCTTTACTAGACTTGGGTGCAAGTGTGAACCTTCTTCCATACTCTGTTTATGAAGAATTAGGTTTGGGGGAGTTGAAGAAAGCTCATGTGACCCTCCAATTGGCTGATGCTTCAATTCGATGCAAAAAGGGGGTAGTGGAGGATGTCCTGATCAAAGTAGGAGAGTTCATGTTCCCTGTAGATTTTGTTATCTTGGACATGAATCAACCAGCAAGAACTGTGGCTAAAATACCAATCATTTTAGGACGACCATTCCTAGCAACATCTAATGCTTTGATTAATTGTAGGAATGGAGTGATGCAAATTTCTTTTGGCACCATGACAGTTCAACTAAACATCTTTAATGTGAGTATTCAACCTCAAGATGAGGATGATGAGGTTGGTGAGGTCAGCTACTTACAAGAGTTGGTTGGAAATGTTGCTCCCTAATTAGGATGTGAGGATCCATTGGAGGTCTGTCTAGCACATTTTGGGAGTGATTTTGATATAGATGGTCACATTGAAAAGGTGAATGCACTGCTAGATTCAACCTCATTCGTGGAAAAGAATAGGAGGCAACCTAAGCGAGAGATCTTGACCTCAATTTTGGAAGGTAAGTTTGTTTGGGATCCAGGAGGAATCCACGTTAGGTGTCAAATAGGGTAGTTTCTTTTTCTTTATTATTATATAGATTATTATTAGTTTAGATTTTTTTTTATTTTTTATTTAACCTTGGACTGGGAGCGCCATGCAAAATCATCAGGTAACTTCTTTCCTTTACCTCCTGCAATTTATTTTTCCTCATGTTACATTATCATTTTTTGCATTACATGAACGACATCGAGGACGCTGTCTAGTTTCGGTTTGGGGGTGGGAACAAGCACACCTGTCCAATTTTAGGTATTTTTTTTTCAATTTTAGGAAAACTTTTATTTATTTTTTTTCAATTCTAGGAAAAAAATTTTTTAAAAAAATTTAGGACAATTTCTCGTCTGTGCAATATTTTTTTTTTAAAAGGTAGTTTTGAAAGGAATTGATAAAATTCAACGATGCTCGGAAATCCGGAATTTCGAAATCCTTGGAAGGAAGTAAAATGAAAGTTCAAATCTTTTCTAGAATATATCAAAATAATACTAAACTCTGTTTTCACTGAAACACGTATACATCTATCAAGATTTTGGATAGGAAGCCTTGGTGTTGAATTTAGAGTTTTTTCAAGAAAGATAGGATGACTTTCTAAAGTCTAGCCTTGTAAGTCTACCTGGTTCATCGGGATGGTTAGGCCGAC
This sequence comes from Litsea cubeba, assembly GCA_012931725.1. Taxonomy (NCBI): domain Eukaryota; kingdom Viridiplantae; phylum Streptophyta; class Magnoliopsida; order Laurales; family Lauraceae; genus Litsea; species Litsea cubeba. The sequence goes on from CM022951.1 coordinate 9,923,653, forward strand.
TAAAACTATTGGATTAATTCGGGCGAATTGAAAAAGGCTGCCTATTGTTGAGGATTGCAAAAAAAAAAATGTAATATTGAAAAGAATAAAAAGTTCTGTGACTAGTTTGGGTTCGTAGCCTTTTTAACTCGAGCCAGTAAGCCCTTAGGGGTATTTGCATACCTAGTGCCCTAAAGCCATCTGGTTTGGGAGTCATTGGCCGAATGCTCATTACATGGGTTAATTAGAAAGCTTAAGGGACCTAGGCATTGCACAGTCACATGTGCGTGTTTGCAAAAAAAAAAAAAAAAAAAAAAAAAAAGAAAATGAAAATAGAGATGCATCTCGCAGCCTTTGAAAATACAGTAGTGCGAAAGCCGTCATAGTAGCCTTGAGAGGGAAACTTATGAGCCACTAAATCTAGGAAAGATCAGAGCATTTGAGGGAGATTTCTGTTTTCATGACATCATAGCGGAACATTTGAAAGATTGATTGGATGTATACACTTGCACAAGGCACACAAAAGTTTGGTATTTGAAAAAAAAAGAGAAAAAAAAAAGCTTGACATTAGAAGGATGAACTGAATTTTGAAAAGTCTGAGATTTTGACTATTCTGGGATACACAGAGTGTCCGAGATAACTTGATTTCCTTTTGAAAAAAAAAAGTTTCTTTGTTTTTATTTCTATGTTTGTTTTTAGGATAAATGAATTTTGTGGGTATATTCACTACAAACCCTCACGAGGCACAACTCGTCCACTAGGGGGAACCTAGGGGTTTAAGGGCTTGCTGCATATGCTAAATGCGGTCGAGAGGGCCAGCGAAAGTGGCATTATTTTTGTTTTTCTGCATTTGTCTTTTTCTTACGTTAGGTAATAAACTTCTCTTTCTTCACTTATTTGCTCGAGGACTAGCAAAAAGCTGGTTTGGGGGTGTGATAAGTCCACAAAATTGTAGCTTTCATTCATCATTTTATATGCATTTGTGGACTTAATTAGGCTAATTGCATAGAATTACACTTAATTTCATGATTTCATGCATTTAAGCATCATAGTTGGAATCTTAGTCAAATTTGGTCAAAATTCATTACATTTCATGAATTTTGTGAAATTAGGATTCTCATCTCATTCATCACACAAAATTAGTTTTTTTAGCTTCACTAATGCATACTTGCTAATTTTGACATCATGTGTTATGTTTGGAAAGTTGGGTATTTTTGGTGCATTAAGTAGGTATGTAGAATCCCATGCATTGTCCATCTAGATTCCTCACACTTGATTATTATTGACATTATTTAATTTTATTTATGTAGGAGAAATCAAGAGTGGGACCTGCATTGGTGAACCTTGAGAGAGATCAAAGGCGGGACACCCTTCATGGTGGGCCCACATATCTTGACATCTTGGTGGAGTTGAAAAGGTTTTAAAATTCTCAAAGAGGAAAGAAGAAACTCAGAATTGGAAAGATGGTGTTGACTTGCTAAATTTGGAAACCAAAATTTAGAAAGAGAGAAAATTAGAAACTTTGCAAGGGGAGTTTAGTAGTCAAAGTTACAAGTAAAGAAGTATGTCAAATATGAAAAGAGAATTAAATAAGCAAGCAAAGAAAGAGTCCAAACATGCCTTGGACGTCCAACATGGGTCCCACACACCCCATTGCATGCCAAACATAGAAGTTTCCTTAATTGCCATTATTTTTGAAATTTTCAAGGGCAGCAAATTGAAATGACCATAACATTCAAACCGAGTATCGGATTGGCGTAATCTGCCAACCGTTGGAAAGCTCTTTTCAAGTAGATATCCGTGGAGCCCAAGATTTCATAAATCGGAGCTATATTGAGGGAGATATGACCTCGGAAAATTGGCTGTTATAATTCCATGCGGGAATTGCAAAAGGTTTTTAAAATTGGCAACATGAGAGATCTTTGAGGAGTTCAATTTGGCAAGACTTGGAGCCCAAGAGACCACACTTAGTAACAAATCATCTCCAATTCAAATTCCAACTAAGTGAGAAGCTTTGCTTGAAAGCTAAGCCAATAATCAAGTCATAGAATGAAAATAATTCCTTGAAAATCAAGAGGCCAAAAAGTATAAAAGAAGCATAAAGGGGGCTAGAATAACAAGCCTATTCTCCTTCATAAAGTGGCCAAGCCATTCTCTCTCTCTTCTTCCACTTTCTTCTTTCCCCTCTTCTAGTTCTAGTTCTAGTTCTCCATATTTTTTTTATTTTGGGTAGCTTTGGGCCTTGTCCAAGCAAGTACTTGAAGGAGAAGTTGTAAAGATGCAATCTTTAATGACAAATCAAGAATGATGGACCGCGCTCCTGCTCGGTTCTACCGAGGTCGGCGGACGTGGGAGTCCGTTGGGTCCGACCCTTTCGTAACCGGGGGGCAAGGGCGTGCATCAACATTTCTTTTTTTGTGGGTTGCCAGATTTTCTATTTTACTTGGAATTGCAAGTGGTGATCCGGGGATCAACCTTCGCAAGTAAAAAGGAAATCAACTTCTTTCAAGTTTTCCATTGCACATATATTTAAGAAAAGAGACATTTTTCTTAGTTTGCCGTGAAAGGCGATTTTTTTGGCATTTATAGCCGATTTTGGCGTTTATAGCCGATTTTTGGCGTTTATAGCCGATTTTGGCGTTTATAGCCGATTTACAATCCTTATCAACAATGAAAGACAAGAATTGTGATTTTTGTCTCTTTTGAAAAAATACAAACTACAATGAAAAGCAAGAAAAGAAGGATCTAACTTCTCAGGAGATTGTGGGGGACTCGTTTAGATTGACGGTCGCAAGCCATATGTGGGCTTCGCCATCATCCATGCAGATGAGAACAGAGGATGCTATTGATTCGCTTGGCTTGGCTATAACCTCAGGTTTTTAGAGGACAAAGACCAAAAGGAGGTCCTATGTCCAATAAAAAGCCGAGTAGACGGGCTGAAAAGCCATATCTAAGCCATTGGAGGCAGGAGGAGAAGGCAAGGACCTTGAGGGGGGGGTACCCCCAAGGGACTTTTGTCACCTTGTTGCGGTGGCCGGTGTAGAACTTCCGCAGAGTTTTCTCTCTTTTTTCTTTCTCTGGATTTCTGTCTGCTGTCTGTTGATGTTCGTTGTGTGTGTCCTTTCTTCTTGGAGAGCCCTCCTATTTATAGGCTTTTAGGTAGCCTTTTAGGTGGGTTTATGGGCTTTTATTGTCATTAAGCCGCATAATGGGAGGAGTTACAAAATTGAATTGTTTATTTTGTAACTCCTTTTTCTTGGCTTCTGATTGGCCGGAGGAGATTGAGGGCATTTAATCGCCTTTAATCGCCATGATGGGAGGAGTTTCATGGGTTAAATGCCATGAATCTCTTGACTTGTAACTCCCGAATGCTTGCTTCTGATTGGGCCGTCCAAAGAAATGGATTAATGACTGTAATAAAGCTAGTCAATTAATCGCATTAAGTGGTCGCCGAGCAGCTGAAGAGTCGCGGGCCGTGCCACGTCTTTTGAGATTCTTCTGTTGATGATCATCGATGGATCTTCATGTAGATCGACATCAGATGACCATGTAATTTCAGGTGTTTGTTGCCAACAGCGGGTCGGTGCCATCTGTCCTGTCGATTTCTCGATCGGTCGGGTGGAAAGCACACTTTTTTGGTTGACCGGGTGGCGATCAATACTGTCTTCGATACTCTTGATGATTTACCCGTGTTTTGGACGGATGTCAGAGGACTTGGTGTCTCAAAAGCATGAATTTTGGAAAGTACCAGAGGCTGGGCTCCTCGAATCGCGAAAAAACTGGCGAAAACCGGGGTTTCCGGGGCTTTCCCCGGCGACCCCGGGGTCCAAGGTCGCCGGCGACCCTGGCCCAGGGTCGCAGGGGTCTGCGACCCTTGGGGGGTTTTCCCCCTTTCGTGTCCCGTTTTGCGTCCGTTTTTGCTTTTTTTTTATTCTTTTTTCTTCTGTACTTTTCCTTGACATTTTGACCATTTATTGGCCTGATTTCTTTGTAGGAAACCTGATGAGAATCCTTGCATTTTATTTTGCAAAGTTTCCAATTTCCTGAGAAAGCCGAAGACTTTGTCGCGCAGAGCTGCCGATTTTCCGTCAGAAGCTGAAACTGGGCCAAACGATGTCGGAATGACCTGAAATTTGGTGTGAAGCCTCCTGAGCAATAAATAAGACCAACCATAGGCTTTTGTTTGAGTTTTGAAGCCGTTTGGGGTCCTATCACCTGTAGACTTGCTTTTTAGTCGCGATGAAGATGTCGCGGTTTGATGTGCGGTCAACCGATGTCCGATTGACTTGAAATTTGACAGGGAACCTATTGGAGTCATTTTAAGATGATCCATAGGCTCTGTCTTGGAAACCATGGTCCCGGAGAGCTTTGCCGCCGAGAGGCTCCTTTTCGGCTGTCGAAGAAGCGAAGTTAGGCCAAATGATTTTGAAATGGCCCGAAACTTCTTGTGTACTCCTCTTTGGGCTGTCTGGAAGAATCTTGCAGTTTTTGTTTGATTCTGACAAGATTTGATTTTTGGAAGCAGCATTGCCTATTTATGGCAGGTTGCGACTTCATGTAGCTCTTTGGATCTTGAAAAGGCAAAGTGACATTTTTGGTGTCAACAAATGCCCCCTCGAGGTACAGCGGCGAGTTGCTTAACTTTTGTAGTCGATGTGCCTCGAAGAGATTTTTTGAAGGAGAGCCTGTGACTTGACCAAGAGTCTTTGAGCAGTCTTTCTTTTGGTATTTGTAGCCTTTTGAGCTTCCAGGGGAATTTTATGGTAGTGAAAGGGATCACGTACCATCTCGAGGCAAAGTTTTGAAGATGACATCAGGGATGTGGATTTGGGTTTTGACCTTGTGACCTAACAGGCTATATGTGGCAGGTTAGGGGGTCGGGTTTGGTTTTGATCGTGTGACCTAACAAGCTGTATGTGGAATGTTGGGGGATCAATTTTGGTTTTGATCTTGTGACCTAACAGGCTGTATGTGGCAAGTTAGGGGATCAGGTTTTGGTTTTTGGTTTTGGTCTTGTGACCTAACTGGCTGTATGTGGCAAGTTAGGGGACCAGGATTTTGGTTTGATGGAATGTCAATTTCAAGAATTTGGCTCAATTTGGTAGATGAGGCTGGATGGTTTGATTTTTGGAAGCTCATGGGACTTGGAATTTTCTTTTGTATGGTCCAATCAACTCAAAAGAGGCATGGAACCATTTTTGTATGCTCTTGGTAAGAGGGATTTCTCTTTGACTAAAAGCCCAAAATTTATTTGCTTCTTTTCTTCTTTTTTTTTTGTGCCTAGGTGGTCAAACCTGGCTCATATGGGCTAACCCATGGGACCTTAAGCTTTTGAAATGGCTTAGATCTCATATGGTGTCATTTTTGTAAAGAATATCCAAAAATATCTCATTTGGATAGAGAATATCTAAGAATATCTTTACTTGGAGAGAATCTCTCATGATCCCTTTATTTTTGGGATAGAATATCTCAAGATATCTTTCTTTTGGGAAAGAATCCGTCATAGATTATATCTTTTAGGAGAAAATCTCTCATTGATTTCTTTTTGGGAGAGAATCCCTCAAGATATCTTTCTTTTGGGAAAGAATCTTTCTAATTCTTTCTTTTGGTAAGGTTACTAATTAGTAACACTTACCTCTTTCTTCTTTCCTTCTTTGGTTTGCTCTCCTCTATAAAAGCAAGGAGAAGGTTGGATCTCTTGCTCTTATTACTTTCTTTTGCAATAATCTCAAGAGGGCTTCAAGACCAAGAGCTTTTCTTCTTCAAGATCTTCAAGACTTTTCTTCTTCTTCTCCATCAATGGCTTCAAGTAAGTTCCTTTTTTTCAAGAAAACTCCATTGTAGGAAAAAAAAGTTCTTCTTTTTTTTTTTTTGTTCTTTCTTTCTTTTCTTCTTCTTTTTTTTTTTTTTTCACGTGTTTGCCTCCTTTTTTTTTCACACGTTTTTTTTTTTTTTTGTTTTTTCTTTTTTTTTTTTTCATGTTTTTTTTTTGTGTGGGCCGTACGGACAGATCCGTACGGATCTGGCCGTACGGCCACGTGGCCTGTGGGCCAGCCCTTTTTTTTTTTTTCTTTTTTTTTTCTTTCCCTCCCCTTTTTTTTTGAGAGAGTTTCTTTTCTTTCTTTTTTTTTGTTTTCTTTCCCCTCTCTTTTTTTTAGAGAAAGTTTCTTTTTCTTTTTTTTTTTTTGCTCATCATGATAATGCATTTTTTTTTCGCAAACCTAGATGTTCATGCATGCATTTAATTTGTAAATTAAATTTGTAGCATGATTGTGATAGCATACCTGAAAGTTTTCGCAAATTTGGGAATTTGGAGCTCGCAGTGATGTTGAGCCCTTCCTGATTTTGCGGAGACTTTTAGGTTTCGAAAGTTTGGAGTTTCGGAGCTCGCAGCGATGTTGAGCCCATCTTCAAGCTTTCTATTTCTTTCGGGATAGTTCCTTTTCTTCGGAATTGCCCCGTCATCATGTCAAAATTTCGCCAGATTTTTTTTAGCGAGATTCTGTCATTTTGATGTTTGATCTTTTTCTTTTCCATCCTTTTCAGGTGGTTCCTCCAGAGCGAACAAGGGTAAAGAGCCTGCTACAAGCGTACCTCGTCGATCTTCTAGATCTTCTAATCCGGCCGTTCAGCAGGCTTTTGAGAAGGTCCAGTATGTTGAGAGAAATCTGGAAGAGTGCGACTCCCTCAACAGAGATGAGATGAGGCAGCGACTGATCACTCTCAAGGGAGAGGAATTCTATAAGATCATGGTAAGCAGTCGTCCATGGGTGATGGAAGATCAGAGCGTTTTGCCCAAGCCTACCTTCTTCTTTGGTGATGCAGTCCCTGATGACATTACATACCAGAGGAGATGTTTTCAGTTTTCCTTCACAGCAGATGGTGAGAAGAAGACTGTTACTACCCGGTCGATGTTTGATCGCACCGTCTCGATTCTGAGCCTTGCCCCCACGTGCCCTAAGAGGGAAGATCCTCCAAGTTGGGTGAGAAGGACAAATGTAATCAAGACCGGGGTTTTTGTTGGCGGTTCTCCTGGATATACGGAGAGGTCGCCTGTTGACATGGACCTGTTGATGCCATCCAGCGGCTACCAGGGCTCTGATTATCCGTCGGTCGATTTGAGACCGGTGGGCCTTGGTATTTTCAGCGGTGACGGCAGCAATTGGATCAAGCCTTTCCGACTTCGTGGCCGCTTCAATGCTGACTCCGAGTGGAAGTCGTGGACTGATCGCGTCCTGCTGATTGGTGGCGCCGTTTTGAAGGAAGCCGGGATTTTTGATGCGGTCCGCGCCTTTAGGGAGACCGTGATCTTTTCCGACGAGGCCTTCATGGCTATGCTGGAGTCATTCCTCCCACAAACCAATACCTTCGTTGTGACGAATGGTGAGATTGGTTTTTCTTTGAAGGAGCTGAGCGCTATTACCGGATTGCCCATCCTCGGCAAACTCTATGAGGAGTTTATGCCGATTGACAGCGTCCTCGAGGGGCAGTCTGAGGAGTTCAGGCTTTTATACTTTCAGCTCGTCGCCTTCTATGATTTTTTGAAGGAGAAGGGGGGTTCGAAAGTTAGATCCAGCAGTTGGAAGAGTTTTTGCTCTTCATTCCCCAACTTTTTTGATAGCAGGGAGTCTTCTGATAGCGTGACCCAGGAAGCTGGAGCTCAGGATCCAAAGAAGATCTTGGCCATGCAAGAAGAGTTGAGAGATTTCTGTGCAAGTACAAACGCCATATGTCCTGACATTGCACTGCGGAGAGATCTCGCTGTTTACCTCACTTATTGGCTTGGTGAGGCTGTATTTGCTGGAGGAGATGGAACGCACATCAGGCCGCATTGTATTTTCCCGGCTTGTCAGATGGCGTTTGGAGAGCAGCTTGCTTTGGTGCCAGCTCTTTACTCCTACCTGTGTACCGAACTGCAGGCTGCTGCTTTTCTGGTTCGGCTTGGGCTTCCCATGAATAGGGTATTTTCAGCCCATATCTTTTATTCGTGGTATGTATACCACTGTCCTGGCTTCCATCGGCTGGGTGCTGCACAGGATGATGATCCTCTGATGATTCGACTGGCTAAGGGCAAAGCCGTGTCCGAATCACTTTTGTTTGCCCGCATGAGGATCCGACGGTTCAGGGACGTCGAGATGGGGCAATCTTCAGTAAAGCTTTCTCCGGAGTTGCGGAAGAAGGCTTTTGATTTTGGTGCCTCCCGAGACTCTACCAGGGCGGGGTCGGGAAGGCATTATTCCTTGACAAATGCAGAGAGAGAGTGGCTTTTCAGCATACGTGTCGGCACGATGGTGTACCGCAGACATCTTTTCGTCGACATCCAGCCGTATGTACCCTCTCGCTTTGCTTTGCAGCTTGGCTTTTCTCAAGGCGTTGTTGGAGCGCCTTCAAGCATGGTGAAGCGCTTTGGAGGCTTACAGGACGGGAGAAATGCATGGGCTTTCTATAGTGCTGAAGACACTACAGCCATGATTTCTTATCCTGTGTTGCTGACTTCCCGTACTGCCGGCTTTGCGAAGTGGTTCGCGGAGAGCTTTTCGGCATATCGGGGGCTTTCCAAGAAGGAGCTTGATGTGAAGCTGGCATCTGGAAAGGGCCTTGGAAAGTCGGATGGCATCCGGCGAGAGGAAGTTTGGGCCTTCCTTTCTGGAGAGAAGCACAAGATAGGCTTTCTCGGTGACCAGGGCGTCATCGGTTCTGAAGCTGTTCGAGAAATACCTGACGAGGCTTTGGAGCAGCTAGAACAGGAGGAAGCCGAACTTGGTGCTTGGATGCAAGCGGCACAGAGGCAAGCTTCCGTGGAGTCTACTGGCAAGAGCAGACCATCCAGTGAGGAGTCGAGTGGCAAACCTGACTCTGACAGCGGGGCAGGTTCCTCTAAGAAGCGAGCCCGCAGAGGTAAGAGGAGGAGGAGTCATCATCGCAGCAAGGGGCAGCATGAGGACTCTCCTAACTTGGAAGTTCCTCTTACTATCAATGAGGATGTGCCAGTGGATGCTGACGAGCCTCCAGAGAAGAGAAGCCGAGAAGAAGAGACCGTCGGTGAAGGTATGATTCTTCCTTTTTCTCTTTCCATTTCTTTTCATGGGATTTTTTCCATGTTATGATTTGCTTCTTGTTTCTGCTTTTCTTCTTTTTTTTTTTAGCAGAGGAAGACTTGGTGATGCCTGAGGTCCCAACCGATGAGGTGGTGATGGATCCTGTTGAGGCACCTGAAGAAGAACCGAGGGACTCTGGAGTAAATCCAGAATCTCCAATTGGTACGACTTCTTTTGCTCTTTTTTTTTTTGTTTGTGACTCGGTTTGCTAACACATTTTTTTTTGTCAGCTGACTTGCCACAGGATTCCGATGACTTTGAACCATCGATAGACGCAAATGTTGATGATGCTTCCGATGAGTTCATGGAGGAGGAAAGTGTTCCACCAGTCGTCGAAGAAGGTATTTTGTAGTTATAACTCTGATAATGATTTTCAAACAGGGTCATATTCATACCTTTTTGTGTTTCCTTTGCAGGTTTTGAAGTGGCAGAGGAGGATCCGTCGCTTCCAGAGCAAGAGATGCCAGAGGTTGATCCAGAGGTAGAGATTCCTGGGACCAGCTCTGACAATATTGAGGAGATTCCTCGCGCTGAGATTCCTTCCCGAGCAGGAGCAGCTTCAGCTGGAAAGAGTTCTTTTGTTACTCTTTCAACAGATGATGACATGAGTAGCCGACCAACGGAGTTGGGCGAATCTTCAGCTGGGCCATCTCTTCTTTTTGCGAAGAAGGTGGTGGTGCGAGTTCTGAGCTCTTGGATTGAGACTCTCTTTTCTGGGCACTTGGAAGTCGGATTTGGCATGATCCAGCATGTGCAGGAGATTCTCAGTGATGCTGAAGAGGCTGGTCTGGATGTCACAGGTGCCAGGGCGATCGTTGATAGGATCATTGCACTGGGTGACAAGTGGTTTGAGACCGTGAGTTTGGCTGATGACCAGTTCTTCAAGGAGATGTTCCTGGACCCTGCTGATAAGGCTAAGTCTGACCTGGATGAGGCTACAGAAAGCAGGAAGCAGGCAGTCCGAAAGAGGAACTTAGAAGAGATAGCCATCATCAGGCTGACGCATGACCTTAACATCCTTGACAGGGAGGTCGATGAGGCCAGGAAACGTCTTGAGCATTTGCAGGCACAAGTCGCTGCCAAGTGGACTGCCATAATAGAGGCTCGCGACAGGGAGAGTGCCCTGATTCACCAGGTTGCAGATGCCGAACGGGTTCTCAAAAGGAAGTCTGATGAGGATGAACAATGGCAAACTGCTCGAGGTAAGCTTCCTGGTGTGAGAGAAGGGGTACAGCCCACTCCAGCATCTCATGGCAGTTCCTGAAGAAGCGTGCCTTGGAATCCTTGACGGCTGAGGCTAAAAGTTTGCTTGGGGAGCTGAACTCTTGGCTGGAGACCATTTTTGATTGAGCTCCTGTATATATTTTTTTTTACAGAAACCATCCTTCTCTCTTTTCTTTTTTTTTTGGTACCACTTGTATTTTTTTTGGTACTTATTTTTTGTAGTGCTTGTGAACACTTTCTTTTTTTTGGTACCACATGTATTTTTTTGGTACTCTTTTTCTTTTTTTTTTGTTATCCCTACGCTCACTTGAATCTTTTGTGATAAAAGTAATTGCTAAATGGATGCTCTTTTTTTTTGTTATCCCTACGCTCACTTGAATCTTTTTGTGATAAAAGTAATTGCTAAATGGGATGCTTTTTTTTTTTTGTTATCCCTACGCTCACTTGAATCTTTTTGTGATAAAAGTAATTGCTAAATGGGATTTGATCAAAAGGTTGTCATTTTGTGAAAATCTTTTGTCAAGTGATTGTTTTGGCATGAAAGCCAGGTTTTTTGTTTGTGGCATGGAAGCCAATTTTGGCATGAGAGCCAGCTTTTCTTGTGGCATTGATAGCCGAGTTTTTTTTTGTGGCATCTATAGCCAGTTTGGTGGCATTGATAGCCGTTTGTGGCATTGATAGCCTGTTTTGTTTTGGTGGCATTGATAGCCGGTTTTTTTTTTTTGGTGGCATTGATAGCCGGGTTTTTTTTTTGAAATCCAAGTTTTTTTTTTTTTTTGTGGCATTGATAGCCGGTTTTGTTTTTGGTGGCATTGATAGCCGGTTTGGATGGCATTTATAGCCGGTTTGATGGCATTTATAGCCTGTTTTGATGGCATTTATAGCCGGTTTGGTTTTCAAAAAATGCAAGTATCGACTAAAAGTCGCCTCCCTGCTGAATGTTCTTGCAAGTATCGATGGAATGTCGCATCCTTGCTCATTCGGTTGCGAGTATCGATGGAATGTCGCATCCTCGCGGATTTGGGTGCAAGTATCGATGGAATGTCGCATCCTTGCTTTTCAAAAATTTTGGTTTTGCGGGTACTGACTTGATGTCGTTTCCCCACGATTTTTGAAATTTGTGGTTTTCTCGAACCTTTGGGTTATGGATATCAACTGAAATGTTGCGTCTCCACAGTTTTTTAGGTTTTTTTCGAACCTTTGAAATTTGGGTTGTGGATATCAACTGAAATGTTGCATCTCCACAGTTTTGGATTTTGCAAGTATCGACGAAATGTCGCTTCCCTGCGATTTTGGAAGTGTCGAACGTGGTTCGCTTGCTTCCGATTTGTGCGAGTATCGACTAAGCGTCGCTTCCTCGCGGGTTTTTGAAAAACCATTTTTTTTTGTTTAAAGACACGAGGGTCATAAATTTTGACCTAAAACCATTTTGGCGGTAAAAGGCAGGGTGGACTAGGGTGGAAATCCCTGAATCCGGATTTTGTTTCAAACCATGAATTTTGGGTTCAAGGGTTGAAAATTTTGGTCAAGTTAGGGAAAGGTTCCTAAACTTGGATTTTTTTTTTTGAACAATGAAACGATGAAAGTAAGCATTGTTTTAGATTTCTAGAAATTTCAACATTTGATATGAAAATTCTAAAAAAAGGGTGGGTTTAGCGAGCGTGTACCTGGAAACCGGTTTTGGCCGTACAGGCATTGCTCTTACCCAGTTGGGTAAGTCTTCAAGGGTAGTACCGCTTTAAGAACTTGCCATTGATGGGCAGCATACATCTGTCACCTTCCATGTTTAGGAGTGCGTATGCGCCATTTAGAGAAAACCTTGTCGATGACGTAGGGTCCCTCCCATTTTGGCTCAAATTTGCCTTTGGACTTGTGAGCGAAGACCATTGGTCTTTTTACCGCAAGAACCAAGTCATTCTTTTTGTAGGCGCGTTGCCTGACCTTTTTATCGAAAGATCCTGCCATACGTGCTTGGTAAAGTTCAATGCTTTGTTGAGCTTCGAGCCGTCTCTCATCGAGATTGTCCAGCTCATGGAGCCGCAATTTGACATTGCTTTCTTGAGTCATGTCATTTTGCAAGGATACCCTCAAGGAAGGAATTTGTACTTCCAAGGGCACGACAGCTTCGCATCCATAGACCAAGGAGAATGGTGTGCTATGGGTTGGTCCTCGAACGGTGGTTCGATAGGCCCACAAAGCTTCAGACATTTTGTCGCTCCAGTCTCTTTTGTGATTAGAGACCATTTTTTTGAGGATTTTGCAGAGTGTCTTGTTGAAAGCTTCTGCTAACCCGTTTGCTGCCGGATTGTATGGAGTCGAAGGACAGCTTTGGATTTTGTATTTGTCGCAGAACCTGTAGAATCGATGATCCCGGAACTGTGGTCCGTTATCATGGACGAATCTTTTGGGTATGCCGAAACGACAAATGATGTTGGTGCGCAGGAACTGAAGGACTGATGAGGTCTTCATTTCGTTAAACGCAAATGCTTCTGACCACTTGGAGAAGTAATCCGTAGCGGCGAAGATGAAGCGATGACCTTTGCTTGAAGGGGGAGAAATAGGACCTATGATGTCCATACCCCAGGCTTCGAAAGGCCATGAGATCGCTGTAGGATGCAGCCATTCTGGAGGCATGTGAATGTAATCTCCATGAACTTGGCATTGTTGGCAGCGCTTAGCAAATTGCATTGCGTCAGCTACCATGGTAGGCCAGTAATATCCTAACCTTTTTATCTGATCATAGAGCTTAGGTCCAGCCTGATGAGCTCCACAAAGACCAGCATGAACTTCTTTGAGTGTTTCTTCAGCCTCTTGTTGTGACAAGCAGCGTAGAAGTACTCCGTTGAAGGATTTCCTGTAAAGGATTTTTGAAGGAATATCCAAATGGAAGCTTGGGGTTCGCCTTTGGATGCTTACCCGTTCTTTTGGATCTTCAGGTAGGATTCCGAACATAATGTAATCAATGAACGGATCCCTCCAGTCGCCAATTGAAGTTTGAAGGATTGAAATCCGACTTCCGACCACTTGGTGGCATTCAGCAACTGCTTGGTGTGTGTTAAGAGGAGGAAGGATTCTTCTTTCGCACACTGTGACTTGCATGTTTTCCCCTTCCTGGATTGCCATGGATGCGGCAAGTCCGGCTAGGGCATCTGCACGTATGTTTTCACCTCTACGAATGTGGGTGATGTGACAGATGTCAAACTTTTGCAGAAGTGATTGTGCCTTGTTGTAGTAGGGCAGCAAATCTGGCTTCCTGACTTCAAATTTCTGATTCATCTGGTTGACGATCAGTTGAGAGTCTCCAAAGACTTCCAGCATAGTGATACCGGATTCGATGGCGAGTTCCAATCCTAAGATCAGAGCTTGATATTCAGCTGCATTGTTTGTGCATGGTTCCAGTAGCGAGAAAGCGTGTGGAATCATGTATTTGTCGGGGCTAACAAAGAGGATGCCAACTCCCGAGATCAGCTGTCTTTTTTCATTTGTCCTGGTTGCACCGTCAAAGTACATGTCCCAGGAGGCACTTTGTGAGAAAGTCTCCACATTGTAGACTGGTTCGTCTGGGAGATCATCTCTGAGTGGAGAATCTTTAGGCAATGGATGCTCTGCGAGGAAGTCTGCTAGAGCTTGCCCTTTGATTGCTTTTTGTGGTACATACCTAATATCAAATTGTGACAGAAGGATGGACCATTTTGCCAGTCGAGCATTGAGAGAACCTGCCTTTGTGACAAGGACCTTCAAGAGGTTGACCCTCGAGACCAGGTAGACTGTGTTGGAAAGCAAGTAGTGACGCAGCTTTTGTACGGCGAACATCACTGCAAGACATTCTTTTTCGACTGGAGAGTAGCGATGCTCTGCACCTACTAGCATGCGGCTGAGGTAATATAGAGCAGCTTCTTTTCTTTGATCATTTTCTTGCGCAAGCAGAGCTCCCAGAGAGTGATCAAGGGCTCTTGTGTACAAGATGAATGGTTTTCCAGTGGTAGGAGCAGCTAACACTGGAGGTTTTGTCAGGTATGACTTGATGTCTTGGAAAGCAGCTTCACAGTCAGCATCCCAGACAAAGTTTACACCTTTTTTCATCAACCGGGAGAATGGACGGCATTTCCCCGAAAGATTGGAGATGAACCGTCTGATGTAGGCCAATCTCCCTTGAAGCCCTTTGAGTTCTCTCAAGGTTCTTGGAGAGGGCATTTCTAGAATGGCTTTGACTTTTATGGGGTCAAGCTCTATTCCAGCTTTCCGAACTAAGAATCCGAGGAACTTACCCGACGAGACGCCGAAGAAGCATTTCAATGGATTCATTCGCAGTTTGTGTTTGCGAAGCCGGAGGAAGACTTCTCGAAGGTTTTCGAGATGATCTTCTTTTCTTTTGCTTTTGACGGCGAGGTCATCAACGTAACATTCAACCGTCTTGTGCTGCATATCTTGGAATATTTTCATCATAGCCCTCTGATATGTGGCACCAGCATTCTTCAGACCAAATGGCATGACAGTGTAGCAATACACGCCAAATGGGGTTCGAAAGGATGTATGTTTTTCATCCTCAGGATGCATCTTTATCTGATTGTAGCCAGAGAAACCATCCATGAATGTCATTCGCTCGAATCCACAGGTATTATCAATCATTACCTCTGGTATGGGGAGCGGAAATTCATCTTTTGGGCATGCGCCATTCAGGTCTCTATAGTCAATACAGACCCTGATCTGCCCATTTTTCTTTGTCACGGGGACAATGTTGGCCAACCATTCAGGATGTTGTTCCTCACGGATGAAGCCGACGCTTTTGAGTTTTTGAACTTCTTGTTCAATTTTATCCATCACATCTGGACGGAATCTTCTTTGGCCTTGCTTGACAGGCTTGATGTCTTCTTGAAGATTGAGTTTGTGAACTGCTATTTTGGGGTCTAAGCCTGGCATTTCAGCATAAGACCATGCAAAGCAATCAACGAACTCACGAAGAAAAGCGATATACTCGGGTAACTCATCATCCTTTATATTCTTGCTTATGAATACAGGACGTGGGTTATCTGGTGTTCCCAAGTCTATCTTTTGAACAGGATCTTCTGTTGGAAGGTTCGAAGGTGGTTCCTCCACAATATTTTCGGAGGCTTCCAGCTCAACGAAACCTTCTGGGGTTTCAAGGGCATTTCCAGACCAAGGTTTTGTTCCTTTCCACGGGTCTTCTTGATCGGTAATTTTCCCAAGGCTTGCTATGAGATGATCCCAATCGCCTGTTGAAACCGAGTCGAAGTAGGCTACTTCTTTTGGAGATGAGGGTTCTTCTGGGTCAGAAGTCCACACGTCTGTGCCATCGGACAACTCCTCTTCATTTTCGGAGAAATCGTGCCAATTGGATGAGCTTCCTGGATCTTTGTCAGGTGACTCATCAAAGAGATATCCAGGGAGATCGATGTCTTCATGGACTTGAGATGTTGAGGCTTGGTCAGTATATTGACTTTTAAGCCTTTGTGTCAACTGTCTCAAGGGAGTGTCAGGATCATACCCTAACCCGTGTGAAGACTTTTCTACATAGCCGTAGAGTCTCCAATCTTCCAGCTGGCTTTTGGTCAAGACGGGCCCCAATGGCGTGAGAATACCGCGTCCTTCTCCCAAACCGACTGGGTTTTGAGCGTCATAGCCCATTTTCTTCATAATAGCTTGTGCCACAGAACTGTATAAGGATAGTTGAGGCGTACCTTTATTTTGGAAAGGTTCAAGCATGGAGTTTGATGAAGAAGCATCCGATCTATGGAAGAAGATCGGTTTTTCCTTTGCTGAAGTTGCTGGAACAACGAAGGAAGCTGACGTAGGATCTTCTATGTCAGAAGTTGTCTCCATTGGAGTAAGAGCAGGCTGAACTTGCTGAGTGTCAGCTTGGCTTGACGATGTGTCGTCTTCTGGCTCTGAATCCGAGTCCGTGTCTTGCATGATAGACACGAAAGAGACAACAAATTTGCCCCCAGGCTTTTGTTTTGCCTTCTTCACTTTAGTTGTGATGACCAAAGGCTTTGAAGATTTGAGGGAGATGATGAAGGGAGTTTGCATGCTCTCTTCAGATTTACCGGATGGTTTGTTTTCTTCCGGTGATTGTTGAGGAGCTTTGCCTTTATCTTTCTGGAGATTTTCGGCAAAGGATGCTGTATGCTTCTCCTCTTCTTCTTTTTCACCTTCATACATCTGTGAGTCTGCGAAGTGGATTTCTTTACCTTTGAAGGGTTTTCTGTCCGCAAAGACTCGATGTATCATGCCGTCGTCGCCAACAAACTTGATGCATTGATGTAGAGTTGAAGGGACAACACCATTCTCATGGATCCAAGGGCGTCCGAGAAGGATGTTGTAGCATGAAGGGGTCTTTATTGCATACACTGTGACCTCAGAGATAAGATCACCGATCTGCAATTTGAACCTGATTTTGCCGATAGGCCTTTGAGTACTCCCATCGTATCCAAAGATAGATACAGATGTGTGGCTCAGTTTGCTGGGTGGGATGCCCAACTCTTCAAGAGCCGATGTGGAGATGAGGTTGAGTGCAGAACCTGGGTCGATCTGAACTCTATGCATAGGCATTTCCTTGATATACCCTGTGAAGTACAGGGGTCGGTTATGCCTGGTTTCGCCAAGTAGGAGGTCATCCTTTGTGAAGGCGATGGTTGCACTGGCTGCTTTTTTAACCGAGAGGCATTCAATGCATGATCCCTCAGTTTTCTTCTTTTCTCCCTTTGAGGAGGCTTCTGAGTTTTTGACCCGGTAATCCATTTCAATTTGGAGGACTTGCGGGGCATGTTTGTCGACATCCTCATTCAGTTTTTGTAATTCTGAGATGAGATTATCACGAGTGTGCGGAGACATTCGCAACAAATCTAGGATGTGCAGACGTGCAGGTATGTGCTTGAAGTGTTCAATCAAGTCATACTTGAAAGCCTCCTTAGGGCCTGCATGTTCATCATTGTTGCCACTAGGGGCGCTTACAACATCTTTTCCCGAAGGATTTACATATGTAAAGGAAGATTGGTTGTAATTTTTGTGGTAGTCCCGGCCAGAGCGGGTGCCTCTACCAACTTCGAGAGCTTCTTGAGAAGGGTCTTCGTTTGGAAGATTGTCTTCAGGATCAAGAGGCTGTCGTTTTTCATTTGCTGAGGATGCATCAGCAGCAGAGTTACCATCCTCAGTGATTGTGTTGCATGGAGCATTTTCCGGGAACAAGTCCTGAACAGCATCCAGCAATCTTTCTTCTTCGTTGACTAATTCATCGTCCCAAGCATCAATGGCTGGGAATTCTTCAGTCAGGAAGGGTGTGAACTTCGAAGTCACAGTCTCAGGAGAAGAAACCTGAGAGGGTGTCATCTCAGTGAAAGTCACGTGAGACGAGGTGGCTCCAGAAGATATATTGCTAGGCGTCGCCGGAGTGTAAGTGCTCTCATCAGACGATGCTTCGGAAGAGCTATAATCCCGAATTATCACATTACAGGAGACGTTGCCTGATCGGAGTCAGACTCATCCTCGGATGTGAGAGGATCGTCTATCCAGCAATTTTCTCCATTTTCAGGAGTTAAGGGAGGATGTACCTGGTGGTCTTCAGGGACTTCAGGCTCTGGATTGCGAGGAGGCTCGTTGACGCGTTCTTGCTCTTGTTCTAGAGCGAGTCGCTGCAAGATCCTTGCATATTCTTCAAGATCAGGCATGGGAGCCGGATCTTCTTCTTCATCATCTCTTTGTGGCTCAACATGGTTGATTTCCACTGGAGTAATGAGAGGTGCTGGTTCAGCAGCATTTACAGATTCTTGGTCTTCTTCATCATCAGACCAGGATCCTTGTGGCTGTAGGGGGTTATACCAGATTACTGGCATAAGATGAGACTCAGGAACCCATTCTTCATCGGAGAGATATTCTCCTGTTTCAAGGGATTCCTCCCACTCATCTGTGTAGTTGGGTTCGAATCCATCATCGGTGTCGCTGGATTCGTATCCATCAATGGAGAATCCAACTACTGAATTGCAAGAGTATGATGCCTCCTGCATGGCTTCTTTAAATTGAGGTGGCATGAAATCACTGAGAGTGAATTTCCTTACCCCCTTTGAAGTCTCTGGAAGGGATGTTTTTGTTACCTCCAGTGAAGCGGTAGAGGAAGCCTCTGCCTTTTCTTTGACCTCTAGTTTTGGCTGGGTCTTCTCTTGCCGTTTGAGCTTGAGGAGATGTTTCCTAGCCTGCCTTCGCTGTTGAGCTGTAGGCTTTATTTTCACGACCTCCCAATTTTCATCTTCCAGGAGATCGGGATGTACCCATATCGGTTGTCCGTCTGGTGTCGGGTAAGGAACCAGTTCCTCGGACGCTTCGATTGAGTTTATCACCTTGAAGGAAGTAGTGATCTTCTTCTTCGGTGATCTTGATGTTTGTCCACATGTCACCATGTTGACGGAGGCAGACCCATAGTTTTTGTCAAAGGTGATGACTCCGTTTTTCCACATCTCATTTATTTTCTCTCTCACAACGAAGCATTGATTGAGAGGATGCGAGATCATCTGGTGATATGGACAGTACCGAGGATCGTTGGTTTTGCCAACATCACCCGGTCTTTTTGGTTCAGGCAAGGTGAGCTTGCCGTTTGCCACAAGAGCCCCGAAGATTTCATCAACATCTTCATCAAACGGGTATTTCTTCTCTACTCGTTCTTTGAAGGCGTCAGAGAGTTCAGGTCTCTTACCAGCAGCTTTGTTTTCAGCTTTCTTTGATGGCTGAGGAGCTGGCTTGGTCTGCACATTGAGGACCTCTTTCTTCTTTGGTTTAGAGGTTGCAATGGCGGTTGGCTCTTTTCTTGATGATTTCTGACTGTTGAGGTCTTTAATCACCGTTTCAGCTTCCATGGAAGCTTCTAGGAGTTCTCCCAGGTTTTTTGATTTGTTGCCGATGATCATGGAGCGGATTCTGGCTCTCATGTTGTTTCGGCAGATGTCGACTAGCGACGCCTGTGGCAATACATCAGAGCATTTGTATGCCATTGCTTTCCACTTGTGAATGAAGTCATATGTTGATTCATTCTCCCCCTGTTTTAGGCTGCACAGCTGAGCCATAGTAGCGGGGTGATCCTCACCTTTGAAGTGAGTCAGGAAGCGTGTCTCTAGCATGGCCCAATTTTGGATTGAGTCCTCCGGCAGAGTGGAGTACCAATCGAAGGCCGTACCTTTTAGGGTACTTGCAAAGAGGCGGATCTTGAGTGCATCTTGATCCGCGATAGCTCCCGTCAGGATCTTGAAGTGGATGACGTGCTGTCTGGCTGATCCTTTCCCCGTATATGTTTGGAGAGTAGGATGCTTGAATTTGGTGGGGAACGGGACCGAGTCCATCCATAAGGGATATGGTGGCTTGATCCCATGCTCTTTGAGTATATCCTCTTCTTTTGCTTTGGCGAGGATACCGTCTACGTCCTTTTTGGTAAGGGCGCGTGACTCATTTTCTTCTTTATTTACCTCGTCGTCTTGATGATTCGGAGGAGGTTCATTGTTCGCCTGATTTTGGAAGGCGAGGAGAAGGTTTTCCATCAGAGTTTCAATCCTCTGCTGGCCCTGTTCCAACTGCTGGATGCGGGTGATCGCATCTTCTGGAGGTGGATTGCGGGGTGGTGGCTCAGAATTTGTAGCCAAGACATTCATCCTTCGTGATTCGAACGAAGAAACTGTCCTGGTGACTGAGCTGGGGCTCATTCTTTTTGAAGAGGAGCTTGAGGAAGGATCACTCTGCTGTCCTTTGCTTGAAGGAGCAGGGGATTCTTCTGAATGTCTTCTTGTCCTTGAGACGCTGCGGGTCATCGGACGTCGGACATGGATTTTTGTTGCTGATTTTTGGCGCCTTCTGGTTTTTCCAACCATATGGACGGCAGCAACTTGGTTGGGTCTTTCTTTTTCGACCCATTTGGGAGAGACTTGAAGTGTGGGAGGCTGGGTCCTTTGCTTCTCTAGTCTCTTTTGTCGGTATGACGCGCGGCGGCGTATACGACGAGCAATTTGAGCTTCGGTCAGCTCTGACTGGGCTTTGACGATGAAGGATGTGCTCCCTCGGGCGCAGCAGCCGAGCTTGTCTTCTCTGTAGCTGGGCAAGGACAGGATGTGAACCCTGTCCTTCGCCTGTTGCAGCGAAGCTTTGAATTTTTGAAGTTCGGCCCCTGTAGATATGAAGGGTCGAACTGCAGATTTGTAGGCCTTAGCAGGTGCTTGTGGAGGCCTTGTGATGCATGAGTTGATTTTGGGCTTGTAGGAACAAGCCGGCTCATGCTGGGATGACTTGAGAGTCAGGTTGGAGATGGGTCTCTCCTCTTTCATGTAAGCAAGAGGATAGAACTGGTTCTCCTTGAGTGGGGCCAGGAATGCTGGCTTAGTGGATGTATGGGACCTTCTCTGTTTTGGTGAAGGTCTTGGGGACCAAGTCTTGGGGTAGACCTGGTTGTTTGCAGGTTGAGGCTTCGTGGGGCTGCCACGGGCTTCAGGCCTTCTGGTGCTCGCCTTTGGTGTCACGATAGTGACACGTTGAGAGGCGAGTTTCTACTTCTTGGAGGGAGCAGTTTGTTCCTCAGGAAGTGGGAATGGTCCCAGCGTCCCAAAGACGATAGTCCGGGGAGTCGAGGTCGACCCGGAGTTCAGAGAGTTGCCGAGGGAGTTGACACTTCGGCAGCTGATGGGGCGCTTGTAGGTGCGCGTGGTTTGCTTCTGTTGAAGCATGAGTTGGTGCTTGTTTTCGTCGAAAGTAATGGTTAGTGAAGCTGCCATTGTTAGTTTTTTCGAAAATTTCTGAAACAAGACCACATCCATTAGTAATCACAAGAATATAATGATCATAAATGGGAAGTTCTATGGTTTCGTCTTTTCAAATTGCTCGAGGTAGATGACCCAAGCAATATGAGGAAGGCAAAATGCCATAGAAGGTACAATTGTTCTGATCGCAGGTATGGTAAGCCCGGAATGGGCATCCCAGTTACTGCTAGAAGCAATTGTGAACTTAAATTCGACTTATCGAGAAGCAGAGCTTGCTCGAGGTAAGAAGAATATAAAGTTGGAGTTACAGATGTGCCGGTCGCAATACAGTAGACCCTGAAAGGGCGTACTAGTACCGCTAGACACAAATGTTTTGAGACCGCATCTATGAGATGAGATTCTCTGTTTTGAAAGGTCAAGATTGGATTCATCAAAGAGAGCAGATGGTATTCCAATCTGAACACGGTCTCGGCGATTTCCGCGAGCGCCAGTGCTCAGAAAGAAATGAACCATGATTTCTCGGATCTGAATCTAAAATGACGAGTTTTTTTTTTTTTTTTGAAAGGCTAATATCGGGTTCATCAAAGAGAGCAAAAGGCACTCCAATCTGAACACGGGCTCAGCGATTTCCGCGAGCGCCAGTGCTCAGAAAGGAGAAGACCAAGATTTCTCTAATCTAAACCCAAAATGACGGAAGTTTTTTTTTTTTGAAGATTTTTGAAGATTTTTTTTTTTTTAAATCTTTTTTTTTTATTTTTTTTATTTATTTATTTTTTTTATTTTTTTTTTAAGATTTTTTTTTTGAAATTTTTTTTTTATTTTTTATTTTATATTTTAAAATTTTTATTTTTAAAAATTTTATTTTTGAAAAAAATTTATTTAAAAGACGAGAGAGTACACATAGGCCTCCTAACCCGGTCTTATGAAATCTTGATTGATAGAATTGCCCCCAGGTAAGGGTAGGATTACTTAATGAACCCGTTTGGAGGACCCTTGCCTAGAACAGTCAAGCTGTCTCCACACTCTGGACAAGGCTTTTCTTTGAATCAACCATGATCAAAGAACACAGTTGGTTTAACCTTAGTGGTCTATGTCTTTTTTTTTATATTTTTTTTTTATTTTTATGAATTCATCGAAGAGAAACAATGGCCCAAAACCTTAGTCGAACAGGCTCAACATTTCTGCAAGCGCGATGAACGATAGGAACGGATCAAGGTTTCTCAATTTTGAATCCAAATTGAGAAATCTAAAAATTTTTTACTCTTTTTTATATATATATATATATATATATTTTTTAATGAACTCATCGAAGAGAAACAGTGGCCCAACCCCCGATCCGAACACGGTCTCGGCGATTTCCGCGAGCGCCAGTGCCCAGAAGGGAAAGGATCAAAGTTTCTCAATTTTGAATCCAAAAATGAAAAATCTGATTTTTTTTTGTTTTTTTTTTTTGAAAAGAGAAAGAGTGGAAATAAATTCAAAGAATTAGAAATTTCCAAACAAAAAATCTCATCTCATTTTTTATTATGCGGAATTCAACATAGGCCACCAATTATAAAGTAGCCAAGGAATCGAGAAAAGAAATATAAGCATAGAGCAAAATATATGATATGCAAATATTTTATTTCTAGCATCGTGTTCTCAAATAAACGAGTCCCACCGGGTGTGCCAGCTTGATGGACCGCGCTCCTGCTCGGTTCTACCGAGGTCGGCGGACGTGGGAGTCCGTTGGGTCCGACCCTTTCGTAACCGGGGGGCAAGGGCGTGCATCAACATTTCTTTTTTTGTGGGTGTGCCAGATTTTCTATTTTACTTGGAATTGCAAGTGGTGATCCGGGATCAACCTTCGCAAGTAAAAAGGAAATCAACTTCTTTCAAGTTTTCCATTGCACATATATTTAAGAAAAGAGACATTTTCTTAGTTTGCCGTGAAAGGCGATTTTTTTTGGCATTTATAGCCGATTTTGGCGTTTATAGCCGATTTTTGGCGTTTATAGCCGATTTTGGCGTTTATAGCCGATTTACAATCCTTATCAACAATGAAAGACAAGAATTGTGATTTTTGTCTCTTTTGAAAAAATACAAACTACAATGAAAAGCAAGAAAAGGAGGATCTAACTTCTCAGGAGATTGTGGGGGACTCGTTTAGATTGACGGTCGCAAGCCATATGTGGGCTTCGCCATCATCCATGCAGATGAGAACAGAGGATGCTATTGATTCGCTTGGCTTGGCTATAACCTCAGGTTTTTAGAGGACAAAGACCAAAAGGAGGTCCTATGTCCAATAAAAAGCCGAGTAGACGGGCTGAAAAGCCATATCTAAGCCATTGGAGGCAGGAGGAGAAGGCAAGGACCTTGAGGGGGGGTACCCCCCAAGGGACTTTTGTCACCTTGTTGCGGTGGCCGGTGTAGAACTTCCGCAGAGTTTTCTCTCTTTTTTCTTTCTCTGGATTTCTGTCTGATGTCTGTTGATGTTCGTTGTGTGTGTCCTTTCTTCTTGGAGAGCCCTCCTATTTATAGGCTTTTAGGTAGCCTTTTAGGTGGGTTTATGGGCTTTTATTGTCATTAAGCCGCATAATGGGAGGAGTTACAAAATTGAATTGTTTATTTTGTAACTCCTTTTTCTTGGCTTCTGATTGGCCGGAGGAGATTGAGGGCATTTAATCGCCTTTAATCGCCATGATGGGAGGAGTTTCATGGGTTAAATGCCATGAATCTCTTGACTTGTAACTCCCGAATGCTTGCTTCTGATTGGGCCGTCCAAAGAAATGGATTAATGACTGTAATAAAGCTAGTCAATTAATCGCATTAAGTGGTCGCCGAGCAGCTGAAGAGTCGCGGGCCGTGCCACGTCTTTTGAGATTCTTCTGTTGATGATCATCGATGGATCTTCATGTAGATCGACATCAGATGACCATGTAATTTCAGGTGTTTGTTGCCAACAGCGGGTCGGTGCCATCTGTCCTGTCGATTTCTCGATCGGTCGGGTGGAAAGCACACTTTTTTGGTTGACCGGGTGGCGATCAATACTGTCTTCGATACTCTTGATGATTTACCCGTGTTTTGGACGGATGTCAGAGGACTTGGTGTCTCAAAAGCATGAATTTTGGAAAGTACCAGAGGCTGGGCTCCTCGAATCGCGAAAAAACGGCGAAAACCGGGGTTTCCGGGGCTTTCCCGGCGACCCCGGGGTCCAAGGTCGCCGGCGACCCTGGCCCAGGGTCGCAGGGGTCTGCGACCCTGGGGGGGTTTTCCCCTTTTCGTGTCCCGTTTTGCGTCCGTTTTTGCTTTTTTTTTATTCTTTTTTCTTCTGTACTTTTCCTTGACATTTTGACCATTTATTGGCCTGATTTCTTTGTAGGAAACCTGATGAGAATCCTTGCATTTTATTTTGCAAAGTTTCCAATTTCCTGAGAAAGCCGAAGACTTTGTCGCGCAGAGCTGCCGATTTTCCGTCAGAAGCTGAAACTGGGCCAAACGATGTCGGAATGACCTGAAATTTGGTGTGAAGCCTCCTGAGCAATAAATAAGACCAACCATAGGCTTTTTTTGAGTTTTGAAGCCGTTTGGGGTCCTATCACCTGTAGACTTACTTTTTATCGCGATGAAGATGTCGCGGTTTGATGTGCGGTCAATCAATGTCCGATTGACTTGAAATTTGACAGGGAACCTATTGGAGTCATTTTAAGATGATCCATAGGCTCTGTCTTGGAAACCATGGTCCCGGAGAGCTTTGCCGCCGAGAGGTCCTTTTCGGCTGTCGGAGAAGTGAAGTTAGGCCAAATGATTTTGAAATGGCCCGAAACTTGTTGTGTACTCCTCTTTGGGCTGTCTGGAAGAATCTTGCAGTTTTTGTTTGATTCTGACAAGATTTGATTTTTGGAAGTAGCATTGCCTATTTATGGCAGGTTGCGACTTCATGTAGCTCTTTGGATCTTGAAAAGGCAAAGTGACATTTTTGGTGTCAACAAAGAAGTCTTCTTTGCATTGGCGGGCTAGTTTTGATTAGAGCGATGGATGAGGATAACTGATTGCTTTTTATTTGTCTAGTAGTTCTAACTTGTTTACATATCTTTATGTTCTTAATGATTAATAGACTTATCTTCGTGCCCTAGGCAAATCTCCATTCTTAATTTCTGAGAATAAAAATATATTTTTGACTATCCATGCTTAGGTTTGATAGGCCATGCTTAGGACTTATGCTCGCGATGAAGATGTCGCTTAGATTATTTTTTTTATCTTTTATGAGGTGAAGGAAGTCTTGGGTTTTGGATTCTATAATTAAAAAGGGTTTTTCTAAATTTTGATTTTCCAAATTAAAAACATTGATTTGTCTTTGATTTGAAGTAAAAATTGGAATAAGTTAGGCTTACTTGATAAATAATTGGTGGACGCTTATTGGATTCCTATGTTCTAATCACTTTCATTAATTGGTACTTTTCATCTTTCTAAATTAGTTGCTTGTTTTTATTTCTAAATACTCAAAACTTTTCTTAATTGTTAGTTAATTAGTTTTCTTAATCTAAAAGTTTCTTTAATTAGCTCCCTGTGGGTTCGACCCGTTCTTGCCACTGTCTCAACTAGACACCCGTGCACTTGCGGTATTTTACGATTGATAAAGATCACATCACAAATCAATGTCAAAGACATATCAACGGCTCTACGTGTCATCACTTGATTAGTTGTCCAATCGCCTCGAGGGTGCTTGCGCCGCTTGTCAGGGACGCATTCAATGATTTGAAATGATGCGCACGGAGCCCCAGAGACCGTCTTTCACGTGCCTCCCTAGGGTTTCTGAGGAGGGGATCCCTCCCCCTTCCCCTATTTATAGGGTTATCAAGGTTTCCTTCTTCCCTATTGTTGCTTTGAACTGGAGAAGATGAAATCGTTGCAAGAGAACTCTGACTGAGAAAAAGAGTGCCGTCGAGATCGAGCTTTTGCTAGTCTGAACTCTGGTTCTGCTTTCGTAAGTTCTTCTTCCCCTGCCTTTTCCCGTAGGTTTTGGGTCTAGGGTTTCTTCTTGCTCGTAGATTTTGGGTAGAGATGGGCATTTACAGTCATTGGTTAGAGGGTGAGGCGGCGATTGAGGGATTTAGGTCAACATATAAGATCCCTGCTGACGTCCAAGTCAAGGGGGCTGATCCTAACGGTATGAACCTCCGTGACTTCTCGGGAGGCTGGATGCCTTTTCCGTTGGTGGCTGTGACTGAAGGTGGGGTTCGTTTCCCCCTTCATCCACTTCTGAGGAGGTGTCTTAGTCAGTGGTGCCTCTGCCCCTGCCAGCTGCTGCCCAACTTCTTTAAGATCGTAATGGGCACGGCCAAGCTTAGCGAGGTCCTGGGCATCAACATCGGCGTCTTCGATATTGAGGACGTCTATGACATATGCAAGTCTGGAGATGCCTATTATCTCCGGGCTAAGCCGCGTCGGGAGGGCTTTGTTCGCTACCTGGAGGACTCAAGTAAATACGCCGGGGATGATCTCCTGTATGTCTCGGGTAACTGGGAGTTCGGTATAGCCGACACTGATAGAGCCTACCGAGTTCCCCACCACTTCGGGACTATTCCAAGTAAATACCATCTTCTTTTCTTTGTACATATTCCATATGCTTTTTCCTTTCCCATCTTGTCGTACTGATATCTCTGCTTGTTGTGCAGCTGTTAAGGAGAGGAGGCGGGCTGCTCGGTATATCTGGGCGAGGAACGAAACTTGGCTCCGACAAGTTAAGCGATATAACGGTCACGAGGGCAGGGCGGCTTGGTCACTGTTAGGGTACCAGTCGAAGTACAGTGGATACATCAAGGGTACAACCGAGCCGTCCTGAGAAGGAAGTTCGGACGGAGTCGAGCCCGAGGCCGAGAGAGAACAAGCTGCTCCTAGGGCCAGGACCGAGGAGGAAGGGCCTTCGTGGGCTGTGACCGATATCGAAAGCAGAGCCGCGTCCGGCGCGCAGGCCTTTACGTCCGAGTCAAGGCCACTCGAGGCCTCAAGAAGAAGGCCGCGTCAGATCATTCGGTCTCCTTCGCCGAGCTCAGATATGCGGCGCGCCAGGCGCATGTCCTTCGAGGACATCGAGACTTTGGCACTCGGTGTCGAGCACGCCCAGGCCCTCCAGGTGTCTTCGAACCCGGATGTCTTCGAGATTCCCCTTCCGGGGACTCCGGCGGCTTCTCCTGTGGCCGCGGCAGAGATTCTTACCCCTTCCCTTCCAGCTGAACCGGAGGCTCGGTCTCCCCCAGCCGAGGTCAGGTAGGAGGAAAACCGGCCGCAGAAAAGGCCGAATACCGAGGTGGGTCCCAGCTCGACTGCGGCATCGCCATCCGCTGGCCCACGCCCATGGGAGCCGAGATTCGTGCTCAAACCGGGGAGACCGATGACGATGGACGATCGTGTTCTCCGAAAGGTCGATCCCCTCGTTCTCAATGCGCTTGGGCGGGCCTGTGCCCTACCTCCAGACATGGCTCAACTGGATGGATATAGCAATCCGAAGCTGATACTGTCCCTGCTGCAGTCGTGCTTCGCGGTGAGTTCATCTGAACCTTTAAACCTTTCGTCAAGTTGTTTAACATTGGTGACTGTTTTGACTTTCTTTCTGAATGCCTTGTATCTTCGACAGACGGTGCAGCAGTCTATGGTTGCGGCCAACAGGCTATATAAGTACGGCGTCGAGGTCGCCGAGCGGAACATAGAGAAGAACGGCCTCGAGGAAGCCCTAGACGCCGTTACCTAAAAATTAGCGAGGGCCGAAGGAGAGTACGAGGCTGGGCTTGAGCAGGCGAGGGATGAGACGGAGTCCGAGAGGAGGAAGGTGGCCGAGCTCAAGGCTTCCTTGCAAAGTCTGAAAGATGATTTCGAGCCCAAGCTCCAAGCCGAATCGAGGAGGGCGGATGAAGCCAAGGCCAAGCTCGAATCCGAGTGCGACGCTATCTTCGAGGACACCAAGGCACAGGTGACGGCGCACTATAAGGCCAGGGTGCTCGTGGTGAGGGATAAAGCCTGGGCAAAAGGATGGTGCTCTGCCCTGAAGGAGGCGGGGATCTCAGAAGGGCATCCGTCTTTCAAGGATCCGCCTCCGTACCCAGTTCCAGTGCCGAACCCCGCCCCTCCCCTGATCTCTAGCGAGACGGCTGCTAGGGAGGCTAACGCCGATCAGGCCGGGACCGACATCAGAGCTGTTGTCGCTCCTCATGCTTCTGACCCCGCGTGACCTCGGACCGACTCCGTTTTTTTTGTTTGTAATTGCCTTTGCTCTTGATGTATCTTTCCTGTTTTCTTGTTTTCAATTGTACCTGCTGTCTTATGTAATGAACGGAAATTCAGTATAATTCAAGTTTTCTTTGGCTAATGACTGGGTCATTTTTCTTGTTATGCATGTTTCTGCTTTCCCAATATTTTGCACAAGTGTATGAGCTCGGTAGGGATAGATGCCGAACTGCCCCCAGGTTGGCCCTAGATTATACTACTAGGATTGCTACCCCATCAGTAGGTAGTGCGTCGGCAGCCTGGCATGAGTGTCGAGGTGCTCTTGTAACGCGAAATGTAGAAAACCCACCGGCTCATCGCGAGGGGCGCGTCGGCAACCTGGCAAGGGTGCCGAGGTTCGCTCATAACGCGAAATGGAGAAGACCCACTGGCTCGTCGCCAGGGGTGCGTCAGCTACCTGGCAAGAGTGCCGAGGTGCGCTCATTATGCGAAATGGAGAAGACCCACTGGCTCGTCGCCAGGGGCGCGCGGCTACCTGGCAAGAGTGTCGAGGTGCGCTCATAACGCACAATGGAGAAGACCCACTGGCTCGTCGCCAGGGGCGCGTCGGCTACCTGGCAAGAGTGTCGAGGTACGCTCATAACGCGAAATGGAGAAGACTACCTGGCAAGAGTGCCAAGGTGCGCTCATAACGTGAAATGGAGAAGACCCACTGGCTCGTCGCCAGGGGCGCGTCGGCTACCTAGCAAGAGTGCCGAGGTGCCCTCATAATGCGAAATGGAGAAGGCCCGAGACGCGTAGTCCCCGAGGTGCCGTTGGAGAGTTCGTTCTGGAGAGAATTGAGGGAGACAAGGAACAGAGTGCTTTTATTTCTTTTCAAAGATCAGTTATAATTTAGAAATAGAACTTCTTGAGGTGCATTGCGTTCCATGGCCGTGGCAATTGTCTGCCATCCATGTTTTCAAGCTTGTAAGCTGAACGACCGCAGACCTCAGTGACCTTGAATGGTCCGTGCCAGTTTGGCGCCAACTTGTCGTGGTTCAGATCTTTGTCCTGCTGGAGTGACTTCTTCAAGAGGAGTTCCCCGACCGAGAATTTCCTCTCTCGGACCCTTTGGTTGCAGCCCCTGGCTAACTGCTGCTGGTAGGCGGCTAGACGGACGGCCGCCGCTTCCCTGCGCTCTTCAACTAGGTCTAGCTCTCGAGTCAGGTTCACGTCGTTATGGCCTTGGTCGAGAGTTCCGACCTCAAGGTCGGGAGGCCGATCTCAAGTGGAATCGCGGCTTCCATACCGTAGGCGAGGGAGAAGGGTGTCGCCGAGGTGGAGCATCTTGGCGTCGTCCTGTATGCCCACAGGACGCTTGGCAATTCTTCCACCCATCTTCCTTTGGCTCGATCGAGCCTCTTCTTGAGTCCATCGAGCATCACCTTATTGGAGATCCCGGCTTGACCGTTACTCTGGGGATATGCCGGGGTAGAGTAATGATTTCTGATGCCGAGCCCCTGGCAGAAGGTTTTGAAGAGGTTAGAATCGAACTGAGTCCCATTATCCGAGATCAAAGTCCGGGGGATTCCGAACCTTGTGACGATGTTTCTCCAGACAAAATTCTTTGAATCGTGCTCGGTGATGGAGGAGAGTGCTTCTGCTTCTATCCACTTGGTGAAATAATCGGTAGCTACTATCAGCCACCTCTTATTTCCTGGAGCTCGGTGGAGAGGTCCTACGATGTCCAGTCCCCATTGGGCGAAAGGCCACGGGCTGGATAGTGGACTCAGATCCTGGGCCGGTTGGTGGAGGGAGTGTGAAAACCTCTGGCACTTTTCGCACTTCTGCGCATCTGACTGCATATACGGCCACCAGTAACCCTGGCTGATAGCCCGGTATGCCAGCGACCGTCCACCGATACGACTTCCGCAGATTCCTTCATGCATCTCGTAGAGGAAGTCGTCGACGTTGTCGGGGTGCACGCACTGAAGGTAGGGGCCAGTGAAGGACTTCTTGTAGAGCTTGCCTTGTGGGCTTAACGAAAACCGAGCCGCTTTGAGTCTGATTCGGCGAGCTTCGTTCTTGTCTTCAGGGAGTTGGTCATCTCTCAGGAAGGCAATGATTTCTTCCATCCAGCTTGGGCCGAGATTGACGCACAGAATCCGCCGAGGTGGAGGGAGCTCCGTGCTTGGACTCTCTAGCGATCCTACCTCGACAGTTCTTTTCCTCCCAGCCTCAACCGCTGAAGCTAGGCTGGCGAGGGCGTCGGCATGTGAGTTGGAGTCCCTTCCGATCCGCTTGACTTCGGCTTTTTGGAACTGCGAGAGGAGCTTTTTTGCATGCGCTAGGTAAGCGGCCATCCTGTCGTCGCGAGCTTGGTAGTCTCCGGTCAGCTAGCTCGTCACCAACTGTGAATCACTGAAAACCACTAGCTGCTGGGCTCTTAGGATTTTAGCGATGTTCAACCTAGCTATGAGGGCCTCGTACTCTGCCTCGTTATTGGACGCTTTGAAATCAAGGGTGAGGGCTTGCTCGATAACCAGTCCCTCTGGAGATTAAAGGACTACGCCAGCGCTGGCCCTCTTGGGGGTGGAGGATCCATCAACGAATACCTTCTAAGAGGAAGTAAGGAATCGGTTCCAGGCCTGCTCCTGCTCCATCCCAGTGGCCTCATTCTCATATATACCTCCCGCCCCCTAGTTCGGCGTCGACCAGGGTCGGTGCCGAACTCGGGGAGGTGAATTCGACGATAAAATCTGCCAGAATTTGAGCTTTGACCGCCGTTCTAGATTGATACTTGATGTCGTATTGCCCTAGTTCGACGGCCCACTTAGAGATTCGGCCGGAGAAGTCGGCCTTTTTGAAGACCGCCCCGAGCGGATGTTCTGTGACGACCACGATGGAGAAAGCTTGGAAATAGTGGGAAAGTTTGCAAGAAGCGCTAACAAGTGCCAACGCGAGCTTCTCCATTGGGAGGTACCTGGTCTCGGCATCGAGCATGATTTTGCTCGTGTAGTAGATCGGCATTTGCCGTTTGTCGTCTTCTCTAAGGAGAACCGAACTGACTGCATGATCCGAGGCTACGAGGTAGAGGTAGAGTACTTCTCCCTGTTTCGGAGTCGAGAGGAGGGGAGGTGAGGAGAGATAGGCTTTGAGCCTTTGCAGTGCTTCATCACATTCTGGTGTCCAATGGAATTTCAGGTTTTTCTTGAGCAGTTGAAAGAAAGGCCTACATCTATCTGATGACCTGTTGACGAAGCGGTTGAGTGCTGTAGCCATGCCGGTGAGCATATGGACCTGCTTCGTCGTTGTCGGTCTCTGTATTCCCAGGATCGCCGTGATTTGATCTGGATTGGCTTCGATTCCTCTTCTGGTGACCAGGCTTCTAAGGAATTTATCTGAACCGACTCCAAACGTGCATTTGGAGGCATTGAGTTTCATCTTGAAACTCCTGAGCATGTCAAACACCTGACTGAGGTCGGCCAGGTGGTCCTGGGACTGCATGGACTTGACGACCATGTTGTCAATGTAGACCTCCACTGTCTTACCTAGCTGGTCCTGGAACATCTTCGTGACTAGCCTTTGGTAGGTGGCCCCTGCGTTCTTGAGTCCAAACGGCATAACCTTGTAACAGTAAATGCCTCAGGGCATTTTGAACACGGTCTTTTCTTCATCAGGCTCATACATTGGTATCTGGTGGTAGCCTAGATAAGCATCGAGGAAGCTCATCCTTTCGTGGCCTGCGGTGGCGTCAATCAACTGGTCAATCTTTGGGAGCGTGGGAAGCTATCTTTGGGATAGGCTTCGTTTAGGTCGATGAAATCGACGCGGACTCTCCACTTCCCAGTTTTTTTTTTTGACAACCACTGTGTTCGCCAACCACTTCGGATACTTGACCTCTCTGATCGCCTGCGCCTCCAGCAGCTTTCCAACTTCTTCGACTACTGCCTCTGATTGCGGTACCCCTGTCCTGCGTGACTTCTGTACCACTCGTTTATGTTGAGGGTCCACGCTGAGCCTGTGGCACATGACTTCGGGGTCAATGCCGGGCATCTCGTAGGGGGTCCAGGCGAAGACCTCCTTGTTTCTGAATAATAGACCGACGAGCTCGGCCTTTTCTGTCTCAGCAAGCTGGCTGCCGATCAGGAAGTGGCGCTCGGGATCGGTGGGATCGAGTCTGACCTCGGTCAGATCCTCCACGCTCTTCTTCTCGGGACCGCAGCCGACTTTTTCAAGCTCGTCTTCCAACTCGGCCATGTTCACCTGCTGCGGCTCCTTCTCTCCGGGCACCACGGCCATGAGACACTACTTGGTCGCTTGCTGGTCGCCCCTGACAGTGACCACCTTCATTCTGCCGTCCTTGTCCTCTAAGGGAGATTTGAGCTTCTGGTGGTGGGTGGAAGGTATCGCTTCCATGCTGTGCAGCCACGACCTCCCCATTATGGCATTGTAGGGAGACGGCGCATCTACCACAAGGAAATCGACAGTAATGGAGGCACCTTCGACCTGGACCGTGAGGGAGATCTTCCCCTTGGGATACACTGGTTTGGCGCTGAAGCCTATCAGGGGAGTGCGCGCCTCCTCCAAGTTTTCTTCTCTGAGGCCCATCCTTCGGAAGCAATCGAAATAAAGGATCTCGGAAGAGCTTCCGGGGTCGACGAGGATCCTCTGAACTAGGCAGTTTTTGAGCTTTAGGGTGACGATCAGCGGATCGTTATGGGGAAGCTGAACTCCTTCCAGGTCTTCCTCAAAGAAACAGATCCTGCGCTTCTCCTTCCGAGCTGTCTTTGATACTGGCTCGAGCTCGGTAGTCATCACCTGTTTGCTGTGCGCTGCCCTCCTGGCCTCGGTCCGGGCCTAGTTGCTCCCCTTTGGGGCGGGTGCCGAGTGGATGACTGATGGACCGCGCTCCTGCTCGAGTTCCTACCGAGGTCGGCGGACGTGGGAGTCCGTCGGGTCCGACCCTTTCGTAACCGGGGGGCAGGGGCGTGCATCAACATTTCTTTTTTTTTTTTGTGTGTGGGTGTGCCAGATTTTCTATTTTTACTTGGAATTGCAAGTGGTGATCCGGAGATCAACCTTCGCAAGTAAAAAGGAAATCAACTTCTTTCAAGTTTTCCATTGCACATATATTTAAGAAAAGAGACATTTTTCTTGGTTTGCCGTGAAAGGCGATTTTTTTGGCATTTATAGCCGATTTTGGCGTTATAGCCGATTTTTGGCGTTTATAGCCGATTTTGGCGTTTATAGCCGATTTACAATCCTTATCAATAATGAAAGACAAGAATTGTGATTTTTGTCTCTTTTGAAAAAATACAAACTACAATGAAAAGCAAGAAAAGGAGGATCTAACTTCTCAGGAAATTGTGGGGGACGCGTTTAGATTGACGGTCGCAAGCCATATGTGGGCTTCGCCGTCATCCATGCAGATGAGAACAGAGGATGCTATTGATTCGCTTGGCTTGGCTATAACCTCGGGTTTTTAGAGGACAAAGACCAAAAGGAGGTCCTATGTCCAATAAAAAGCCGAGTAGACGGGCTGAAAAGCCACATCTAAGCCATTGGAGGCAGGAGGAGAAGGCAAGGACCTTGAGGGGGGGGGTACCCCCCAAGGGACTTTTGTCACCTTGTTGCGGTGGCCGGTGTAGAACTTCCGCAGAGTTTTCTCTCTTTTTCCTTTCTCTGGATTTCTGTGCTTCTGTCTGTCTGTGTGTTTGTGCTTTTTTCTGATGCTCTTTTCTTCTTGGAGAGCTCTGCTATTTATAGGCTTTTAGGTAGCCATTTAGGAGGGTTTATGAGCCTTGATTGTCATAAAGCTGCATAATGGGAGGAGTTACAAAATTGAATTGTTTATTTTGTAACTCCTTTTTCTTGGCTTCTGATTGGCCGGAGGAGATTGAGGGCATTTAATCGCCTTTAATCGCCATGATGGGAGGAGTTTCATGGGTTAAATGCCACGAATCTCTTAACTTGTAACTCCCGAATGCTTGCTTCTGATTGGGCCGTCCAAAGAAATGGATTAATGACTGTAATAAAGCTAGTCAATTAATCGCATTAAGTGGTCGCCGAGCAGCTGAAGAGTCGCGGGCCGTGCCACGTCTTTTGGGATTCTTCTGTCGATGATCATCGATGGATCTTCATGTAGATCGACATCAGATGACCATGTAATTTCAGGTGTTTGTTGCCAACAACGGGTCGGTGCCATCTGTCCTGTCGATTTCTCGATCGGTCGGGTAGAAAGCACACCTTTTTTGGTTGACCGGGTGGCGATCAATATTGTTTTCGATACTCTTGATGATTGACCCGTGTTTTGGACGGATGTCAGAGGACTTGGTGTCTCAAAAGCATGAATTTTGGAAAGTACCATAGGCTGGACTCTTCGAATCGCGAAAAAACGGCGAAAACCGGGGTTTCCGGGGCCTTCCCGGCGACCCTGGGTTCCAAGGTTGCCGGCGACACTGGGCCAGGGTCGCAGGGGCCTGCGACCCTGGGGGGGTTTTCCCTCTTTTGTGTCCCGTTTTGTGTCCGTTTTTGCTGTTTTTCCGATTCTTTTTTCTCCTGTACTTTTCCTTGACATTTTGACCATTTATTGGCCTAATTTATTTGTAGGAAACCTGATGAGAATCCTTGCATTTTATTTTCCAAAGTTTCCAATTTCCTGAGAAAGCCGAAGACTTTGTCGCGCAGAGCTGCCGATTTTCCGTCAGAAGCTGAAACTGGGTCAAACGATGTCGGAATGACCTGAAATTTGGTGTGAAGCCTCCTGAGCAATAAATAAGACCAACCATAGGCTTTTGTTTGAGTTTTGAAGCCGTTTGGGGTCCTATCACCAGTAGACTTGCTTTTTGTCGCGATGGAGATGTCGCGGTTTGATGTGCGGTCAACCGATGTCCGATTGACTTGAAATTTGACAGGGAACCTATTGGAGTCATTTTAAGATGATCCATAGGCTCTGTCTTGGAAACCATGGTCCCGGAGAGCTTTGCCGCCGAGAGGCCTGATTTGGCTTCCGAGCGTCAAACTATGGTCAAATGTTGTGGAAATGACCTGAAATTTGACGTGTAGCCCTTTATAAGCATTTTGAAGCCGTCCATGTGCTCTATCTGATGAGTAATGGCCTCGGTGGTTCTCGCTGCCGAGAGGCTTGATTTAGCTGTTCGTGGGTTGATGTAGGGTCAAACGTTGTCGGTTTGACTCGAAACTTGACGTGGAGCCTTTTGGAAGTATTTTGAGACTATCCATCGGCCCTGATCGAAGATTTGGTGTCTCCGATGCTTTTGCCACCGAGAGCTCCTTTTCGGCTGTCTGAGAAGCGAAGTTAGGCCAAATGATTTTGAAATGGCCCGAAACTTCTTGTGTACTCCTCTTTTGGCTGTCTTGAAGAATCTTGCAGTTTTTGTTTGATTCTGACAAGATTTGATTTTTGGAAGCAGCATTGCCTATTTATGGCAGGTTGCGACTTCATGTAGCTCTTTGGATCTTGAAGAGGCAAAGTGTCATTTTTGGTGTCAACAAATGCCCCCTCGAGGTACAGCGACGAGTTGCTTAACTTTTGTAGTCGATGTGCCTCGAAGAGATTTTTGAAGGAGAGCCTATGACTTGACCAAGAGTCTTTGAGCAGTCTTTCTTTTTGGTATTTGTAGCCTTTTGAGCTTCCAGGGGAATTTTATGGTAGTGAAAGGGATCACGTACCATCTCGAGGCAAAGTTTTGAAGATGACATCAGGGATGTGGATTTGGGTTTTGACCTTGTGACCTAACAGACTATATGTGGCAGGTTAGGGGGTCAGGTTTGGTTTTGATCGTGTGACCCAACAAGCTGTATGTGGAATGTTGGGGGATCAATTTTGGTTTTGATCTTGTGACCTAACAGGCTGTATGTGGCAAGTTAGGGGATCAGGTTTTGGTTTTTGGTTTTGGTCTTGTGACCTAACAGGCTGTATGTGGCAAGTTAGGGGACCAGGATTTGGTTTGATTTTTGTGGAATGTCAATTTCAAGATTTGGGCTCAATTTGGTAGATGAGGCTGGATGGTTTGATTTTTGGAAGCTCATGGGGCTTGGAATTTTCTTTTGTATGGTCCAATCAACTCAAAAGAGGCATGGAACCATTTTTGTATGCTCTTGGTAAGAGGGATTTCTCTTTGACTAAAAGCCCAATATATATATATATATATATTTTTTTTTTGTGCCTAGGTGGTCAAACCTGGCTCATATGGGCTAACCCATGGGACCTTAAGCTTTTGAAATGGCTTAGATCTCATATGGTGTCATTTTTGTAAAGAATATCCAAAAATATCTCATTTATATAGAGAATATCTAAGAATATCTTTACTTGGAGAAAATCTCTCATGATCCCTTTATTTTGGGATAGGATATCTCAAGATATCTTTCTTTTGGGAAAGAATCCGTCATCGATTTCTTTTTGGGAGAAAATCCTTCAAGATATCTTTCTTTTGGGAAAGAATCTTTCTAATCTCTTTCTTTTGGTAAGGTTACTAATTAGTAACACTTACCTCTTTCTTCTTTCCTTCTTTGGTTTGCTCTCCTCTATAAAAGCAAGGAGAAGGTTGGATCTCTTGCTCTTATTACTTTCTTTTGCAATAATCTCAAGAGGGCTTCAAGACCAAGAGTTCTTCTTCTTCAAGATCTTCAAGACTTTTCTTCTTCTTCTCCATCAATGGCATCAAGTAAGTTCCCTTTTTTCAAGAAAACTCCATTGTAGGAAAAATAAAGTTCTTTCTTTTTTTTTGTTTCTTTTTCTTTTCTTCTTTTTTTTTTCTTTCACGTGTTTGCTTCTTTTTTTTTTCACACGTTTTCTTTTTTTTTTTTTTGCTTTCTTTTCTTTTTCTTTTTTTTTGTTTTTTTTTTTTTTTTTTTGTTGTTTGTGGGCCGTACGGACAGATCCGTACGGATCTGGCCGTACGGCCACGTGGCCTGTGGGCCATCTCCCTTTTTTTTTTTTTCTTCTCTCTTCTTTTTTTTTTTTCTTTCCCTCCTTTTTTTTTTTTGAGAAAGTTTCTTTTCTTTTCTTTTTTGTTTTCTTTCCCCTTTTTTTTTTTTTTTTGAGAAAGTTTCTTTTTTTTTTTTTTTGCTCATCATGATAATGCCCCTCCCTTTTTTTTTGGCAAATCTAGATGTTCATGCATGCATTCAATTGTAAATTAAATTTGTAGCATGATGTGATAGCATACCTGAAAGTTTTCGCAATTTTGGGAATTTGGAGCTCGCAGTGATGTTGAGCCCTTCCTGATTTTGCGGAGACTTTGAGGTTTTGAAAGTTTGGAGTTTCGGAGCTCGCAGCGATGTTGAGCCCATCTTTAAGCTTTCTTATTTCTTTCGGGATAGTTCATTTTCTTCGGAATTGCCCCGTCATCATGTTAAAATTTCGCTAGATTTTTTTTAGCGAGATTCTGTCATTTTGATGTTTGATCTTTTTATTTTCCATCCTTTTCAGGTGGTTCCTCCAGAGCGAACAAGGGTGAAGAGCCTGCTACAAGCGTACCTCGTCGATCTTCTAGATCTTCTAATCCGGCCGTTCAGCAGGCTTTTGAGAAGGTCCAGTATGTTGAGAGAAATCTGGAAGAGTGCGACTCCCTCAACAGAGATGAGATGAGGCAGCGACTGATCGCTCTCAAGGGAGAGGAATTCTATAAGATCATGGTAAGAAGTCGTCCATGGGTGATGGAAGATCAGAGCGTTTTGCCCAAGCCTACCTTCTTCTTTGGTGATGCAGTCCCTGATGACATGACATACCAGAGGAGATGTTTTCAGTTTTCTTTCACAGCAGATGGTGAGAAGAAGACTGTTGCTACC
The DNA here is from genome assembly GCA_012931725.1 of Litsea cubeba. NCBI lineage: Eukaryota > Viridiplantae > Streptophyta > Magnoliopsida > Laurales > Lauraceae > Litsea > Litsea cubeba. Next base: position 9,961,700 of record CM022951.1, read on the forward strand.
CGGTCGACGTTTGATCGCACCGTCTCGATTCTGAGCCTTGCCCCCACGTGCCCTAGGAGGGAAGATCCTCCAAGTTGGGTGAGAAGGACAAATGTAATCAAGACCGGGGTTTTTGTTGGCGGTTCTCCTGGATATATGGAGAGGTCGCCTGTTGACATGGACCTGTTGATGCCATCCAGCAGCTACCAGGGCTCTGATTATCCGTCGGTCGATTTGAGACCGGTGGGCCTTGGTATTTTCAGGGATCAAGCCTTTTCGACTTCGAGGCCGTTTCAATGCCGACTCCGAATGGAAGTCGTGGACTGATCGCGTCCTGCTGATTGGTGGCGCCGTTTTGAAGGAAGCCGGGATTTTTGATGCGATCCGTGCCTTTAGGGAGACCGTGATCTTTTCCGACGAGGCCTTCATGGCTATGCTGGAGTCATTCCTCCCACAAACCAATACCTTCGTTGTGACGAATGGTGAGATTGGTTTTTCTTTGAAGGAGCTGAGCGCCATTACTGGATTGCCCATCCTCGGCAAACTCTATGAGGAGTTTATGCCGATTGACAGCGTCCTCGAGGGGCAGTCTGAGGAGTTCAGGCTTCTATACTTTCAGCTCGTCGCCTTCTATGATTTTTTGAAAGAGAAGGGGGGTTTGAAAGTTAGATCCAGCAGTTGGAAGAGTTTTAGCTCTTCATTCCCCAACTTTTTTTATAGCAGGGAGTCTTCTGATAGCGTGACTCAAGAAGCCGGAGCTCAGGATCCAAGTTCAAAGAAGATCTTGGCCATGCAAGAAGAGTTGAGAGATTTCTGTGCAAGTACAAACGCCATATGTCCTGACATTGCACTGAGGAGAGATCTCGCTGTTTACCTCACTTATAGGCTTGGTGAGGCTGTTTTTGCTGGAGGAGATGGAACGCACATCAGGCCGCATTGTATTTTTTCGGCTTGTCAGATGGCGTTTGGAGAGCAGCTTGCTTTGGTGCCAGCTCTTTACTCCTACTTGTGTACCGAACTGCAGCCTGCTGCTTTTTTTGTTCGGCTTGGGCTTCCCATGAATAGGGTATTTTCAGCCCATATCTTTTATTCGTGGTATGTATACCACTGTCCTGGCTTCCATCGGCTGGGTGCTGCACAGGATGATGATCCTCTGATGATTCGACTGGCTAAGGGCAAAGCCGTGTCCGAATCACTTTTGTTTGCCCGCATGAGGATCCGACGGTTCAGGGACGTCAAGATGGGGCAGTCTTCAGTGAAGCTTTCTCCGGAGTTACGGAAGAAGGCTTTTGATTTTGGTGCCTCCCGAGACTCTACCAGGGCGGGGTCGGAAGGCATTATTCCTGTTAGGATTTTGTTTATTGCAATTTGATGGATGCATTAGGTTTTTATTCATCTCATGAATTTTCACACATGCATTGATTTTGAAATACTTGAAATCTTAATTTACACATGCATTGTTTTAAATCTTGTAAATCCTATGTTTCATGCATGTTTTGGTTTTCATCTCGGATGCAATTTAATTTGAAAAAGAGTTTTATAAATCAAGCAAGCCTATGGTTTTAAAACTTTCTAATCATTTTTGGCTTTTTATATTTCATGATTTTAAACCTCTTAGAATGATTTAAAATCATGTTTCCATGCTTGATTTAATGGCCCAAAAGAATCCCCTCAAAAATCACTTCGATATATGAGAAAAATGGGAATTCTTGTCCCATGGTCGACCTGCAGTGTACCAGGTCGACCTGCCCATGGACCAGGTCGACCTGGCACACTGCAGGTCGACCGGGCAGAGGGCCGTTGGCTCTCCAACGGTCATATTTGTGACCGTTTGTATTCGGTCGACCGGGGATGGTATGGGGTCGACCGAAGACACGCTGATACTCATTTTTTGAGTATAAATATGAGTTCATTCCCATGAGAAAAGGGTTGAACATTTTAGAACTTCCAAGCCATCTTTGAGGAGTTTGGAGAGAAGATAAAGGGGATGAACTAAGAGAGACCAAGAGGGTCATTAGTAAAGCTCAAGCTTGGATTAATGAAGTTAAATCTCTAAGTAAGCTTTGCTTAAACTAATCATATGTTATATGCTTTGTTTAAATCTTTGGGAAATGTTTAATAGCATGATAACTATGATGTGTTGAATCCATTCTTCTTATAATCTTTGATTTTATTGGATTCTTCACTTAGATTCAAATCAAGGTTATTTTAGAAAACTTCTTAAACATGTTTAGTCAAAATCTTTGATTTCCTTAATAACATGTTTCTATAACTAGTTTGAATCCTCTTTGTTGTTTTCAATCTATTTTAAGTTTAGTTAAACAAATTTATTTTTGAAAACAACATTGAACATGCATCACTTGTTTTAATCTTAATTAGTTTCATTCAACTTGTGACATTTTGATTTTCATAATCATTAACAAGTTTGCATTTTCTACAAGTGATTTGCATTACACTTCAATCATATCTTTTTATGTGCATTAAACTTTTAAATGCTATTAGCATAAATTGATTGACCTTGCATTTTTAACTTGATTGAAGTATTCACACACACACATCATGAGCATACATCTTGCATTTCATAGAGTGTTGTGTGAGTTAGTTTTTCAATTTCATATCCGCCTATTTAGAGGCAATTTATTAGAGCTTAAATTGTAATCTCATAAGAGTGTTTTGTGAAGACACTTTCTTTGAGAGAAATCTTTTATGTATTAAGGTTATTGCTTAGCCTAAGAAAAGCATTGTGTAAAGGTTATTGCTTAGCCTATAAAAGCACATTGTAAGGTTATTGCTTGGCCTAGAAAAGCATAGTTGTAGAGGTTATTGCTTAGCCTTTTGAAAAGCATAATAGTGGAAATCCGGTGGGGTGTTGGATACACAAGCCGGTAGTGGATGTAGGCATTGAGGCCGAACCACTATAAATCTTGTGTTGTGGTGATTGCAATGTGGTGATTGTTTATTTAAGCTTCCGCATATTGTTTGTTTAATCATCACATGTGACTAGTTAATGTTAAAGAATTTAAAATTGGTCATAATTGGTCACTAGTTGTAGCTCACCCTATTCACCCCCTTCTAGGGTTAGGATCCCAGGACTTTCAATCACTACAACAAGTTGCACTTTTAGCCACGTTTTCTAAAAACGTCGGTAAAGGGTATACTTTTGCCGACGTTTTTAAAATTCGTCGGTAAAGGTCTACCCTTTACCGACGTTTTTAAAAAACGTCGGCAAAAGTATAACCTTTACCGACGTTTTTAAAATTCGTCGTTAAATGGTCGACCTTTACCGACGTTTTTTAAAAACGTCGGCAAAAGTATATACTTTTACCGACGTTTACTAAAAAACGTGGCCAAAACTACAACCTTTTACCGACGTTTTGAAAAACGTCGGCAAAAGTGAAGATCTTTACCGACGTTTCTAAAAAACGTGGCCAAAAGTATACCCTTTACCGACGTTTTTTACTAAAACGTCGGCAAAGGCCATTCTTAAATTTAAAAAAAAAATGGTTTATTTTTTAAAATTTACCGACAAAGTAAAACGTCGGTAAATATGCTTTTAATTTTTTTTTTTAATTTTACCGACGAAATTAAACGTTGGTAAATATGCTTTTAATTTTCTTTTTTAATTTTACCGACGAAATTAAACGTCGGTAAATATGTTTATGAATATTTATTTATTTTTATATTAATTTTACATACAAAAATACAAACGTCGGTAAATATGTTTATTAATTTTTATATTAATTGTATCAACGAAAATAAAAACGTCGTTAAATATCTTTTTAAATTTTTATTTTTTACCTTTACCGACGAAATTAAACGTCGGTAAATATGTTTATTAATTTTTATTTATTTTTACGATCATGTTACCAACGAAAATAAACACGTCGGTAAATATCCTTTTTAAATTTAAAATTTTTAATTTTACCGATGAAATTAAACGTTGGTAATTATATTTATTTTTTATTTTTTATTTTTATATTACTTTTACCGACGAAAATAAAAACGTCGGCAAATATCTTTCTTAAATTTTTAAATTTTAATTTTACCGACGAAATTAAACGTCGGTAATTATATTTATTAATTTTTATTAATTTTTATATTACTTTTTTACCGACGAAAATCAAAACATCGGTAAATATCTTCCTTAAATTTTTTATTTTTAATTGAATAAAAGAGTTTCAATAAATGTTTATTAAATATACAAACGGGCCGGACTAGTAAATAGTATATGATTAAAGCTAAGTAGATTTTCATATATGAATTTTATTCAATCTATTTAGGCCCTTACAAGTTATGCATCTTTTTTGCTATGTGAATGTATTAATCCTGAATGGGATCTTGGTTCGGAACATAGAGGGATCCGGTAATTATATTTATTAATTTTACCGACGAGATTAAACGTCGGTAATTATATTTATTAATTTTTATATTAATTTTACCGACGAAAATAAAAACGTCGGCAAATATCATTTTAATTTTTTAATTTTTACCTTTACCAACGAAATTAAACGTCGGTAAATATGTTTATTAATTTTCATTTATTTTTATATTCATGTTATATACAACAACTTGCACTTTTAGCCACGTTTTTTAGCCACGTTTTCTAATTTCGTTGGCAAAAGTTATTCTTTTATCGACGTTTTTTAAATTTCGTTGCTAAAATTACCTTTTTACCGACGTTTACAATTTCGTCGGTAAAAATGTACTTTTACCAACGTTTTTTAATTAAACGTCGGTAAAAGTTAGAATTTTACCGACGTTTTTGAGGAAATCGTCGGCAAAAGTTTATTCAAATATATTCTTAATTTAAAAAAATTATCTATTTACCGATGAAAATTAAAACGTCGGTAAAATATTAATTTCATGAATGCCGATTCCAACTCGATGGTAGGGCTTGACGTTTTCCCCCTAATCTGGGAGAGTTTTGAGTAGGCGAATGGAGAATCGATGTGCTGTTTCTATGTGGTTGTGTTGTCTATTTCGAAGATTAGTAGCATATTGGTTGTTTGTTTATTTTCGTTATGATTCTGTTCATTTTTTGTTGTTTTATGGTTGTTTGGTGAAGTGTTGAAGGCAGGGTCTGCAACTCTGCATCATCTCTTATAAAATTTGTTGTCAGGTGACTGGGGTGCTTTGAGATTGTTCGATAGTGAAGATCCCTTGTTGTTCACCCATCTGGGGTGGGACGCACATACGATTGGTGTCATTGATGCTGCCCGAACGGGAAAATGGGGGGTCAACAAATTGCAGAATGCATATCTGAATAACAAGTATGAATTACGAGATGCATAGCTGAAAGAAATCGATGCCCTTAAATATAAATCAACCATTTATAATTGGTTGAAAATTTTAAACCGGTCTGGACCGGTTTAAGTGGTCCAACCGGACCGTTTTGGACTGGACCAGACCGGATAGGACCACGTTCAAGTGGTCTGGTCCGGTCCTTCATTTTCAGCCGGACCGGAAATCCGATGCTTCCGGGAACCCACGGCGGGCCGTTTGTTTGAAGAATTCGAAACCTCATTATGATGAGTACCGGGTTGAGATGTGCAATGCCATGTCGATTAATGATGAATCCAAGAACATAGTAACCAAGCGAATCTACAAGAAAATATAAGCAGGTAACTTCAGAAGATGCATCATCGATCTCTTCGGTTTTTAGGTGATGCCTCCCATGTCATGCAGTTGTATTTGTCAAAAGCGGAAAGATGCAGTGCTACATTGCCCAACTTAGGCAACCCTAATTCTTTTTTGTTTTTTGTTTTTTATAATTATAAGTTCCTGTGTGATAATCCAAACCGTTGTTTTTTTTAGGATCGTTTGTCGTCGCGGTGGTGCCGATCCTCCGCGTCGCGACTGCTTTTATGCTTGTGATCTCGATTTCGATCGTGCTGGAGATCGAGGTCTTTGTGATGGTCTCTTTCTCGATCTCGTTCGTCTCTGTACTTTCTGCTCGATGTCTTTAAACCCCATTCTGGAGGACTCATTCACAAGATAACAGATTCGAACCCATCTATGCTCCAAACCCACTTCAACAAATCCAAACAAGAAACCACAGATTGCAAAATAGCATTCAAAGATTTCGATGTCAACAGAAAAAGGAATCATTGCAGAAGTAGAAGAAATCCCAAAAACCCTAAGCAGAGAAAGTTGAGAGGTATCTTGAGATGGTGAGAGTGAGCCGAGAGATGCAAATTGGTGACTTGAGGCAGATATCATCAACCAGCCAACGATGGTACGTAGTTTCTTCCTGGGTTATCAGGTCACCCGAAACCCGAACCCGATAACTCGGTAACCCGGTGACCCGGGAACCCGATAACCCGGTTTTACTTAACAGGGTTATCGGACCGGGTTCAGATGTCTTAAAAATACCGGGTCGGGTCAAACCCGGTCCGATAACCCGGAACCCGACCCGATGTGCACCCCTACTCGGCGGGCCGTTTACGAACCTAATGGTTGGAAAATCCTATGCTTCCCTTATAATTTTATAACCGGGAGTCCTTGCGAACCGTCAATTCCGTCAAGTTACCTTACCCTTGAGAAAAGTGCTCTCGCAAGTTTTCACATTTTTTCAGGGGCCGTTTCCCGTTTCGGACCCCCAGCGGGCTGAAGTGTTAGAAAATCCTGTCCGATTTTTATTTTACGTCAGTAAAACTATCAGATACTATTATCGACGAATTATATGACGTTGGTAAAATGAACATTTACTGATGTTATTTGTAAACGTTGGGATAATGTTTAATTTAATTTTTAAAAAATTAAAAATCAGAGTCCTTTAACGATGAAAAATTATCTACCGACGAAAATTAGCGTCGGTTGGTAGAGGATTGAGAGGTTTTCAAATAATAAAATAAAATAGTTTTTCTCGACAAAAAATATATTTGTGATGAAAAAAAAGTGTGGAAATATCCCCCCCTCTATTTTCCCTCTCCCGCCAACAGAATCCCCCTTTTCCCCCTTTTCTCTCTTTCCCTCGTCTTTCTCTCACTCTCTGCGCTCTCACTCTCGTCCCCTCTCTGCTATCTCACTCTCGCCCCCTCTCTGCTATCTTCTTTTCTCTCTCTATCTCTCTCGATCGGGCGATCTCTCTCTCTCTCTCTCTCTCTCTCTCTCTCTCTCTCTCTCTCGATCGGGCGACCTCTGCTACCGCACAGTCTCTCTCTCTCTCTCTCTCTCTCTCTCTCTCTCTCTCTCGATCGGTCGAGATCTTTGGGCCGCTCTCCATCTCGCTCTATCTCTCTGCTCTCTCTCTGTTCTCTCTCACTCTCTCGCTCGCTCTCTCGATCTGCTCTCTCTCTCTGTTTCTCTCTCTCGATCGAGATCGCTCTCTCGATCTGCTCTCTCTCTCTCTGTTCTCTCTCTCTGTTTCTCACTCTCTCGCTCTTTCTCTCTCTCTCTCTCGATCGGTCGAGATCGGTGGGCCGCTCTCCATCTCGCTCTTTCTCTCTGCTCTCTCTCTGTTCTCTCTCACTCCCTCGATCTGCTCTCTCTCTGTTCTCTCTCACTCTCTCGCTCGCTCTCTCGATCTGCTCTCTCTCTCTCTGTTTCTCTCTCTCGGTTGCTCCCTCACTCTCTCTCTCTCTGCCCGACAACGACCGTCGCTCGAAGTGAAACCGGGACTCTCGCCGCTGTCCCTGCTCGGTTAGAGAATCTGCCATTGCATCTCTCCCCACTCTGCAGGTAATGTCTCATTCTCATCCCTATCTGATATGGTTATTTGGTTGACAGCCGCCCTCAACTTTTGTTTTTCCGATTTTCTGTCTGACGAATCCCCCCTCTCCTGCCGTCGCCCCAAGCCATCCCCCAAACCAACCGGACAGGAAACACTTTTCCACATAATTGTGAAAAGAACTGCTTTTTTGTGCGGAAAAGTGTTTGCAAAGAATGATAGAAAAAAGGTTTTCTGTAGAAAACATCTTTTTCTCCTCTTCGTTTCTACATAAAAGCAGTTACACAAACATTCCCTTAAGCATCTGTGTAAAGGAGTGGATATGAGACAGCGATGTATCCCAAAAACAGGAAGTAGAAAGAGAAGTATTGAGAATTTTTTTTCAGATAATACATTGGGTGAAGAAAAAAATCGGGGCCTTTAGCTTTTACTGACAGAGTCCAAGTTTTTGTATGCGTATACAGTTCTTCATCGTGAAATCTTTTTTGCAGGAAATGATGATAATGATGGTAGGCAGTATATCACTTTTACAAGAGGAACCACCTTTAATTGATATGACCCGTTCACATCGCATGCCTATATTTATAAGAAGTGTCCCAAGTTTCACCTCAAGTGATACATACCATGAGATTTGCAAATGTAAACATGTAGTTATGTTTCCACCACATGAATAACCCAATAATGTGCATACACTCGGTTTAAAGTGAAATTTGTTACTTCCAATAAGGGGGAGACATGTGATATGAGAGGGTTAGATCGGGCAAAGGTTTCATATAGCAGCTGCTTCATTTATCATTTCCCACAACCCATCAAAAATACATAATTTACCAACAATCACTATTTCATCACACCTTGCAGAATAACATTTCTAAACCCTAAAATGCAATTAAAAAAACCTAGCAAACATCACTGAACACAGGAGAAAAAAAAAACAGATCGCGAATTTCTTCATACAACAAAACCCAGAACACCTCAAACTGAATACAGCATCCAAAACCAATATTGCATTAGAAACCCCCTCCCAATCCAAACACCTCGAATCCATGAAAACATAGAAGACCAGATCCAAAACCGTAACGAACATTAGATATCTCTGGTTCTTCCAACCTTAATATTTACAAATACAAAGTAACAATCGAAACCCTAGATTTCTCACTGTGAAAAAACAAACAACAACAACAACAGATCTGAACAATAGAAAGCATGGGAGAACGATCTGAAACACTGAAATGAAGTATAAATTGAAGTAGAGAAAATAGGAACTATAGGAACTATAACATGATGGAATTGGAGAAGTTACAAAGGTTTTTGCCTTTTGCTTGTTTGCCGTTCAAAATTCAACAAAGAAATGTTTCATCAAGAGATGTGATGACCACTTGCTAAAGAGAATGCTATTCTTCTCACTTCTTGAAAACCCTTCTTTTACTTCCACTCACTTATTTTTTATAGTATTACTATCAATAATGGAAAAAACTGGCTTGTATCTTCTAGATTATCCCCTCTAAACTAGAAATTGACTCTTACTTTGTTTTGAAATACGCATGTTATGCTCCTTTTTTTCCCCCGAGTTCATTTGCTGAGTGACTGAGAAAGGGGCTATAGAAAAGGAGAATTCAGAAAACTTGCCTGATTGGACAAGGCTTCTGTGATTATAATGATGAGGAAGAGGAATATCACTTGAGATGGCTTGCACCTTTGTGTTAAAACTAGAAATGACATTGATAAAAATGTAGTCAAGAAGAAAGGAGTCGTGAAGCAGTAATACTACAAATTTGTAAATGAAAGAGGTTTCAGTGATTGCAATCGCAATTGGTGCATAAAGAAGCTCGTTATACTTGAGCATTTGTGAAACGAAACATGGGAGAAAAGTTTGAGAATTCTTGCAATCCCAAAACATGCATATAATAGCTCAATATCTAATTGCTATTTACTTGTGATTTGGTCAGATATGGACAGGAGTTGGATATTACGTTATCAGAACCGATTTGATGCGGAGTACATAGATGGGGTGATCTCATTTATTGATTTTGCAAAGTCGAATTCGGGGGGTGCGGTGTTGATTAGGTGCCCATGTAATGATTGCTGTAACCATCTGATGCAGGACTATGATACAGTGAGAAAGCATTTGCACATTCACGGAATGATGGTCTCATACATGCAGTGGATATATCACGGGGAACCCATAGTTCAACCCGATGATTCGGATGAGAGCGAGGCTGAAACAGAAGATAATCATGATGAATATGATGAGTTGCTAGAGGACCATCGTAGGGGAACCTATTTGGATGAAGATACTCAAGAGAGGGATGATGTGCATGATTTTGAAAATTTGTTGAAGGCTTCTCAGCGTGGCCTGTACCCAGGATGCAAAACTTCGGATACTTTGTTATCGTTTATCATCAAGATATTGCATGTGAAGGTAGAAAGTGGGTGCAGCAATAAGTCATTCGACAAGGTTTTGCAAATTTTTAAGGACTTTTTACCTGAAGGTCATGTGGTGCCAGCATCGGTTTATGAGGCGAAGAAATTATTGCGTGAATTGGGCATGGGATACAAGAACATAGATGCTTGCAAACACAATTGTGTGCTATATTGGAAGGAGAATGCTCAATTGGATAAATGTCCAGAATGCGAAGAGCCTAGGTACAAGGTCAATGATGGCAAGCGAAAGAAGATCCCTCATAAGGTGCTCCGTTACTTCCCATTATTACCGAGGTTACGCAGATTGTATATGTCAAGTAAGACAGCCACGGAGATGAGATGGCATAGTGATAAGCGGGTTGATGATGGGATAGCGCGGCATCCGGCTGATTCAGTGGAGTGGAAAGAATTTGATATGAAATTTCCAGAGTTTGCCCAAGAGACACGTAATGTGAGACTGGGGTTAGCCACCGATGGATTCAATCCTTTCGGTAACATGAGCACCTCGTATAGCATGTGGCCTGTCATACTTGTGCCTTATAATTTGCCACCATGGATGTGCATGAAGGAGCCATTCTTGATGATGTCATTACTCATTCCAGGACCAAACTCACCGGGAAATGATATCGATGTATATCTGAGGCCCTTGGTTGATGAGTTGAAGGAGTTGTGGGATCATGGTGTAGCTACTTATGATGCCTCCACTAAGGAAATCTTTCAAATGCATGCTGCTGTGATGTGGACAATAAATGACTTTCCTGCATATGGTAACTTGTCTGGTTGGAGCACAAAGGGTTATAACGCTTGCCCCTCATGTAACGACAGCTCGTTAGGGGTGAAGTTGAAAGATAAGATTGGTTACATTGGCCATCGTAAATACTTGGAACTAAACCACCAATGGCGTAGAAGCAAGGCCTTCAACGGTCAGCCTGAGCGTGAAAAGAATTCTTTGGATCTACCGGGGCAAAAGGTACTGGACCAGCTTGAAGAGATAGCGCCGGTCAAGTTTGGCAAGAATAACAAAAGACCGCGTGACTATGGAGAACTGAATTGGACAAAGAAAAGCATCCTATTTGAATGGCCTTATTGGAAGTGCAAAAAACTCCGACACAACCTTGATCCTATGCACATTGAGAAGAACGTATGTGTAGCTTTGGTTGGAACAATTTTAAATATAAAGGGCAAAAACAAGGACACCGAGAAAGCGCGTAAGGATTTGAAAAATATGGGCATCAGACCTGAGTTGCATCTAGTGGAGAGAGGTGACGGATCAAGCTTGAAGCCGCATGCCTCTTACACTCTCCAGCCAAAACATAGAGATGGATTTTTTGAATTCTTGAAGTCCATCAAATACCCAGACGGTTATGCGGCGAACCTCTCTAGGTGTGTAACCTCGAAAAATGATAAATTAGCTGGTTTGAAGAGCCATGATTGCCATGTCCTTATCCAACGCATCCTTCCTATTGGCATGCGCGGCTTTTTGAATAAGGACATATGCACAACATTGTTTGAGTTAGGCAGCTTTTTCCAAGACCTCTGCTCGAAAACACAGAGACAAGATGATTTGAAAAAATTGGAGGAGCGGATAGTTTTAATATTGTGCAAGCTCGAGAGGATCTTTCCTCCTGCTTTCTTTGATGTGATGGTCCATTTATCGGTTCACTTGCCACGTGAGGCCATGCTAGGTGGACCTGTGCAATATCGGTGGATGTACCCGATTGAAAGGTAATAGCTGGTGACCATTGATTAATTATTTATGTATTATTGCTTTTGCCTTGCATTGGAAATCATGGGTCTTATCATTGGTTGTTTAAAGGTTTCTGAAGACCCTAAAAGGGTACGTTCGCAACCGAGCTCGGCCTGAAGGTTCGATCGCAGAGGCTTACATTGTCAAAGAGTGTCTCACTTTTTGTTCAATGTATTTAAGGCAGACTGATCGAGTAGAGCGTTATGATGATGGTGGCGAACGTGGTCCGGGGTTGTCGGTCTTCACACAAACTGTCTGTCCCCTCGGAATGATGCCAAGGGCACATGATCCTTCTCAAAAAGATCGTGACATGGCTCATTGGTTTGTGTTGAATAATTGCCCCGAGGTGTTGCCATATCTTCAGTATGTGCTTCAATCTAGCCATATTTATGCATTGCTTTTTTGACTCCTTTATTCATTATCTATATTTACTTATATAGTAAAAAAAACCTTGAGTAGGGAACACAAGAATTTAGTTCAGGAACAAAGAATTGGAGACGTCGGGCAGATACAACGAAGAGAATTTGCAAAATGGTTCAAACAACGTGTAAGACATGAACTTTGGATCATTATAATTGTTACATGTTATTGGATTTGTTTTTAAATATTCATATATCCAATACATCTGACGTAATTTGCCTATGTAGATGAATCAATTGCGAACTCTAGGTTCACCGGAAGCGTCTGATGAGATGTGGTCATTAGCAAATGGCCCTATGTCCCAAGTGAATCTCTATCAGGGGTGTGATTGCAATGGCGTCCGATACCACACTAAAGATCGTGAGAGATGTCGTAGGAGCCAGAGCAGTGGTTTGGTCGTTGAAGGGGAATACGAAAGGGAGAAACATGACTACTATGGCTACATTTGTAAAGTATGGGAATTGTCCTATCTGCACGGGGGTAAGGTGGTCCTATTTGAATGTGAATGGTACAACACTAGTACCAAGCACAAGATAAACATTGAAGACCACGTTACAAGCATTGATATCACTGGTCGTTGGTGTACGGATGATCCATTTGTCCTACCAGGTCAGGTAGCGCAAGTCTTCTACGTCAATGACACAAGCAGAGGAAAAAATTGGAGAGTCGTAGAACGGGTCAAGCCACGTGGATTGTGGGATGTACCCGCTAAGCGGGATGACGACAACGAAGATTGTGATGCGCCTAATGATGCATTTCAGCAGGACGAATCATCATTTGTTGTCCCAGTCCTCGTCGATGGTACTAGTGTCCAACACTCTATGGATGATATAGATCCTGAGATCATTCTCAATGATGAGTCTGCAGACAAGGATGGCCAAGACGAGGATGAAACACTGGCGGAGTACGAAGATGAATAAGAAAGTGATGTTCATAGTGAGGAAGATGAAGATATAGAATATGACATGTAGTGTTTGTTTCAGGTTTTACACATGTAATTATTAAGTAAATTAACAAAGATCTTCTCTTATATAATGACATTGTATTCAATTTCATTTTCTCTTGTGATATGTTCAAATATTGATAATTTCTTTTTTACATTTCACATTTTAATCCTGTTTCTATAATTTATAGTTGCAAAAGATGCCAAACAAAAGGAAAAAAATGGGTCAAACCAGGAGAGTTGTCCCGTCAATTGCAAGCTTCCAATTATTTATCAAAGAGAACAAAAACAATTAAGCAGAATGCAGAAAAACTTGCATCTCTAGGTATCCAGCGAACCGCATGTCCTATATTTGGTTCGACTAATAATGGGACAAACGAGAAGGGAAAGAGGAATGTCATTGACAATGATAAGGATGAGGACTATATTCCCACGGCAGATGATGATGTAGAAGATAATGCATCTTCATCTCAATCGGAAGAGGTAATCTTTATGTGAACGTCATGACATGTATTTTAAAATTATTATTTTTGATGTTGACACTCATGCTAGAATGATTTATTTTTACATTTAAAGTCAGTTGCATTCACTTTACTAATAATATTGATCTTTGCTATTAATTATTTATGTTCCTTGTCACTTTGCTTTAATCCAGGTTGCAGTAATGCCTCGGGAAAGCAGGGTCAAACGTGCTCGTACTGTTGCAGCTACACTCAGTTCAGCTGGTGCAGACAGCACACATGGGGCCATACCGACCACAGGATCCTTACAGACCCAGCCGTTGACCATACCGCCCTTACCGACTCAGCCTCGTATCACACATCCCTTACCGACCCCTCCTCAGCCGTCCCAGCTGCCGCTGAGTCCTCAGACAGCTGGTAGCAGCGTAGGTGAGAATATTATGACCCTTTAATGATTCACTTCAATTTAATGATTTGTGTTCACTAACTCATTGCCGTTGTCATCTTAACAGCATCAGGCCCACCCTCTACAGATTCGACCCGCGTAAGGGGTGTGACGCGGGGGAAGAATGCATCGAAGCTTAGAAGAGCACTGGGTCATAGCATCCCAGTTCAGATCCCGACATCCAGCCATAGGCCAGAGGGGGAACATGCCCCTTTACTGGTTAACCATCTTGGGTTAGCCATTAGAGCTGTTGCCCCAGTAAAGTCCCATGGCTGGAAGAAGCTTGATAGTGGGATCAAGCTTGGTGTTATTGCTGCAGTTAAGGTAAACTGAAACAAGAAATATCTATCCAAATTATGCTAGTTGTGATCCTCATTACAATATCTGATTATATTTTGTTATTACTAATCTTTATATGGCTCTCCCTTAATGCAGCAATATTTTGACATCGGGGACTACGAGGGTGACATGCAGATCAAGGCGGACATTGACCGCCAATGTGGTACTTTGTATAAAAGTTGGAAATATGAGCTGCATACTCACTACCTCGGATTGTTGGAGCAGGGGGTTCCACAACCCCAGGACCACCCGGCACCAGGTTGTGATGCAGATGATTGGCGAGTTATGATCTCACAATGCTGGGAATCACCAGCTTGGAAGGTACCATTGCATGTTATCTACACTCAATTTACTATATTCCATCGTAATTCTATTAGTAATGTTTTTATAAACGATTGCTTTTGTATTATTTTTTTTCTTTGTAGGCAAAGTCTGCAAAGGCTAAAGAGAGTCGAGCCAAGTTGCCATATAATCATACTAGTGGCTCGAGGTCATTTGCATCTAGGATGTCTATGGTGGTACTAATTATATTCATATGACGAAACTGCAATGACTTTATTAATTTATCAATAAATATCTAGATTAATATCTTATACAAACACTGTTTCAAATAACAGATGGCGAAGAATGGCGGTCAAGCGCCGCCAATTACTCAGTTCTTCCGCGACACCCACTACAGAGAAAAGAGCAAAGAGTGGGTAAACGAGGTGGCTCAGCAAAGACATGTACGTTGGCTAACAAATAAAATAATAATCGACAAATAATGCCATATAAGCATTCTAAATCCCTTATTGATTTAAATGGCAGGATGCCTTGGTGCAGAGGATTGAGGAGCAGTCGCAGCCCTCTGTCACAACTCCAATGAGTGAGGAGGAGATTGCTGTTGATGTGCTTGGGAAGAGGTCTGGATACTTAAATGGTTATGACATATTTACGGGATCCTCTCCATCCTCCACACAGTCTCGGGCATCACAGTCTGAGCTGATCACATTGCGGGAGCAAGTAGCTGAGCAGGCTAGGTTGCAGGCTGAGCAGGCTAGGATGCATGCTGAGATGCAGGCTGAGAATGCTAGGAGGGAGGCTGAGCAGGACAAGAGGTATGGAGCACTTGAGGCCCTCGTTCAACGGTTGGCATCTGCAGCAGGGATGGATCCGACCGGCTTATTGGATATCACGAGAGGGACATCTTCGGCTAGTGATAGCACGGCTATTGGAGATCATGATGCGACGCTGGGTGTTGGGGGTGCTCATCTACGCCCATAGGTAAAACAAATCCTCCTGACTGTATTTGTGATTCCTTTATTAATGTCATTTCCTTATGTGGCCCGTTCCTCCGATACAATGAAAGCAGCGATGACAATGACGGCAGCAAAGATAACAACAATGATGACCAAAGATGATAAAATAAAAAATAAAAACAGTGGCCAATATGTATAGTATCCACTAATATATCAGCTGAGACCAAACTAACATAATGTATTTAACTATTTATCATCGTTCACAATAGTATTGGAGATTTAGAGTATATAAGACTATAAATTGGGCATGATGGCCAATACTGTTGATACATTCCCCCTTTTACAGCTAAGTAGGCAAAACAGAATTATAATGCAAAAGGAATCAGTGGTATGAAAGCATTATACTAGAGCAACTGCTTGTTTAGCAAAGCAGAAGGCAAATGTGTTAGCCAACTACCCAACCTGCTTGAATGCTACATGAAGATTCTATGCCACAAACTCAATACGTGTAAATATCATATAAAAATTTGAGATCTTAGTTTCCATTAATACAATGATCTCTTCAAAGTACAAAGAAACTCTAATAGCTCAGAGAAAACCAGAATAAAATTGGAATAATATGTTAAAAGTAATATGGCACATCAAGTTTTAACCCTGTAAGTAGATGAGGAGGAAATGGATGTGGACCTGTGTTTGGAATTTAGTGTCACACAAGTACAGAACGAAATGGTAGACATGAACTAAGGAAAGTAAAATAAAAATGAAAGAAAAGGAAAACTTAGTTGAAATTCAACCTAGACAGTGATGGACATATGAGATGGGACCTTGTATTTATCATTTGGGCTGTTTGGAGTGTTGTATAAAATTCCAAATATAAAAGAAACAAAGGGAACTTTACAAGCCCAATCCATTCTTATGAGATATTGGCCTAATTCATTGATTTCATTCGCATTGGTGCCAAACATTAAGGCGTGCGGCTATCAAGGAAGCCATATGTGTGTGTTGGTGGTATTCTGTATTTTTTTTTTTTTTGTGTGTGTGTGTGTTGGTGGCATTGAAACCAGATCTTGCTTTTTTTTCACTTGTAAACAGACTATTGTTTCATTACTACTATCTATATAGGCTATTATTTTATTATTTGTCTCTAATTTTACATGATTGTGTCTTTACATTTATAAACTGTTGTGGCTGAAATCAACCAAGCCATAGGTGCACAAGGCAGAGAGGTAACAGATGTTTGTTCCCTGCTCTCTATAGCTGTACATATCTGTTGGTAGATGGTAATTACCTATGCATTTGTATTTTTCATTTCCTACTTTAATTTTGATTCTAATAGGAATCATAATTTCTGTATTATCTCTATCACAATATTAATGTCTTTCTGACTTAATGCAAGTGAACCCTTAGAACATTTTTTCTCAGATTGGGTTGTGTGAATGTGATGGTGCCCAAAATGTGATGTCAGGAAGATTTTTCATTTAGCACCATATCTTATACCATGACCCTTTTTCTTTTTCTTTTTCTTTCTTCTCATTTGCTTGCTCCCTATCTAAATTGTTCTTGTGAGGCACTGGGATTGAAACTGTAGTTGAAAGAAAATGTGGGTGAAAAAATCATCAGTTGGTAAAAATGCCATGCATGTGCTTAGGCAAAATCAAACCAAGGAGCCAATACTGAACTATGTTAATGATTAATGAGGTAATAATGTCTAACAGATGCCCTCAATTTCTTTCTTAAGATTTATGATCTGCTACTCATTTTGATGAGAATTTGGAACACAATGGAGTCTAACACAGCATTTTATTTTTGTTATAATGTCTAAAAAAAGCAAGCTTCACGTTGAACTGGTAAAAATATTTCATATGTTTTGATTTGATAATGAATTTTTTTTTTCCTACAGGACCTCACTACACCACCCTGCACAGAAGGTGTCATATGGACAATCATAAGAAAGGTCAGTCTCTCAAGCACAACTTAGTCATAGTTCCCTTTTGTTTCTTATATATTTGGAATTTTATACAACACTCCAAACAGCCCAAATGATAAATACAAGGTCCCATCTCATATGTCCATCACTGTCTAGGTTGAATTTCAACTAAGTTTTCCTTTTCTTTCATTTTTATTTTACTTTCCTTAGTTCATGTCTACCATTTCGTTCTGTACTTGTGTGACACTAAATTCCAAACACAGGTCCACATCCATTTCCTCCTCATCTACTTACAGGGTTAGGCTCCCGGTTAGAGAATTACGAGCGAAACACGCTAATTTCCAACACTTAGCCTCGAAAACGGCCCGCCGGGGGTCCGGAACAGGAAACGGCCGCGGGAAAATTTCGAAACCGGCACGAGCACTTCGCTCGAGGGCAGAGTGACTTGTAGGAACCGACGGTTCTCAAATAGGGCTCCCGGGAGAGAGTCAACACTGTTTCTTGGTTGTTTTTGTGAGGTTGTCAAGTTTGTAGATATCTTGCAATGTAGCAAGATGTCCTGGAGGTAGTGATCAACTATTTGGTTGGATTGAAGACATTTTGCACTTTTGCTCTGGTATGTGCTTGATGCGGAAGGGTGGACATGGTATGATTGTACAGTTCTTTCGAATTTGTTGATCGAGACAAGGAAAAGACTTAAGGATTTTGATGAGTGAGAGATTGGAATAGCATTGCAAAGGATGCACTGAAGCATCTCAGTTAGTTGAAGCTGAGGTGTCATTGTCAGTTCTTCTCGCAACAAGTTAATGTGATTGTCCTTTCCTTGTGAAGTGGGCGAGGACAGTTGCTTATCTGCTCAGTCACTTAGACTGGATTCCAGGTCTGATAAAAGGTGTGGATGTTAATTTGAGGTTGGAAAACTAGAAAAGGGGGATCTTGCCAAGTGTTTTGTTCTGGTTTTCTGCAGTCTCTCAAATACATAGGGATTGATTTCTGTTCTGCTAAATATTTCACAGACCCCAGAGAGATCATTTTCAGTAGTTTTGATGAAGAAATGATTGCATTTTAAATCATGTTGGAGGAATTCGGGGAAATTTTTCCAAGGTACTGTAATGCGTTGTTCTTTTTGCTGCACTGGTTGAGTGAATATGCCTTGATGAAGAGATTCAAGGACAAGTTCTTGGTCTTTCTTTCTAGGGATTGAAAACTTTTAACTCAAGTTTCCAATATCTACTAATTTCCTGTTTTATATCTTTCATGGAATTCCCGAATGATCATTTTACTTGGGATGTTTTACTGGATTAGATGGTCATCTTTGTTGGCTTATGTTGTTGATGGGTGTTCCAGCTTTTCTTATTGCAAATCATTTTCTGCATTCATAATGAGGCAGAGAAGGGATGAGAAAGGTATCATACCTGTGATTTGCACTTTTTAGTTGCACCAGTAGCACACATTGGAACAGATAATCCCACTGTTCTTAGCAAATAGTATAAGTGCTTGCAATCTGGGGTATGTCTAGTTGGGACGTCCAAAAATAATATGGTTTTGATATGTAAACATATCTGGTGGAATATTTTCCATCCTTTTCTGGTACCAGATCTAGCAACTGATCATTCCATTATTTTGACCACTTGTAAGCAGTTGTAAGACGCCTACAACAGACACTATTATAAAACCATACTTCTTGAAAGAAAACGCCCCCTGTCACCCTACCACGCCCATTTAGACCCCACCCCCCCCCCCCCCCCCCCCCCCCCCCCAAAAAAAAAAAAAACCCGCCAAGCAGTTGAGACTCGTCGGTACATCACCTACTGTTGATTTCTCTGATCTAAGAACAGCGTGGGCTACTAGTCTTGCTAGTAATCGAAGCACACAGTTGTTGATTTTGTTTCAAAATCCCTTTTGGTATGGCTCTGAACTTAAATGTTTTGACGATTTGGAATTTCTATCAATGTGAAATGGGCACGCTTTATCAACTCTAACGGCCGGGGGTCCGGAACGGGAAACGGCCGCGGGAAAATTCCGAAACCAGCGCCGAGCACTTCGCTCGTGGGCAGAGTGACTTGTAGGAACTGACGGTTCGCAAATAGGGCTCCCGGTTAGAGAATTAAGACCAAAACATTGTAATTTCCAACACTTAGGCTCGAAAACGGCCCGCCAGGGGTCCGGAACGGGAAACGGCCACGGGAAAATTCCGAAACCGGCACGAGCACTTCGCTCATGGGCAGAGTGACTTGTAGGAGCGGACGGTTCGCAAATAGGGCTCCCGGTTAGAGAATTAAGGCCGAAACATTGTAATTTCCAACACTTAAGGCTCGAAAACGGCCCGCCGGGGGTCCGGAACGGGAAACGGCCGCGGGAAAATTCCGAAACCGGCACGAGCACTTCGCTCGAGGGTAGACAGACCTGTAGGAACTGACGGTTCTCAAATAGGGCTCCCGGTTAGAGAATTACGACCGAAACACGCTAATTTCCAACACTTAGGCTCGAAAACGGCCCGCCGGGGGTCCGGAACGGGAAACGGCCGCAGGAAAATTCCGAAACCAATACGAGCACTTCGTTCGAGGGCAGAGTGACTTGTAGGAACTGACGGTTCGCAAATAGGGCTCCCGGTTAGAGAATTAAGACCGAAACATTGTAATTTCCAACACATAGGCTAGAAAACGGCCCGCCGGGGGTCCGAAACGGGAAACGGCCGCGGGAAAATTCCGAAACCGGCACGAGCACTTCGGTCGAGGGCAGAGTGACTTGTAGGAACTGACGGTTCGCAAATAAGGCTCCCGGTTAGAGAATTAAGACCGAAACACGCTAATTTCCAACGCTTAGGCTCGAAAACGGCCCGCCGGGGGTCCGGAATGGGAAACGGGCGCGGGAGAATTCCGAAACCGGCACGGGCACTTCGCTCGAGGGTAGACAGACCTGTAGGAACTGACGGTTCTCAAATAGGGCCTCCGGTTAGAGAATTACGACCGAAACACGCTAATTTCCAACACTTAGGCTCGAAAACGGCCCGCCGGGGGTCCGGAACGGGAAACGGCTGCGGGAAAATTCCGAAACTGGCACGAGCACTTCGCTCGTGGGCAGAGTGACTTGTAGGAACCGACGGTTCTCAAATAGGGCTCACGGTTAGAGAATTACGGCCGAAACACGCTAATTTCCAACACTTAAGGCTCGAAAACGGCCCGCCGGGGGTCCGGAACGGGAAACGGCCACGGGAAAATTCCGAAACCAGCACGAGAACATCGCTCGAGGGAAGAGTAACTTGTAGGAACCGACGGTTCTCAAATAGGGCTGTCGGTTAGAGAATTAAGACCGAAACATAGTAATTTCCAACACTTAGGCTCGAAAACGGCCCGCCGGGGGTCCGGAACGGGAAACGGCCGCGGGAAAATTCCGAAACCGGCACGAGCACTTCGCTCGTGGGCAGAGTGATTTGTAGGAACTGACGGTTCGCAAATAGGGCTCCCGGTTAGAGAATTAAGACCGAAACATTGTAATTTCCAACACTTAGGCTCGAAAACGGCCCGCCGGGGGTCCGGAACGGGAAACGGCCACGGGAAAATTCCGAAACCGGCACGAGCACTTCGCTCGTGGGCAGAGTGACTTGTAGGAACCGACGGTTCTCAAATAGGGCTCACGGTTAGAGAATTACGGCCGAAACACGCTAATTTCCAACACTTAAGGCTCGAAAACGGCCCGCCGGGGGTCCGGAATGGGAAACGGCCACGGGAAAATTCCGAAACCAGCACGAGAACATCGCTCGAGGGAAGAGTAACTTGTAGGAACCGACGGTTCTCAAATAGGGCTGTCGGTTAGAGAATTAAGACCGAAACATAGTAATTTCCAAAACTTAGGCTCGAAAACGGCCCGCCGGGGGTCCGGAACGGGAAACGGCCGCGGGAAAATTCCGAAACCAGCACGAGCACTTCGCTCGTGGGCAGAGTGACTTGTAGGAACTGACGGTTCGCAAATAGGGCTCCCGGTTAGAGAATTAAGACCAAAACATTGTAATTTCCAACACTTAGGCTCGAAAACGGCCCGCCAGGGGTCCGGAACGGGAAACGGCCACGGGAAAATTCCGAAACCGGCACGAGCACTTCGCTCGTGGGCAGAGTGACTTGTAGGAGCGGACGGTTCGCAAATAGGGCTCCCGGTTAGAGAATTAAGGCCGAAACATTGTAATTTCCAACACTTAAGGCTCGAAAACGGCCCGCCGGGGGTCCGGAACGGGAAACGGCCGCGGGAAAATTCCGAAACGGCACGAGCACTTCGCTCGAGGGTAGACAGACCTGTAGGAACTGACGGTTCTCAAATAGGGCTCCCGGTTAGAGAATTACGACCGAAACACGCTAATTTCCAACACTTAGGCTCGAAAACGGCCCGCCGGGGGTCCGGAACGGGAAACGGCCGCAGGAAAATTCCGAAACCGACACGAGCACTTCGCTCGAGGGCAGAGTGACTTGTAGGAACTGACGGTTCGCAAATAGGGCTCCCGGTTAGAGAATTAAGACCGAAACATTGTAATTTCCAACACTTAGGCTAGAAAACGGCCCGCCGGGGGTCCGAAACGGGAAACGGCCGCGGGAAAATTCCGAAACCGGCACGAGCACTTCGGTCGAGGGCAGAGTGACTTGTAGGAACTGACGGTTCGCAAATAGGGCTCATGGTTATAGAATTAAGACCGAAACACGCTAATTTCCAACGCTTAGGCTCGAAAACGGCCCGCCGGGGGTCCGGAATGGGAAACGGGCGCGGGAGAATTCCGAAACCGGCACGGGCACTTCGCTCGAGGGTAGACAGACCTGTAGGAACTGACGGTTCTCAAATAGGGCCTCCGGTTAGAGAATTACGACCGAAACACGCTAATTTCCAACACTTAGGCTCGAAAACGGCCCGCCGGGGGTCCGGAACGGGAAACGGCCACGGGAAAATTCCGAAACCGGCACGAGCACTTTGCTCGTGGGCAGAGTGACTTGTAGGAACCGACGGTTCTCAAATAGGGCTCACGGTTAGAGAATTACGGCCGAAACACGCTAATTTCCAACACTTAAGGCTCGAAAACGGCCCGCCGGGGGTCCGGAACGGGAAACGGCCACGGGAAAATTCCGAAACCAGCACGAGAACATCGCTCGAGGGAAGAGTAACTTGTAGGAACCGACGGTTCTCAAATAGGGCTGTCGGTTAGAGAATTAAGACCGAAACATAGTAATTTCCAACACTTAGGCTCGAAAACGGCCCGCCGGGGGTCCGGAACGGGAAACGGCCGCGGGAAAATTCCGAAACCAGCACGAGCACTTCGCTCGTGGGCAGAGTGACTTGTAGGAGCGGACGGTTCGCAAATAGGGCTCCCGGTTAGAGAATTAAGGCCGAAACATTGTAATTTCCAACACTTAAGGCTCGAAAACGGCCCGCCGGGGGTCCGGAACGGGAAACGGCCGCGGGAAAATTCCGAAACCGGCACGAGCACTTCGCTCGAGGGTAGACAGACCTGTAGGAACTGACGGTTCTCAAATAGGGCTCCCGGTTAGAGAATTACGACCGAAACACGCTAATTTCCAACACTTAGGCTCGAAAACGGCCCGCCGGGGGTCCGGAACGGGAAACGGCCGCAGGAAAATTCCGAAACCGACACGAGCACTTCGCTCGAGGGCAGAGTGACTTGTAGGAACTGACGGTTCGCAAATAGGGCTCCCGGTTAGAGAATTAAGACCGAAACATTGTAATTTCCAACACTTAGGCTAGAAAACGGCCCGCCGGGGGTCCGAAACGGGAAACGGCCGCGGGAAAATTCCGAAACCGGCACGAGCACTTCGGTCGAGGGCAGAGTGACTTGTAGGAATTGACGGTTCGCAAATAGGGCTCCCGGTTAGAGAATTAAGACCGAAAAATGTAAGAAAATTTATATATATCCATGTTTATGTTTCATTTATAACTTAATTCATTGCAAAGAGTTTAATGTTGTTTTTGTCATTGCAGATTGATGGACGCTTTGGGGTCGGTTGCAGACTTCTGGGGGTGTTGGACTTTTTTTCGGTTTATTTGTATATTGGACTTTTATATTAGACTGTATCATTAATGATTGTAATATTTCTTTAATGAGACGAATGATTTAGTGAAAAATGGAGATGGTTGTTTGTTTATTTAGTAACTTTTGTTTCATTGTATTTTATTATGTTGAATATAGGTGTATGAATAGGTTTATTTTTTAATACAGGTGTATAAACAGGTTTACAGGTTTTACTGGAAAATATTATTGTAAAAATAAAAATATTATTAAAAAAAAAATGGACCTTTGCCGACGTTTTTAAAACGTCGGCAAAAGTAATATTTTAAAATTAAATAATTTTAAAATGTTTTTGCCGACGAAATAAGAACGTCGGGAAAAATATAAAAGAAAAATTTAAAAAAATAAAATGTTTTTTGCGACGAAAGAAAAACGTCGGCAAAAAGTACAAATGAAAAAATAAGACTACTTTTTGCGACGAAAAAAAACGTCGGGAATAATTAAAAATAAATCTTTAAAAAAATGAAAAAATATTTGGCGACGAAATTAAAACGTCGGCAAAAAATAAAAAAAAAATTTAAACATACTTTTGGCGACGAAATTAGAACGTCGGCAAAAATTAAAAAGAAAAATAAAAAAAATTAAATTATTTTGGCGACGGAACAGAAACGTCGGCAAAAAAAAAAAAAAAAATTAAAAAAAAAATGAAATTATTTTTGCCGACGAAATAAAAACGTCGGCAATATAAAAATAAAAATTAAAAAAATGAAATTATTTTTGCCGACGAAATAAAAACGTCGGCAATATGAAAAATAAAAATTAAAAAAAATGAAATTATTTTTGCCGACGAAATAAAAACGTCGGCAATATGAAAAATAAAAATAAAAAAAAAATGAAATTATTTTTGCCGACGAAATAAAAACGTCGGCAATATAAAAAATAAAAAATAAAAAAATTGAAATTATTTTGGCCGACGAAACAAAAACGTCGGCAAAAGTAAAAATTTAAAATAAAAAAAAAATTTAAATTATTTTGCCAACGAAAAAAAACGTCGGTAAAAGTAAGATAATCGTCGGTAAAAAATTAATTTTTGCCGACAAAAAATAATTTCGTCGGTAAAATGTTTTGCTGACGGAGTTTTACCGACTTCGAGGCGACGAAAAAAATTTCGTCGGTAAAGACTTTTACCGACGAAAACGTAACTTTTGGCGACGAAAATTTTCGTCACCAAAAGTGCAGTTTCTTGTAGTGTGGATGTAAATGAGTGAAGCTTAGTTGGGTTTTACCCAAATGCAGCATCTATTGAACAGTAATAAAGCAACTAGAACCCATGTCCATGGCACAGTGGAAGTTGCTCAATCGCTATTGCAACATTGAGGTCCTAGCTTAAAGTCATATAAAATGTAGGAGGTGATTTAGTCAGGTTCGAGCTGGAACTGACCCGACCTGCGAGGCTAACTCAATCCGAGGACCCATTCAGGACTCGGGCCTTCTTGAAACCAATTTGTGAAACCAACCCGGAACCGGACTAGATCTGGCCCAAACAGCAGAATTGTCCCAGGCTGGTCTGAACTACCCAGCGTAGTGAGTGGGGAAAATGGGGGACAACTGGCGGAAAGAGGGAGGAGAAGATCAAACCAGAGGGGGAACCGCCCACGATGGGGAGCCATGAACCCCTCAATAACCATGACCAACCGCTGGACGTGGGGGGATGGAGAGATCCAAGTAAGAGGAATATAATGGAAAAACGAAGAAAGAGAAAGGGGGAATTTTTTGAAAGCAATTCTAACTTAAGCATCGGAGAGATTTCGATCGGGCAAGACAAATCGAGTTTCATCATTTTCTTTGTTTTTAAACAGGACTCTCTCACTGAAGGAAAGGTGATACATCCGAAGGAGAAGGGCAAGCTCCGCATTCATTGTAAGGCCGCCCAATCACACTACACCAAGGGCGCCCAATAGCATAGGAACCAAGAGGCCATCAATTAGAGTCGAGAGCTCGGCGTAGCCAAGTTAGGGCTAGAAAGGGCGATGAAGGGATCAGGACCTCAAGTTCCCAACCTCGGAGGCAAGGGGATGGCGGTCTCCGAGCTCGAGGCACGAGAAATGATGAAGTGCCGATCGAAGAGGAAAGCGCCTCAACGGGGACTAGCCGAGAAGGACGTACAGGCTCTAATAGAAAGGGCACTGATCGACCGAAGTCTCCCCCTAAAAATCCGACAAGAGCAAGGTGCATGAGGAATGCTCAAAATTTCAAATCACCAATTTCGGAGGGAATAGAAAAGGCGAACCCACCTCGGCGATTCACAATTCCAAAGCTTAGGGTCTATGATGGGACCTCGGACACCGCCGACCATGTCTAGCACTTCTAGCATTCTATGGCGTTGTGGATAGGGAACGAGCCATTGATGTGTAAAGTGTTCCCCTCGAGTATGCGGGACCTCGCCTTAAAATGGTTTTCGCGTTTGAATTCAAGGTCGATCCACAGTTTTCGGGAGTTCACCAGGTCTTTTGTCACACGCTTTGTGAAAAATTCAAGCAGTAATAGGACGTCGGAGCACTGCTATCCCTCAAAAAGCAAAGCTTGAAAAGCCTCAAAGAATTCAGCGCTCGTTACTGGCGCCTCTATAACGAGGTCGAGGGCAGTAACGAGCAGGTGACTGTCGCGACCTTCAAACTTGGGTTGTCAAAGGAAAGCCGGCTCCGCCAGTCACTAACAGAGCAATCCCCGACGACCCAAGGAGAGCTAATGGAACGCGTCGAGGAACTCATAAATTTGGAGGAGGGCATGGGCACATCAAAGCCAAGGTGGACCCGCGCGGCAGACGACGGATCGATCCAAGAGGAAGAGAAGGAGGGAATTCAGTGAAAGATCGGAACAAAGAGCGGCCCGAGCTGACTTCAAGAGACCAGCCTATGAAGGAGTGTTCACTATCTTCAATGATCCAATCTATAAGATCTTGAATCAGATCAAAGATAGGCCGTACATCAAAAGGCCCTCGAGGATGGTAAGTGATCCGGGGCGCCGGAATCCCAACCTCTGGTCCTCATACGACCGGGAGAACAGCCATTTGACGGAGTGTTCACTATGAAGGAGTGTTCACTATCTTCAATGATCCAATCTATAAGATCTTGAATCAGATCAAAGACAGGCCGTACATCAAAAGGCCCTCGAGGATGGTAAGTGATCCGGGGCGCCGGAATCCCAACCTCTGGTCCTCATACGACCGGGAGAACAGCCATTTAACGGAGAACTGCCGAATGCTCAAGCAGCATCTAGAAGACATAGTGAAAAGGATGGACAACTGAAAGAATATGTGGAGGATCCACATGTAAAATAGGCTCCAGGAAGCTCGTCACAGAAGGAGGAAAGAGGCGATGCCAAGAAGGACACACCTGTGGGGGCGATAAATGTGGTGCATGGGGCGACGAATCCGGCCGAGATGACACCCTAGTCTGTCAGGTACCATAGGAAGATGGTTGCCCACCTGAAGGAGGTATAACAAATGACCACTGAGCCAAGCATTGTCAGCAAGGTCGGACGAACCAAGGGGGGAATCGCATTCACGGGCGAGGACCTGCGGGATGTGGTCCAACCTCACAACGATTGGTGCTAACCTTACGAATACAGGAGTATGATGTCCGGAGGATGCTGATAGATCTAGGGAGCTCATCAGAGATTATGTATGTTGGGTTATTTGATAAACTTGGCCTAAAGCAATCCGATTTGAAGCCGACCTCAATACCCCTATTCGGGTTCAGTGGGTAGGCAGTGCACCCATTGGGCCTAGTGACTGTGCAGGTCGGTGCGGGCCCTGTTCGCCTAGATGTGGAGTTTCTGGTTAGACGTGCTGTCTCCCTATGATGCCATTATGGGGCATAAGTGGATTCATTGCATGAGGGCAGTCCCGTCCACTTATCATCAGAGGATCCGCTTTTCAACATTAAAAGGAACGATGGAAATTAGGGGAGATCAGGTAGTCTCCAGGGGTTGCTTGATTGCGGAAATCAAAGGAAAGGCAAAGAAGGCGGATGAAGAAGGAATATGCTCGGGTAGGGAGGCGAACCTAAAATAGCAATCACAATCGGGTTGGTCGGCAACTGGAGGTCAATTTGCCGACCAGACCGACATGGTTGTGGAGAAATTGAAGAAAGTTCAGGTCTAAGGGGGAGGCGCCCCGTCTCCGGACCGGTATTGGATGAATGGAGTATCAATGACCAAAGAAGAGCAAGACAGCTTAGCTCGGCTTCTCAATCAGAATGCGGATATCTTTGCATGGAACTCACACGAGATGCCAGGAGTTGACCCCAAGGTCATTTGCCACAGGCTAGGCTTAGACCTGAAAGCAGAATCGGTAATGCAAAAGCAGAAGAAGCTCGCCCCACACTGAGCCGAGTAGCGGTCAATGAGGAGGTCGACAAACTAATGGAGACAAATGTCATACAGGAGGTGCGTTACCCCGAATGGCTATCCAACACGGTTGTTGTCCCGAAGAAGGATAAAAAGTGGAGGGTGTGCATGGACTTCACCAATCTGAACAAAGCTTGCCCCAAGGACAGCTTCCCACTTCTAAAAATTGATCAGCTCATGGACTCCAAGGCGGGGCTTGAATGAATGAGTTTCTTAGATGCATACCGAGGGTACCACAAAATTGTGATGGAGGAGGCTGACCAGGAGAAAACAACATTCATAACGCCAAAGGGGACATTCTGCTACAAGAGAATGCCCTTTGGGCTTAAGGATGCAGGGGCAACATTCCAAAGGTTAGTCACCAAAATATTTCAAGACTTGATTGGTAGAACTGTGGAGGCCAATGTTGATGATATGGTGATAAAAAGAAAAGAAACGGCCACACATGAGGATGATCTGAAGACTGTGTTCGACATCCTACGAAGATACAAACTGAAGCTGAATGCCTCGAAATGCTCATTCGGGGTGAGCTCAGGGAAGTTTCTAGGATATATCGTGACTCGGAGGGGGATAGAGGCTAACCATGACCAGGTCACGGCTGTGCAAAGAGTGGAGCGACCGAGCTCAAGGAAGGAAGTACAAAAGTTGACAGGTATGCTTGCTGCCTTGAACCGCTTTATAGCAAGGAGCTCGAACAAGTGCTGACATATGTTTCGGGGCAGACAAAATATGGGACGAGAAATGCGATGATGCAATCGCACAAATAAAACACTATCTAAGCTCCCCCCCCCCCCCCCCCGTCGTTTCCATTCCAAGCCCTGGAGGGGAGCTCATATTTTACTTGGCGGTATCTCAGCATGCAATTAGTGTAGCCCTAATGAGGTAGCAAGGAAAGCAACATTAGCCAATCTACATTGTCAGCAGAACCGTATTAGATGCGAAGACGAGATACTTGTCGCTTGAAAAGCTCGCCATGGCCTTGGTATGTGCAGCTCGAAAGCCAAGGCACTATTTTCAGGCCCACACGGTCAAAGTCCTCACTGAACACCTTCTTCAGACGATTCTTCAGAAGGCCGACCTTTCCGGAAGACTGGTAAAATGGGCAATAGAGCTCAGCGAGCATGATATTAAGATAATTCCTAGGAGTGCGATAAAGGGTCAGGTGGTGGCCGACTTCATAGCTGAGTTCACGCATAGGGAGCAACCCGAGCAAGCCAATTCAGGTCTGTCTGCAGGAGGATTGTGCAAGGACTGACAAACAATGGGAATTGTATATGGATGGAGCATCCAATTCACGTGTCGGATGTGATTTCCGGACCCGATGTGGGTGGAAACACAGTGTTATATAGAGCGATACTTGAAAGTACTGACCAATTCTGAGAATTCCCGACAAAACCTCAGAATGGTAATATGTGTGATCGCCAGTCATAGTAAACGGCCATGACTCCGTTTGATCGCCTCCATGCGGGAAATTAAGGGTCCCACTCATCACAACGCCGCCGGCGACGCGTGATGGTCTCATCAATATTATTTTGGGTCATAGTTATGGGAGTCGGCCCATCTTTAAAATTCGAGATGAGTGAGAAGACTAAATTCCATGCATTTGGAAGAAAAGAAAGAAAAATAGCTGAAATATGAAATAGATAACATAATCCTGAATTCTATGGGTTGTTGCATGCTTGATGCCTGATTTTTAATAATTTTTCTGCAATTCAGATTGGTCTCAAATTTTATATGGGGTCATTTTATATGTTTATAAAGTCCCATATTTAATTTTGGATTTTTCTGAGTATTGAAACCTTATGAAATAATGGACACAAGTCTGAATAAAAATGCTGGAATTCCTGCACAGTACAATCTGGCCCATGACACGGGTCCACTCTCCAAATTTTTATAATTTTTATAGACTCCAATTAGTCTAAAATCTTTATGAGACTTAATGGACCCAAATAGGAGTCTCCTGTAAATTTCTCATGAATTTTGGATTAACATAACCCTTCGTGATTAAGCGCACAAGGCCAAGTTAACCTGCAGGATTTTCTGCACTGCAGAATTTGGTCCATGACCGAGGTCCACTGTCTGAATTTTGATAAATTCTATAAAGCTCCAATTAATCTGAAATTTTTATGGGAGTTAATGGACCCAAAGGGGAAGCTCATGTTTTTTTTTTTTTTATGGATTTCCAATGAACAGAGACCCTTGTGATTATGTGTACAAATCCCGGTTAACATGCTGAGTTTTCTGCAGTACAGAGTCCATGACTCAGGCCCGCTGTCCGATTTTTAATAATTTCTTGAAAAATTGAAATCAGTTGAAACCAAATCTCACTGAAACACAACTGGTATGAGAGTATTCAGAAAAATCAGTGATTTTTTATTCAAAATAGAAGTCATTGAATCAGGGATTTGAATACAGTGTACAGGTTTTCAAAATCTGCTGCAGTCTGATTTACATATTTTGACTGGTTCAAAGATTCTAGACTTGGGTTCAGTAGTGTCCTATCATAGCCCCAAACACACAAGATTTCAATATGAGACATAGCATAAAATCACTCCAAATCCGATAGAAATGATGACTAAAGGTATAATCAATCATTGCATGCAATAAAGGAATTCCTATCATCAATTTGCAATCCCAAAGAAAAGTCAAGCACTGTTTATCTATTTTCATTCAGCTAAAAAAAATTGAAAGTACTAGAAAATGATGAAAAATAAATAAATAAATAAATAAATAAGTAAAAAGGGGTTGGGTGCCAATATTCATTGAGGGGGATCGAATCCCTTGGCGGGGAAAGGGTAGGCTTTATTTGAAAACATGCATGTAAGGATGCTTGAAAAAGGGTTAAAAGCACATGCGACATGATGCTCAAAATGAAAGCCTAGGTGCCCACTACAACGTTGGTCTAAAGATGGGAGGACTAAGGTGCCCGGTCGATCTAGGGAAAGATCACCTAGAGAAGTGGGCTATCGTCCGTCAGGTCCATCTTAAAACCAACAATCGCTTAGGGCACATTGGGGATGGATACACACTAAGCTAACCTAACTTAGGGGAGAGTGAGGGACCTGTGTGCCACTGTCAATCATAGGGAGTCCGCTAGGAGGCTATCGCCGTAAGGCCTAGGGAGTCGCGTAGAATGGTGGACGATGTCACGGTCACTAACACCCAAGGGTCGGTGTTACTTAGTGCATTAAAGCGATAATGAAAGCATGGGTGGAAAATGGTTTTGAAAATATAGCATGTGCTGAAAATTCTTTTTCAAATATCAATGAATTCATGAATCAAGTATAGCCTACCCTAATAGCATGAAGCTCAATGGTAAAAATTGGCGGAGGTTGAATGAAGAAAAGAAATGCAAATTCTTTTTCT
This sequence comes from Litsea cubeba, assembly GCA_012931725.1. Taxonomy (NCBI): domain Eukaryota; kingdom Viridiplantae; phylum Streptophyta; class Magnoliopsida; order Laurales; family Lauraceae; genus Litsea; species Litsea cubeba. The sequence goes on from CM022951.1 coordinate 9,993,069, forward strand.
TGATTTTCGGGATTTTCTGATTTTTTGGATTTTTTTTTTGGATTTTTGAAAATTGGCTAGAAGGGCCTAAATAGGGGTATGCATGGAACCTAGCTAAATCCAAACCGTTCATCTCTTTTATATTGGAACGCATAGATGGGCTGACCCCATGAAAGGGTCAGCCTGCCTACTGCCGCTCTCCTAGTCCCTAAAAGACTAAGTTATCGAAAAGGGAGAATGGGATCTAATGGTAGTGAAAATGATGATGAGTCTATGAATTAATACGTAATGATGAATGAAAATGAATGCAATAATAATGGTAATACGAAATTTAGGATGCACACAATTAAGCTAGTTATGATACCAATGTGAACATGTTAAAATGAATATGATAAAAAATAAATGGATGCGACAATGATAATGATAATAATAATCTAAGATGCGCTGATTATAATAGATTAAAAAAATTGAAGCCCAAAGAATGGACAGATCTCACCAGCATGATGATAAAAATCCTGAATCCAACTGTTGAAACCTCCTTGTTTGACATTTTATCCTTATTGTGATGTGGGGTCGATCTCTTCTATTAATCTCAACTCTTTGGGCAGAAGCTGAGAATGGAAAAGAGGGCTGATGTATTACGCAAGTGGGGCTGGCTTGTTTGGATGAGGGTGTTAAAGTGGCTCGGTGAGGCAATGTGGTGATGATAGATGGGCGGTTTTTTTTTTTGGTTCGGTTTGGGGTTGGCAAGTGGGTCAGTAATGGGCTAATGAGCAGGTTGGGTTAAATGGGTTAGATGAGATGGGCTCAGGTTCTTATTTCTCAAGCACAGTTTTTATGTGGATGAGATATGGCCGGGACAGAAAGTGGAATTGGTTTGTTGGTGGGGTGAAGGTTCTGGTGGTGATGGAGATGGTGTATGACTTGATGGGATAGTGAAAGGAGTTCAGATTTGGTCTCAGGTGATTGTGTTGTGCGAGGTTTGGGCTCGGATTCTGGTTGCTAGCTATTTATGTTTGTAATGGAGATGATGTGTGGTCTGTGGATAGGAGAAACAACGATTAGGTTGGTGAGTCTTTGGTGAGTAAAGGTGATGGCAGTGACTCGTTTGTGAAGTGGTGGTGGACAGAGAGATTTGTGATTGGCTACTTAGGTTGGATGATCAGGTTAGTGGGAGTGGGTGTAATAGTGATGGCGTTCTGTAAAGGTGAAGTGGGCTCTGTTTTGGGTTCTGAATGGAAGATAGGTTCTGCGCAGGTGAAAAAAAAAAGGAGAGGATGGTGGAGACGGAGAGATGGTGAGAAGTGAGATGTAGAAGAGAAAGAAAGAAGAACAAGAAGAAGAAGAGGAGAAGTGCAGGTGGGGTGTAGGGAGAGAGGAAATGAGAAGAAGAAGGAAGAGGGTGATGGTGCGGATGCAATGGGTGCGAGGAGAGTGCAGAGGTGAGGGTTGCTGTGAGGGTGGAGATGGACGAAGATGAGGATGAGAAGGGGATGATGATGGTGAGATGGGTAGCCCTCTGGGGTATTCTGCGCATGGGCTGTGCATGGGAACCGGAAGAAGGGCTTTTAAGGAGAGGGAGATGGTAGAGTCCAGAGGTGATAGGAGATCTGCGCCTTGGCCTTAGAGATAGGAGAAGGAGACGAGGTTTAAGGGGGAGATAGAGATGAGGGGATCTGGGACTCTACTTCCCCAGATCTCTGGACTCCTTTTCCCTTATCTAGGTGATGGGTCAGGGTAGTTCGGGCCCAGGTCAGGGTCAGACTTGATGGGTTTTGGGGCTTAGATTGGGCCAAATGGGTTTAGTTGGCCTGGGGTCAGATCCGGGTTCAGGTTCGAGTAAGGTTGGGGTATAGTTTAGGTTTGGGTTTTGATGGCCTAATGGGATGGTTTAGTTGAGGTTTAAACTAGGTTGAATGGGCTCATCCGGGCCATTATCACTGAGACCCAAGTTTCGCATATTTTGATCCGCCCGTCGAATTTTTGAGGTCTTAGTACTTTTGGAGATTCCTCAATGAGTAGATCATATTGGTATATGGGTTTGAGTAATTTGGAGGTCAGGAAAAGACCTGATTTTTTTAAGGGACCCAGGCCTGATTAATTTTGAAAAAAAATCACAACTTAAGATCTAACCGTTGGATTTTTGAGATCTGAGTATCAGTGGAAATCTCTCAATGAGTAGGTCCCGATGATATATGGGTCATGTCCATTTGAAGATCTAGAAAATATTTGAATTTTGGGGTGCCCACACTTATTAAATTTGTGAAAAAGGTATATCTCTTGATCCGACCGTTGGATTCTTTAAATCCATATTTCAACAGAAAGCTTACTAAATGTAGATCATCATGGAAGTGAGAAGTGAGATCCGACTCGAAACATGAGAATTGGTGAGATCCATAAAAAAAGGGGCCTATAATGATGCAACCTTCCTGATTGTGCACGATAATGCACTCGAAACATGAGAATTGGTGAGATCCATAAAAAAAAGGGGCCTATAATGATGCAACCTTCCTGATTGTGCACGATGATGAAGATTTTGATTTATTTATTCAATATTGTCTAAATGGGGCAAAATTGGGGCATCGATAATATGAGTATTAAAATTGTCCATAGGGGTGCCAAAATGAGGCGTCTACAACGAGGAGCAGGCGCTAGAGTGGTAATCATAATGCCATAAGGTGCAGTGATCGAACGGGCTATCTCATTAGGATTCGATGCATCCAACAATGAAGCGGAGTACGAGGCATTATTATCAGGACTCAGGATGGCCAAGGAGCTTGGGATCACAGAATTGGTAGTTCATTGCGACTCACAGGTAGTTGCCAACCAAATAATTGGAGAGTACGCTGCTCAGGATAATCGGATGGCCGCATATGTTGCACAAGCAAATCGGTTGATCCAAGAAATTCGGAAGGTCGAGGTAAAGCAAATTGGTCAGGAACAAAATTCACATGCCGATAGCTTAGCCAGTCTGGCTACTGCCGTGAAATCCGAGATGCGGAGGGAGGTCATCGTTGGCTACCAAGCAGGACCGAGCATTATGCATGGGACGAGAAGTCATGCACGCCGAACATGAGGGAGAAGTTCCGAGCTGGATGACTCCGATAAAGGAGTATTTGAAGGATGGTACTCTTCCGGAAGATCCCAAGGAAAGCTTGAAGATCAGAAGAAGGGTTGCGAGGTTCTGGTTGTTGCCAACCAACAAGCTCTATCGGAGGTCTTACTCGGGACCATACCTACAGTGCGTCAACCCGAATGATGTTTAGAGCTTGCTATGGGAAATCCACGAAGGATGCTGTGGAGGACACATCGGTGGTCAGATCTTAGCCCACCGGGCTATGTCACAAGGATACTGGTGGCCGTGCAAGCAAAAAGACGCCTTACAGTTCGTCCAGAAATGCAAAAGGTGTCAATGCTTTGGCAAGGACATCCATCAGCCTGCCGAACAACTAAATTCAATAGTGAGTCCTTGGCCCTTTGATAAATGGGGAATCGACATTGTCGGGCCAATGCCATGAGCCACAGGTAATTTCAGATTCCTTATAGTAGCCACGGATTATTTCACCAAGTGCAGGTAGAGGCGGAGCCTTTAATCCACATCAAAGAAACCGATGCCGAGAAGTTTGTATGGAAAAGCATCATAACCAGATTTGGAATACCTCGGGCATTGGTAACGGATAATGGAAAGCAGTTCGAAGGGAAGGTTTTCAGAAACCTATGTGAGCGATTCAACATCAGGTATCACTTCTCGACCCCTGTCTACCCACAAAATAATGGTCAAGCTGAAAGCTCAAACAAAACCTTACTCAATGGCATAAAGAAAAGGTTAGACGAAGAAAAATGGGGATGGGTAAGTGAACTTCCTAGTGTCCTATGGGCCTACCGAACTGCCCCACGAAGGTCAACCGGGGAAACCCGTTTCTGAAAGTCCGGGATCCTAATCCTAGCGAGGGGTGAATAGGGTGAGCTACAGCTTAGTGACCAATTTTAACTTTCTTTAAATTAATTAGTCACTTGTGATAATTATCAAACAAAATGCGGAAGCTAAATAAAAACAATCACCACATAACATACACCATCACACAAAGATTAATAGTGGTTCGGCCTCAATGCCTACATCTACTACCGGCCATGATCCAACATCTCACCGAATTTTCACTATCTATGCTTTTCAATAGTCTAAGCAATAACCTATACAAATGTTTTTTTATAGGCTAAGCATTAACTTATCAATGTGCTTTTCAAGGCTAAGCATGAACCTTTACAAAAATAATATTTTCTCTCAAAGTAGTGTCTTCACAAACACTAGAAGAGATACAATTTAAGCTCAATATAATTGCCTCTAAATTAGGCGGATATGAAAGTGTAAAACAAACTCACACAAACACTATATGAATGCAAAGATGAATGCTTATGATGTGTGTGCGTGGAAACTTCAATCAAGTTAATGCTTAAAGCATTTAAAAGTTTAAAGCAAATAAAAAGATTTGATTGAAAAGAAATGCAAATCACGTGTATAAATACTAACATGTTAATGATATAAAAATCAAGGGCTCACAAGTTATATGAAACTAATTAGTTCTAAACATGTGATGCATGTGCAATGTTGTTTTCAAAAAGAAAGTAGTTTAACTAAGGTTCAAAAAATTGAAAATAACAAATATTGACTCAACCATGTAAATGAATCTTGCTAAAAAAGAAATCATAGATTTTGGCAAAGCATGAATAATAAGTTTTTTAAAACAAACTTGGTTTGAAATCAAGATGAAGAATCCAATCCAACTTATATCAAAGATTAAATGAAGTAATATATTCAATACATCATAGTTATCATGCTAAAAATCATTTACCAATAATTTAAACAAAGCATGAAACATATGATTTAGAAAACTAAAACTTACTTAGAGATTTAACTTCATCATTCCAAGCTTTAGCTTTCCAAAAGACTCCTTGGTCTCTCTTAGTTCATTTCCCTTTCTCTTGTCTCCAAACACCTCAAAATGGGCTTAGAAGATCAACTTTGTTCAACACTTTTTCTCAAGGAATGAACCCCTTTTTATACTCAAAAATTGAGTTTCAGCATGTCCTCGGTTGACCTGCACTAACCCCCGGTCGACCTAGCCTTCAACAGTCATAAAAAATGACCGTTTGAAAAAGAGCCATTGGCCCTTTCCCGGTCAACCCGCAGTGGGGTCGATCGACCAAGTCCATGGGCTCGATCGACCGAGCTCACTGCAGGTCGACCGGGTCCAATGACCATTTTCCCAATTTTTTCATATTTCAAAAAGTTTTCTTTTGGGAATTATTTGGGCCATCAAATCAAGCTTGGAATCATGTTTTAATTCAATCTAAGAGTTTTAAAAACATAAAACATAAAAATCCTAAAAAGATTTGAAACTTTTAAAATCATTGGCTAGCTTGATTCATAAAAACTCTTTTAAAAAATAATTGCATCCAAGTTTAAAAGCAAAACATGCAAGAAATAAATGTTTTAAAATATTTAAGGCAATGCATGAGAAAAGAGAAGATTTCAAGTATTTCAAAATCAAAGCATGTGTGAAAATTCAAATGATGATTAAAACAAATGCATCCATCAAATTGCAAAATAAAAAATCACTAACAATTCCCCCCTTTGCAATTTGATGGCAACTCACTCATCACTGAATTTACACACCAAGTCTTCAGCTCCCCCTTAGTTGGACAAGTCTTAAAATCTCTTGGATGCTCCTTTGACTTGGCTTGGGCTTTATGTCTTTTTCTTCAATCTTCTTGTTGCTTGGATCTTGATCATTCTTCAAGCTTTCTTTGCATCTTTCTCTCTTTAGCTAAGCATCTTCTTTAACTCCCAAGCTAAGTCATCTTTCAACTCTCCCCCTTTGGCAAGATGTGCATTCTCTCTCCCTTTAGACAACTTGTACACTTTCTCCCCCTTTGACATTAAATTGCAAAGGTACCTACACACATGAAATAAGGAAAATACCTTTTAGTAGCACTTGTTAACAAAAGAAATATAAAATGAAATTCATAACAGGCTATCATGTATGGGTACTAAGCTATAAGGGTATAGAGCCAATACAAGGGTGAATTTGATCTAAGCTAATGCTTACTTTGAAGGTTTACACTCCCCCTCAATTCATTCTCTCCTTTTGTCAAACTTTTGACAAAGATTTAACTATTTGGTACAAGGAAAAGATGGTTTAACCAGTTGAGGGTTAACTTCAAGAGAATGATTAGATACCAATTGATTATAATGCTCAATATGATCAAATTACCAAAATAAAGAGCAAGGCCAAGGAGAAAAGCGATCGTGGATACCAATTGGAATAAAGAATACCAATTGAGATTCAAGGATAAGACTATTAACACAATCAATCTAAAATGGAGTTAAAAAGAATATAACTACTAGGATTAATCCAAATTAGAGTGATCCATGAAGTTATGGGGTTTACTAAACATAGCATCAATCAATATAACTATGAAGATCATATGCTATGAATAATTTGAAATCATTTCATCAAATCATAAAATATGACTATGTGCAAGATTAGCGAAATGAAATTCAATCATGAAGCATACCTCAACGTAAATAGGTGGTGATCACACAAATATGGTGGTCATGAGATTTACCTATAAAAGCATGAGAGGTGGCAAACATGAAGATTATGATGCTAATGGAATATAACATGGTACAAAAATATATTACTATCAAGTTCAAACCAATGTACACAAGGTCTATCACATTCGCAAGATATGGTAACAATTGGATATGACAATAATCGAAAATTATACTAATTGAAACCAATTGAATTTGAAATAAGAATAAGAACATGGATGTGACAAATACAAAATTCCATCAAGCATTATAAATGAATATTCATCACTTTTAATGATATAACTAATGAGCATTGTGATGAACATGAGAAATTGCATTTTAAATATATATGACTTGGTAGAGCATGCATTTTTCAAAGTGTCAAACCATATGAATTCATCATCTAAGAAATTCATCAAACAAGAGATATGACTATGAAATACAAGGAATGGATTTCAAGGAGGTTCATATGATCAAGAACACTACTATGAAGTTGAAACATGTATAATGATGACACACTAAGAAAATACACATGAATCATCATCATAACCATCCAAAAAAGAAAAAAGACTAGAAAGCATAAAGGATGGATTTGAGAGTTCTAGTACGGTATCTTCAAATAAAACTAAGATCACAACCATACATGGAACTAATTGGCATTTGCATACAGAGGATTAATCAAAATCAAGTTCTAACTCATACCATATCATTAATAAAGAATTCAACTATGAGTGCACAAGTAGATATCAAGTTAGAAATGAGCCATGAATTACATAGTGATGAAAACAGCTCTCTTATATGTAAGAGTGTTTACCTATAAAGAGCATGCAGAAAGAGATTAATGCCAATTCATCTAAACATGGGTCATTAAAGTTTCCACTCTAGCAAATGTTCTATGAGAATTGATGGACCGCGCGTTCATGGCTCGGTGCTACCGAGGTCGGCGGACGTGGGAGTCCGTTGGGTCCGACCCTTTCGCGCCCGGGGGGCAGACGCGGGTATTAACATTTTTTTATGGGTGTGCCAAATTTTTTCTATTTTACTTGGAATTGCAAGTGGTGATCCGGAGATCGACCTTCGCAAGTAAAAAGGAAATCAACTTCTTTCAAGTTTTCCATTGCACATATATTTAAGAAAATAGACATTTTCTTGATTTGCCGTGAAAGGTAATTTTTTTGGCATTTATAGCCGATTTTGGCTTTTATAGCCGATTTTGGCGTTTATAGCCGATTTACAAATCTTATCAATAATAAAAGACAAGAATTGTGATTTTTGTCTCTTTAAGAAAAATACAAACTACAATGAAAAGCAAGAAAATGAGGATCTAACTTCTCAGGAGATTGTGGGGGACTCGTTCAGATTGACGGTCGCAAGCCATATGTGGACTTCGCCATCATCCATGCAGATGAGAACAGATGATACTCTTGATTCGCTTGGCTTAGCTATATCCTCAGGTTTTTAGAGGACAAAGACCAAAAGGAGGTCCTATGTCCAATAAAAAGCTAAGTAGACGGGCTGAAAAGCCACGTCTAAGCCATTGGAGGCAGAAGGAGAAGGCAAGAACCTTGGGGGGGTACCCCCCAAGAGACTTTTGTCACCTTGTAGTGGTGGCCGGTGCAGAACTTTCGCAGAGTTTTCTCTCTTTCTTTCTCTGGATTTTCTGTGCTTTTTTCTGATCTGTGATCCGTCCTTGTTCTTCTTGGAATGCTCTCCTATTTTTAGGCTTTTAGGTAGCCATTTAGGAGGATTTATGAGCCTTAATTTTCATAAAGCTACATAAAGGGAGGAGTTACAAGATTGAATTCTTTATTTTGTAACTCCTTTTTCTTTGCTTCTGATTGGCCGGAGGAGATTGAGGGCATTTAATCGCCTTTAATCGCCATGATGGGAGGAGTTTCATGGGTTAAATGCCATGAATTAATTGACTTGTAACTCCCGAATGCTTGCTTCTGATTGGGCCGTCCAAAGAAATGAATTAATGACTGCAATAAAGTTAGTCAATTAATCGCATTAAGTGATCCCCGAGCAGTTGAAGAGTCGCGGGCCGTGCCGCGTCTTTTGAGATTCTTCCGGCGATGATCATCAATGGATCTTTTTGTAGATCGACATTGGATGACCAAGTAACTTCAGGTATTTGTTGCCAACAGCGGGTCGGTGCCATCTGTCCTGTCGATTTCTCGATCAGTCGGGTAGAAAGCACACTTTTTTGGTTGACCGGTTGGCGATCAATGTTGATTTTGATACTCTTGATGATTGACCTGTGATTTTAATGGATGTCAAAGGATTTGGTGCCTCAAAAGTATGAATTTTGGAAAATCCCAGGAGTAGGAAACTTCAAATCACGAAAAATGATGAAAAACGGGCTTTTCGGGGCCAACCCGGCGATTCCGGGCTCCATGGTCGCCAGCGACCCTGGGGGGAATTTCCCCCCTTTTGTCCCGTTTTACGGCCTTTTTGATGTTTTTCGATTATTTTTTCTTCTATATTTTTTCTTGACATTTTTTATCATTGATTGGCTTGATTTCCCTAGAATGTCGGTCTGGGGGGATCCAGATCACCTGAATTGCAGAGTTTTTTCTTCCAGTTTAGGGGATCTCTCCCAGAAATGGTTCTGTGCTGGCAACAGCTCTGGAATTCCTTCATAGAGAAGTTTCAAGCGCATCGGATAATTCCCAAAACTAATGGCAATTTAATGGGGCTCAGGATGAGGCGGAATGAGAACGTCACTTAGTTCGCCAAAAGATTCTAGACCATCTATAGCCAAGTCGAAGGCGCTTCCGAAGAGGTGGCTCTCATATCTTTCCAACAAGCTCTACTCCATGGCAACGACCTTCGGAGGGAATTGGTCTGATACCCACCAGCCTCGGTGACAGCATTGATGAACAGGGTGTACCAATTCATAGAGCAAGAGGAAGACGAGTCGCGAGCCAACGAAAACTTCAGCTACACACCCAGAAAGGGAACCTCCACAAGAGACAGGAAGCCTTTTCGGGGGAATGAGCCAGACCGAAACCGGGCACCCGCCAGGCCGGGAGTAGTCTCGGCCCCCGGCTCGAAACGCAGGCAGAAGTCCAAGCAGTTCACCCCCAGCGACTCCTACTAAGCTGTTAATACGATCTTCAAGGAGCCTATCTATAAGCCCCATGGCAAGATCAAGGCACGACCATTCTTCAAATGGCCCCAACCGATGCGAGGAGATCCCTCCACCAGAGATCAAAGCAAGTTTTGCGCCTATCATAAACAAAATGGGCACAGAACCGAAGACTGCATGACCTTCATGTCACATCTTGAGACGCTTGTCAAGGACGTGCATCTGAAAAACTATGTGAAGGATGCAGACAGAGGTAACAACCAAGCCCATCAACGTTGGAACAATAATGATCAGGACAGTGATGGTTCGGAAAAGATTATCAACGTCATTCACTTAGCCTCCGCTCCAAGTGGAAGTTTCTAAACTCATGCTGAGGATAGGAGGGCTTCACACGGCAAGCAAGTGATGGCGGCCGAGCTCGAACCAGCCTCCAAAAGAGCTCAGACAGAAAGACCCAGAATTTGGTTCTCGGACCAGGACTTAGAAGGGGTCCAATTCCTCACAACGATGCACGATTGTATCTCTAAAGTTGAAAAACTACAAGGTACAAAGGATCCTTATAGACCTCGGTAGTTCGTCAGAAATCCTCTACTACGACTGCTTTAGAAGGATGGGTCTTAAAGTGGAAGATCTACAGGAGGCACGCACTCCCCTGGTGGGTTTCAGCACAAAGCGTGTATACCCCAAAGGGAAAGTTTCCTTGAATGTCTAAGTCGAAGGTGCTACTATACACACTGACTTTCTTATGGTAGATGCACCATCCCCCTATAATGCTATCATGGGGAGGACCTGGCTGCACAATATGGAAGCTATTCCCTCCACTCTTCACCAGAAGCTCAAGTTCCCGTTACAGAACGCGAACGGCAGAGTTGACGTGATTACCATCAGGGGTGACCAGCAGGCTGCAAAGCAGTGCCTTTTGGCCGTCGTACCTAGCGAGAAAGAGCCAAAACTGGTACATATGGCCGAACTAGAAGCAGACCTGGATAGCATCGGCCGTGCTCCAGACCAAAAAACCATCGAAGGCCTGACTGAGATCAGGATCAACCCTAATGATCTTGAGAGATATTTTTTGCTCGGCAGCCAGCTCACAGAACCAGAGAGGAACGAGCTCCTGAATTTCTTATTTCAGAGCATGGACGTTTTTGCTTGGACTCCTTCTGAGATGCCCGGCGTTGACCCCGAAGTCATATGTCACAAGCTGAACGTGGATCCAAAGCATAAACCTGTGGCCCAAAAAGCCCGCAGGACAAGGATTCCGTAAACGGAAGTAGTGACGGAGGAAGTTAAGAAACTGTTGGAGGCCGAAGCAGTCAGAGAGGTCCACTACCTGAAGTGGCTTGCCAATATGGTGGTAGTAAAAAAGAAGACTGGGAACTGGAGAGTCTGTGTAGACTTCACCGACCTTAACAGGGCATGTCCTAAAGACTGTTTTCCACTCCCCAAGATTGACCAAATGATCGACGCCACTTCTGGCCACGACATGATGAGTTTCCTCGACGCATACCGAGGTTACCATCAGATTCCAATGTACGAGCCTGACGAAGAAAAAACACGTGCATAACACCTCGAGGCATTTACTGTTATAAAGTGATGCCCTTTGGGTTAAAAAACGCAGGAGCCACCTATCAAAGATTGGTGACCAAGATGTCTCAGTCTCAACTCGGCAAAACGATTGAGGTATACATCGACGACATGGTCGTCAAGTCCAAACAGTCACAGGACCACTTGGCTTACCTAAGTCAGATGTTTGAGGTCCTCAAGAAGTATAGGCTCAAGCTCAACACCTCTAAATGTGCATTTGGAGTCGGCTCTGGAAAATTCTTGGGGAGCTTGGTCACGAGGCGAGGAATTGAAGCAAATCCAGACCAGATCACGGCAATCCAAGGGGTACAGAGTCCGAGCACCGTGAAACAAGTCCAGAGACTCATGGGCATGGCTGTCGCGCTTAATCGCTTCATTAGCCGAGCTTCGGACAAGTGTCGACCTTTCTTTATACTTTTGAAGAAAAGCGTGACTCTCTAGTGGACTCCAGAATACGACCAAGCTCTACAGGAGCTCAAGGCCTACCTTATCTCGCTCCCTTGCTTTCCACTCCGCAACAGGGCGAGGTACTCTATTTATACCTGGCGGTCTCGGACCATGCGGTGAGCTCCGTTCTCATCAGAGAGGAGGACAAGGTACAAAAGTCTATCTACTATACGAGCAAGATCATACTTGATGCCGAGACCAGTGACTCGCAGCTGGTGACAAGCCAACTCACTGGGGATTACCAAGCTCGCGACGAAAGGATGGCGGCCTACTTTGTTCATGCAAAAAAGATTCTCTCTCAGTTCCAAAGAGTTGAAGTTAGGCAGATCGGCAGAGACTCCAATTCTCATGCCGACGCCCTCGCAAGCCTAGCCTCTGCTGTCGAGGCCGGAAGAAAAAGAATCGTCGAAGTGGAATCATTGGAGCAACCGAGCATAGAGCTTCATCCACCTCGGCAGATCCTATGCATTGATCTCGGCCTAAGCTGTATGGACCCAATCATCTCTTATATTAGGGATGATCGACTTCCTGAAGACGCACATGAGGCTCACAAAATTAGGCTCAAAGCAGCTCGGTTTTGGCTATCTCCAGAAGGCAGCTCTATAAGAAGCCTTACACTGGTCCTTACCTTCATTGTGTTCATCAAAGCAAAGTCAAAGACTTCCTCTTTGAAATCCACGAAGGAATCTGCGGAAGTCACATTGGAGGTCGGTCACTTGCACACCGAGCTATCAGCCAAGGTTACTAGTGGCCTTATTTGCAGAAAGACGCCCAGTCATATGCTAGAAGGTGTGAAAATGCCAAAAATTCTCACATTCCCTCCATCAGCCGGCACAAGATCTCAGCCCACTCTCGAGTCCATGGCCTTTCGCCCAATGGGGACTGGATATCGTGGGACCGCTACATCGAGTCCCTGGAAATAAAAGATGGCTAATGGTAGCCACCGATTACTTTACCAAATGGATAGAAGCCGAGGCACTATCATCTATCACGGAGCAGGATTCAAAGAGATTTGTGTGGAAAAACATAATCACGAGTTTTGGCATCCCACGGGCTTTGGTCTCGAATAACGGGACCCAATTCAACTCCAACCTCTTCAAAACTTTCTGCCAAGAGCTCAGCATCCGAAACTATTATTCAACTCCTGCCTATCCACAGAGCAACAGTCAAGCCGAAATATCAAACAAAGTGGTGTTCGACGGGCTCAAAAAGGGAGATGGGTGGAAGAACTGCCGAGTGTCCTATGTGCTTGTAGGACCACTCCCAGACGTTCCACTTCGGTAACACCTTTCTCCTTGGCCTATGGCATGGAAGCAGTGATCCCACTCGAGGTCGGCCTTCCAACCATGAGATCCAAACTCTTCGATCAAGGCCAAAATGAAGTCAACCTGGCTCGGGAGCTAGACTTAGCCAAAGAACGAAGGGAAGCAGCAGCTGTTCGTCTAACAGCCTACTAGCAACAATTGGCTAAGGGCTACAATCTAAGAGTCAGGGAAAAAAGATTTTTGGTTGGAGAGCTGGTCTTAAAGAAGACACTCCCTGCTGATAAAGAGCCTAACCAAGGCAAATTGGCTCCAAACTGGTTCGGACCGTTCAAAGTGATTTCGGTCGCAGGCCAGTCTGCATACAGACTTGAGGATATGGAGGGTAAAGAATTGCCAAGACCATGGAACGCATCCCACCTCAAGAAGTTTTACTTTTAAGATTGTACATAAGAATATGAGATCAATAAAAGATGCTCTCTTTTTTTCACTCTATCTTCATGTTCATCCCAATTTCGGTAAAAGTACCAACTGGGTATGACTCAATCTCGGTCTCACATCTCGGTAATGGTACCAGACTGTTGACCACGAAACTAACCTGGTCTTGGTAAAAAGTACCAGACAGGCATGTTTCAAACATTCAATCGGTGATAAACCGATTGAACGAAGGCCAATATGCCCAAGCTAAGAAAGACAACAAGTTACGGAACTCGGTGACTGCCACAAAGACTGCTCGGTTACGGAACCAGGCACTCTAGAGCAGAAAAATAGTCTTGTCTCCAATTTGTCCCCGATTGAGTTCGGTCTACGGACCAGTCTAAACTTCGGACCAGATTTTGTATCCACGACCTCCCGGTTAAGGAACTGAGGTCGGATACTTGGCCTCTCGGTTATGGAACCAAGGTCGGAAACTTAGCTATTCGGTTATGGAACCGAAATTAGATACAGCTTCCCGGGCTAAACACCGAGGTCGCATACTTAATCATTCGATTGAAAAAATGAAGCTCAAGAAACAGTCGCAAGTGTTTGAAAGCAAGTATGAAGAGAGAAAATAATTTCATTGAAATTGATCGGAGAATTACATCAGTAAAAAGAAAAATTACAACTGAAAGCTCAAGCATTCGAAGGAGCAGAATCTGTTTGGGATACTGGACTTGAAAACTTGGCTAAATTTTTGTAAGCAGAATGATCCCCAGGAACCTTCACTTCCTTCAGGGTGGCCATCCAGCCCAATCCCCAAGCCTTGTCTCTAATAGAGGCGAACTGATGGTCGTATCGCTTTGTTGCCTCATCCACTCCTTCCTGAAGTGCGGCGTGAACCTCCGACTCAAGCCTGGCTTCTGCCTCATCCTTCTGCTTCTCGAGCCCGGCCATCCTCTCGGTATCGGCCTCGAGCCTGGCAACGACTTCATCCCTTTGAATTTCGAGCCCCGCCGCCCTCTCAGTCGCAGCCTGGAGCTTCACTTCAAAATCATTCTTCTGCCTCTCCAGACGAGAGCTTCGAGTTCAGCCTTCATCTTCCCCTCAGCCTCCATATCGGTCTCTAACTGGGATTTCTTGGCCTTGATTTGATCAAATCTGAGTCTCCAGCCAAGATTTATATCTTCCAGCCTCTTTATCTTCTGGTTGCCAGAATACACAGCCCCCTGAAGATCTTTCTTCTCACTTTCTAGCCGTGCAATGGCTGGGCCGAACTGCTGGAATCTCTCCAAAACAACTTGGCATTTCTGTGTCAACTGTTGAAAAAACAAATATTAGAGAAAAAAAGATCCGAAAGTAAGGAAACTCAAAAGATGGATAAACACTTACTGGCAGAGATGACTGCATCGAGGACAGGAGCAGCTTCACGTCATCCAGCGCCCTCAGATGGGCCATATCATGTGGCAGGGCATAGGCTCGTCCCAGCGGGATGAGAACCAAGGGATCAATCCTACCGAGGACGCAATCCTCAGTCGTCATCATCCTCCCCGGCTCAAGCTGTAAACTGGGTTTCCAAAGAGCTGGCCCCTGGGGTTGCGACACTGGAAAGGAACTAGACCCCCCTTCGGCTCTGTATTCGGTCTGGGCCCTTCTTTCTAGCCGAGATCCCTCCTGTGATATCTCGACCACGCTCTCCTGAGCTCCAGAGCTAGATGGCAGGGCAGAAGCAGGGATGGAAGCAGCTACAAGTTCGGGACCAGGGACCACCACCGGAGTAGGTCCCTCGACGGTGACATGACTGGGAGGAGCCGAAGGAGGTTGAGGAGTCGGCTCCCTGAATGCCTGGGCCTCAAAATCTTTGAAGACCAAAGGGATGTTTCTCTGCGGCATCTCTTTTTCTCCCGGACCAAATGAAGAACTTGATGGCCCGGCGACTCGTGGCGATCTCAATCTCAAACCAGTCTCGGTTTCCTCGGATTTAGATCTGGGAATCGAGGCCTCAGCACCTGCTACTGCCCTCTGCTCAGTCTGAGCCTGAGCCTCGACCTGCGAAGCCTCCTCCCTTGCCTGTTCAACAGCTCGAGCCTCGGCCCGTGGAGCCACTTCCCTCGCTTGTTCAGTGGCTCGAACTTCGGGCTGTGTAGGATCATCTCTCCCTTCCTCAGTGGCCTGAGCCTCGGACTGCCGTCGATCCATCTTTTCGCAGAGATTAAAGCGCGGCACTAAAAACCTCGAACAGACAAAGCGGCGCCTAAAATCAAAACGTCAACAGAAAGCTTGATGATCCCTGGTCTCGGTCGTGCCTCTCGGCAACAGTGACAGATCTTGCCGGGGCAGGCATTTACATTTATTCTTACATCCTGGAAACACGGCCTTCCACCAACGCCGAGGTAAAGAAGGCATCTGGCTCCAAAATCGAAGAAGTTATCCCATCGCGATACTTAGCTCCAGATCTCTCAGAATCAAAGGACTCAAAGAAATCAGAAGCTGGGGACAATTGTGTGGGGGTATTTTCTCAAAACTCTGGGATTGTATTAGTTTCGGTAAAAGTACCATCTAATCAGATCATCAATCTCGGACAAAACACACCTCGGTAATAAGATCAAAGCGTCAGAAGAGACTGAGGTCACTCCCTGACTTCGGTCTCGGTTGTTATTGATTTCGGTCGCTATAGGCCTCGCGCCTCTATCTCAGTCTTGGTCATGCGTCTCGGTAATAGTACCTGACCATTAACCGAGACGGGCGCAGACAGTTGTCTATCTTAACACGCTCCATGACGTGGAGCGGGACAACAGGCACCGCCTAAAAATCCCTGACATGGCGTCATCCACAGCTCTCCAAAGTCTCCAGCACATGTCCCGATTGGACTCCTATTTAATGAAAAGGAGTCCTGATAAGACGGAGTGGGCTATGAAGGGACTCACATTGAAGACGGGTGGGCTATGATGGGACTACAATTAAGGAGAAACCATGATTAGACAGTACTCCTCAAGTACCTGTCTAATTCATGGGATATCTGCCAGAGACATGGGATCCCACGTCCATAAACCGACCTATCCCCACTATAAATAGGGGATTCGTCTCCTCTAAAGGTACGCACTACGCAACTTGCATAACGCAGAACCCATTCTTCATCTCCATCCTTAGTCCAGTTACAGAACTAACTTAGGCATCGGAGAGCCTTGCACTGACTACAGCCAGGGTCATTGACTGCTCTCCTCTCTTTTCAGGTTGCAGGCACCATATCTGCATCAAAGAACAACTAAGCTCATCTTAAACTTCAGATCAAAGTCCGTAATTTTTAGGCACTTCCAATACGGTTGAAAATATAGCAACTTCGGATATTGTCTTGATACTTTTGATCTTGACCATGGAGGCAGTGGGACATGTCTCTTATCTCCTTTTTAGATTCTTATGATTTTTCTTTGCTTCATGTTCTACTTCGCTTTCGACAAGCATAAGGTCTTCTCCTTAATTTATGTGACTCTTCCAAGCGGTTCCCTCACGCTACTGGCGTCCCAAAAAGGGTGCTAAATTGCTAATCCTACCGATACTACTACAAGAAGTCAAGATTCTTTCTAATAAGGAAAAGTGGATAATTATTTATTTTTCTAACCATGCAATTTATCAGAAAGATATTATTATAATTTTTTGTCTCTATTTAGATCTATATGTTGGGGCTTTGATACTATTTGTGTGTATACGTGCGCAAAAGCGTTAATCACCGCAATCGACTGTCAATCAAGTCACATAAGCAGAGAAAATCAATCACTGCAATCGATCGTCAATCAAGCCACTTAAGTAGGGAAAATAAATCAAAGATTTTCGTGGTTCGGCAAACTCGCCTATATCCACGAGAAAAACAACTTTCCACCATTGGGCCTCATGTTGTTCGGAAAGCTCCAACACCCAAGAGAGAGAGATCTCACATCGTTAACTCTCTCACAAAGTCTAGGGCTGCAGATTACATGAATATATAATCTCTACTTACTTAGCCCTCAAGAAAGCCCCGATATAATTACTAAAATACACATCACCCTGAATTTGGTCATTAGCCAGTCTAATGAACCATTTCAGTAAACCTGAAGGTAGAAGACATAAACCCAACACTACAAGCTCTGATGTGTGAAGATCATGATGCCTCTTAAATTTGATTGGGTTTTGACATTGGACATTTCTTCTGATCAAGAGGGTCAAGTGGGTCCAGACCAAGTGGGTTAAGGGCCATGCATATTTTGGCAAAGTGTACCAGGTCTTCTTTGGACACTAAGAAAGGGTTTCTAGTAAGCCAAAAAAGTGTGAATTATTGGGGCAAAGAAAGGGTTTCCCGTGGGTTTGCTGAACCATGTTATATGATTTTCTTTTTTCTTGTGTGCTTGAATATTGATTGCCCAAAGCGATGATTCACACTTCCGCACGTACACACGCGCACAAGACATGGAAGATATAATGAAAACTATATATACCAATTGTTTGGTACTAAGGACTATATTAATTGATTTCAGATATAGCTATTGATGGTTCATGGAAAAGAGCTGATTATGCAAAAGACACTAATCCAATGGATAATGGTACCCGTCCCCTACATCGAACAATGTATGTGACCTCATTAAGTGGTCCATGTAAATAAATAGGGGCATTCAGCGACGGGTCCTGAACATTTCACTTTATGGCCTTAGATCCACAAAAAAAAAGCCATAGAGCCAAAGGTCCCTCCCACACTTTCTCATACTTGAAATGTCTAGTTTACCATTTCTTTAAATCATAACCCATGATTGGTGGGATATTCCATTAATAATGGCCAACTAACATTTAATTGCCCACGATTAATGGAATCTCCAGATTTTCAAATAAATTCTAAAAACACACAAATAAATTTCAAAATAACGAAAATCAATTTTAAAAAATGAAATAATTTTGAAAAATGCAATAAGTTAAAAAAAAGCAATATATAATCAAATAATGCAAATAAATTTAAAAAGATGCAAATAAGTTTCAAAATATCCAAATAACTTTTAAAAAATATAAATAAATTTCAAAAGACTCAAATAAATCTCAAAAGATCGAAAGAAAATTTCAAAAAATGCAAATAAATTTAAAATAACAAAAATAAATTTTTAAAAATGCAATAATTTCAAAAAACGCAATAAATTTGAAAAGATACAAATAAATCTCAAAAGACGCAAATAAATTTAAAAAACGCATATAGATTTCAAAAAATGTAAATAATTTTTTTTAAAAACTCAGATAAATGTTGAAAAAAGCTTAGATAAATTTACCAAAAACACAATGAAATATGACAGAAAATAGATAAATTTGAACAAAACTTAGATAAATTTACCAAAAACCCAGATAAATTATGAAAAAAACTAAGATAAATTTACCAAAAACACAAAGAAATATGAAAGAAAATAGATAAATTTGAACAACACTCAGATAAATTTGACAAAAACTCGGATAAATTTGAACAAAACTCAGATAAATTTGATAAAAACTCAGATAAATTTGATAAAACTCAGATAAATTTGACAAAAACTCCATATCCTCCACCTCCTCTTCAATCCCTCCGGCATCCTCCTCCAAATCCAGACCGGCAAGGCGTGCACCAGTGTGATCTGTTATGGGGTGCATACTGGCCTGCTTACTGTTCTAGATCTGTGCTGCGGGTCGAACCTGACCTGAACCGACCCGAGACCTGGGACACCCAATATGGGTTGTCTTCTTCCTTTCTTCAACGACCCTGTTCTAGGACAAAGCCTGGAAAAACCGCACAGGGCCCATCGCTGCCTTTTCTTCTTCTTCTCCGGTGGGACGGACTTCCGCCAGGAACCACTTTCTCGACGACGTGCACCAATTGCGACAGGAGACAGCAGTGATGGGCGGCGATTCTGAGATTTCCGGATCTAGATTTGTTTCCCCATCGACTGGGTTCCGACACAGAACCTGCTGCGACCATGCTGCCCTTTGGCGATGGGCAGCGGAGCTGATCAAGGTGGTTCCCCCCGCCATATCCTATCGACATCAGTGAAATGGAACAGAGGAAGAAGGAGCGTTCCAGTTTCTGGTTTTGGCGATGGGCAACGGAGCTGATCAAGGTGGGTCCCCCGCGCCATATCTGATCGAAATCAGTGAAACGGAACGGAGGAATCAGATTCGCTCCATTTTCTGGTTTTGGCGATGGGCAACGGAGCTGATCAAGGTGGGTTCCCCGCGCCATATCTGATTGACATCAGTGAAACGAAATAGAGGAAGAAGGAGCTGATCAAGGTGGGTCCCCCGTCCCACAGTCTCCAAACGCTGTTGTCTTTGACATCAGTGAATAGGAACAGAGGAAGAAGGAGCTGATCAAGGTGAGTCCCCCGTCCCACAGTCTCCAAACGCTGCTGTCTTCCATCTTCGGCCACAGCGAGGCAGAGATACGAAACGATCTCTCTTCTGAAAAGGAAGAAGAAGAATGGGTTATTTTGGTTAAAGATCGAGAGGATTTAGGAAGGAGGGAGGAGAGAAGATTTGAAAATTGAAATTTCAAAACTTTATGCCTAAAACAGTTGAAAGGGCAAATTAGTTTTGAAAAATGTGATCATGTGGATACAGGGACCCTAAGGCTGGAAAAAGTCTAGCTGAGTGGACCATAGGCCTTAAAAAGTTTTTTCTTGAACTGGAGGCTGAAAATATTGACTTATAGAGACCTTTCGCTAATTTTGCCTAAATAATAATATACGAGGACCCATAGAGAGCTCATTGTGTGGGGAAAATCCCAAGAGAATCCTGGACAAGGTGCTCCATCCCGGGCCCCCGCATCAGCAAGCCCATCCCGGCAAGTGTGGTCTCGTGCTCCACGCTTCCTATGCTCAACTCCCCTCACCTCGGCAGGATCCACTCCGGCCAAAGCATCCCACTTCGGCTGCCCAGCTCGGCGACAGTACCAGGCCCTTCCACTTCGGCAACAGTGCCATGGCCCTACATCTCCGCCAGGTCTCACCCGGCACGACACTCCATCCCGGCCAAGCGTCTCATATCGATGAAAGTAGTGAGCACTGACAGCTGTCCTCCCATGGACGCTCAAGCACGCTATGGCCCGTGCGACAAGACAAGGGGATAGCCCGTATCTCCTGATAGATCACCGTCCACAGCTCCCAAGGCGCCAGGATATGGCCTAACGGGACAGGACAGGCTACGACGGGACCAGACAGGCTACGATGAGACCGCGCCTCCCTAGTACCTGACAAAATGGGCTACGACAAGACAGCCAACTACTCGTTTGCCTCCTCTTCCTCTACATAAACGGAGCTACAGCTCCAGAGGAAGGGGGACGCCATTACCACTCTGGTATGCCATCTTCTTCCCCAAAAATCTCCTCCCTCTGTTTAGTTCATATACTAACTTAGGCATCGGAGAGCCCTGCGCCGCCCAGGCCAGGGTCCTCTGACCTGCATTTCTCCTTCCTTTTCTCAGGCTCCAGGCGCAGGCATCGGTGTCCCTAATCTCACTTGGGTAAGTCCTCTAAGGCACCCCCCATTATTGTGGGTCGTTATTTTTTGCACCTACAATTGGCGCCGTCTGTGGGAAGGCAATATCCCAGCCTTCCCAACCTTCTCCAAATCTTTCCAAACACCATGCCTCGAAGAGCCAGAAAGGGAAAGGAACCTATTGCATTGTCGACACAGCTGCCGACGGTCCCCCGCCGAGAGAGGTCAGGAGCAAGATCTGGCCAAGCAGGCGACCAACAACAGGATACTCGGTCGGGTTCATCCTCTAAGGATTCGACCTCGACTCTACCCCCCGAAAGACGCACCCTGAAGAGCAGAAGCAACCGGGCCCGGAAGCAGTTCAACCTCCGCGACAGCGATCATATCGCTTCCAGCTCGGCAGATGCTTCCAGCGCGGCGGACGTCTCCAGCTCAGCGGATATCTCCAGCTCGCTAGCAGCCCCCAGCTCTGCAGGAATCTCTTCCAACTCGGGGGCAGCTAGACGGAACTTTTTGTCACTTAGCTTCCGACCTCATGCTGGTCCGTCCACGTGCTGGTTTCCACCTCACGCTGGTTTCGGCCTCATGATGGTCTCGACCGCATCTGACGACCTCATGCTGGTTCGTCCACGTGCTGGTTTCCACCTCACGCTGGTTTCGGCCTCATGATGGTTTCGACCGCATCTGACGACCTCATGCTGGTCCGTCCACGTGCTGGTCTCCACCTCACGCTGGTTTCGGCCTCATGATGGTCTCGACCGCATCTAACGACCTCATGTTGGTATCGCCCTCGTGCTAGCTACGCGCTTCACAGGTTTGGCCTCATGTTGGTCTCGGCCAGTGCCATCGAGACTGCCCTCGGGTTCGTACACCCAGGCTTCTCCACCTCGGCGAGTGCCAGAAAGACAAGTCACAAGGGTTAACAGCCCTGGAAAAGGCCTCGAGTTCGGACACTCGGCCAATTCCTAAACTCAGGGTCTTCACCCATCTCCAAGGGTTAACAGCCCTGGAAAAGGCCTCGAGTTCGGACACTCGGCCAATTCCTAAACTCAGGGTCTTCACCCACCTCCAAGGGTTAATAGCCCTGGAAAAGGCCTCGAGTTCGGACACTCGGCCAATTCCTAAACTCAGGGTCTTCACCCATCTCCAAGGGTTAACAGCCCTGGAAAAGGCCTCGAGTTCGGACACTCGGCCAATTCCTAAACTCAGGGTCTTCACCCATCTACAAGGCTCTACGCCCTGGAAATGGCCTGGAGTTCTTACACTCAGCCTTTCCTAAAGCCCCGTGTTTTGAACACAATCAAGGCTCTACGCCCTGGAAATGGCCTGGAGTTCATACACTCAGCCTTTCCTAAAGCCCCCGTGTCTTGGACACACTTCGGGTACATACGCCCTGGAAATGGCCTGGAGTTCCTACACTCAGCCGTTTCCCAAAGTCCGGGTTCATGACCCCTCACACCTCGGCGCAAGGCAGTTCGGCCAAGGTCAGCCATTTCGGCCAAGGTCAGATTCCTGAAATCCGGGTTCATACACCCCTCAAAGACCGTTGCCGAACTCATGCTCACAGCTCCGCAACCAGCGGGATTCTGGATCCACTGTCTGGATCCACTGTCTCTGGATCCACTGTCGCAAGGCAGTTCGTCTCGGCCAAAAGCTGGCCACTTCGGCCAATGGCAGCTCGACAAGACTGCCGTAGAGACCGTTCCGTATCACCTCCTCGTCCTCATGACAGTCCTCAGCTCGGCATCAGTGCCGGATTCCAGGTTGGCAGTTACTCTGGTTCCACCTCGGCCTCATGCCAGTTCGCAGCTCCACAGCAGCGCCAGCCTCCAGTACGGCAGGAAATACTTCCTCCGGCTCGGCAGCAGTGCCAGTCTCCGGTTTCAGCCTCATGCCAGTTCGCAGCTCCACAGCAGCGCCAGCCTCCAGTACGGCAGGAAATCCTTCCTCCGGCTCGGCAGCAGTGCGTCTCCGGTTTCGGCCTCATGCCAGTTCGCAGCTCCACAGCAGCGCCAGCCTCCAGTACGGCAGGAAATCCTTCCTCCGGCTCGGCAGCAGTGCCATACGACAGGAAATCCTTCCTCCGGCTCGGCAGCAGTGCCAGTCTCCGGTTTCGGCCTCATGCCAGTTCGCAGCTCCACAGCCGCGCCAGCCTCCAGTACGGCAGGAAATTCTTCCTCCGGCTCGGCAGCAGTGCCAGTCTCCGGTTTAGCAGCAGCACCCAGTCTATAGCTCGCCTCCTTCTCAGCTTGCCTCCTCAGCAGCAGTAGCAAGATACTCCTAAATAAATGAGCCATCTCTCTTGGCTTTCAGCAACAATGCACCCTCCAGCTCCGGTCCATTGCCAGCCAGTCATCTCAAAACTATGAGCAGCTCCGAGGCACAAATGTTGTCTTCCATGATACTCACCTTCTAACCTCAAAAGAGCAGCCTATTGAGCTCAGAAGCTGGGGGGCTTTGTGTGGGGAAAATCCCAAGAGAATCCTGGACAAGGTGCTCCATCCCGGGCCCCCGCATCAGCAAGCCTATCCCGGCAAGTGTGGTCTCGTGCTCCACGCTTCCTATGCTCAACTCCCCTCACCTCGGCAGGATCCACTCCGGCCAAAGCATCCCACTTCGGCTGCCCAGCTCGGCGACAGTACCAGGCCCTTCCACTTCGGCAACAGTGCCATGGCCCTACATCTCCGCCAGGTCTCACCCGGCACGACACTCCATCCCGGCCAAGCGCCTCATATCGATGAAAGTAGTGAGCACTGACAGCTGTCCTCCCATGGACGCTCAAGCACGCTATGGCCCGTGCGACAAGACAAGGGGATAGCCCGTATCTCCTGACAGATCACCGTCCACAGCTCCCAAGGCGCCGGGATATGGCCTAACGGGACAAGACAGGCGACGACGGGACCAGACAGGCTACGATGAGACCGCGCCTCCCTAGTACCTGACAAAATGGGCTACGACAAGACAGCCAACTACTCCTTTGCCTCCTCTTCCTCTACATAAACGGAGCTGCAGCTCCAGAGGAAGGGGGACGCCATTACCACTCTGGTATGCCATCTTCTTCCCCAAAAATCTCCTCCCTCTGTTTAGTTCATATACTAACTTAGGCATCGGAGAGCCCTGCGCCGCCCAGGCCAGGGTCCTCTGACCTGCATTTCTCCTTCCTTTTCTCAGGCTCCAGGCGCAGGCATCGGTGTCCCTAATCTCACTTGGGTAAGTCCTCTAAGGCACCCCCCATTATTGTGGGTCGTTATTTTTTGCACCTACACTCATGATGAGTCTTGACAGGGGGAGGACGGTGTCAAGTCTTCAGCGAACTTTCCAAGTCAATGTTTTGTTTTGTTTTTTTTTGTAAAATTTCCATGTCAAGTTGCCGCTATAACAGACTGATGGTAAAATTTCCATGTAACATAAGAGACTTTGCAGTTGTAGAGAAGGGCAATGAAAAAAATGTTTCAGTCCCTAATGCTAGCTGCTTTGATTTTCTTCCCAATCTGCAACTCAACAGACGCCATAACTCCAATTCAGTCACTCAGAGATGGTGAAACCATTATTTCTGCTGGCGAAAACTTTGTCCTACCCTTCTTCAGCCCTGGCAATTCCAAGAATCGCTATCTTGGAATATGGTACAACAAGATTTCAGATCAAAGGGTTGTTTGGACCGCGAACAGAGAAAGGCCAATTTATGATTCTTCTGGGATTCTAACTGTGTGGGGAGATTTCCAGAACCACAGGATTAAGCTAATCGCAGCCATCAGATGAGGCTAAGCACTCTCACGTGCCATCCTCGTGCCATCCACGTGGCACCAATCTCACCCCGGCTACCAGGACAAGGGCCTCGGCCGAAGTCAAGCAACCTCGGACCGCCAGCGCCGAACTCGGCTACCCCTGTGTACATTCCGGCACCCATCTCGGCAGAAAGCTCCACCTCGGCTGAAGAGGCCGGGACAGAAGCCGAAGCAAGAGAGAACCTTCACTTGCGCCCCTCATCCCCCACGTCATCAGGCACGTGGAAGAATAGGGGCGCGAGCTAGTGGGACAGATGCGACATCCGGCCGCTCACAATCTTCGCCAGATCCCTGACAGGGCGGCATCCAGCGGCTGAGGCCACATCAGGGCAGGGCCCGAGGGCAGATCCGCTGGTACCCCTACCGCCAAAGGCGCCCAACACGACCTGGCCCAACAAGATGTGCATTAAATGCGATGTGGGCTGACCCGACGCGCATTTAATGCAGAGTGGGCTGGATTGGACCGCAATTAATGCAATGTGGGCTGATCGTGACTTCCCAGTCGAATCACGGGACCCACACCATAATATCTCCCAAAGATACGTTCCAAACTCTATAAATAGAGGCTCAAACCACCATCTAAGGTACGCACAATTTCATACACAGAGCCGTTACTCTGTCTCTCTTCTCCCTCTCCTTCCATTGTTCCAGTTCCCACACTGACTTTGGCATCGGAGAGCCTTGCGCCGCCCAGGCCAGGGTCCTTTGATCGTTTGTTCATCTCTTTCAGGCTTTCGGACGGCATCCAGTCATCATAATCATCGGATAAGTCCTATAAGGCTCCCTCCTTATTGTGGGTCATTATTCTCTGCACCTACAATTGGCGCCGTCTGTGGGGAAGTAATATCCCAACCTTCCCAACCTTCTAAACCTCAATCTCTCAGAAGTCATGCCACCGAAAGCTAAGAAGGGCGGAGAGTCCTCGAGGGCAATCCTCGAGCGGCTAGCACCGTCGACGGACGTCCCTCCTCAGGGACGGTCCCGAACGGTCCAAGGCACATCCGCAAGCGAGGGTCGCCTGGGCTCCCAACTCTTTGTCGAGATCCCCTTCCAAGAGGGAGTCGAGGCCTCGCTCTCAGCGGACGAAACCGTGCCACCCCGACGCGACGAGCACCGCCGCGAGCGTCCCCGCAAAGATAAAGCTGTTGCCGTAGAGGAGACGCGCCGCGATCAACCTCCAGCCGCTGGAAGAGACGTCGCAGCCCAAGACGTTCTTCTCCAGAAGCAGGAGCGGTTAGTCCGAGAGCTCTAGCAGCTCCAGCAGCAGCTGAGGGCAGCGCAAACTGCCTCCTTGAGGCAAGTCTCCGAGCCTCAAGGGAAAAAGAGGGACGCCCCCAGCAGGGCAGCCCAGCCTCCTCGTGAGGACCTCAGACATCATCTGGACCAGAAACGGAGCCAGATCCGTGACGAAGGCTCGAGCAACAGCCGAAGTCACCATAGCCGCGACGGCCGAACTCATAGCCGTCGTTGCCCGAGCCATCCCAAGCGAAAGCCCAGAGCTCAGACTCCAGAAAAGGACGATGAGCAAGAGCGATTTGACAAACGTGTCAGATTGGCTCTCCAGCACAACTTGGACATGCGGGACCAGAAGCAGATCTGTGGTCACACTGATCTGGGGGGCTCGCCCTTCACAAAAGAGATCGAGCGCACCCCCTTGCCCAGAAAGTTCTCCGTCCCGCGGTTCGTCCCCTATGACGGACTGTCCGACCCATCCGCACACCTCCGACACTTCTCCCAGAAGATGTCCATCTGGGGGAACGAGGGTCACCTAAACTGCAAAATCTTCTCCTCCAGTTTGGGTGACCTCCCCCTGAAGTGGTTCTGCTCTCTCCCGGAGCAGTCGGTTTCCAGTTGGAAGGAGCTCCAGCTCTCCTTCCTGAAGAAGTTCCAAGCCTACACCGTCGTCCCCAAGAAGGAAGGGGACCTTCTCGCCCTGAGAATGAAGCAGGGCGAAACCCTCGCCAAGTTCGCCCAGCGATTCTGGGCGGTCCACAGCCAGATCGAGGGCACGAGGGAAGGGATAGCAATCTACGCCTTCCAGCATGCCCTGATCCCCGGCAACGACTTGCGGAAGGACTTGGCCGGGAACCCCCCAGAATCCACGCCAGAGTTGATGTCCCGGGTGAAGCGCTTCATCGCCCAGGAGGAAGACGAGATCCGAGCTAGGGATCAGGACGGGCATCCGGAGCCCGAGCAGAAGAGTAGCCAGCCTCGGCAGAGAGGCGGGAGGCCCTCCCAGAAGCAGGAGACCAAGCAGGGCTGGGTCTCCAGTTCGGCGAAGCCTTCGTCGTCCAGGTCTGGGGGCACTTGGAGGCCCAGACCTCCCTCCAGCGCCAGTCAGAGCGTCAACGTCGTCTTCAAGGAGCCAATCTACCGCATCCTGACCAAGATCAGGTCCAAGCCGTTCTTCAAGTATCCTCAGCCCATGAAGAATGAACCCACCGAAGGCGCCCGAAGCAAGCTCTACTGCTCTTTCCATAGGGGCAACGGGCACAAGACCGAAGACTGCAAGACTTTGCAGGGGTATCTGGAGAAGCTGGCCGAAGAAGGCCACATCCCAGAGTTCATCAAGGCAGGTGATGCTGGCGGCAGCGAGGGCCGAATTCACCAAAGCGCAGTCCAGGCTCCAGACAGCGAGGATTCAGAGAAGATCATCAACGTGATCCATCTGGCGTCCTCAGTTCCCGCTTCCTCGTCCCGGGGCAGCTCTCAGGCCCGTGCCGAAGCCAGGCGGGCTTCGCACGGGAAAGAAGTAATGAAAGTCGAACTCGCTCCGGCATCCAAGAAAGCCCGCCGCGACCGACCCGCCATCTCGTTCTCGGATCGAGATCTAGAGGGAATCCAGGTCCCTCACAACGACCCCCTGCTCCTCACCATGAAGCTGAGAGACTTCACAGTGAAGAGGATCCTCGTCGACTCCGGCAGCTCCTCCGAGGTCCTCTACTACGACTGCTTCAAGAGGATGAAGCTCTCCGAAGCAGACCTCACGGAGGTCCGAGCACCCTTGCTAGGGTTATCCGCCATGCCAGTCTATCCCAAGGGTAGGATCACCTTGGAAACCCGAGTTGGCGGAGCATCCGTGATGGCCGACTTCCTAGTTGTGGACGCCCCTTCTCCCTACAATGTCATTCTGGGCAGAACGTGGCTCCACAAGCTAGAGGCAGTTCTTTCTTCCCTCCACCAAAAGCTGAAGTTCGTCCTTGAGAACGGGGAGGGCAAGATGGAAGTAATCACAGTGGAGGGAGACCAGCAGCAGGCCAGGCAGTGCATGCTGGCCGCAGTCCCAGCAGTGAAGGAGCCAGAGCGCGTCCACCTGGCCGAGTTCGAGAAAGGCCTCGATGAGATCGGCCGGGACCCTGAGAAGAAGAGCATCGAGGACCTGGCCGAGGTCAGGCTAGACCCGGCAGACCCAGACAGGTTCTTCCTGATTGGTACCCCAGCTGCCAGACGAAGAAAGGGCCGAACTCTCTCGGTTCTTGATGCAGAATGTGGACGTCTTCGCTTGGAGCCCAAGCGAAATGCCTGGGGTCGACCCTGAGGTCATGTGCCACAAGCTCAATGTCGACCCCGACCACAAGCCGGTAGTGCAGAGGGCCCGAAGGACCGGGCTGCAGCAGACAGATGCGGTCGTCGAAGAGATCGACAACCTGCTAAAAGCAGGAGCCATCCGGGAAGTCCAGTACCCGGTATGGCTGGCCAACACGGTGGTGGTCAAGAAGAAAACTGGGAAGTGGAGGGTGTGCGTGGACTTCACCGACTTGAACAGGGCTTGCCCTAAGGACAGTTTTCCCCTCCCAAAGATTGACCAACAGATCGACGCCACCGCTGGTCACGACCGAATGAGCTTCCTTGACGCCTACCGAGGCTATCATCGGATCCCGCTCTACGAGCCTGACGAGGAGAAAACATCATTCATCACCCCCCGCGGTACTTACTGCTATAAGGTGATGCCCTTCGGGCTGAAGAACGCGGGGGCGACCTATCAGCGCGTCGTCACAAAAATGTTTCAGGCCCAGCTCGGCCGATCGGTAGAGGTGTACATCGACGACATGGTCGTCAAATCTGTGCGCTCCAGCGACCATCTGGCGGATCTCGGCCAAGTCTTCGACATCCTTCGCGCGTACAAGCTCAAGCTAAACGCTTCCAAGTGCGCCTTCGGCGTAGCCTCTGGCAAGTTCCTCGGCAGCTTGGTAACGCGGAGGGGGATAGAGGCCAATCCGGACCAGATCACTGCCATCCAGGGCATCCAGAGTCCCTCTACCACGAAGGAAGTTCAGAGGCTCACAGGAATGGCCGCAGCACTCAACCGCTTCATCAGCCGTTCATCAGATAAGTGCAGGCCTTTCTTTCAGCTTTTAAAGAAAAATTTGAAGTTCCAGTGGACCCCTGAGTGCGACCAGGCATTGGCCGCACTCAAAACTTATTTAATGTCACCACCATTACTCTCCACCCCAACTTTGGGGGAGATCCTGTATTTGTACCTTGCGGTCTCGGATCACGCAGTGAGCTCCGTCCTCATTAGGGAGGACGAGGGAGTTCAAAAGCCAATCTATTACACGAGCAAGACCCTGCTCGATGCCGAGACCAGGTACCTCCTATTGGAGAAGCTTGCGTTGGCTCTCGTCAGCGCCTCCCGCAAGCTCTCCCATTATTTCTAATCCCACACCATTGTGGTAATCACGGAGCATCCACTCCGTTCAGTGTTCAAGAAAGCTGATTTTTCAGGGCGAATATCAAAGTGGGCAGTTGAACTGGGGCAGTATGATATACAGTACCGTCCCCGAACTGCGATCAAAGCCCAGATCCTGGCAGACTTCATTGTCGAATTCGTCTCCCCCCACCCGGCTCCGACCCAGCTCGGCACGGCACTGGGGGGCACAGGGCACGAGCCAGTAGAAACAGAGGTCCAGCAGTCTCCCACCTCGGCATGGAAGATCTTTGTCGATGGGTCGTCCACCTCCAAGAGAGCTGGCGCCGGCATAGCTCTCCAATCGCCAAAGGGATTGGTCATAGAGCAGGCCTTCACCCTGGACTTCAAAGCGACAAACAATGAGGCAGAGTACGAAGCACTGATTGCAGGGTTGAACAACGCCCAAATCCTCGGAGCCCAGCACCTGGAGATCTTCAGCGACTCTCAACTGGTAACTAGCCAGCTCGCTGGAGACTACCAGGCCAGGGACGACAGGATGGCGGCCTACTTAGCCCTTGCGAAAAAAACTACTCTCTCATTTCCAGAAAGCCGAGGTCAGGCAAATATCCCGAGATACTAACACGCATGCAGATGCGCTTGCAAACCTGGCCTCCGCTGTCGAAGCAGGAAAGAAGAGGACCGTCGAGGTCGGGTCAGTATCAAGGTCAAGTCTAGAACTCCATTCATCTCGGCTTGTCCTCTGTGCTACCTCGGCCCTAGCTGGATGGATCCAATCGTCGCCTACTTGAAGGACGACCAGCTCCCCGTGGACAAGACTGAAGCCCACAAGATCAGGCTCAAGGCAGCTCGGTTCTGGCTCTCTCCCGAAGGCAAACTCTACAGGAAGTCCTTCACAGGTCCATACCTCCAATGCGTCCACCCGACCAAGTTGGACGACTTCCTGTATGAGATCCACGAAGGAATCTGCGGTAGTCATATAGGAGGTCGGTCATTGGCCTACAGAGCAATCAGCCAGGGTTACTGGTGGCCCTACATGCAGAAGGACGTCCAGGTCTACGCCAGGAAATGCGAGAAATGCCAGAAGTTCTCCCACTCCCTCCATCAGCCAGCACAGGATCTGAGTCCCCTCTCCAGCCCATGGCCCTTCGCTCAATGGGGCCTGGACATTGTGGGGCCTCTTCACCGAGCTCCAGGGAACAAGAGATGGCTGATAGTGGCTACGGACTACTTCACAAAGTGGATAGAGGCTGAACCGTTGTCTTCCATCACGGACAGGGACTCCAGGAACTTCGTTTGGAAAAACATCCTTACAAGGTTCGGCATCCCCCGGACCCTGATTTCGGATAACGGGACTCAGTTCGATTCCAAGTCCTTCAAAGACTTCTGCCAAGAGCACGGCATCAGAAACCATTACTCCACCCCGGCATATCCACAGAGTAATGGCCAGGCAGAAATCTCTAACAAAGTGATCCTGGACGGCCTGAAGAAGCGACTGGACAAGGCAAAGGGCAGATGGACAGAGGAGCTTCCGAGCGTGCTGTGGGCATACAGAACAACTCCAAGGAGGTCCACCTCGGCAACACCTTTCTCTCTGGCCTACGGGATGGAGGCGGTCATTCCCTTGGAAATTGGCCTTCCTACCCTGAGGACAGAGCTGGTCGACCAAGGCCGAAATGAGACGAACCTGGCAATGGAGCTGGAGCTGGCAGACGAGCGACAAGAAGACAGAAATAAAGAGGAGCCCGGCTACTGTGGTTTCGGCGACTCCACTAGGTCAATCACCATGTCCGCTGGACCAGTGGATTCGGCCGAAACCGCGACCTTGCTAGGAGCGTCGCTTGCAAGAGATTCTATGACCGGAGCCTCACTTAGACCAGGGGCAGAAGAGGCCTCACCCTGAGGCACAGCAGAAGCGTCGCTGGCGACTGGGGCATCGTTCAAGACCAGGGCAGCTGAAGCGTCTTCCGGAGCAGAAACGACTGCAGGAGCGTCAACTGGGGCACTTTCGGCTGTGGGCACGGAGCTCGGCTCAGGAACCAGGTCCGAGTACTTCGGCAGGTCCTGATAGACACGATGGTCTTCAGGGACCCCCGCACGTCTCAGTGCGGCCAGGCATCCTTCCTCGAACAGAATGGACGTGATCTCTTCCACCTGTTTCTCATACAGCTCGGTGGCGCGGTCCACCCCGTTCTGGAAGGCGGATTGGGCCTCGGACAAAAGAGAGGCCTTCTCCTTTTCCAGGTCGACGTTCGCCTTCACCAGCTTCTCCCTCTCAGCGCGACCAGCCAAGACCTCCCCTCGCAACCTCGTTACCTCAGCCGTCGACTCAGACTTCGACCTGGCCAACTCCGACTCCAACTCGGAGACCCTTTTGTTCTTTGTCCAAAGCTCGCCTTCCATATGGTTGGCCCGGGACGAGAGTTCGGCGACCTCAGTCAGAGCCGATGCCAACCGAGCGGACTCTCCAGCACTGGCCACTTTGAGCTCTTCCATTCCCTTCCGCTGCACTTCCAGCTCCTTCTTCAGCTTTTCCCGCTCGGACTCCAGACGGGTCACCCTCGACGCGTTCCTATCCCTCCTTCCTAGGATGGCTAGGAGCCTCTGCACGTTCTGCAAGGGAAAAGAGGAGGGTCAAAACAGGAACAGCCGAACTAGGCCACTTGAAAGAATACACAAAAAACACTTACCAGGATGTCGGCCTGGATCGCTGTCAACATCAGGCTCTCGTCATCAAACTTCTCGTGCTCCTCCATATCCCGTGGCAGAGCACAGGCCCTGGCAAGGGCCCCGATCACCTCGGCATTTCCCAGCAGTCGATCTTCAACGCTCAGGGGTTTGCCGGGTTGTGTTTCCATTCTCGGCTTCCACGGTGCTGGGGCAGTTCGGGGCCCGGAGGCCGATCCGGACCCTTGCCCCGCCGAGATGAGAGGCCCGCGCGTTGGCCCGACAGTCGACTTGCTGATTGGCGCACTCTTTTCGGCCGGCGCACTCTTTCCCTTCGGCGCGCTCTTCTCACCCCCCTTTTCGGATGGAGCTTTAGCTCCAGGGGCGTGAGCGGGAGTCTTGCCCTTCGGCTGAAGATCAGCCTTCGAACTCTTATCCCCCGTCTTCGATTTCTTCTTGGGCGGGGACCCCTCCTTCGAGCGGTCCGGCGAGCGTCGCCGGGCTCCCACGCTCGGAGCGGGGGCAGGAGCAGGGGGAGCACCAGCACCCACCGGACCCGAAGCGGCACGAGTAACGGCAGGCGATGGGGCCCCAGAAGACGATGACCTCTGCCGAAACTTAGCGGCCAGGTCCTTGACGACGGGCTCCCTCGAGCTTCCCTCCATGTCCTCTCCTCGATCGGAGAGATAAGCGTCCACTATCTGCGTCAAGTCCGGCAGCTCCGGATCAGAAGTAGACGCCTCGGCTCCAGACGCAGTTCGGTTGGCGACGCTTTTGGTCAAGGGGACCCCTCTAAACACCGCAACTGATACGGTTGGACGGTCAGGGTGTGTCTCGTCCACCTCAGGTACTCCGGTCCTCTGGTAGTGGCCGCGATACCTCGGCGTGTACCCGAGCAGCTTCCAAGCTGACCTGGTTTCGTGCCCCTTGTACCCTTCAACCTTGTTGATGTCGTCGGTATTCCTCCTCCAACCTTTGCTGACAGCTCGGCGTCGCCTTGCACCCGCCTCTGCTCAACAGGCAAAAAAGAGTATCAGTTCGGCATCAATGAGGTAAGCAAAGCAAAAAGGGAAAAAGCAGTGATGATTACTTGGGACTTCCCCAGGGCGACGTGGGACCGACAGCCTCCTGCTTTCACCTGGGCCGAACTCCCAGTCCCCCGAGACACAGAAGAAATCTTCCTCGGCATTCTTACTTGAATCCTCCAAGGCTAGGACGAAGCCCCTTCGCTGCGGCTTCACACGGAGATAATATCTTCCCTCCCCAGCCTTGCAGATATCATATGTATCCTCGATGTCGTGAGGGCCTAGGTTGGTCCCCAAGATCTCGTTCAGCTTCGCTGTGCCCATGATGACCTTGTAGCCATTGGGCATCAACTGACCCGGGGCGAGGGACCAAAGGCTAAGGCAGGCCCTAAGCAGGGGGTGCAGTGGAAACCTGACCCCACCCTCGATCACGGAGATCAGAGGGAACGGCATCCAGCCGCCGTGGCAGCGATACAAGGCACAGTCGGCGAGGTCCGCCGGTTTTAGGAGGACCCCCTCCGGAATGTTGAAGGCAGCTCTAAACTCGGCTAAGCCCTCATCGGAATCTACCCTGAATCTAGGGGTGCCCATGTCTAGAAGGGGTGACGACGAAGAAAAACCCTCACTACACCAAAATAGGATATTAGTAACGCTCAAGGTTTTTGGTAAGTAACGGTTTTTAAGTGTAACTAGTTTCCTAACGTTTTATGGGCGTTAGCATTGGTTTTAAAGTGTTACTTTAATTTTCTTTTAATTTAATAATTATTTTGTTAGGGTTTTAAAGCGTTACTGTTTTTTTTTTTGGCGCACGAAAATCATCCCACCATTTTTTTTCTCCTCTCCCGCGCTACGCCCTCCCTCATTTCCCTCCCTCATTTCCATCCCTCAGTCATTTCTTTCTTTCCCGCCTCTCCTCTCCTCTCCTCTCCTCTCATCTCCATCGCCATCGCCAACGCCAACCTCTCATCTCCAGAACCCATCTCCTCTCATCCCTTTCTATCTCTCCCTCCCTCTCCAGACCTCTCCCAGGCGCACGACCAGAACCCATCTCCTCTCATCGCCAGCACTGTCAAGCTCACGAAGGAGCCCCAGCAGAGCCTTCATCTTCCTTCTCCGCCGCCGGACGCCTCCCCTGCTCCAGGTAAAATCCTCCCTTTCTTCTATGTTCTCTCTCTCTCCCTCGTTCCCCAACTCTCTGTTTCATCACCACAAATCTCTCTGTTTCTTGGGACCATGAGAGAGAGAGAGATGGAGAGAAGTGACTTGAGGAAAATACAAGTGTCATCGAGGCACCTGATACAATCGCAAGTTGGGGGAGATGGTGTGGGTGTCCCAGTGGTCTGTAAGAGGTGCTGAAGACCACATAAATGCCAATGCCACACCCAAAATTGATTTCCTTGTGGACAAGGCATTTTGATTGTTCTCCAGATTTAATGCTCCTCTGCTCTCTCTCACCCAACTATCGAATTTCACGTGCATTTCTTACCAGCTGTTTCCCTTCTTGAACTTCGAAAACACCCAAGCTCTACTTCTGATTCTTATTCCCACTGTTATTGTACTCAGGCTGATCTTCATTCTTCTTTGGGGGCAGAAGTTGTTCAGTTATACAGCAGTTACACCCATTTCGAGGTGCATTTCTATCTGTTCTTGTTGATTTTGTTTGATTTCTTATTTGGGGTTTCAGTATTATGACAGATGTTTCTACCATTGGGTTTTGGGGGTCTTGGTTCTTGTTATTTGACAATGATTTGGAGATGTATAGACTGATAGATAATACTGAAGATTTGCTTCTATTGCTATGATTTTCAACTGGATTTTTGTTTTAGATCTTTTTCTTGGATGAGTTGTATATTGGGTTTTTGATTTTTTTTTCTTTGTGGGTGTAAATGTAAAAGATGGAGATGAATTTTGACATCTTGGTGCACTTTGGTGTTAAGAGTATTTTTCCATGAAAGGGCAATGTGGTGAAATTGTACATTCATTTTGATTGTTAATGACTATAAAAATTAAGTCAACTATTGACTTTAAGAAAAGAAATTTTAATTCTAGCTAAGCGTTTGTTTGGTTGCAAGAATTTGAAGAATTCATGGTTACCGCGACTTGGAGAATTATAAATGCTGGAGTTTAGGATATTGCTAATTTTCTCTGAATTATAATTCTCTATTTAATTCATCTTGGAATTTCTTGTATGAGAATTTAATCTATCCTAAATAAAATTTCAGTAATTCTTTGTTTGGTAGCTTCCTAGGATTCTCAACAAGAACACTTACATAACAATTATCTGTATGCACAATGCAATTCAAATATACATCAAGGTGCACAGTACATATATATTTGGCCACATGTTAGTCTCCCTTGCTCACAAAATGTAAATCTCCCATATGGGCACCAGTTAACAAAAGACATTATATCTGCTACACTTGGGTCTTCATATAACAAAATGATAGGAGTACATGATCACAATTGATCATGAATTTCACATCTGTAAATCAAAATTCTATTTAACCTCAAGAGATTTATATGTTGGTCCCACTCATCCATAAATGTACCAGCCCCATTTAGGCTCCATCCATAAATGGACAACTTGCTTCTCCTTCTTCTTCTTCTCGTATAATATTTTGCTTCTCCTTCTTCTTCTTCTCGTATAATATTTCGTCCTACACATAAAATTTTGTTCATAATGTCAGGTAAGCTTGATTTGACTAGCTCCTCCCTTGTAGCTTAGATCAATTGTAATTTCACCCTCTCATTTGGAAGGTGAAAGGGGAGGATGATTTCTTTCTTTCTACAAGTAACAAATAGTAAACATATATCCTTTTTCCTATTGTATTATGAGACATCTATGAGTTTTCTAGCTTCCATAAATAATGTTCTGTTCTTGAAAAACGTCGGTAATTGCAGTGTTTAGGAGGTACATTGATTGTAACCTGAACGAGCACTTATGCCACATTGAGAATGAACAAAAATCAACTCTGCTCTTGTACTAATTGAAGTGGATCACTGGTCCATGCAATGATCTGTTGGAAAGAAAGATGTTCCTTTGTTTTGATTCAGTAAATACACACTGATTCAAGTCATTTGATTGATGGGCCACATAATATGCCCTGTAAATGGTACTTAGCAGATGCTTCCAAGGCTCCCACTTAATAGTCTATCTTGGTTGGACAAACTGAGAAAGGCAGTGGGTTAACTGTCCAAGTTCTATCCCATTCTTCTCTTGTCTTCCAAACTCTATGCATCACCAAAATTGCCCAATTCTCATCAAACCCAGTCCATGTACACCCCCTACTCATCACCTCTTCAATGCTTCTTCAATAGAACCCACCTTACTATGAACTCATAGGAATTCATTACACGGTAGGAAAATGAGCACTAAATCTTCTATGATACACTCATACTTATCATCTTTGTCATAGTTGACGTTGTTGATTTCATGCTTGAATTGACCCGTTCATCACAAATGTTTCCAGTAATTTACCTTATGACCAGCCTGCTAAACACAACATCACCACCTGCCTCGCTCAGACAGATTGTAATTTCCAAGATTTAGATTGCATACAAGTCCTAGGTTTGGTTTGCATCAAAATCCACCCAATTTGGCATTATAGATTTGATTATCAACATAATGGTTTCAAAATGGGAGCTGATGGGATACAATGGAAGAATCAACAGCTTCTCTGCTTCTGTGCACCATTGAGAAACAGAGTTGAATAGAAGAAAACCCATTCTGAAAACAAATGGCCCCAGAAAAAAAAAAGTGAAATGCCTACACCTCAATATAGAGGCATAAGAAAGATACAGTAAGTTAAAACTAAGCAGCTAGATCCATTGTTTCAGAAACATAGAACTAGAGAAATAGCCCTTCAGCATCACCATAACCTTCCCTTCAAAAAGTAATAATAATAAAACCGTGTTAAGGAGTAGACCTCTTATTTAAAGACCTCAAGCAAGCTAATGCTCAATGCTGGTCATTCCTTAGAAAAAGATGAAAAACGCTATTCATAGAATAGACTTAAGAGGTTGAATCCTAAACCCTAAAAAATAAGCCCTGTCCATCAGAATAACTCCCAGACAACATCAAGTCAGAGAAATGTAATGATTTATGAAAGCTTTTGTTGCCCTAGGTTTGTGCAAGGGATGTGACCATGAGTCTATACTTTGGATCTTGACATGAGTCTACTATTATTTGGATGTAGAAATGTAATGATTTATGAAAGCTTTTGTTGGTCTATGTTTGTGCTTGACATTTATATTATTATTAGATTAGCCATGGTTATTTACTTCGTGGCTTTCCAAAGTAATGATTAGTAATGATTTATGAAAGCTTTTTGTGGCTTTTTGTGACATTTATATTTATGATCTATGTTACTTACTACAAGGTAAGACTTTATGAAACATATTTTGAAGGAAACTTTAAGTTTACATTGTCTAATAGTCCGCAGTTAATTATTGGTTTGCATGTTTTGTTACATAATGAAGTTTGGTTAATTTGCTTTGATTTTGTTGTGTATGTTGTAGCTTCCCATCTCATTATAAATATAGAACCACGGGGCCCAATTGACTTTTGTTCTGTATCAATTGTACACTTTAATTTTCTTTACTTTTATTTGAATGAGGAATGAGAATGGAATGGAAGTTGTGGTAAGAGATGAAGCCCTAGCCATCTACCAGATCTGTTACAGTTATGAGAAACGGAATTGGAAAATGCGGTTTCTTGGAAAGTTGCTGGTTATGCACTCTGTTCGCTCTACTCCATAAAACATTAGTAAGCTATGATTCCTTGTTATAAGTGGTTACTGTTCGGGTGTCTTTATGTGGTTTTGATGTTTTAAGACTTTTTTTATAGGTTGTGTGATGTGATGTAGTTTGGACTATTACTACTAGTATAATAAACTTAAAATTGCCATACAAATTGGTTACTTATAGGGACTGAATTAATCCAAGAGTTGGTCTCACAATGAGTCCTCCTAGTTTGTGGATTAGGACCTTTTTTTGTGGCCTTAAAACAGGATGTTCCAGAAGTTATGCAAATTCCTACATGGAATATTTTACTTTTGTGCTTCCTCTCATCGGGAATTCTACTTTTTCTGTCAATATGTTTTATCTTGATTCATTTTAAAGGAAACTTTTTAAAGACATTGACTGTTACAATTACTTATTTGTGTTTACTTGATGTGTTACCTACAGAATGTCTCAGCCGATTCTAAAAGAATGGATGAATGAAACAGATAGACTTGGGAGTGTGTACAGGCAGGGGGTTTCGGATTTTATTCTATTTGCTAGTGGCAGAGACCAAACATCGACCACGTGTCCTTGCCCTTGTAAAAAATGCCGAAATGGTAAAAGGTTTGCATATGATATAGTTAGAAAACATTTGATTCTATACGGTATAGAATCAACATATCGTGTATGGGCTTTACATGGCGAGAACCCATATAAGGATCGAATGGTAAACCAAGTTGAAAAGGAAAATAGTGAGGCAGAAGGACTAGGGATGGAGAATTTTGTTGATGTTGCTTATGGCGTGCATGAAGAGTTAGCAGATGATTTGAATGAAGGTGATGGAAGTCAGGCTGAAGATGTTGAACACCCTATTGTTCTAGAGCCTGATTTGGGTAAAAGGTACCATGAATATAAGAAAAAAGCAGAAGAAAAATTATATCCTTCATGTGAGGCTCCTGTAACAACTCTTTCTGCAATTGTAGACCTTCATAACTTGAAGAAGCAGTATAAATGGTCGGGAAATAGTGTGACTGCACTTTTGTCTCTGTTAAAAAC
This sequence comes from Litsea cubeba, assembly GCA_012931725.1. Taxonomy (NCBI): domain Eukaryota; kingdom Viridiplantae; phylum Streptophyta; class Magnoliopsida; order Laurales; family Lauraceae; genus Litsea; species Litsea cubeba. The sequence goes on from CM022951.1 coordinate 10,031,816, forward strand.
ATGGTTGCCAGACGGAAACACTTTGCCTTCTAAGTATCCTGTAATGAAGGCAATGTTAAAAGATCTGGGAATGAAAGCTGAGTGTATAGATGCCTGCGAAATTAACTGTATGTTGTATTGGAAGACCAAAGCTGATTTAACGGTGTGTAGTCAATGTCAAACACCTAGATACAAAGTGAAGGAGGGGAAAATGGGGAAGAAAGAAACAAAAGAGGCGAGAAAAGTATTGAGACATTTTCCATTGATCCCAAGACTCAAAAGGCTGTACACAATACCATGGATAGCGCGTGAAATGACATGGCATGATAGAGCTACACCTTCTTGGAATTATATGCGGCATCCAATTGATTCGCTTCAGTGGAAGACATGTAAAGATGATTGGCCAGTTTTTGCTAAGGAAGGGCGTAATGTCTGGCTTGGAATTGCAACTGATGGATTCAATCCACGTGGAGTTCAATCCACTAGTTACAGTTGTTGGCCTGTTTACTTGGTGCCTTTTAATCTCCCACCGTCTTTGTGCATGAAATCTGAGTTCCATATGATGTCATTGTTAATACCTGGGCCGAAAGCGCCGAGTCAAAACATCAATGTATTCCTTCAACCGCTAGTTGAGGAGTTACAACAGTTATGGGAAGAAGGGGTTGCAGCTTATGACATGCACAAAAGAGAGCATTTTACCTTAAGGGCAATGTTGGTGTGGGGCATTCATGATTTTCCGGCATATGGCAACTTATCAGGCTGCGTAGCACATGGTTACAAAGCTTGTCCTATTTGTGGTGATGAAACTCCGTCTATGCACCTTGGGAATGCGAGGAAGATCGTCTACACAAATTACCTCATGTTTCTTAAATCTGATCACCCGTTTAGGCAAGGCAAATACTTAGGGCTGAAGACAAAGGAGTTAAAACCCCCTCCAACAAGGTTAAAGGGAGAAGTGATTGAGAAAAAGCTAAGCCGTGTCCACTATGTACCTGGTAAAGTCTTAAAAGGTACCAAACGGAGTACTGATAATGTGGATGTGGTTGATAATGGAGATGATGAAGATGATGAAGATGATGAAGTTACTGAGGCATGGTATAAAAGGTCTATTCTTTTTTATTTGAAATACTGGCCGAAACATACAATTCGACATGTTATTGATGTGATGCACACTGAAAAGAATGTCGCAGAACACCTATTAAATGCAATTTTGGACAAGAAAGGAACAAAGGATACAGTACAGGCGCGAGAGGATTTAAGGAAAATGGGGATTCATAGTGGCCAGTGGATGCAAACAGACCCAATTACTGGGAGATCTGTAAAACCAAAGGCCCCATTTGTCTTGAATAAAGATGAGAAGTTAGAGTTCTGCAAAATTTTGAAAGACTTGAAGCTTCCTTCAGGGTTTTCCTCGAACCTAAAAAACATTGTCACTTTGAGTCCTCCTGGTTTGCTTACAATGAAATCACATGACTATCATGTGATTATGTGTTATTTGCTCCCGGTTTTGCTTCAACACGCTTATCCAAAACACCGTGACTTGCGAAGAGCTATTCACCAGATTAGCTTATTCTTTAACCTCCTTTGTTCGAAAGTCGTCATCAGACATGAAATTCAGGCTGCAAAATACATGGTTGCAGAGGCATTGTGTGTGTTGGAAAAATATTTTCCAACATCTTTTTTTGATATCAGCATCCACCTCATGGTTCATTTGGCTGATGAAGGGTTAATTTGTGGACCTGTTTATCCCAGATGGATGTTTCCGTTTGAACGGTATGTATAATTTCCTTTATTTTTTATTTGATTTTTAGCTGCAACTATGACGAAACAACGAAGTCCATTTTTTTATTTTTTTATTTAATAGGGCAATGAAGGAGTGCAAAAATATTCCTAGCAATAAACGATATGTCGAAGGCTCCATTGCAGAGTCCTATATTGTTTCTGAATCCGTTAGGTATGCTATGGAGTACATGCCAAATTCACGAGATGGAAACCACAAAGCTACCCGTGAGGCATTTCTAGATGAAGATGGCGAGTATAGTGATGAGGGGCCAATACTTGAGGGTAAAATTGTGACCCTAGGCAAGGAACAATGGATACAAATACGTAGATGGGTCCTTTCTCGACTAGACGTTGAAAAGCTTGATGAACACTACAGGTTTTATTTCTTGACACATTTGGCTTAAAAACTTACTACTCTAGAAAGTTGTAAATACTTGTGTCAAACTGTATGAACAATTTGCAGTGAGTATCGTGCCATGCAAGAAACTACTCGTGGTAAAAGAAAGGGAATACCAAAGACAGAAGTGGAGATACAGACTGAGTTCATTGCCTGGTTATATGACAAGGTATTGTTATATATATTATGCTTAATATGAATTTAAATCTAGTTGGTGATATCTTTCTAAATGGTGGTTTTTGTCATTTCACAGTTGTTGGCTGCAAAAGACACGGACTGTGACTTATGGCGATTTGTTGTGGGACCATTATTCAAAGCCAAAACATATAAAAAGTACCGTGTTAATGGTTTTGTGTTCTCTACTAGGTCGCATGACGAAACAGTTGCCACACAAGACAGTGGTGTTTGTATGAATGCAATCACTGCATTTACATCAAGTAGGAAGGACAAGAATCCCATTAATGCATCAACCAATTGGTATGGGGTTATTGAAGAGATAATAGAGTTGGACTATACAACCTTTCGTCATGTTGTCTTTTACTGCAATTGGGTGAGGGTGGAGGACAAGACCAATGGTTGTAAACTTTGTCCAGATTCTAATTTGGTGATGGTTAATCTCAATAGGCTGAAGAGTATCAATAATTCTTTTGATGAGCCGGTGATTCTTGCATCTGAGGCTAGTCAAGTATTTTACTCGAAGGATTTGAGAAATCCTAATTGGTGGGTAGTCATACATTCGCCTAGGCGATTGACAAGTGAAGTGGATGATCTAGAAGCACCAACTGTCTTCCAATCTATTCTCGACGACCAACCTAGTTTGGAGTCGTTGATGCAAAGTCTAACCTGATTGTAATAGTTGCACACTTTTAATAATTGGTGAGACTTACTTTTACATGCAAAACTTCTCATTTTCTACATTTACATATAAATATTCCTTTTCAGTTTGCTTTAGTTATAAGTTTCTCATGTAATAGTTAATACTAACAATCCTTTGTCAAATACTAGGCTATTTTACAATGGCATTAGGTCAATCACGCCTTATTGCTTCCCAACCTTCAAGTTCAGCGCCACTTCCATCTCATAATTCAACTTTGGGAGCCTCAACAGGAACCATTAGTAAGTTACCTATAGAGTTCAATGTGGACGGCATTGCCGTGGGTCCTAACCATGCCAAATGGAATTCTCGTGTTGGTTATTACGTTCGAGCTCGTATTCCAATTCATTACAAGGACTGGAGGAAAATAGATGGAAGCTTTAAAAATGATGTTTGGAATGAATTAATGGTAAGGTTTACATGTGCATTTGATGTTTTGGATACACATATCCGACATTTGCTTACGACTAATCTTTTTTCCTGAAGATCTAATCTTTTTACTTGTTGTATGTAGCAAGAATTTGAGCCTAATGTTCCCCAATCAGCGGCACGCCAAGCAGTAGAAAAGGACTTTCCTCAAAAGTTCAGATCAGCAAAGTATGCCTTACGGAAAGAGATTTTGAGAAAGTGCGGGGGTGTGGAAGAAGCTATTGCAGCATGCCCATTGGGTAAAGATCCAAATCATTGGGCAATGTTTGTTAGAAATGAGAGTACTGATGAAGTGAAAGTTAGAAATGCAAAGAATGCAGAGAATGCGAGAAAGAATAAATATCGGCATACTAATGGGCGGAGCACATACGCCCATATGTTGGATAAAATGGTAGGTGCATATTCTTGCATGTTTAAATTCTATTCTCTTTATCCCAACAACTACTAAAAATTGTTTTTGTAGGATAAAGAAGATCCTAGCAGAAAACATGGACAGGTAGATTGTTGGAAAAAAGGACATGAGCGCCGTGATGGGACTATATTGGAGAGTGCTCGAATTCATTACGTAAGTTCTAAAAAAAGAAGATTAATTAATTTAATTTATATTACTACTCATATCATTGGTTGATAATATAGGAACAAGTTGAGGCTGCTCAAAAAAGGAGAAAAGAGGCAAGCTCGAACGGTGATTGTAGTGTATTTGAAGCAGACTTGGATAATGATGAATTGACTGAAGTCTTTGGGCCCGATAAAAGCAGTAGAACTCGTGGAATCAGCTCGACCAAGTCTAAGAACCAATTGCAACGTACAGCTATTTCAAAGGCGTTACTGCAACAAGCAAGCTCTTCATCCAATTCTGAGTTAAAAGGGGAATTGAATGAGATGAAGGCCTCTATAAGTAATGTCATGGGTGTGTTAACGGTGAGTTAAACTTGTGCCTCCTTGCATTTAATAACATTTATATATCACTAAATTTTATCTCCAATGTGTCAGGATGTACTTAAGCTCATAAAAAAAGATGGAATGTCGAGTGGTAAAGCCGTATGCGGGACAACACCACCCGAAACTGAAGTTGGTTCCAATTCAGTTTCCCGTCAGACTCAACGAAACTTAAAGGACATGTTTGACTCTGTGATTCCTGATCCTGGGACGCTTGGTTCTCCACCGAAAGTGACCTTACTAGATAGGAATGGTCTTGCGGTTGCTAAGGGTTATGTTATGACAGAGACAGCTGGAATTTGCCATGGCAGAAAAGTTCTCACGGGTGAAAAAAAAGTCTACATTGAGGAAGTCTTAGTTGGTGATGCTCTTGTTTACGACGGCCCCCAAGATGGAATAAGGTATTTAGATGGTTTTAGTGCAGGAGGGCCTGTGATTTGGCTAGAGTCAAGGATGGAAATCTCTTAACTTGTTTTTTTTTATATGTTTATTGACTTATTATGTTAAAGGACTTGCACTTATTTGCTAGTTTATGTTTTGAGTGCATTTTGCTTGATATGGATGTAAGAACTTAATACCTTGTTCATTTGGACACGTTTGCATGTTTTATATTTTCGAAATACTAATTTGGAATGCTTGCTTGTTTGAATATTCAGGTTCAATCATGTATTAACCCATTTTTAACTCCGCCTGGTGATAATCAATATCATTGGTTTGATATTGGTTTCAACTGCTGGTCCCAAGCCCAGATAAAGGAGGAGGGAGGATGGTGGTGCCTTTGAGACATTTTATGTTATTTATCATTGATTTCTTATTGTTTTGTATTGTATTCTTGTCCTTTTTCACATGGTTCCTTCAGTCAGGAAGCCAAACTTCATGGCAGAGTGGTGGGCAGATGTGTGGTTATCATGGCAGACAGTCTCATACATGGCAGAGTGGTGGGCAGATGTGTGGTTAGTGCAGGGTGTGTGCAGCTAGTGTAGAGGTGAGTGCAGGTGGGTGGTGCAGGGTGAGTGCAGGTGGTGGTGCAGGGTGTGTGCAGCTGGTGCAGAGTGAGTGCAGGTGGGTGGGCTGTGCAGGGTGTGTGCAGCTGTGTAGAGGTGAGTGCAGGTGGTGAGTGCAGTGTGTGTGCAGCTGGTGTAGAGGTGAGTGCAGGTGGGTGGTGCAGGGTGTGTGCAGCTGGTGTAGAGGTGGGTGCAGGTGGGTGGAGGCTGCAGGGTGTGTGCAGGTGGTGTAAAGGTGAGTGCAGGTGGTGAGTGCAGTGTGTGTGCAGATGGTGTAGAGGTGAGTGCAGGTGGGTGGTGCAGGGTGTGTGCAGGTGGTGGTACATGGTGTGTGCAGCTGGTGCAGAGTGACTGCAGGTGGGTGGAGGGTGCAGGGTGTGTGCAGGTGCTGTAGAGGTGAGTGCAGGTGGTGAGTGCAGTGTGTGTGCAGATGGTGTAGAGGTGAGTGCAGGTGGGTGGTGCAGGGTGTGTGCAGGTGGTGGTGCATGGTGTGTGCAGCTGGTGCAGAGTGACTGCAGGTGGGTGGAGGGTGCAGGGTGTGTGCAGCTGGTGTAGAGGTGAGTGGATATGCATTATACCCACTCTACTTGTATGTGATCATTTTAGTAGTGTGGCTTTCCATGAGAAAATTGCTGAGTTTAGAATTTAATGCAATAGAATACTGTTTAGATTGTATCTTCAATGTATCCATGTATTAACCAAGTTACAACATGGTATAATTAATAGGCACTTTTGGCATATGCCTTTTGCAGAATAGCTTGATGTATAGGTGTTTTATTTTTATTTTATTACTCTACTAATGTTTTAGAATTGAGCGCATGAAGCGAGAGATGCTTATAAATATATATTGCTTTTATGTTATTAAAGAAAATATCAGGGGCCTTGGTATTTGATATGGAGTATGCACGGTGGCTTGATGAACATCAACATCACATTAATGACCTGAAGGCAGCTGTAAATTCTCACATGGGCGATAGTGAACTGCACTTTCTTGTTGATGCCGTGATGTCACATTATGATGAGTTGTTTAGGCTCAAAAGTGTTGGTGCAAAGTCTGACGTATTCCACATTCTTTCAGGCATGTGGAAAGACCCTGCTGAGAGATGTTTCATGTGGTTGGGTGGGTTCCGTTCCTCGGAACTTCTAAGGGTAATGATTTCTTGGTTTATGTTTACTCTTGATGGATGACTTTGAAGCTTGTATATATTATCCAGTGATGAAACTGTGACACTGCAGCTACTTGTGAGCCAACTTGAACCTTTAGCGGATCAACAGTTGATGGGCATATGTAACCTGCAGCAGTCCTCTCAAGAGGCTGAAGATGCCTTGTCCCAAGGGATGGAAGCTTTGCAACAATCTCTTTCAGAGACTCTTGGTTCTGGCTCTCTCGGCCCTTCTGGTTCTGGAGATGTTGCTGCTTACATGGGTCAGATGGCGCTCGCGATGGACAAGCTTGGAACCCTTGAGAACTTTCTTCGCCAGGTATCACATCCAGGTGTTCACTAATAGCAGCTTGATATAAAAGTATATAAAGGTTTTATTGATGTATTTTCCATTATAGGCTGATCTTCTACGGCAGTAAACGTTGCAACAAATGTATCGGATATTGACTACCCGTCAAGCAGCCCGTGCATTCTTAGCTATCAGTGAGTACTTCTCAAGGCTAAGGGCGCTCAGTTCGTTGTGGATGGCACGTCCAAGGGAATGAAATCGCCTTCTGCCCGTGACTAGCAAGTAATGTTAACCAAATTTATAAGCAAAGTCAGGAAGTAATGGGTTGGACTAGGCTCTATCAGGTGGCAATGACCGACTTTATTGGTTGTATAAGTTCATGTTTCTTCCTGTGTAATCATTGAAGGTGCACAGGTATGTACATTAGCTGATGATGTATTCGGAAAGGCAGATTTGTTTCTCACCAATGCTTAGACGAAGGTTCTGAAATCAAAACTGTCCCTACTAAGAAGCTGTATCATGAAATCATGCTGATAGCTGGAACTGACTTTTTCTTCCAAACCTATTTTTCAGATGCATTGAACAGATTAACAAGACTAACAGGGGTGAGATTAGTCCAGATGAACTGAAGGAAAAGCAGGTTGGTGCTCTATTTTTGTCTTTTGTTTATCTCTTCTTTCAAGCGTTCTATGAGATGAGGTTTTAAAACTTCTTTGCAGGCAAAGGCAATGCAGGACCCAGAAATTCAGAATATTCTCTTTGACAATAATTCACTGACAAGTACGAGCTGGTTTTTGCTCCTCCAATTTGTACGACAAACAACAAGAATAGTAAGGAGCACTCGAAATGTGCCAATCTTCTCCTGCAATGAAACTCATTATTTTTTTTCATTTAATAAGAATTTCACATTTTTGTGAGGACATTGGAAGCCTGCTTGACTTGCATAGTAGCATTTTCACCTGACTGATTTTTTTGTTTGTGAGGACATTGGAAGCCTGCTTGTGCAGCAGGTGGGTGTGCAGGGGGGCTGTGCAGGTGGTGCAGCAGGTGGGTGTGCAGGTGGGTGTGCTGGGGGGGGGGGGGTGTGTGTTGTGTGGTGCAGCAGGTGGGTGTGCTGGGGGAAGTGCTGGGTGGGCTGTGTTGTGTGGTGCAATTGGTGGGTGTGCTGGGGGGTAGTGCAGGTGGTGCAGCATGTGGGTGTGCAGGTGGGTGGTGCTGGGGGCTGTGCAGGGGGTGCTGTGCAGGTGGGTGTGCTGGGGGCAGTGCTGGGTGGGCTGTGTTGTGTGGTGCAGCAGGTGGGTGTGCTGGGGGGCAGTGCAGGTGGTGCAGCATTTGGGTGTGCAGGTGGGTGGTGCTTGGGGGGCTGTGCAGGGTGTGCTGTGCAGGTGGAGGGTGCTGGGGGCAGTGCTGGGTGGGCTGTGTTGTGTGGTGCAGCAGGTGGGTGTGCTGGGGGGCAGTGCAGGTGGTGCAGCATTTGGGTGTGCAGGTGGGTGGTGCTGGGGGCCTGTGCAGGGTGTGCTGTGCAGGTGGGTGTGCTGGGGGCAGTGCAGGTGGTGCAGCATGTGGGTGTGCAGTTGGGTGTGTAGGTGGGTCTCTGCTGGGTGGGCTGTGCAGGAGGGCTGTGCAGGTGGGTGTGTAGGTGTGCAAAAACAATGGACAGCAGGTGTGCTGTCCAGGTGGGTGTGCAGGTGGCTGTGCAGGGTGGGATGTGTTGGGTGGTGCAGCAGGTGGGCAGCAGGTGGGTGTGCAGGGGGGCTGTGCAGGTGGTGTAGCAGGTGGGTGTGCTGGGGGGCAGTGCAGGGTGGGCTGTGTTGTGTGGGCTGTGCAGGTGGGTGGGCTGGGGGGCAGTGCAGGTGGTGCAGCATGTGGGTGTGCAGGTGGGTGGTGCTTGGGGGGCTGTGCAGGGTGTGCTGTGCAGGTGGAGGGTGCTGGGGGCAGTGCTGGGTGGGCTGTGTTGTGTGGTGCAGCAGGTGGGTGTGCTGGGGGGCAGTGCAGGTGGTGCAGCATTTGGGTGTGCAGGTGGGTGGTGCTGGGGGCCTGTGCAGGGTGTGCTGTGCAGGTGGGTGTGCTGGGGGCAGTGCAGGTGGTGCAGCATGTGGGTGTGCAGTTGGGTGTGTAGGTGGGTCTCTGATGGGTGGGCTTTGCAGGAGGGCTGTGCAGGTGGGTGTGTAGGTGTGCAAAAACAATGGACAGCAGGTGTGCTGTCCAGGTGGGTGTGCAGGTGGCTGTGCAGGGTGGGATGTGTTGGGTGGTGCAGCAGGTGGGCAGCAGGTGGGTGTGCAGGGGGGCTGTGCAGGTGGTGTAGCAGGTGGGTGTGCTGGGGGGCAGTGCAGGGTGGGCTGTGTTGTGTGGGCTGTGCAGGTGGGTGGGCTGGGGGGCAGTGCAGGTGGTGCAGCATGTGGGTGTGCAGGTGGGTGGTGTTTGGGGGGCTGTGCAGGGTGTGCTGTGCAGGTGGAGGGTGCTGGGGGCAGTGCTGGGTGGGCTGTGTTGTGTGGTGCAGCAGGTGGGTGTATTGGGGGGGCAGTGCAGGTGGTGCAGCATTTGGGTGTGCAGGTGGGTGGTGCTGGGGGCCTGTGCAGGGTGTGCTGTGCAGGTGGGTGTGCTGGGGGCAGTGCAGGTGGTGCAGCATGTGGGTGTGCAAGTGGGTGTGTAGGTGGGTCTGTGCTGGGTGGGCTGTGCAGGAGGGCTGTGCAGGTGGGTGTGTAGGTGTGCATAAACAATGGACAGCAGGTGTGCTGTGCAGGTGGGTGTGCAGGTGGCTGTGCAGGGTGGGATGTGTTGGGTGGTGCAGCAGGTGGGCAGCAGGTGGGTGTGCAGGGGGGCTGTGCAGGTGGTGTAGCAGGTGGGTGTGCTGGGGGGCTGTGTTGTGTGGTGTAGCAGGTGGGTGTGCTGGGGGGGCAGTGCAGGTGGTGCAGCATGTGGGTGTGCAGGTGGGTGTGCTGGGGGGCTGTGCTGGGTGGGATGTGCAGGAGAGCTGTGTAGGTGGGTGTGCAGGTGTGCATAAACAATGGACAGCAGGTGTGATGTGCAGGTGGGTGTGCCGGGGGCTGTGCAGGGTAGGATGTGTTGGGTGGTGCAGCAGGTGGGTGTGCAGGTGGGTGTGCTGGGGGGCTGTGCTGGGTGGGATGTGCAGGTGGGTGTGCTGGGGGCTGTGCTGGGGGCTGTGCTGGGTGGGCTGTGTTGTGTGGTGCAGCAGGTGGGTGTGCTGGGGGGCAGTGCAGGTGGTGCAGCATGTGGGTGTGCAGGTGGGTGTGTTGGGGGTCTGTAAGAATGGTTGGAATGACCCTGCGTTGCCTCATTTATACGGCTTGTAGGCTGAGGCAATGCATGTTAGGATCCAATATTGCATATAAATCACATTTTTTTTACTGGGTGATTCAACTTTAAATTCCAATTCATGATAGCAGAAGATTTTTTATTTTTCTTTTAGGAGTGTTGCTAGAATGACTAGCATATAAACCAGACAAATATGGCAATCTGTCATAGTAACCAAGCGAATCTACAAGAAATATAAGCAGGTAACTAGTTTTTTATTTTTTATTTTATTTTATTTTTTGTATCTGTTTCTGTTTCTTTGTACTTAGTTTTTTATTTATTTTATAATCTGACCACTAGTCTTGAGGAGTTTGGCCATGAACTTTCAGGTTTCCTATCGGATCTCATGTAGTAGGGGCATTTATAATGCTGTGTGGAAACTGCTTCTACTGTGTAAAGGTACATATGACTACTACTTTTGTACGAAGAAGTATGTTGGATCCTAATTGGGTGAAAAGGTCTCATATAGGGTGTTGGTTGTTCAAAAAGCCATCTTATTTTATAACCTTAAGTACTAGCTAGAATCTGTTGTGTTTGCTTGGAATTTTAGAGCTGTATGCATGTTTAGTTGTGTTACTTGTGTAGATGAGTTACCTGTATCTTATGCATAGGGCTTCAGGTTCTCTAAAAGTGTTGTTGGGCTTTAGGTTCTCTAAAAGTGTTGTTGGGTTGTGATAGAGCCCGGGTTGGTGGAAAGACTGGGATTATAATTACTTAGCTTAGCATTAACTAAGATAATAATAACTTCTTTCTTATCATTATTTGAAATTATAGGCTTTTAAATTATTTGATTGGATGTAAGTGTGAGATTTCTTGTTAATGTTTGAACCATGTAAAAGGGCATTTTTATATATGCAGCAGGTTCAGTATTCAGGGGTGGTTTTTGGATAATTTTTTTTTACTTATGAAACAGTTTTGTAACGTTTATAAACCGTTACTAATTTGTGCAAATAGGAACACTTAAAAAACGTTACAAAAGATTTCCCAACCGTTAGGAATGTTTATGAATCAGTAACACAATTTCGGCACGAAAAACCGTTACAAATTTTACAAAACCGTTACAAAAATTTAAGTGTAAAATACCGTTACAAAACTCGAAAAACTGTTACTTTTTTATTTAAAATTCTTAACACAAATGAGTATTAAAACCGTTACGAACTAATTTCAGTAACGGAAATAAAGCGTTACAATTAATGTGTTTGTAACGGTTTATAACCGTTAGGAATGTTTGTAACAGATTAGAAACGCCAAAACTGTGACCCAGAAAAACCGTTACAAATTTTTTTAGTAACGGTTTTAAACCGTTAGGTATGTCCTGAAATGGTGTAGTGCCTAGAAATCGAAAAACCCCAAGAAGAACCAGACAGAAGGACAAAGCAACTTACAGGGACAGAGGCAGATCAAGAGCAGATCCGGGCGCGTTCTACGGTCGTCCTCCTCGAACAGATCTCAGGAACCAGAGCAGAAATCGAAAGTGAAGGCGAAGGCGAAAGAAATCGGGAGCGAGAAAAAGAAGGGGACGACCCTATTTGTAGAAAGGGAACCCTCATTCGGGTACCACCTCCGAATTTGAAAAGACACTGCAAAGCCCGTGCCCGTCCCATCAATAAGACAACGCAATCGGCGTAGAAGCTACAAGTGTAGCCGTCAACTCGGTTCCCAAGACGAACAGGGCAGGGCATTTATTGCTTTAAAGAGTTGAAGCGACACCAGGCAATGATCACCGCATCCCCAGACGGATTCTTCTAGCTTTCAACCCCTAAAGGCTAGCACACTTCAGAGGTCAAAAGCTAGGGGGCAATTGTGTGGGGAGATTTCCAGAACCACAGGATTAAGCTAATCGCAGCCATCAGATGAGGCTAAGCACTCTCACGTGCCATCCTCGTGCCATCCACGTGGCACCAATCTCACCCCGGCTACCAGGACAAGGGCCTCGGCCGAAGTCAAGCAACCTCGGACCGCCAGCGCCGAACTCGGCTACCCCTGTGTCCATTCCGGCACCCATCTCGGCAGAAAACTCCACCTCGGCTGAAGGGGCCGGGACAGAAGCCGAAGCAAGAGAGAACCTTCACTTGCGCCCCTCATCCCCCACGTCATCAGGCACGTGGAAGAATAGGGGCGCGAGCTAGTGGGACAGATGCGACATCCAGTCGCTCACAATCTTCGCCAGATCCCTGACAGGGCGGCATCCAGCGGCTGAGGCCACATCAGGGCAGGGCCCGAGGGCAGATCCGCTGGTACCCCTACCGCCAAAGGCGCCCAACACGACCTGGCCCAACAAGATGTGCATTAAATGCGATGTGGGCTGACCCGACGGGCATTTAATGCAGAGTGGGCTGAATTGGACCGCAATTAATGCAATGTGGGCTGATCGTGACTTCCCAGTCGAATCACGGGACCCACACCACAATATCTCCCAAAGATACGTTCCAAACTCTATAAATAGAGGCTCAAACCACCATCTAAGGTACGCACAATCTCATACACAGAGCCGTTACTCTGTCTCTCTTCTCCCTCTCCTTCCATTGTTCCAGTTCCCACACTGACTTTGGCATCGGAGAGCCTTGCGCCGCCCAGGCCAGGGTCCTTTGATCGTTTGTTCATCTCTTTCAGGCTTTCGGACGGCATCCAGTCATCATCATCATCGGATAAGTCCTATAAGGCTCCCTCCTTATTGTGGGTCATTATTTTCTGCACCTACACTAACAATCAAAAGTGGGAATCTAGTACTACTTGATGGAGGGCATAACAGCAACATCACTCTATGGTCCACCAACGTTTCAGGTTCAACCAAGGCAAATTACTCAAGTGACATGTTCACAAATTATGGTAATTTGGTGTTAACAGATGACCAACAGAGGATAGTGTGGGAAAGCTTTGATTATCCTACAAATACATTTCTTCCAAGAATGAGGAATAGGGCTGAACCTGCAAACCGGTCTGAATCGGATCCGGAACTCGTGGAAATCTGTGGATGATCCGGCACCTGGAGAATTCTCATGGGGGAGTGGATCCTGCAGGCGGGCCACAGTGCTTTTTAAGGAAGGGCTCTGATCCCACCTGGCGAAGTGGGCCATGGAATGGTGAAAGATTAAGCGGTCTTCCATTGATGAATAGGTTGCCAACGACGATGAGATTTACTTGATGTACAATCGCACCAACAGCTAGATATGTTTTAGACCATTTGGGCTTATTGCAACGGCTGACATGGAATGACAAGAACCGTCGATGGAATGTGTTATGGTTGGCCACCCAAGACAGATGGGATGGATATGCAGCTTGTGTTGCATAATCGTTTGATCTGGTGCGAGTGTTTGAAAGGGTTCGAGCGAAAGAATTGTCACGTCCCCAAAATACAACTAGGGGAAAACGTGAAAAATAAGAATAAATATTCAATTTCCTGTGTTTAATGCAACACAAGCTCCCAAATATGGACCCACAAAAATTTCGAAACATGGTGAGTCATAATAAAACATTTGCGGAAGCATTAAATCAATTGGTACCAACACATAACTAACTGAATATTTAAGGTTAAAGTTTCCAAAATAACCTAAACAAAACAACTAAATAAAATTAGGTTCATTATGAATAATTTGCTAGTAAAAATTGTCTCTCTATGATAAAAGTCACTCCGACGCAGACTCAGACAGCATCGTAGCCATCATCGGCACTCCACTCGGGTTCGTTAATTGGCTCAAACGCTTGAAACGTTTGACCCTCCTCCGTCTCCTCGGCAGGGTAGGATTCGGTACCTATGCACCAATAAACAAAGTAAACAGCAAGCACGAAAGCATAATTTATAAATAAAATGCAGGAACAATGTGAGTAATGACAGGTAATGATCATAAGAGAATAACAATATGACAATGACGAAAAAAACGTATAACCTAAATCAAACCTACACAATAGAGCAATACAATAATCACACAGAAGCAATGCCACTGTTTTGGGTGGTCAGCCCTAACTATCTCAATCACGTCGGTGGTCATAGACCGATCAATAATCCGGAATACCGGTCAATTAATCAATTCGGATATTACAGTGTCCGCACACATCGGTGATCAGCCGTCCAATTACAACTGCAGTCCTTCAATTATGACCCAATCGCTGTACATATATATATCATAATAAAATAAACCTAGTGATTTGTAAAACTCTGACACAGAAACCTAAGTCAAAGTGAAAGGCTGGCTGTACAACAATCCACAATCAATATCGATAAATCATTCGAATAAATCTCTACAATTTCTCAATCGCTTGCCAAGCCACATCACGGTCTATATCCAATCAATATAGGGTATGCAGCTAATAGACCAACATCAATCTCAATCATGTATGCAAACCCGATGGTCAAGGAATAATCACAAGCCAATCCTAAGGTCAAACATAAGGTCTCATACCCAACAACCACAAGAATGTTTAATAGATAAAAGACCAATACATCCTTTCTTAATCAATAGTGCATAGACCCAATTAAGGGTTTTCCAATAAAGATGGGTTGAGCTCGAATCCACTAGGATTTCCTCGAGGTTATACGAAGTACTAAACCCCACATTAGTAATATACCGTTTGCCCGGACGGTATTTACTCAGGTCTAATGATCCAATTAATAAGGTACAAAAATATAATTTTAAGACATTAAAAACCAAAGATATTATTTAAATATTAATTTGCAAATAACAACCTTAATGTATAAATTTAGAAAACCTAAGGACTCCATTTATAATATTTTCCAAATTCAAGTCTTTAAAAAGTAGGCCCAAGGGTCTAATTTGGTTTCATTAAAGCTACAATGGGCTCTTTTCTAAATTCTAAAATCTGATAGGGCCATATGATAAAAATCACATGCTATGTTCTGTCACAACAGAACTTCTCTCATCCCATTGTAACCCATGTCATCAACATCCTCTCTCTTATCCCATGTATGACAAGTCCTAAAGTTATCCCCACTTCCCTGATTCCCATGTATGACCTGTCATCAGGTCAACTCCCCCCACACAGAACAGGTTCTGTCATGGATTCTGGGCCATCAACTATGCAAATTTCCAAACGATGGACATCACGCCTAGCCCATCAAGATCAATTGACATAGTGGGCCACACGGATCAATACACAAGGTCGCAAGGTTCTGCATCCGGGAACCTGTGACAGGTCCGGTCCTATTTGGGTTATTTGGTGGGTCGACAGTAATGCTATTAAACATAAGAAAATCAATTCAATGATATCCAATCTCCAATCTCTATTATTAAAATATCATAACAAGGGCATCGAAGGGTTTCTACATGCATCAACACATAAATCAAGGGAGAACACAAGTATTAAATCTACAAATTATGATTAAGTACTTGCCTGAGGTCCGCGGTTGACGGAGACGGTCTAGAATTCCTATTGCAAAAGCCCAAGGTGCTACCCCAGAGAAAAATTGGAAGAGAGAGAATTATGTGTGAAAATAAAAGAGTGTGGTGTATAAATAGGAAATAGGAATAGGAATTGTAATCTGACTTAAAGTCTAAAAATAATAGAGTTTGTTTTCTAAAAAGATAAGAGTTTGGATTAGAAAAGAATTATACCACTAAATTAGGCCTGGGTTAACTATGGGTTAGGACACCTATCCAACAAGCCTAACTCACCAAACCTAAGCCTAACGTGGTCCCCACTTAGACTAATCGCGTATTTAATTAATATACAATCAATTAAATAATAATAAAATAAATAATATAATATATATATAATATCAAAACGTCACATTCTCTCCCCCTTAGAACATTTGGTCCTCCAAATGACCAGTATACCTCTGGAAGGAGATGCGGGCACTACTTCTTCACTGAGATTAAAAGCCCGCTCAAGCATCTGCATTCACATCGGCAAAAGTATATATCCTGCCCTGCTGGGGTTGGTTCTGTTGCCCTTGCGCTGGCCCAAGTGGCCTCTATTGACCCCCTCGTTGCTGCCTATGCTGACCTTGAACTTGCATCTGCTGTTATGGAGCTTGTCCCCTAAACTGTTGATTCTGAGGAGCTCTAAATTGCTGTTGTTGCTGCTGCGGCGCCCGAGGAAACTGCTGACCTGTTTGTTGTGGTCCCTGCTGAGGTGCTGTCCAACACTGCTGCTGTGAAGGCGCATGAGATCCCGTTGTCTGAGCTGTTGATAACTGATTGCCCCCATTAGGACAATCTTTCATCCGATGTCCAACCTGCTTACAGTGGAAACATGCACCAGTCTGTCTGTAACACTGTTCTGTCGGGTGATTCTTTCTACATCGCTCACAACGTAGTATCAGACTAGCTGCGGGTGGACTCTGAAATTTCTGTCGCTTTGAGTTATTTGATCGTTCTGACTTGCCGACTGCCCTAACTGATTCTGCTGCATTTTAGCCTGTCGTTCCATAGCTCTTTTCTTCAATGCACCCTCCGCCCAATATGCACTCTTAACAGCATCTTGAAATAGGGGGCGCTGATTATCTCCGATCGTCATGTAAATATCAGGTGAAAGGCCATCGAGAAAACGTCTGATCTTTTCTTCTTCCGAGGTAATGAGTGTAGGAGCATATTTAGCCAACCTAATAAACTGTTGTTCATACTGTTGCACTGACATATCACCTTGTTTAAGATTCTGGAAATCCTTCTTCCACTGATCCTTGACATACTTAGGAATGAACTTATCCATAAATTCTTCAGTGAACGTCTTCCATGCATATTCTTCTGTCACGGTGTCTGCTTGGATTACTGCTTTAACCGAATTCCACCACTGGAGGGCTATTCCTCGAAACATGTAAGGTGACAAACTAACTTTCTGCTTCTGGGTGCAACGAAAAACTGCAAATATCTGTTCAAGCTGTTCTATGAAATCATCCGCTACCATGGGGTCTTCTGAACCATGAAATTCTGGAGGAAACCTCTTCCTAAATTTTTCATAAAGGTCATTTGGATCCACTACTTTCGAAGGCATAACTACTTGCACCGGCTGAGCTGCCCGATTTGTTAATTCTAGAATTTGGGCTTGAAATCATGCTCGGTCTTGATCAGCTTGTGCTCTTTCAGCGGCTCGTTCTTCTTTTTCTCTCTGTCTTTGTTCAATCTGGTCAGCTTGTGACTGCACAAAGGCTTCGAAGAGTCGATTCAAACGGTCGTCATTAGAGCTCAACCCACTTCCATTATTATCTTGCGATTGAGTTTCTTGGTGTGCCATTTCCTGCAGAAGAGTGTTAGTAGTTGATTCCTAACAATAATCTAACAAACAACCCTATAGACTTTACCATTAATACGTAAAGCATGTCTAACGAGATCGAAATCCTCACCACGTCCTAATTGTTTCTATCCAGTTTTAAGTTCCGAGAAACGTGCTGGCTCTGATACCAACTGTCACGTCCCCAAAATACAACTAGGGGAAAACGTGAAAAATAAGAATAAATATTCAATTTCCTGTGTTTAATGCAACACAAGCTCCCAAATATGGACCCACAAAAATTTCGAAACATGGTGAGTCATAATAAAACATTTGCGGAAGCATTAAATCAATTGGTACCAACACATAACTAACTGAATATTTAAGGTTAAAGTTTCCAAAATAACCTAAACAAAACAACTAAATAAAATTAGGTTCATTATGAATAATTTGCTAGTAAAAATTGTCTCTCTATGATAAAAGTCACTCCGACGCAGACTCAGACAGCATCGTAGCCATCATCGGCACTCCACTCGGGTTCGTTAATTGGCTCAAATGCTTGAAACGTTTGACCCTCCTCCGTCTCCTCGGCAGGGTAGGGTTCGGTACCTATGCACCAATAAACAAAGTAAACAGCAAGCACGAAAGCATAATTTATAAATAAAACACACGAACAATGTAAGTAATGACAGGTAATGATCATAAGAGAATAACAATATGACAATGACGAAAAAAACGTATAACCTAAATCAAACCTACACAATAGAGCAATACAATAATCACACAGAAGCAATGCCACTGTTTTGGGTGGTCAGCCCTAACTATCTCAATCACGTCGGTGGTCATAGACCGATCAATAATCCGGAATACCGGTCAATTAATCAATTCGGATATTACAGTGTCCGCAAACATCAGTGATCAGCCGTCCAATTACAACTGCAGTCGTTCAATTATGACCCAATCGTTGTACATATATATAACATAATAAAATAAACCTAGTGATTTGTAAAACTCTGACACAGAAACCTAAGTCAAAGTGAAAGGCTGGCTGTGCAACAATCCGCAATCAATATCGATAAATCATTCGAATAAATCTCTACAATTTCTCAATCGCTTGCCAAGCCACATCACGGTCTATATCCAATCAATATAGGGTATGCAGCTAATAGACCAACATCAATCTCAATCATGTATGCAAACCCGATGGTCAATGAATAATCACAAGCCAATCCTAAGGTCAAACATAAGGTTTCATACCCAACAACCACAAGAATCTCTAATTGATAAAAGACCAACACATCCTTTCTCAATCAATGGTGCATAGACCCAATTAAGGGTTTTCCAATAAAGATGGGTTGAGCTCGAATCCACTAGGATTTCCTCGAGGTTATACGAAGTACTAAACCCCACATTAGTAATATACCGTTTGCCCGGACGGTATTTACTCAGGTCTAATGATCCAATTAATAAGGTACAAAAATATAATTTTAACACATTAAAAACCAAAGATATTATTTAAATATTAATTTGCAAATAACAACCTTAATGTATAATTTTAGAAAACCTAAGGATTCCATTTATAATATTTTCCAAATTCAAGTCTTCAAAAAGTAGGCCCAAGGGTCTAATTTGGTTTCATTAAAGCTACAATGGGCTCTTTTCTAAATTATAAAATCTGATAGGGCCATATGATAAAAATCACATGCTATGTTCTGTCACAACAGAACTTCTGTCATCCCATTGTAACCCATGTCATCAACATCCTCTCTCTTATCCCATGTATGACAAGTCCTAAAGTTATCCCCACTTCCCTGATTCCCATGTATGACCTGTCATCAGGTCAACTCCCCCCACACAGAACAGGTTCTGTCATGGATTCTGGGCCATCAACTATGCAAATTTCCAAACGATGGACATCACGCCTAGCCCATCAAGATCAATTGACATAGCGGGCCACACGGATCAATACACAAGGTCGCAAGGTTCTGCATCCGGGAACCTGTGACAGGTCCGGTCCTATTTGGGTTATTTGGTGGGTCGACAGTAATGCTATTAAACATAAGAAAATCAATTCAATGATATCCAATCTCCAATCTCTATTATTAAAATATCATAACAAGGGCATCGAAGGGTTTCTACATGCATCAACACATAAATCAAGGAAGAACACAAGTATTAAATCTACAAATTATGATTAAGTACTTGCCTGAGGTCCGCGGTTGACGGAGACGGTCTAGAATTCCTATTGCAAAAGCCCAAGGTGCTACCCCAGAGAAAAATTGGAAGAGAGAGAATTATGTGTGAAAATAAAAGAGTGTGGTGTATAAATAGGAAATAGGAATAGGAATTGTAATCTGACTTAAATTCTAAAAATAATAGAGTTTGTTTTCTAAAAAGATAAGAGTTGGATTAGAAAAGAATTATACCACAAAATTAGGCCTGGGTTAACTATGGGTTAGGACACCTATGCAACAAGCCTAACTCACCAAACCTAAGCCTAACGTAGACCCCACTTAGACTAATCGCGTATTTAATTAATATACAATCAATTAAATAATAATAAAATATATAATATAATATATATAATATCAAAACGTCACATTGTTCTATGAAATCATCCGCTACCATGGGGTCTTCTGAACCGTGAAATTCTGGAGGAAACCTCTTCCTAAATTTTTCATAAAGGTCATTTGGATCCACTACTTTTGGAGGCATAACTACTTGCACCGGCTGAGCTGCCCGATTTGTTACTTCTAGAATTTGGGCTTGAAATCCTGCCCGGTCTTGATCAGCTTGTGCTCTTTCAGCGGCTCGTTCTTCTTTTTCTCTCTGTCTTTGTTCAATCTGGTCAGTTTGCGACTGCATAAAGGCTTCCAAGAGTCGATTGAAATGGTTGTCATTAGAGCTCGACCCACTTCCATTATTATCTTGCGATTGAGTTTCTTAGTGTGCCATTTCCTGCAGAAGAGTGTTAGTAGTTGATTCCTAACAATAATCTAACAAACAACACTATAGACTTTACCATTAATACGTAAAGCCTGTCTAACGAGATCGAAATCCTCACCACGTCCTAATTGTTTCTGTCCAGTTTTAAGTTCCGAGAAACGTGCTGGCTCGGATACCAACTGTCACGTCCCCAAAATACAACTAGGGGACAACGTGAAAAATAAGAATAAATATTCAATTTCCTGTGTTTAATGCAACACAAGCTCCCAAATATGGACCCACAAAAATTTCGAAACATGGTGAGTCATAATAAAACATTTGCGGAAGCATTAAATCAATTGGTACCAACACATAACTAACTGAATATTTAATGTTAAAGTTTCCAAAATAACCTAAACAAAGCAACTAAATAAAATTAGGTTCATTAAGAATAATTTGCTAGTAAAAATTGTCTCTCTATGATAAAAGTCACTCCGACGCAGACTCAGACAGCATCGTAGCCATCATCGGCACTCCACTCGGGTTCGTTAATTGGCTCAAACGCTTGAAACGTTTGACCTTCCTCCGTCTCCTCGGCAGGGTAGGGTTCGGTACCTATGCACCAATAAACAAAGTAAACAGCAAGCACGAAAGCATAATTTATAAATAAAACACAAGAACAATGTGAGTAATGACAGGTAATGATCATAAGAGAATAACAATATGACAATGACGAAAAAAACGTATAACCTAAATCAAACCTACACAATAGAGCAATACAATAATCACACAGAAGCAATGCCACTGTTTTGGGTGGTCAGCCCTAACTATCTCAATCACGTAGGTGGTCATAGACCGATCAATAATCCGGTGTAGCAATCGATGAGCCACGCCGTCAGTGAGACCTCGATGACGGAGGAGACATCACGGCTCAAAATGCTCTCATCCAAGAGCAGCATAGAATAATCCGCCAGCTCCAGCAGCGACTGAGAGCGGCAGGGGCCCCCTCAGGAGGCCAGCCCTCCTGGCCCCAAGGAGGGAAGAAAGCAGCCCAAAGCAAGGTGGTCCAGCCCTCCCGCGAGGATTTGAGTGCTTTTTTGGAGCTGAAGCACAGTCGGGCCAACGACGAGCACTCGAGCAATGGTCGAAGCCACCACGGCCGAGACGACCACGCTCACAGCTTCCACAGCCGAGGCCATTCAAAGCGAAAGTCGGAAGTAGTGTCACCTCGGAAAGATGTCGAGTAGGAGCGGCTCAACAGGGGTATCAAGTTGGCCGTTCAGCACAATATGGCGATGGCTGCTCTCGCCCGAGACCAACAGGAGATTTGCGGCTCCACCGATCTGGGGGCCTCTCCCTTCACGCGGGACATCAAGGAGACTCCACTGCCCAAGAAGTTCTCTGTCCCGCGGTTCGTCCCTTATGACGGAATGTCTGACCCAGCCGTTCACCTCCGACACTTCTCTCAGAAGATGTCCATCTGGGGGAATGTGAGCCACCTCAACTACAAGATCTTTTCCTCCAGCCTGGGCGACCTCCCTCTGAAGTGGTACTGCGCCCTTCTGGAGAAGTCCATCTCGAGTTGGAGGCAGCTCCAGCTCCCTTTCCTGAAGAAGTTCCAGGCTTACAGCGTCGTCCCCAATACTGATGCTGATATTCTTGCACTAAAGATGAAGCAGGGCGAAAGCATTACCCAGTTTGCCCATCATTTTTAGGCGATTTACAGCTAGATTGAGGATATCAGAGATGAAGTGGCGATTTTCGCCTTCAGAAATTCCTTGTTGCCAAGGAACGAGCTAAGGAAAGACCTGGCCGGAGACCCCGTGACCTCCATGCCGGCCTTGATGTCCCGGATTAAGCGCTATGTCGCCCGGGAGGAGGATGAGATCCGGGCTCGGGAGAATCACGGCCCAGGACCCAAGGAGAGGGTCAATCAGCCCTAGCAGAGAGAAAAGAAGCCCTTCCGAAAAGAAGAGCCCAAGCAGACCTGGGTCTCCAGCTCGGCAAAGACTGCAGCATCCAGGTATGGGGGCAGCAAGAAGACCAGACCTCCTACCGACGCTTACCAGGCTGTGAACGTCGTCTTCAGGGAGCCGATCCACCAAATCATGAACAAGATCGAGAATAAGCCATTCTTCAGCTGGCCTCATCCCATGCAGAGCGAAGCCTCCACCCGAGACCAGACTAGGTTCTGTGCCTACCACAAGCAGAATGGGCACAAAACTGAGGAGTGCAGGACCTTGAAGTTCTTCCTGGAGAAGCTCGCCAAAGAAGGTCATCTCGAGGAGTTTGTCAAGGCAGGAGATGCCGGAGCTCATCAGAGTGCTGATAGGGGCCCAGACAGCGAATACTCTGAGAAGATCATCAATGTGATCCATCTGGCGCCCTCAACTCCCTCTCCCTCAGCTAGAGGCAGCTCCCAGGCTCGTGCCGAAGCCAGGCAGGCCTCGCATGGAAAAGTGGTAATGAGAGCCGAGCTCGGACCAGCATCCAAGAGAGCGCGGCGTGAGTGCCTGGCCATCTCGTTTTCAAATAGAGACCTTGAGGGAGTGCAGCTTCCCCACAATGATCCTATGCTCCTGACGATGAAGCTGCGGGACTTCACTGTGAAGCGGATCCTCATCGACCCCGGCAGCTCATCCGAAGTCCTCTACTATGGATGCTTCAAGAAGATGGGGCTCCAGGAGACTGATCTGAAGGAAGCTCGCATGCCTCTGATTGGGTTCAGCGCCAAGCCGGTCTACCCTAAGGGGAGAATTACTCTGGAGACCAGGGTAGGCGGAGCCTCGGTCATGGCGGATTTCTTAGTGGTGGACGCCCCCTCCCCCTATAATGTCATTATGGGCAGGGCGTTGCTCCACAAGGTGGAAGCAGTTCCCTCCTCTCTCCATCAGAAGCTGAAGTTCGTGCTTGCAGACAAGGACGGGAAGATGGAGGTGGTCACAGTTGAAGGGGATCAGCAGCTGGCCAAGCAGTGCTTGTTCGCCATGGTCCCTGTAGAGAAAGAGTCAGAGCGAGTAAACCTCGCAGAGTTCGAAAGGGGTCTGGATGAGATCGGCCGAGATCCTAATAAGAAAAGTATCACAGATCTAGCCGAAGTCAGGCTCAACCCGTCAGACCCTGATAGATTTTTCCTGATCGGCACCCAGCTGCCCGAACCAGAAAGAGTCGAGCTCTCAAGATTTTTGATGCAGAATGTGGATGTCTTCGCTTGGACCCCGAGCGAAATACCTGGGGTCGACCCCGAGGTCATGTGCCATAGGCTGAACGTGGATCCCAACCACAAGCCAGTGGTACAGAAGGCCCGCAGGACGGGGTTGTAGCAGACAGAAGCGGTGGTCGAAGTTGCTCGAGGCAGGCACAATCCGGGAGGACCAGTACCCGGTCTGGCTGGCCAATACAGTGGTAGTGAAAAAGAAGACTAGCAAGTGGAGGGTGTGCGTAGACTTCACAGATCTCAACAGAGCATGCCCAAAGGACAGCTTTCCTCTTCCCAAGATCGATCAGATGATTGACGCCACTGCTGGCCATGACAGAATGAGCTTTCTCGACGCCTACAGAGGCTACCACCAGATTCTGATGTATGAGCCAGACGAGCAGAAAACTGCCTTCATAACCCCTCGCGACACTTACTGCTATAAGGTGATGCCCTTTGGACTGAAGAATGCGGGGGCAACCTATCAACGCCTCGTCACCAAAATGTTCAAGGCTCGGCTCGGCAAGACAGTTGAAGTCTACTTTGACGACATGGTCGTCAAGTCCAAGCAATCAAGCGACCATCTGGCGGATCTGGCCCAAGTCTTCAGCATCCTCCGTGAATTCAAGCTCAAATTGAATGCTTCCAAGTGCGCTTTCGGCGTAGCTTCTGACAAGTTCCTCGGAAGCCTAGTGACGAAGAGGGAGATAGAGGCCAACCCGGATCAGATTACTGCAATCCTGGGCATTCAGAGCCCATCCACTCCAAAGGAGGTCCAGAAGCTTACAGGCATGGCTACAGCACTCAATCACTTTATCAGCAGATCATCAGATAAGTGCCGGCCTTTCTTTCAGCTACTGAAAAAGAATTTTAAGTTTCAGTGGACCCCTGAGTGCGACCAAGCATTGGAAGCACTCAAAACCTATCTGTCTTCACCACCTTTACTCTCTACTCCAACTCAGGGAGAGATTTTGTATTTATATCTTGCAGTCTCGGATCATGCAGTGAGCTCCGTCCTCATCAGAGAGGACGATGGAGTCCAAAAACCAATCTACTATACGAGCAAGATCCTGCTTGATGCTGAGACCAGATACCTTTTGCTAGAGAAGCTTGCGTTGGCACTCGTCAGTGCCTCTGGCAAGCTCTCCCATTATTTTCAATCCCACACTATTGTGGTCATCACGAAGCATCCGCTCCGATCTATCTCCAAGAAAGCTGACTTTTCAGGGCGAATATCAAAGTGGGCAGTCGAACTGGGGCAATATGACATCCAGTACCGTCCCAGGACTGCGATCAAAGCCCAAATCCTGACAGACTTCATTGTAGAGTTCGTCTCCCCGAGCTCGGCTTCGACCCAGCCCGGCACCGAACTCGGGGGCATAGGGCATGAGCGTGAAGTCACCAAGGTCGAACAATTTTCTCAGAACCAGGTTCCTGTCTTGGCATGAAAGGTCTTTGTCGACGGTTCGTCCACCTCCAAGAGAGCTGGCGCCGGCATTGTTCTCCAATCGCCAGAGGGACTGGTCATAGAGCAAGCCTTCACCTTGGACTTCAAAGCGACGAACAATGAAGCCGAGTATGAAGCTCTGATAGCAGGGCTGAATAGCTCCCAAATCATCGGCGCCCAGCAATTGGTGGTCTTCAGTGATTCACAACTGGTAACTAGCCAACTCACTGGAGACTACCAAGCTAGGGACGATAGGATGGCGGCCTACTTAGCCCTCGCAAAGAAACTGCTCTCTGACTTTCAGACAGCCGAGGTCAGGCAAATCTCCAGAGATTCCAATACGCATGCTGACGCACTTGTAAACCTGGTCTCCACTGTCGAAGAGGGGAAGAAAAGAACCGTTGAGGTCGGATCGATATCAAGATCAAGCCTAGAGCTCCACTCATCTCGGTAGGTCCTGTGCGCTAATCTCTGCCCGAGCTGGATGGATCCAATCATCTCTTACCTAAAGGATGACCAGCTCCCCGAAGATAAAAATGAAGCCCACCGAATCAGACTCAAGGCAGCCCATTTCTGGCTATCTCCTGAAGGCAAACTATATACAAAATCCTTCACGGGTCCCTACCTCTAATGCGTCCATCCGAGCAAGGTGGACGATTTTCTGTATGAGATCCACGAAGGAATCTGCGGCAGTCACATCGGAGGGCGGTCATTGGCCTACAGAGCAATAGGTCAAGGTTACTGGTGGCCGTATATGTAGAAGGATGCTCAGGTATATGCCAGAAAATGCGAAAAATGTCAGAAGTTCTCCTATTCTCTTCACCAGCCAGTGCAAGACCTGAGTCCCCTCTCTAGTCCATGGCCCTTCCCTCAATGGGGGCTGGACATCATGGGACCTCGTCACCGAGCTCCAGGGAACAAGAGGTGGCGGATAGTCGCTACAGATTACTTCACGAAGTGGGTAGAAGCTGAGCCGCTGTCCACCATCACTGAAAAGGACTCCAAGAACTTCGTGTGGAAAAACATCATAAGTACTCCTGGACGGCCTGAAGAAGCGATTGGTCAAAGCAAAAGGGAGATGGGTAGAAGAGCTTCCCAGCGTGCTGTGGGCATACAGGACAACTCCGAGACGATCCACCTCAACAACACCCTTCTCGTTAGCCTATGGGATGGAGGCGATCATTCCCTTTGAAATTGGCATCCTTACCCTGAGATCAGAACTTGTCGACCAAGGCCGAAACGAGATGAACGTGGCAATGGAGCTGGACCTAGCTGATGAGCGCCGAGATGCAGCGGCCATATGACTGGCCAACTATCAGCAACGGCTAGCCAGAGGATACAATGAAAAAGTCAGAGAAAGAAGCTTCTCAGTAGGAGAACTGGTGCGGAAAAAGACCCTGCCAGCTGACAGAGACCGAAATGAAGGCAAACTGGCCCCAAACTGGCATGGCCCGTTCAGGGTGGTTTCGTTGGCAGGACGATCCTCTTACAAGCTTGAAGACTTGGAAGGCAGGCAGTTGCCGAGACCATGGAACGCATCTCACTTGAAGAAATTTTATTTCTAAGATGTAATAAAAGTTCTATGATCAATGAAAGCAGCATTTGCCCTATCACCAATCTGTGTCATCTTATTTGAGTTCGGCAACTCCGGGTTCATACACCCGGGGATTGACTTCGGATTCGTACATCCAATCTTCGCTAAAACTCTGCGTTCACGCGCCCATGGATTGACTTAGGATTTATACATCCAGTCGCTCCTAAAACCCTGGGTTGATACACCTTGGGAAGACTTCGGATCCATACATCCAGCCTTCCCTAAATTTTGGGTTCACGTGCCCATGGACTGACTTAGGATTTATACATCCAGTCGCTCCTAAAACCCTGGGTTGATACACCTTGGGAAGACTTCGGATTCATACATCCAGCCTTCCCTAAATGTTGGGTTCACGTGCCCATGGACTGACTTAGGATTTATACATCCAGTCGCTCCTAAAACACTGAGTTGATACACCTTGGGAAGACTTCGGATTCATACATCCAGCCTTCCCTAAATTTTGGGTTCACGCGCCCATGGACTGACTTAGGATCTATGCATCCAGTCGCTCCTAAAACCCCTGGGTTTATGTACCCTGGGACTGACTTCGGATTTATACATCCAGTCTTCCCTAAAACTATGGGTTCATACACCCCCGAGATCGATCTCGGACTCAGGCTCGCACAGCCGAAATCCTCGAGACTCTGGGCTCATCTCAGGCAATAACAGTTCCCCTCGGCCAATGATAACCCATCTCGGCCAATGATAGTCAAGAAAAGAAAAAAGCAGTGCAGGCACGAAAGTGCAGAAAAGCAGCACAAAAATACAAAGAAAAGCAAAAAAGGAATGCAGAAATGCAGAAACACTATACACAGTTCATCCGATAAAAAACTTTGTTTTTTATTTTTTATTGAATGTAATTTCGTTATTACAAGGATTACAGAAAAGAAAAAACGGAATACAGTAATGAGGCTCGCAGTGATCTGAAAACAGAAAATGAAGGCTGCTTGGAGGTCTTGATCTTCATCGTCCCGCTGCCTGGAGGTCTTGACATCCCACACAAGGGTCTGCGGCATGATTCCACATAGGGACCGGCATGATCAGAACAAGACCCTCAAACGCCAGGAGCGCCACCAACTCCCGGCTTGAGAGAATTATCACCTCCCAGCCACATAGGCAGGAGTTGATCTCCACAGACGCATCGGCGGGAGTTGGCCGTGGGCCCGCGTTCAGAGAGCGCGTAGTCCACAAGGATCATCTTCAGAGAGCGCGCAGACCACGAAGAACAGCCCCTCCCGGAGGAATCTGTCTTCTGTCACAAGAGGTCCGTCCGGGGCAGAGGTTCCTAAAGTTCTACAGACTACCAGACTGACGGACAGAAAGATACAGGTCCTCATGGTAACGGCAGAATAAAGGGCCAGGGTTCTTTTCTCTCCCATAACAGGCTTGCTGCCTCTATTTATAAGGAGAAGAATAGTCCAATCTTCGAGAGAGTTTATGAGGCAAGGTCTCCCATGCCCTACGTGGAACGCACATTTTTTAATAATAAGATGACTAGCGGTTCCGATGGTGACACGTGGAGCCATCTACTCGTTTTCCTCATTGGCCGTACCGCTGCACTTATTGCTATTCATGGGCCTCAGAATGCGGAGTATCAACGCAGAAAACTGTGAAAGCCGTTCAGTTTTCTCTCCAACTTAAGATTCACATGTCAC
Source organism: Litsea cubeba (assembly GCA_012931725.1). Lineage (NCBI taxonomy): Eukaryota > Viridiplantae > Streptophyta > Magnoliopsida > Laurales > Lauraceae > Litsea > Litsea cubeba. The sequence continues at coordinate 10,059,968 of CM022951.1, forward strand.
GTTGCATTAAAGCATTCAGCCGGACTCAAGCACGAAGGAGCCGAACTCAAAAAGACAAAAGAAAGAGAAACCGCAAGTGAAGAAGCTCTGCTTATCATTGAAAGTAAGGGGAGATACATGCGAGTTGACACTACATTCCAAAAGAAGAAACAGAAAAATTACAAGTATAAAAGCAGGAAAAATACAAGATAACTACAGTGGCTTCGGCGACTCCACCAGCATGATCACCGTCTCTGATGAACCGGCAGCCTCGGCGACGACCACTGCCTTATCTGGCGCGTCACCCACAGGAGGGGCAGAGGGAGCGTCGCCCGTAGACGACACGGCCGGAACGTCACCAACTGGGAGAGTCATCGGAGCATCGTTCGGAACAGGGCCAGCTACGGGAGCGTCCACTGGGGCATCCTCAGTCAGCGGAGCAGGACTCGGCTCGGGCTCTGGGTCGGAATACTTTGGCAGATCCTGATAGATATGGTGGTCTTCAGTAACCCCCGCTCGTCTCAAAGTTGCCAGACACCCCTACTCGAACAAGATAGAGGTGATCTCCTCCACCTGCCTCTCGTATTCCTCCGTAGCCTGGTCCACTCCCTTCTGAAAGGAAGATTGGGCCTTGGCCTGCTGCGAGGACTTGAGGTCAGCAATCTCCTTCTCCAGCCGCTCAACTTCGGCGTGCCTAGCCTTTAGCTTGGCAATTTCCTTTTTCAGCTTCTCCGCTTCGGCACGACCAGCGAGCACTTCGCCACGCTGCCTCGCTGACTCAGACGCCCAGTCGGCCTTCACTCTGGCCAGCTCTGTCTCCAATTCGGCAATCTTCTTCGTCTTCGTCCAGATTTTGCCCTCCAACTGATGGGTTGCCGACGTGAGATCGGTGACGCTGGGCAGCGCCACACCTAGCTGCGCAGTCACCTCGGCACTGCTCCTCTTCAGCTCTCCCAACTCTTTCATCAGTTTTTCCCTCTCGGACTCCAGTTGGGTGATCTTGAAAACGTTCTTGTCGCTCCTGTCCATTACTGTCTGGAGCCTCTGCGCGTTCTGCAGAAGAAAGTAAGTCAGACAGGAGCAATCGAAGTGAAATACATCAAAAAGAACATCAAGGGTACCTACCAGAAGAGAAGCCTGAATCGCCGACCCCAGCAGACTCTCATTATTGTACTTCGCATGCGCCTCCATGTCACACGGAAGAGCACAGGCTTTAACAAGAGCCCCGATGACGAGACAGTTCCCATGCACCCGGTCCTCCACGTTCAAAGGCTTCCCGGGCTGGGTCTCCAGTCTAGGCCTCCACGCCGCCGGGGCAGCACGAGGTCCGGAGGCCGATCCGGACCCTTGCCCTACCATGACACTAAGGTCACGAGCCGTCTCAGCAGCCGTCCTGCTCGCTGGCGCACTTTTTCCAGGAGGTGCCCTGCCTCCAGAGTTGGGCGCAGGCATATTATCTTTATGAGCCTGCTCGGCCCCCATTTCTTTCTCCCCCGCCTTGGACTTCTTCCTCGGCGGAGACCCGTCCCTCGGCTGATCTGGTGAGTGCCTCCGCACTCCTTCGATCGGAGCAGCAGCTGGGGAGGCAAAGAAAATCGGAAGAGAAAATAGAGAAAGAAGAACGGAGGAGGCAACCCTATTTATAGGGGAAGGGAGCCCTCTTTGGGCACCATCCATGAATTTGAAATGACAGACTTCGCGATACGCGCCTGTCTCATCACTTTGATGGCATGATCAGTGAGGAAGCACCACGTGTGACCGCCGGTTCTTTTCCCGGGGCGGACAGGATACAACATTTATTGCCTCGGAGAAGTTGAAGCGGCGCCCAGTAATGATCGCAGTATCTCCAGACGGATTCTCTAGCTTCTGACCCCTAACGACTAGGGCGCTTAAGAAGTCACAAGCTAAGGGGCAATTGTGTGGGGAGATTTTCAAAGCTCCAGGATTATGCTAATCACGGCTATAAGAATAGGATTAAGCACTCCCACGTGGCACGCAGACTCACCTCGGCTGCCGAGATAGAGGCCTCAGCCGAAACCAGACAGACTTCGGCTGCTAGCGCAGAGCTCGGCTACCAAAGGTCCATTTCGGCTAAAGAGCTTGACCTCGGCCAAAGGAGTCGGGGACCCCGGCCGAAGGAGCCGGGGCGGAAGTCGAAGCAAAGAAGAATCCCCGCTCGCGCCCTACGCCCGCCACGTCATCAGATACGTGGCAGAGTAGGGGTACGAGCCAGTGGGACAGATGCGACATCAGCCGTCCACAATCTTCGCCAGATCGCCGACAGGGCGGCATCAAGCGGCTGTAGCCACATCGGTGCAAGGCCCGAGGATGGATCCCATGGGACCTCTACCGCCAAAGGCCTCTAACAGGATCTGGCCAACATGACATTCATTAAATGCAATGTGGGCTGATCCGACTGGCATTTATTACTTTGTGGGCTGAAGTGGACCGCATTTATTACTTTGTGGGCTGATAAGGACTTCCCCATCAAATCGTGGGACCCACTCCAAAATATCATCCAAAATGTCCTCAAGAGCCCTCTATAAATAGGGCCTCATTTCACATGCAGGGTACGCGACCCATACTTGTATTCACTACTAAAAAAATGGCTTGTTGTGTCGGTTTTTAAGTGACACAACAAGTCTGATGTGTCGGGTTTTTTAGATTGGCAAAGTGACACAAGTAGTGGTGACACAACAGATTTTAGTAAAACCGACACAACAGATATAGCACTTGTGTCGGTTTGTAAGTATAAACCGACACAACAGGTATACTACTTGTGTCGGTTTTTAGCATTTCACATATGGAAATTTGTTTTGTCAAAGCACAAACCGACACAACAGGTATAGCACTTGTGTCGGTTTGTAAGTAGAAACTGACACAACGGGTATAGCACTTGTGTCGGTTTGTAAGTATAAGCTGACACAACGGGTATAGCACTTGTGTCGGTTTGTAAGTATAAACTGACACAACAGGTATAGCACTTGTGTCGGTTTTAGACACAACGGGTATAGCACTTGTGTCGGTTTGTAAGTATAAACTGACACAACGGGTATAGCGATTTGGTCGGTTTTTTTTTAAACTGTACAAAATTGGATCTCCTCTTGTGTCACTTTTAATAGATCACCTGTTTCGAAAAAATAATGTACATATATATATATATGAACATCAATTGACCTGTATAGAAGCATTGCCATCCACAACAATCTCAAAAACAATTTCATTTCATTACTAAATAATTCCATTATCCAACTATCCAAAATATAATCTCAAACATTTACAAAACCCACAAAAAAAAAAAAAAACTAATTAGCCTGCTAGTCTAACACCATGCGAGAAAATGATTTCACGTTTAGCTTTTATCCATTCATCTTCAAAAGCCACAAAATGATTTCCCGTCATAGCCGCGTTCTATTAAGTTCAATCTACAAAAAAAGAAAAAACAAAACAAAACAAATAGTTAGGATTCAATATATCGTAAAACGATAAAATTCATTATATAGTACAAAATGCAAATACGCTACATTTCATCAGTTTGGGAATTACTTTAAAATTGTAATACGCTACATTTCATCAGTTTGACATGACATTATTTATTTATTTATTTGTTCAGGTAAATACTTTCAGGTCTTCTCTCTTCTCTCTCTCTCTCTCTCTCTCTCTCTCTCTCTCCCTCTCCATCAGCTGCTCCTCCCTGCTGCTGATGAGGGGTGCCTAACCACTTCTGTACCAGTGGATTTGAGATGCGCAGCATGCGCATACTGTCGGGTCTTCTAGTTTCTTTTCAAGTCATTCGTACATTCCTTTTTCCTTGTATATCCTTCAGTGGTTCTCTGCATGCTTTCCCAGTATTTCATCTTGGCTACTTGACACCCTATCATTTCTTTTTTACAGTACTAGGCATATTTCTAACTGCTGTCTTATAAAATTACCTGTTCAATCAAAATGGCACTCAAATGTTATTTCATTGACCTTACATTTTGCAGCCACATGGCTAGCAATCAGCTAGGTTTTGAGTTCCTTTAAGCTTGGACTTGGAAATGGTGGGGCCAAGGTCAAATGGGTTAACAAATCTGGTCTCAAGCTGACCTTTGTGCAATAAAGCTCACAGTGTGATTTCAAGTCATATATTACTAACTAATGCCCCTACTTGTTATTGCAATTCATAGATATATATATTACTAGCTAATGCCCCTGCTTGTTAATGCCATTCATAGATAGATATTACTAACTCATGTCCATTAGTTTTTACTTGATTAGACGCCATTGCACCCTGTAGGCTCTTACCATACATTGTCTTTTAACCACCACCACCTCCTAATCATCATGGAAGCATTTTAGAGAGGAAAAAAAAATATATTCAAAGTGGGAAGTGGCAATGATACACAAAGGCTAGTAGCAAAAGGGTTTAAGCAATCTTATGGCATTATTCTCTGGTAGACTACAAAAGACTTTGCATGGGCTGAAGCACTCACCAAGAGCATGGTTCAGAAGTTTTCAATGTAGTAGAATCATAGTTCTAATTAATTTAAGCCAATAGAGCCCAGATAATACATTACCCAAATAGCCATGATGCTCTACGTGATAAATACGTCGATAGCCTCAATGAAGTCTTGGCGAAGTACATTAATTTCCCGGGTCGTGTATTTGTCCAAGCTAGCCAACTCCATCACCTAAGTGAGTCGAGAAAAAAGTCGATCATGAAATTTTTTCTATATCATATTTTATTGTGTATATTGATGTGATGTATTAAAGAACATGGTAACTCTATTCACCTTCTTTTTTATTGGTAGACCAGCATCCTTGATCAAGTGCAGCATAAAGAGCATCACATAGTAACCACAATCTTCAACTCCCTTTTGTTGTGGGCACTTCACAAAAGAATATAAAACAATCAATTACATATATTCAACCAATAACAAAGATACACATTGCACCTTTAGAGGAAAATAGTAGTTTACCTTCACATAGTTCCAATTTGGAATTGGATTGTTCTTTCTCTTTCCATGAGAGAAGTTTACTGCTTTGATTGCACTAACAAATTCAAGATTTTTGCAATAAGAACGAAAAAAACATTGTCAGCTCTGCTTGTAACTTATTTAAACACAACACATAATTTTCAATTCCCACTCTTCAACCCTACAAGAGGTGGCACTCACTTCTTATTGCATATCATAATTCATAAAATAAAAAAGAGACGGATATACATTATTGATATACACATATGTGCCGTGTACTGACCATAAGTGCAAAGAGTAAATAATCAACGACACAGTTGATTACCACTTTTGATCTATAATTATCACCTCCCAAACATTTGAATCAGATGGAGATATTGAACGCTCATTGGCCAGGCCAAATATCGTCCAGCAGGGACATTTATTAGTTTTTTGGGCCTAACTTTTAAGCCTGTATCCACCTTTGTGTTAGATATTGGCCAAGAGGCACAGCCCATTAAGGGCTCATAGTAGTAAAAATGGAACCCAAATTGAGCCCAATGCCAGCCCACCATAACTCTTTGTCCAATTTCATTTCATGGTTTCTGTTTCTCTACTAAAAAATGAAATGCAGGAAATGAGCTTTTTCACATTTTACTCTTTGAAGAAACCTCAATGCTACTTAATTTCTGAAGTTATAAAAAGAGAAGTACATTTTCATGAAATGAAGCACCTAACAAAGCATTAGGATTTGTCCACGTTAAACAATGCAAGTTCTAACTGGGCCTTTACATATCACCTTCAGTACTGACCAACGATCATAGGTGGAACTACCATTCCAATGTAGACCGATTCAAATTTTTCCACAAATTGATTCATTGTATTGAACCAATACATGGTTCACCCACACTGTTCATTTCACAAAATGTCCCTGCAATGTTTCTCATTTCCTGAGACTTGGCTCAAGATAGGCTGAAATAAAATCAGGAAAATGAATTGATAAAATGAAAGTTACTTTGTACATGTAAGAATAGCAACAGAAAGTTAGAAAGAGAAATAATTTTGCAACTCCCAATAGTAATAGATTTTCTCAATTTTAAAAGTATAAAAAGGAAAAATATCCTTCATTTGTAGATCTAGTTTTGAACTGCCACAGTATTGAGAAAACACTGCCAATAGTATGTCAAACCCCATGCTAGATATTTGTTCTGTATGTTTCTAGTTATGAACTGCTCAATTGATCTATAACAGAGGAACTTCCAGAAGCTATGAAAAAACAAGTTTGAATATAACCATCAAGACAATGAATCTTTGTTTCACGGATATAGATTTTAATTTTAGGTTTGTTATTGCTTTCATAGTGATTATTAGTGGTTGGAAAATTTAATCTAATCTAAGAGCAATTATATCATGTTCAGCTAGAGATATGCGTGTTAGTCGGAACCTGAGCTTGCACATATAGACCCTACGTGCTGGCAATCTACAACGTTGATACAAGAGGTCCATCATGCATAGTCAATGACTATAAATTTAGACGATCAAATATTTAATCTACGACCACTTTACTTCAATAGTGTTCTGTTCTTGTTTTTGCTTTTTCTGAACAGCATATTTGCAGCCCATTAATAGTATCATATGATTCTTTTTTGGTTTATTGCTTAAGAAAAAATTGCATGATCTTCAGCTGATAAACTTTCTCTAAATCACTTGATTTGCGTTCTTACTGATTGACATTGATGAAGCAAGTGGTAAGTGGATTAGGCACAGAAATACCCTCTCCTAATGGAAGGCCCATTCGTGGAGCCATACAAACAGATGCTTCCATTAATGCTGGTGAGGATTACATATATACCTGATCACATGCAACTCTTATGCTATGCAAGTGTCCTTCATTTGTTATTCTGTACATCTGAAAAATCACCCTGTTGCCCTTTTTTTTTTTTTTCCTTTTCAGACGGCTATATTTCTACCATTTTTCTCCCTTTACTAGCTGTTTATCCCCAATCTAGCTTCCTTTCCAGTTTCCATTGCTATATATATATATATATATTTATATATATATATACTTATTTTTTCACTTTATATGGGTTCCTGACCATATTTCTTCCTTTATGTATTCTGTTTTATTGTATTCTTGGGGGTCCTTTCTTGTTAGTTACTTGGAGAAGGTAAAATGCTCTTATACCTTCATTTTACTTTCTCTGGTGTTGTAGTTGTCTCTTTCTTCCTCTCATCAACAAAATTAATAGCTACTGATAAAAAATAAAAAGAAGCTTACTTAAATTGCTATTTAGTATTTTTCATTAAAGAAGAGATTATTTGATTGTCATTTTTGAAGAATTAACATTTGATTCTTCATTTTTAACTACTTATAGATATACTTAGTAGTATAATTCCTAGGAATTCATTGCACTAAACAAACAGGCGCCTAGTGTTCAAGTCAATATTGTTGGGGAAAGTGGCACAACAGAAAAGACCTGTGATCGACAGTCTACCATGATATGCAATAGGGAGTACGTTGATTAATTATTGTTCATAGGCTAATTGCAGATTATACATTAACCAGAGTATGTGTGGCCTTTTCCTTTGACCATCCCAACTCACAGAATCCTACTATGATATACACTAATCTTCATAGAAATTCAGAACTCATAACAGTTTATTATTTTAGTAGTTAATTCATATCCTGTGATAACCTCACTTTGGGATCAGTCATGCCAAACCCCAAATAATAAATGCAGTCATCAAATAGCGCTAAACTCCAACTGTTTAATGTAAATTCACCCATACACCTTCAGTCAGCACCAAGTTCAACTACTACATGTGGCCAACAAGGTAGCATCTAAGTATGGCACTTCCAAAACCCAATCCCACAGTCGACCAAGGATTCCCAAGCCCTACACCTCTCAACTATGGGTTTTGAACTAGCCCAAATACACAACCGGTCATGGATTTGGTCTTATTACCTCAGTCGGCCATGATTTCAGTCCCACAATTATTAATTCAATCAGGAAAAAAAATGACATTCCATCTACATAAATCTAGAGAAAAGTTGAAATCTGTGTAGTTCTTGCCAATAGAGAAACTCCACTATTTTGAGTGACTCGTGAAGCATCACGAGCCTTTGTCGAAAAACGGTGACCATTAACGACAAAGGTAGAATATTTTAAAACATGTGCCAAAGGACCTTTAGATATCCAGTTTAAGGCGCTTGACACCTTATTCTCAGGCTTAAGCCGCTCCTCCAACACCTGATTGTTTTAAAATAAAAGTTAGTCGTACTAATAGTTTATTATGCTGAAAAGACGCTAAGTCGGTGATTTACCCTGTCTTTAAACCAACTACTAAATGTACGATTGTGTTCGTCTTGCAACAATGTCGGTTTTCTTGACTTGCGGGGATCTTGTTTCTTTAGATAGGTCATATGTTCCCTGTCATGTTTCCAATAGAAATCATTTTGTCAGCCAAATATATACAAGACACATAGGATTGATTTGAAATGTGAAACAACTAAATGGTCCTACTTACTCGATGTAAGGAAGAACATCTTTTGTGTTTTGCAACACATAGTTATGTGCTTGCTCTAAAGCTTTTCTATCAACTGGAACTAGATCACCGCCAGGTGGAGCCTTTTCATATAACACCATATCAGCAGGAATTTTTTCACCGGAAGGAGGAATCCCAATTCCCAACAACTCGGGTAAGAACTCACTACAAAATTCAATTGCTTCCTCTGCAATATAATTTTCTGCCATGCAAGCTTCTGGTCGGGTTGGATTTCTTACATAACTCTTTAAGACCTTCATATACCTAAAACAATATGAAAGGATAACTTGGATTTTAACCATAATAAACTTTTTTTTTAAATTGTAATGAAGCCATTAACAATCAAAATAAATTATTCATCATACCTCTCAAATGCGTACATCCATCGGAAGAAAACCGGACCACAAAGCTCAACCTCTCTGACAAGATGCACCGTTAAATGAATCATAATGTCAAAGAATGATGGTGGAAAATACTTTTCCAACAAGCATAATGTGATCACTATATCATTCTGGATTCCAGGCAACCTTTCCACATCTATTACTTTCGCACAAATAGCTTTGAAGAAGGAACACAACCTCAAAATGGCATATCTCACATGTTTTGGCAGCACAGACCGTATTGCAACAGGAAGCAATTGTTGCATCAACAAGTGACAATCGTGCGACTTGAGACCATGCAATTTTAGGTCTTGCATTGAAACAAGTGGCTTAAAATTTGAAGAGTATCCTTCTGGGACTTTCAGCTCGTGTAATGTTTTGCACAATCTCACTTTCTCGGCTCTAGATAATGTGTAGCACGCTGGTGGTAAGAACGTCCTCTTCTCCCCAATCTTTGGAGCCAATTCGTTCCTTAAACCCATCTCCTCTAGATCAAGACGACTATTAAGATTGTCTTTTGTTTTATTTGGCACGTTTAGCAAAGTGCTAATGATGCTATCACAAACATTTTTCTCAATGTGCATGACATCCAAGTTATGGACTAAAAGCAAATACGGCCAGTAATCAAGATCAAAAAATTTTGACTTTTTATTCCAACATTTGGTGGCATTGCTTTCATCATCTTCTTCCAATGACTTCTTTGATGTTCCCACTGATTTTTTCTGTTTTCCCCATGTGAAATTGATCCCTTCAACTTTCCTTTTAATTTCCTCACCAGATAATATTTTTGGTTCAATCCGAAGCTCTTTCTCACCGTTGAAGGCCTTTTGTTGTCTACGATAAGGATGATACCGCGGAAGAAATCTTCTAGTGGCTTGGTATATATTTTTCCTTGAGTGTTTCAGCCTATAAGAAGATGTGTCTTCGCCGCACCTTGGACATGCATAGTAGCCTTTAGTAGTGCACCCTGAAAGATTGCCAAGTGCTGGAAAATCGCTAATTGTCCATAGCAATACAGCTTTCAACAAAAAGGGTTCTCGCTTGTAGGCATCATAAAGCATAACTCCTTCCCTCCACAAGGTAACTAAGTCCTCAATCAAGGGTGCCAAGTATACATCAATCTCTTTCCCAGGTTGTTTCGGACCAGGAATCAACATTGTCAACATCATAAACTTTCGCTTCATGCACAACCAAGGTGGGAGGTTGTATGTGACCAACATTACCGGCCACAAGCTATATTTACTACTGAGAGAGTTGAATGGGTTGACCCCATCAGCTGAAAGTGCTAGACGAAGGTTTCTTGACTCACTTGCGAACTCTGGCCACCTATTTTCTACCTCCTTCCATGCTTTAGAGTCAGCTGGGTGACGCAATTTATCATCGATTACTCTTTCGTTGGCATGCCATGTTAGTGACTTTGCTGTCTCCTCGGACTTAAACATTCTTTCAAATCTTGCAATTGGTGGAAAGTACCACATAACTTTTGCGGGTACGCCACTACACTGGTCTGTCTTACTTTTGTTTTCCTTGTATCTTGACACTCCACAAGTAGGGCACTCAGTTAGGTTCTTGAAATCATCACCTCTGTAGAGTATACAATCGTTGGGACACGCATGTATTTTCTGGTATTTCATACCATAAAGTGACAATGTCTTCCTAACTTCACGCATGTTTGAAGGCAACACATTATCTTTCAAGGGAAACATCTCCTGTAACACTTTCAACAAATTCGTAAAACTTGTGTCAGACCAACCACCCTTTGCTTTTATATTAAACAATGTAACCACTGCTGATAGCTTTGTAAACTTCGGGCTGCCTTCGTACAGAGGTGTCTCTGCGTCTTCAAGCAACTCTTTAAACTTCTCAGGATTAGCCTCGAATTGTTCTTCTGTTGTACGTACCATTCGTTTCATGGGTACCGCATCATCTGGAGTCTCCATCTCATGATATTGGTTGTCATTGGAATATGCAGGAACACTGGGCTCAGCAAAATTAGAAGATCTTTCCCCGTGAAATCTCCATGTCGTATAGGTTGTGTCAATACCATGATGGACAAGATGAGATCTAACTTCTCTCTTTGTTAACTCGCGAAGATTTCCACAATTTTTGCATGGGCAGCGTAAGAAACTATCCTCATCCTTTCCAATACTGATCAAAGTTTCTACCCCATTATTGTATTCCCTAGTCAGCCTATCCTTTGACATCCAAGACTTGTCCATTTTGAAAGGAAATAAATAATTTCGCAAAACAATGGAACAGTAACACTCTACTGCAACAATTAAAAAAAAATAAACACATGATTCAAGGGATGAACTACAACCAGGTGAAAAAATAAACAGACAAAATTACTTACTTGCATGTTGTCATCGAGTATTTAAGTCCGATTAAAAAGTAAACAGGCAATATTAATCTTTGTCCAATTCAACACTTAAAACTCTTGATTACTAATACACTTGAAGATTTTCAATGGTAAGACAATAACATTTCTCTAGTATTCAGATTCCACCTACAATAATGCCCAAAAACAAACCATTCGGCATGCTAGAAAACTACTTGAGTATCTATAGAAGTGTAGAAAAAAAATGCCATCCTGCAGTTGCAATCTATAATTCTTAATGACATCAAAATGACAAATGGGATCACAGTCTATACTAATGCCTTAAGACATCTCTTGTTGACCTGTAACTGGTGGCGCCAGGTCATATATTTAGCTATATGTACAATTCTTTAAGAATGAATTTTCATTCTTGTTATATCAAAGAAATTAATACTAGCCTTACTACTTTAATCAACCAACTAAGGCTATGAACTAAGGCTACTTAACATGCAATTTGAATAAACCCAACCTATAACTCAACTGTCCAAAACAAAATAAACCATCAGAGAAAAAAAAAACTAACCTTTATCAGCAAAGCCGAGAGTTTGGAAGATGAAAGCTTGAGGTTTTGGCGTCGAAGACGAGAAGAGAGAGGGAGTAGCAGGAAGAAACGAGAGGAGAGGGAGATGAAAGCTTGAGATTTTTTTTCCTTTCGGTGGGAGAGGGATAGAGAAATAAAGAAACAGAGAACGGAATGGTGAAATGGGTGAGATGGGAGGGGGAGAAATGAGATGAGATGAAGAAATGGGAGGGGGTAATTTTCGTTGGCAGGGAGATGAGTGAGGGACAGAGAAAACAGAGAAAGAAATAGAGAAACAGGGAAGGAAAGGAAGAATGGAAAAATGGGGAAATAAAGAGAGATGGAGTGGGCTGGGTTCGCCGGAGATGAGGAAGCTCGGCGGCAGCGCAGGTGGGTTCGGCGGCAACGGTGATGGCGTCGGGACAGTGAGGTAATTTTCGTTGGCAGGGAGATGAGTGAGGGAGAGAGAAAACAGAGAAAGAAATAGAGAAACAGGGAAGGAAAGGAAGAAAGGAAAAATGGGGAAATAGAGAGAGATGGACTGGGCTGGGTCCGCCGGAGATGAGGAAGCTCGGCGGCAACGCAGGTGGGTCCGGCGGCAGCGGTGATGGCGTCGGGACAGTGGGGTATTGAGTGAGGTGAGATGAGGGAGAAGAGAAAAGGGGAAAAACAGAGAGAGGTGGGGCGGCAGTGACCTGGGCAGAGGGAGATGAGATGAGAGAGTGGAGAAGGGAAAAGAGAAGGAGATCTTGGTGGTGGTGGTGATCACCGGCGTGCTCGGACTCCGGCGGCAGCGACGCGGTGAGGAGAGGGAGAATGAGAGAGAGAGAGAGATGAGAGAGAGAGAGAGAGATGAGCGGCAAATGAGATGAGAGAGGGGTTCTGTTGTGGGGAATAAGATCAGGGGTTGGGGTTCTGTTGTGGGGAATGAGATCAGGGGTTGGGTGGGGAATGAGATGAGAGAGGGGTTGGGGTTCTGTTGTGGGGAATGAGATGAGAGAGGGGTTGGGGTTCTGTTGTGGGGAATGAGATGAGAGAGAGCGGGAACAAGAGTGATGTAATGAAGAATGGAGCCAAAGTTCCTGCTTGGCGCCAAATTAATTTGGCAGATGAGATTTTTTAAGCATGAAGTTTGATGTGTCGGTATGATGAATTATATAAAAATATTATACTTAAATTTTAACCCAGCCGACACAACAGCTTGTGTTGTAGTGTCGGTTTAGTAGAACTGACACAACTCAAAACTCAGTTGTGTCTCTTTCCAATGAAGTGACACAACAAACCTGATATTAATACATAAATAACTTAAACTGACACAAAAAGTTTGTTGTGTCGGTTTTCCACATACCCGACACACCAAAAACCGACACAACAAGCCATTTTTTTAGTAGTGCGTAAGTCGTTACTCTGCCTCTCTTCTTCCTCTCCTTCCTCTGTTCCAGTTTATACACTGACTTTGGCATCAGAGAGCCTTGCGCCGCCCAGGCCAGGGTCCTCTGACTGTGTCTTCTTCCCTTTCAGGTTTTAAGGCAACAGATCATCTTCTTCTATTTGGATATTCTATTTGGATAAGTCCTATCAGGCACCCCTATTATTGTGAGTCCTAGTTTTCTGCACTTACAGGGTTGAACCTTCTAACTGGCTTGAAACAGATCCTGACCTCATGGAAATCTGTGGACGACGTGGCACCTGGAGAATACTCATTGGGTATCGATCCTGCAGACAGTACATTTTAATGAAGGGCTCTGATCCCATCTGGCGAAGTGGGCCATGGAATGGTGAGAGATTAAGTGGGGTTCCACTAATGAATCGTGACGCCGATGCAGATAGCTGGATCTACGTTGCCCACGACGATGAGATTTACTTGACATTCAAATACAACAGCTCCATAACCATGGCATCTGTTTTACACCATTCGGGTTTATTGAATAGGATGACGTGGAATGACAAGAACCGTCGATGGAATCAGATATGGTTGGCCACCCAAGACAGATGCGATGGATATGCAACTTGTGGGGCATATGGAAGATGCGACTCTAGTCGTGTAGTAGAGTGCAAGTGTTTGAGAGGGTTTGAGCCAATGACAAATAGTGATCGGAACTTGAGAGGATGTTGGAGAAAGAGGCTTTTGGATTGTGGTGGGAAAGGAGATGGGTTCTTAAGATTGGCAAATGTTTGAGCCTGGAAGGGTGCAAGGAGGAGTGCTTGAAGAACTGTTCTTGCACAGCTTATGGCAGTGTTGATATCAGAGAAGGAGGTCATGGTTGTTTGATGTGGGATGGCGATTTGGTCGATCTTAGGGTGAATTCTGATGTAGGGCAACATTTATACACACGTGTGGCTGATTCTGAACTGGGTAAGCAAATGTCTTGATTAATTTAAATATCATCTGATATACTTGCCTTTTATCTTTTATTTTATTTTTTACAAAAAGGCTCGTACATTTTTATGAAACCTCGTAAAGGCTCCAGTATTTTTTGTTTTTATTAAAATTCACTTTGACTGTCAGTCAAAGTATGCAATTGGTAATGGTTTTCTTTCTCCCTCTATTTTTTTAACCTTTGTTGGATTTACCTGAAATAAAGAGTTATCTCTAGGTAAAAGTTATAACGATAAATTTGCCCATATAGATCCATCACAAAAATAAAGAGACTGATTAAAGACATGGTTGGACATATTGGGCTGACATCGGCCGTTATGAGGCCCACTTTGCTGGACGGTTTAGATTGTGGGTGGGACCCATTGAAAAAAAAAAGTTTTGACAAAAATGCATGCATATGCAAGCATTGAACAGGAGTGAATACTCTAGCATGGTCATATGTTGGGTCCACTACCATCAATGTGTCGTACATAAGAGTCAGGTCTACTGCTCATGTAGGCAGAAGCCCAAAAAAATGCCAAAAGAAAACTACTAAATAGAAATATCCACAGGGCTATTAGACACATGCAGTCCATTTGATGATAAATCATGGGAAATTCTCAAAACAGAAACTAAGTTTAAATGAGATTTCAAATCAAAATAAAATAAAAAAGAAATTTTAAAATAGGACTTAAGTTTTTGCAAGACGCTTTCAAACAGGACATTCGATCAAAAAACGCATCCCGGCTGCCAATTTCCTCCCCATTCTCTCAAAATCCCCAAAATACCCTCCTATCTTTTGAATGAAAAATTCAAACCTGAAAAACCCAAACCTAAAACCACAGGCACTAGTTCCTTATTTCTTTCTTTCCCTTTATTCTTCTTCCCTCCCACTCGTTCGTCCCCACCAGTAACCAGTGGAGAAATTAAACAAAGTAGACAGGAAAGAGAGTAACCACCGCCGCCCATTGGAGAAATGAGGCAAAGCACACAGAGAAAGGAGAATGAGGAGGGTCACGTGAAGCAAGAGGTGGGTCATACAAATTGGTACTTAGGGCCCCACCAATAGCTTTTCCCTAAACCATGTGTACACCTAGATGGACCTCAATTGTGTTCATGTCCTCATGTCACCACATGTGTTCACCCTACCCCGTTGATGATCATCTAACAAAATACATAGAATTTTGATGATACAGTTGTACTACTATGATCCCAGTATATGAAGTTGACATAGAAGAGCTCGATGAATGGATGCGATGATGATTACCAAAAACGAACCATGAGATTATAGAAAGAGAAACAAACTGCTTTCTGTAACTCTATATGCTTAACCTTCGTAACAAATTATATATAGAGAATACAACAAAAACATACAACACAGGGAAATGACACCTGTACAATATATTGGAGTTGGGAATGCTAGGTGTAAGATCCGGGTCCCATTTATAATTTATAATTATATTTTTATTAGAATATTACTATTATTTTAATTAAATGTATTTTAGTTATTTAAGTGGGTAGGATTAAGTGGGGCACACGATAGATTAGAGGTGTGGATTGGTGAGTTGGATTAGTGGGTAGATGACTTGACCCGCAGTTTGACCCGACCCAATGACTTAAGCCCAATACTCTCTTAACCTAATCCCTTTTATTTCGAACGCTCGACTTATTCCTTCCCCACTTATCTCTGCAACGTCTCCCGATCATTCTTCGTCTTCTTCCTCTTTTCAACTTCCCAAGCCTCTGCAACTTAATGATCCAACCATCGGAATCAAGATCTGAAGATACCATCATTCTTGGTTCGACCTTCTTATCTCAAGTAACCCTCTCCTCAAATCATTAGGATTAGATCTATATTCTTGGGTTATCTCCTTTTTCTTTCCAATGGTAGATTTAGATAGGAGTGCCATAGATCTCCTCATCTAGGCATTTCTTTCCCATCTCTTATGTCAGATTGGCGATAGGATTGTGATCCAGTGCCTCGGTACTCTCGGGTTGGGTATTGGTTAGATCTGTTGTGTTTTCTTCAACCCCGGTAAAAGGCAAGTCCCTAAACATAATTTATAAATTTAATAATTTTGTTTTTCCTTATTCGTGTGATGATGCATGTAGAAGCCTTTCGAAGCCTTTTGTTTAATGTTTTAATGATAGAAATCTGAGATTGGATTTAATACATTGATTTTCTTATTTTTAGCATCACTGTTGATCAGACCTGTCACAGGTTTTCAAACCGTGAGGTCTTGTTACTGTATGTTGGTTGTGGGGCCAGGTGGACCCCACTGATGATTGATCCAGACCGTAGATCTTATAGTGGACCCGCGGGCAACCATAGGGATGGCGGACCCATATGAGGTGGGCCCTATTTGGTCCACCATCCAGCAACCAAAGATAGGCCTGATGGTATTAAAATGGGTTTGGGTTATTTTTGTTTTTGGGACGTGGGGCCCATGTGAGCCATTAATTTCAGATCAGGTCCCTACATCTTGAAGAGGGGCTTTGGACGACCTTATTGGGGGGACTGATCATGGGTTCTTGATCTCCGGGACCCACTATCCGAGTGGCCCAGTTCCTTTGGGCATTGAGCTTCATCACAGGTTCTGTGTTTGGATCGGTAACCGTAGTGGAGAGAAAAGAATGGAAGGAAGGGGATGACATGTACATAACTTGTGAGAAAGAGAGAGAAAGATGATGTAAAGGGCAAAGGAGAGAGAATGATGTGGACATGTGGGGGATTAGACATGTCACAATAAGTATTTTATTGAATTTAAAACAATTGAAGATGCATGTGTGGTACGGTTTTCAACTTCAACATGAGTTGAAATAATAAAAAAAAAAGGGTGCTGTGTTGAATAATGAAAGGATGGTTGACCTGGACTTGGTCTTTGGAAAAAGAGTCCAGGTCACATCACATGAGTATTTGTTTTGAAAATAAAAGGGCCTTAGTTGATTTATAAATACAAATTAATTTTTAAATGGTATCTTTGATTTTTCATGGGTTAGTATTATATTTTTATGCCTTATTAATTAGATCTTTGGACCTCAGTAAATACCGACTGGGCATGCGGTATCTTACTAACATGGGGTTTAGTGCTTCATATAACCTCGAGAAAATCCTAGTGGATTTAAGTTCAACCCATCTCTATTGGAAAATCCTTAATTGAATTTATGCACCATTAAATTAGAATGGATGCGTTGATCTTTTATCTATTAGATATTCCAGTGGTTGTTGGGTACGAGACCTTATGTTTAACATTAGGATTGGTTTGTGATTATTCTTGACCTTCGCATGCATATATATGTTGATTTGGGATATCTATTCCTTTAGATGCACACCCTATTGTGTTATGGACTATAAAGTGGCTTGGCAAATTCTTTATTATGATACGAATGTGGAATGGCCAGCATTTTATTTTGACTTAGGACTCTTGTGCCGGAGGATTATTATTCGGGTCTATTATGTATATATGTTTTTCTTTATGTGGGTCATTTATGAACGACTGCAGATCGTATATGGACGGTTGATCACCGATGTGTCCGGATCACTTATAATCCGCTATGAATGTGAACAGGTTATTCTGATGTTTGTTTATTGATCGGTTTATGACCACCGACGTTATGGACGGGCTTTCCCGATTATGTAGGGTTGACCACCCACAACGGGGACACTTGTCTCCGTGTGAATCTTATTGCTCCATTTGTTTTATTTGGATTTATGTCATACGTTTATTCGCGTATATCTTCACTTTTATTTCTATATGATCATACTTGTCTATATTCTTCTCGTCATCATATTTAATTTGAATTATGATTATGTTCTTGCTATTTACTTTGTAATATTTGGTGCATAGATACCGAGCCCTATTTTACCGAGGAAACGGAGGAGGATCAAACGTTTCAAACGTTTGAGCCAACTGACGAACCTGAGTGGGACGCCGGAGACGGTTTCGGTGCCGTCTGAACCTGCTTTAGAGAGAACGTCATCGTAGTAATTCCTTAGATGAACTTTCCTCAATGATAAACCTTTTCTTAGTAATTGCTTTATTCATTTTGCAACTTTAACTATTGATATTTATTTGATTTTTGTGATGGGTTTTATTATAAAAACTTTGAATACCAATTCAATAAAGCTTCCGTTGCATTTGTTGAAATTTTATTTTGACTCACCACATGTTGAAATTTTATGTGGGTCCACTTTTGGAAGCTTGTGTTGTATTAAACACAGGAATTTGAATTTATAATTTTATTTTTCACGTTTTCCGCAATTCTTATTTTGGGGACGTGACAGTTGGTATCAGAGCCCAGCACGATCTTCGAATATTAAAAATGGATAGAAACAATAGGACGTGGTGAGGATTGCGATTTCCGTTAGATAGACTTTAAAGTGTTAACTTTTAAGCCTATAGAATTGTTTGTTAGCTTGTTTCTGAGGAACTAAACCATTATTATTTTATTGCAGGTCATGGCCCAACGTAATACAAGATCTCAGGACAAGGAACCTGGGAATGGATCAAACAACTCAGACGAGCGTTTCAATCAGCTTTTTCAAGCTTTTATGCAATCGCAGACCACGCAAAATGAGCAGCAAAAAGCAGCTGAGGTAGAACGAGCTGCAGAGAAACAACAAGAAAGAGAAGATAGGGCTGCTGAGAGGGCACAAGCAGATCATGATAGGGCAGCATTCCAGGCTCAGATCATAGCATTGACTGACAGAGCAGCTCAGGCAGTACAAGTGGTCATGCCTCCTCGGGAAGTGGATCCTAATGACATCTACGAGAAATTTAGGAAGAGGGTTCCTCCTGAATTTCACGGGTCAGAAGATCCAATGGCAGCAGATGACTTCATAGAGCAGTTGGAGCAGATCTTTGCAGTTTTCTGCTGTATCAAAAGCAGCGAGTTAACTTGGCAGCCTACATGTTTAGAGGGATAGCTCTTCAATGGTGGAATTCTGTGAAGATGGTAGTGCAAGCAGATGCAGTGGCTGAAGAATATTCATGGGAAACATTCACTAAGGAGTTCATGGATAAGTTTATTCCCAAATATGTCAAGGACCAGTGGAAGAGAGATTTCTAGAACTTGGTGCAAGGTGACATGTCAGTACAGCAGTATGAGCAGCAGTTCACCAGATTGGCTAAGTATGCTCCTACGCTAGTAGTTCCTGAAGAAGAGAAAATTAGGCGTCTTCTTGATGGTTTATCAGCTGATATTTACATGATGATTGGAGACAATCAACGCGCTACATTTCAGGAGACTGTGAAAAGTGCATATTGGGCTGAAGGTGCACTAAGGAAGAAATCAGCAGAACAGCAGGCCAAATTTCAGCAATATTAGTCAAGGCAGTCTTCTAGCCAAGGCAACCCGAAGAAACCGAAGTTTCAAGGACAACCATCAGGTGGTCAGAGACAACTGTGTGGACGGTGTGGGAAGAATCATCCTACTGAGCAGTGCTACAAGGAGACTGGGGCATGTTTTCATTGTGGGCAAATCGGACATCAAGTTCGTAATTGTCCCAATGGCGGTAATCAGTTGCCAAAATCCCAGCTAGCAGCTTCTCATGCTCCTATGCAGCAGACTTGGAGGACAGCACCTCCGCAGGGGCCACAACAGATTTATCGAGCCCCACAGCAACAGTATCGAGCACCAGCTCCTCAGTATCAGCAATATAGGGGTGGAGCGCCACAGCAGCAGAGGCCAGCGCTTGGTCAGCAGAGGCCAGTTCAGGGACAACAGAGGCCATTTCAGCAACACAGGCAGCAACCAGTGGGTCAACCAAGAGCACAAAGGCCAGTCCAAGGGCAGCAGAACCAAGTCTATCAGTTGGGCAAAGTGTATGCAGTCACACATGAGGATGTAGATGCTTCTGCTGAAGTGGTGGAAGGTATTGTTCTAATCTCAAAAGTGGAAGCTAAGGCCATATTTGACCCTGGCTCTACACATTCCTTTGTTTTCCATGATTTTACGGGACATAACAATGATGTTGTGGTGAGATTAGATGTTGCTTTAGTAGTGGGTACCCCAGTAGGCAAGCAGGTTCGTTGCCACCAATACTTTCCGAGTACCCGAGTTCAAATTGGGGATTTCATCTTACCTGCAAACCTGATTCTTTTAACGATGAAAGATTTCGATGTCATACTTGGTATGGACTGGCTAGCGACCTATAGAGCAGTGATGGACTGTTTTAATAAAACCATCAAGTTGTCGTTGCATTCAGACACAGCTGAATTTGTTGGGTGAAGGAGACCGACTCGGACATGCAAGATTTCGGCATTGAAAGTAGAAAGATTGTTGAAATCTGGATGCGAAAGATACTTGGCTTTTATCACGGAGGATAAACAGTCCAAAGGGGTGGAGGATTTTCCAGTGGTCTGTGAGTTTTCGGATGTTTTCCCCGATGAGATTCCAGGCTTACCTCCAGCCAGAGAGATAGATTTCTCAATCGAATTGGTACCAGGGACAGCTCCTATTTCTAAAGCTCCATATAGAATGGTTCCAGCAGAACTCAGAGAGTTGAAAACTCAATTGCAGGATTTGTTGGACAAGGGATTTGTGAGACCAAGTGTATCACCTTGGGGTGCACCGGTCCTGTTTGTGAAGAAGAAGGATGGTTCCATGAGGATGTGCATAGATTATAGACAACTTAATCAGGTCACAACCAAGAACAAATACCCTCTCCCTTGGATCAATGAGTTGTTTGACCAGCTTCAGGGAGCTGAATATTTCTCAAAGATAGACTTGAGATCCGGAATCCACCAGCTCAGCGTTCGAGATCAGGATATTCAGAAGACAGCATTCAGGACCAGATATGGCCACTACGAGTTTTTAGTAATGCCGTTTGGATTAACCAATGCTCCAGGAGTATTTATGGCCTTGATGAATAAGATATTCGCTCCATTTCTCAACCAGTTCATCGTTGTTTTTATAGACGACGCATTAGTGTATTCTCGGTCTCGAGAAGATCACGAGCAGCATTTGAGATCAGCATTGCAGACTTTGAGAGATCATCAACTCTATGCCAAGTTGAGTAAGTGTGAATTTTGGCTTGAGCAAGTCATTTTCTTGGGACACATCATCAGCAAGGAAGGATTGGCGGTAGATCCAGGAAAGATTGAGGCAGTGGTCAAGTGGCAAAGACCCATGTCTATAACAGAGATTCGTAGTTTCTTGAATTTAGCAGGTTACTACAGGAGATTTGTGAGAGGATTTTCATCCATTGCAGCTCCATTGACCAGATTAACACGAAAAGTTGTGCTTTTCGTGTGGACTGACGAATGTGAAGCAAGTTTTCAGGATTTAAAGAAGAGGTTGACTACAGCTCCAGTGCTCACATTGCCTATAGAGAATGATAAATTTCTCATTTATACGGATGCCTCGAAAGTTGGATTGGGTTGTGTGCTTATGCAGGATGGGAAAGTAGTGGCTTATGGCTCTAGACAATTGAAAGAGCATGAGAAAAAGTATGCAACTCATGATTTGGAACTTGCAGCAGTAGTCATGGCATTAAAGATGTGGCGACATTACTTGTATGGTGAGAAGTTTGAAATTCATTCAGACCATAGAAGTCTCCAATATTTGTTTACTCAGCCTGAATTGAACATTAGACAGACCCGGTGGATGGAATACATGAAGGATTTTGACTTTCCAATCAAATATCATCCCGGGAAAGCCAATGTAGTGGCTGATGCACTGAGTCGAAGAGTAGCAACTTATGCATGTTTGAGAGCAGAATGGTCTAGGGCAGAAATTTTCCTCGATTTGGGAGTGACTTTGCAGCCAATTGATGACAAGGTTATGTTAGCTAACATGTTCGTCCTGGAACCAGAGATTTTGAGCAGGATCAAAAGCAAACAGTCAGAGGATCTAGAGCTAGCTCGAGTAATTGAACAGATTGACGGCAGACCAGACTTCAGAATAGTGGAGGGTGTGTTGTACTTTCAAGATCGATTATGTGTGCCAAACATAGAAGAGTTGAAAAATGAGATCATGACGGGGGCGCATCATTCCCGTTATACTATTCATCCGGGTAGTACAAAGATGTACCAAAACCTGCGTAATCATTATTGGTGGAATAACATGAAGAATGAAGTAGCATGATTTACAGCAAGGTGCTTGGTGTGTCAAAAAGTAAAGGCAGAACGGAAGCAACCCCTAGGACTTTTAAAGCAATTGGAAGTGCCCGATTGGAAATGGGAACACATAACAATGGATTTTATCTCTGGGTTGCCATCGATGCATAACAAAGATAGTATCTGGGTGATAGTAGACAGATTGACGAAAGTGGCACATTTCTTACTGATGAACATGAAGACACCTCGAGATGAGTTAGCTAAAATGTATATGGAGAAGGTTGTCACAATTCATGGAGTTCCTTTATCGATTGTTTCAGACAGAGATCCTAGATTTTTGGGCAGATTCTGGACAAAACTTTAGGCAGCTTTGGGCACGAAGTTGAATTTCAGTACAGCGTATCATCCTCATACCGACGGTCAAACTGAAAGGACTAATCAGACACTGGATAATATGTTGCGAGCTTGCATCCTTGAGTTTGGGAAGGACTGGCAGAAGAGTCTCCCACCATGCGAGTTTGCATACAATAATAGTTATCACTCCAGTATCGGTATGGCACCATTCGAAGCGTTGTATGGCTGTAGATGCAGAGCCCCAATTTGTTGGGAGGAAATTGGTGTCAGAAGTTTTCATGGCCCATCTATTGTTAGTGATACCAGTGAGCAAGTGTAGCAAATTCATGATCGGTTGAAAATTGCTAGAAGCCGGCAGAAGAGTTATGCAGACATGAAGAGAAGAGATCTTCAATTTAAGATTGGTGAGCATGTGTTTTTAAAGGTGTCACCGACGCGAGAAACATTGCGATTTGGGCAAAAAGGGAAGTTATCTCGGAGATTTATCGGTCCATTTGAGATCTTGGAAAGAATTGGAGAAGTTGCCTATAGATTGGCTTTACCAGCAGAGTTGTCAGCGGTGCATAATGTTTTTCATGTCTCAATGTTGAAAAAGTATATCAAGGACCCATTGCACGTGTTGCATTATGAGCCATTGGAATTGCAGCCAGATGTTACCTATGTGGAGCGACCGTCTCAGATTATCGACACGAAGGAGCAAGTTCTCAGGACTCGGAAAATACATTGGGTGAAAGTCCAGTGGGAGCACCATAGTCCTCGAGAAGCCACTTGGGAACTCCGGGACCAAGTGAAGAAGCTTTACCCGTATCTCCTTCCAGAGGTATGTTTGTATTTGGAGGACCAAATGTCCTAGGGGGGGAGAATGTAAGATCCGGGTCCCATTTATAATTTATAATTATAGTTTTATTAGAGTATTACTATTATTTTAATTAAATGTATTTTAGTTATTTAAGTGGGTAGGATTAAGTGGGGCACACGATAGATTAGAGGTGTGGATTGGGGAGTTGGATTAGTGGGTAGATGACTTGACCCGCAGTTTGACCCTACCCAATGACTTAAGCCCAATACTCTCTTAACCTAATCCCTTTTATTTCGAAGGCTCAACTTATTCCTTCCCCACTTATCTCTGCAACGTCTCCCGATCATTCTTCGTCTTCTTCCTCTTTTCAACTTCCCAAGCCTCTGCAACTTTAGGATCCAACCATCGGAATCAAGATCTGAAGATACCATCATTCTTGGTTCGACCTTCTTATCTCAGGTAACCCTCTCCTCAAATCATTAGGATTAGATCTATATTCTTGGGTTATCTCCTTTTTCTTTCCAATGGTAGATTTAGATAGGAGTACCATAGATCACATCATCTGGGCATTTCTTTCCCATCTCTTATATCAGATTGGCGATAGGATTGTGATCCAACGCCTCGGTAATCTCGGGTTGGGTATTGGTTAGATCTGTTGCGTTTTCTTCAACTCCGGTAAAAGGCATGTACCTAAACACAATTTATAAATTTAATAATTTTATTTTTCCTTATTCGTGTGATGATGCATGTCGAAGCCTTTCGATGCCCTTTGTTTAATGTTAATGATAGAAATCTGAGATTGGATTTAATACATTGATTTTCTTATTTTTAGCATCACTGTTGATCAGATCTGTCACAGGTTTTCAAACCTTGAGGTCTTGTTACTGTATGTTGGTTGTGGAGCCAGGTGGACCCCACTGATGATTGATCCAGACCGTAGATCTTATAGTGGACCTGCGGGCGACCATAGGGATGGCGGACCCATGTGAGGTGGGCCCTGTTTGGTCCACCATCCAGCAACCACAGACAGGCTTGATGGTATTAAAATGGGTTTGGGTTATTTTTGTTTTTGGGACGTGGGGCCCATGTGAGCCATTAATTTCAGATCAGGTCCCTACATCTTGAAGAGGGGCTTTGGATGACCTTATTGGTGGGACTGATCATGGGTTCTTGATCTCCGGGACCCACTATCCGAGTGGCCCAGTTCCTTTGGGCGTTGAGCTTCATCACACGTTCTGTGTTTGGATCGGTAACCGTAGTGGAGAGAAAAGAATGGAAGGAAGGGGATGACATGTACATAACTTGTGAGAAAGAGAGAGAAAGATGATGTAAAAGGCAAAGGAGAGAGAATGATGTGGACATGTGGGGGATTAGACATGTCACAGTAAGTATTTTATTGAATTTAAAACAATTGAAGATGCATGTGTGGTACGGTTTTCAACTTCAACATGAGTTGAAATAATTAAAAAAAAGGGTGCTGTGTTGAATAATGAAAGGATGGTTGACCTGGACTTGGTCTTTGGAAAAAGAGTCCAGGTCACATCACATGAGTATTTGTTTAGAAAATAAAAGGGCCTTAGTTGATTTATAAATACAAATTAATTTTTAAATGGTATCTTTGATTTTTCATGGGTTAGTATTATATTTTTATACCTTATTAATTAGATCTTTGGACCTCAGTAAATACCGACTGGGCATGCGGTATCTTACTAACATGGGGTTTAGTGCTTCATATAACCTCGAGAAAATCCTAGTGGATTTAAGTTCAACCCATCTCTATTGGAAAATCCTTAATTGGATTTATGCACCATTAATTTAGAATGGATGCGTTGATCTTTTATCTATTAGAGATTCCAGTGGTTGTTGGGTACGAGACCTTATGTTCAACCTTAGGATTGGTTTGTGATTACTCTTGACCTTCGCATGCATATATATGTTGATTTGGGATATCTATTCCTTTAGATGCACACCCTATTGTGTTATGGACTATAAAGCGGCTTGGCAAATTCTTTATTATGATATGAATGTGGAATGGCCAGCATTTTATTTTGACTTAGGACTCTTGTGCCGGAGGATTATTATTCGGGTCTATTATGTATATATGTTTTTCTTTATGTGGGTCATTTATGAACGACTGCAGATCGTATATGGACGGTTGATCACCGATGTGTCCGGATCACTTATAATCCGCTATGAATGTGAACAGGTTATCCTGATATTTGTTTATTGATCGGTTTATGACCACCGACATTATGGACGGGCTTTCCCGATTATGTAGGGTTGACCACCCACAACGGGGACACTTGTCTCCGTGTGAATCTTATTGCTCCGTTTGTTTTATTTGGATTTATGTCATGCGTTCATTCGCGTATATCTTCACTTTTATTTCTATATGATCACCCTTGTCTATATTCTTCTCGTCATCATATTTAATTTGAATTATGATTATGTTCTTGCTATTTACTTTGTAATATTTGGTGCATAGGTACCGAGCCCTTCTTTACCGAGGAAACGGAGGAGGATCAAACGTTTCAAATGTTTGAGCCAACTGACGAACCTGAGTGGGACGCCGGAGACGGTTTCGGTGCCGTTTGAACCTGCTTTAGAGAGAACGTCATCGTAGTAATTCCTTAGATGAACTTTCCTCAATGATAAACATTTTCTTAGTAATTGCTTTATTCATTCTGCAACTTTAACTATTGATATTTATTTGATTTTTGTGATGGGTTTTATTATAAAAACTTTGAATACCAATTGAATAAAGCTTCCGTTGCATTTGTTGAAATTTTATTTTGACTCACCACATGTTGAAATTTTATGTGGGTCCACTTTTGGAAGCTTGTGTTGTATTAAACACAGGAATTTGAATTTAAAATTTTATTTTTCACGTTTTCCCCAATTCTTATTTTGGGGACGTGACACTAGGTTACTGGAATGTGTGAACTGGAGATTGAGCTTCAAGGCAAGGGTAGAACACTTGTCTTGCTCCAAGTAAAATGATGCATGTGCTGGGACTAAGCAAGGACCTCATGTGCCTTGTTCCATCTATCACAATGATTTTTATGTTATGAGACCGATGAGAGAGAGAGAGGAAAAGAGAGTTCCCAAGTGCAGATTTCCTTAACTAGATCGGTGGAGAAGAGAAAGTGGAAGCGGGGAGTGAGGAAGAAGAACAAGGGTGGAAAAAATAGGAAAGCGAAAAGAGAGAGTGGAAAAGAAGTATGTTGAGATTGCCAGTGGGCACCGATGGTCTCGGTGAAGGAGGAGAGGTAGAGACTAAAGCAGGGGCGGAACCAGGATTTCATCTCGGGGGGTCAAATCATGAATAATTTTTATTTCACGAATTATTATAACTATCATACCTTTAAGTTTTCTTTCGACATAGTTGTAAGTTCAAGCATATAAAATATATTACGATTCAAGACTAAATTTTACATGAAATTTAAAACCATTTACACTGTTGTTATGGTGAATGAATGAAAGACCAACCATTTATACTTGTTGCATCTTATATTGATATTTCTCAATTTATATGACAAGCCCAACCCCAAACTCACATTGAAGACATTTCTCAGCAAAAAAACTTAAATCTCACGAAAAAAGCAATCTTTCTAAGACATAGACACGCCAATTTCTACTAATTTCAATGGTTGATCTGATAAAAAAAAAGTTAATTAAGAGTCGAAGAGTTAAGAGTTGAAGACGAAAGCTATAACAAAGTAAAAACCACATAAAAAAACTCCAGACTCAACTGCATTCGAACATAAAAGAGCTGATGTCTGATGAGATGATAAAAAAATCGACCGTACCAAATATAGATTTTAGAGGATTTTACGGAAAAAATCTCAAATTTAGCAATTGCTCAGGAAGGGACTCCGTAGATTGTGTAGCACAAATTCGGTTTTCCCATTAGTTTTTTTATATATTTTTCTGTACTTTTTTATATATTTGGGTTGGGAGGGGCCCATTTGGTGATGTTAAAAGGATTTTTCAAAGCCAGGGGGGCCCTGGCCTACTGTAGTTCCGCCCCTGTACTAAAGAATGGGAGGTAAGAGGAAGAAATGGAAAGAATGAGTGTCGGATTTTCTCTATTTGGGTTTACTTCATTCAGAAGGGTATTATGGGAATTTTAAAAAAAAATGGGGAGGAAAATGTCCACGGAGATGGTTTTTACACCAGAAGTCCTGATTTGAAAGCATCTTGAAACACTTAAGACTTATTTTGAAATCACTTTTTTATTTTGTCCTGATTTGAAATCTCAAGATAACTTAAGTCCTATATTAAAATTTTTCCTAAAATCATCAAGAGTGAGTTTATGGTGGGGACTTGGACCCATTTTCAATGGAATGCCATCATATTTCTCGGTTGTTGCTTTTAACCATTCAAAATAGTAATAAATAAATAAATTGTCGACCAACATCTTCTTCAGTTTTTATTAAGTCGGGCCCACATAAAATCTAAAACCCTCTAGGAAAGTGGGCCCCATAACTGAAAAAAATAAATAATCAGATTTATCCTAATAAATAACACGATTGTCATGGTTTGACCATAGCCCATTTTGTCGATCCCTTCTCCTAGTTGTCTCTTTCTTTTTTCCTTTCTTTTTGGGTTGAATTCATATGGGGTAAAATTAACTTTTAACTTTTAACTCAAGGTATAATTCATTTAGTTTTTTATCTCAGGGGTAAATCAGTCAAAACCAAAAAAGGAAGTGACAGAGAGGAAGCAATTACTTATCATATTCTTTTAACCGTCGGTCAAGGGGAATTAAAAAAAAAAACATAAAATATAAGGGCCTTTCTGAGGTTTCATAAAGATACAAGGGTCTTTTTGTAAAAAAAATCTTATTTTTGTTCTGCTGGATTGGATCAGGGGCCGGGGTGGAACTATCGACGGGACCTGGGAGTGGCCATGGAGTATGGACCGTCAGAAATTTCAGATAACTCCTTTATATGTTAAAAGAAAATTATGTGTTTTTTTAAACAACTGCCTCCCAAAAGTTTTACATTTTTAAGTAGTGGCCACTGGGTGCCTTTATTGAATTTATCTCTTAGCTCGATCCATGGGCTGCTATGGTTTGGTTCTAGGAGTGATGGTGCTCTAATTTTTGTATAGTGGGCTTTATCATCTTTGGAAGTTTAAAACAATTTACTTATTTACCTTCTATAAAACGTCTAATGGATAGATCGAAATTTATTTACTTCGGAATCTAGGGTATACATTGGCCCGTTTATTTTACTTTTTATTCAGTCGTGAAGCTTATAAAGTCAAATTCAATTTTCATATCTATCTATTTATCCATATTACTAAAGGGATGTATACTTCTTCACATAAAGACACCTCGCGCAACCTTAAACTTTTTGCAATGCCATTTCCAGAGTTGCCCTTATCCCTAAAATCTCTATATCTATTACACACTCAAAAGACCTAAAATATCTCCATGAAGAATTATCTTCCACTCAAAAGCCTAAAATCTCTCAATGAGATCCCTAAATAAGCCAACACACCAGAAGTGCTACATTTATATCAATCAATTCATCGGTCCCGGCCCGCATCATTTGATTTTATGGACGGTTAGAATAAAGATGGTGGACCCCATTCATCTGGGTCCCACTTAAAAATATTTGGCCAATTTGTTAGGTCTATGATCATTTGATCATTTGATCTTTCTTAATCAATTCATGGGTCTCATCCTGCATAATATGATTTTATAGACGGTTAGAATAGAGATGGTGGACCCCATTCATTTGGGGGGTTCCACTTAAATAGGTTAGGTTTGGTCAATTTGTGAGGTCTATGATCATTTGATCATTTGACCTTTATCAAGCAATTCATGGGTCCCAGCCCGCATCATATGATTTTATGAACGGTTAGAATATAGATGGTGGACTCCATTCATCTTTGGGGTCCCACTTAAACAAATTAGGTTTGGTCAATTTATAAGGTCTATGATCATTTGATCTTTATCAATCAATTTATGGGTCTCGGCCCGCATCATATGATTTTATGGATGGTTAGAATAGAGATGGTAGACCCCATTCATCTGGGTCTCACTTAAACATATTTGATCAATTTGTTAGGTCTACGATCATTTGATCATTTGATCTTTTTAAATCAATTCATGGGTCCCATCCCGCATAATATGGTTTTATGGACGGTTAGAATAGAGATGGTGGACCCCATTCATCTAGGGGGTTCCACTTAAATAAATAAGGTTTGGTCAATTTGAGAGGTCTATGATCATTTGATCATTTGATATTTATCAATCAATTCATTTGTCCCGACCCGCATCATTTGATTTTATGAACGGTTAGATTAAAGATGGTGGACCCCATCACTACAAGAAATTTGGTGTTTAAGGATGACACAAATTTGTTTCAAAATGTACACATTTCGTCACCGAAACTAATTAAGAAGAAAATTTTTCGTCACCCATTTTGTTGCCAAAGCCTTGTCGCTAAAAGGTATTGGAGATGAAAAAAAAAATTGTCATTGAAAAAGAAAATTTTGTGACGATTTTTTTTGTCTCCAATACACTCTGTTGGGAACATACTTGTAAGTAATTAGTGACAAAATATTTTGTCATTAAAGGAATAAATCAGAGACAAAAATATTTTGTCATAAATATAAGAAATAGAGACGAAATAATTTTGTCGCGTTTAATATTATGGATGACAAAAAAAATTTGTCAAAGAAGCTATTAGTGGATGGCGATTTTTTTTGTCTCCAATCGACTCTGTGGGAACATACTTGTAAGTAATTAACGACAAAATATTTTATCATTAGAAGAAGAAATTAGAGACAAAAATATTTTGTCATAAATATAAGAAATAGAGACGAAATAATTTTGTCGCGTTTAATATAAATGAAGACAAAAACAATTTATCTAAAAAAGTACCAGTAGATGACGATTTTTTTTGTCTCCAATCGACTATGTGGGAACATACTTGTAAGTAATTAACGACAAAATATTTTGTCATTAAAGGAAGAAATTAGAGTCAAAAATATTTTGTCATAAATATAAGAAATAGAGACGAAATAATTTTGTCGCGGTTAATATAAAGACGAAGAAAATTTATCAAAGAAGCTAACAATAGAAACAAAAACTAATTTATGAATTAACAAAATGAAAATATCCATTCATCATTACAAATAATTTCATCCTAATACAATAAAATAGTATAATATCCACAATTGAATATTCACAAAATATCCAAAATACCCACAATTTCACAAAATATCCAACAGTTATAACTAGCTGCATTGAGTTCTACTACACCCTTTTCTGCTTCATCGAAGAACATCCTTGCTTGCTTGAGCTGGCCCTTCATAAAATTCTTCCATTTCTCTGTCACTTTGCCCTTAAAAATGTCATCTTCTGATTGGCCAGAACGGGCCAGCTCATCTTGAGGAAGATATATTCTTCCCCTCCTTGCACTGAATGAAAAGAACAAAAAAGAAAATACTTGGTAAATCCAAAGCACAAACAATACTTTAAAGAATCAAGGGGAAAGAAAATGCTATCAACAGAAGATAGAAAGACTAGTATAGACATCTTTCTATGCAATGTGAGAACTTCCATTTTGGAGGCAATAGAAAGAAGTCTGGGTTGTGGAGGGCCATTCTTATCCAACAGAATTTTTCATGAAAGGTGGTCCCACAATCATGTGCCCAGGACTTTGCTGTAATAAGGAGAAAATACTTTGTACTGCAATGCTGCATCGTTCCTCCTCTTTTCCTTCTTGATTGGAATTAATTTTGTTGAACAGCCTGCCTCGAATCTGACCTATTTATCCTTTTTATTGGAGACTTTTCGGATGATATATATATAACACAGGAATTTATGAAACTTACTCTTCTCCTACATCCCTGGGTATGTTGGTGAGCTGATTAGCTATCCCAAGGGCTAAAGCAGCATTGTAAACACACTCTGTTGAGGCCTTTGAGTCTGGGGCAATACCCATCACTGGTACACTCATTAGCCCCACTGTCCCTGCTACATAGTAGCAGTAGAGATAGAGCTCGTCGAAATTCTTGTATCTTGATTTCCTCAGGTCCAATCTCATGCCTTCAATCATGTCCTTGAATGGCTGTTCAAATAGGAGAAAAAAAATTAATTCATGGCTGTTCAACTAGTAGTAGAACCCAATAAAAAGATGAACAGAACAGTTCAATTCCATTGATTGTTGAGTAACAAAGTTGCACAGAGAAAATCTGCAGTGAGGTGGGGTGATCAGGGGTAAACAATTTGGCGACCAGACCATTTCTCTGGTAGGTTGAGCATGGTCAATGTCTCTAATGGGGATATCCTATTTGTATATTTTTGGACTTCATTTTGGACATTGCTGTACTCTATCCATAAACTTCTGTTTGCAGCACATGGATTGAATAGTTAAGATCGTCCGGACTATGGAAACTTTTAGGACATCATGCACTTAGGGAACCATCACCAGTCTAGGTGCTGATCCATTTTAAGGACAGGAGGCACATGACCTCATAATTCTTGTAGTAATATCTGCTCAAAGAAACACCAAACATTGCGAACTCAGATGGACACCATTACAAATCTGAACAAAAGAAGTGACAGGTGTATCTTTTAACCAAGACTAGTTGGAGGTACATGCGTTGCACGTAGTTGTTACCAAAAGCGTCTATGTTGTAGCTAGATATTTACTGTAATGAAAAATGGTAAGTATACAGTTATCTAGTTGTTAGTGTGCATGTTCTGATTTTATTAATAAAGAAAATAGAAGTTTCAACATACTGTAATCAAATTAGGCAATTGAAAGATTTAAAATAACATTTTGTAGGATACTAACATATACTTTCATTCTATGTTTTGTTAGTGGAAGCTTTGTCAAGTCGACAGGTGGATCCTTTGTTTCGGAGTACATGTTTTTGTTGCAAATGTGGGATCTTTTAGCTTGTAGAGATTTTTGACTTGTACATCTTGCATATTAGTACAACAATACGACAAAAACAAACTGCAAAAAGAAATAGTCAATCACAATTCACAAGTACCACATAAGAAGATTGGATTGAATAACTCGCAATAATTCTATGCTCCCTACTATTTCTCAGAATAATAAAGCACTACTACTGAATTCAAATGGTTTTAAGATTTGAGAGATGGAGAAAATCCAATTACCTTTTCAATTTTATCTTGTGCAACAAGCCTTCTCAACCTTGAACTTAGAAATCTTCTAAAATTTGGAGGAACTTGATGCCTTTGCTGTATAAAATATTAAAATTTGGAGGAAAAAAAAAAGAAAAGGGGAAAAACTATTATTCTGTCAGATTTATACAGCATAAAGATATAGAGTATGATTAGTGGTTAGTAGCATAAAGGCAAAACTGAAGCTTTTCTTTGAATCAGAAAATTGCTACTTTATATGACTATGCTAACATAAAAAAGTATGTTCAGAAAAGAGTGTTCCATGATTGCTTGATAAAATATATATTATCGTTATGGAAGGAAAGTAGCAAAGCTGAGCTCAGGTTCGTTTAACTCAGGCTATGTTAGTATCAAATTAGTCAAGTGCAACAATTTAATGATCTATAGTGCTTGATCACTAAAGATCAAAGTTCAGCTCAGATGCATCTGTTCAAAACTCCAGTTGGATTAACTTGGCTCAGAAGCACTTGATCAAGCACGAGCTCAACTCAAACACAACTTGAATAATAAAAGGGGAAGCGAGCCATGGCCAGCTTAGGCTAGGCTCATTCAGAAATTAAATGCCCTATCAGGAGCTAGTCTCAAGCTCTAAGTCAAGGCCAGGCTCAAACATTGAGCTTCCAGTCTGTTGGCTCCAAATTAAATGAGGAATCCAAGTTTTCAATAAAGAGAAGTGGATAAGTATGGTTATCTATGAGCACCAAACTTAGTAATATTTAAATTTAAGAGTAAATGCAGTAGGTATTGCATGATCATGATGGTAATGACAATGATGAGAGCAAATATGAAGTAAAAAATAAGTGAATTTATTCAGCACTATAAATGAAGGGGGGAATTTATCTAGTTATGCATACTTTCAAAAATGATCAGCCATGCAATAGTCACATGGGTGTAACTTGAGGGACAGTGATCAGGTGATCATATTCTCAAGGGGATGGACACGTAAGAGAGCAAAAATTCTAAAAGTTGTGTTTTAAAATCATAACAGCCATTGGATAAGATATGCATTTTTTTCACTATAATAACAACTTCAACCATTTCTGAATTTGCATCTATGAAGATTCCTAGTTCTTATGATGTCTGCTTGAGTTCATTAATGAATAAAACAAAATTCTCATTCTACTTAATAATGCATTATAAGATATACTAACATAAGCCCGTATTCTGCCAAAGATCAATCAGTGAAATGGAAGATGCTAATATTAACGTGACTAAATCAAATGAACAAAAGGGGAAAAATGTAGTATGTAGAACATCAAACATGCCTGTCCAATATAATCTTCACCAGATATTTGACATCAAAATTCTGAAAAATTTGAAAGCCTAACCAAAACTTACAAATAATAAAATGGTAACAAAGGTTGCTGAAATGACATAAGACTTATTATCTAATCAGTGTTACAGCTCAAAATAGCCTTCATAGTCACATTTTACACATGTTATACAAAAATATTTTGACAAATATGAAGAAATCAATATGCAAACACACATATAACAGGTAGAGCGGGGACTCATGTAAAGGCTTCATCATAGGAAAAAAACCTTTATAGCATTTAACTAAAAAAACAAAGCTTAACTACGATAAAAAGCAATTAAATCCCTATTCAATATTAACGTTTGAATCTACCAACTGCATTTCTCTATTTTGTAACATACGCATATTATATCGGACAAATAACAAGCATACATGAAGTTGAAGTCCAACACCACCAATCTATAATTTTAAAGTCCTAAAGGAAAAAGCTAAATCAAGTGTAGCTAAGGTATAGTGGAGAGGTACAAGAGAGAGAAAAACTAAACTATTTAATCGATTCAATATAAGAAAATCCCAACTTTGCATATGATTGAGTTATATATTTATAACTTTTAAGAAATATGCTAACAGAATTTATAGGAACGAAAAGACAATTTTATAGAAATCTCAACTTAGGTTTTTATGAGTTTGTTTATTTAATCCTTGAAGAGTTACAGGTTCTCTTCTGCCTTCTCTAATTTATTATTATTTTTAATAGGCATTCTTCTCATCGTACATAATTTGATATATATTAGCTAATAAAGAATTTAAGTTAAAGCAATTAATAGCTTCAATGTGTAGGATAAGAAATTATTTAGGCAACATTAAATATTTCCAAATTGAATAAAACACCAAAAACTATAAAAACCAGTATACAATACGTAGAACTTCAACTAAAATTTTGGGCAAATTTCATTTAATCTTAGCTAATGCCCAACTCTGTTGACTACTCTAATTTCTGTTGTTCAACTATAATGTTTTTCCAAAACATCCAGTTTGAAGAAATGAGGAATGAAAAATTTTCATAAGTTAAACAACATGTAGAGAGTAAAAAATAAAAACCAAGCAGATGTAATACAGTATGAATAAAAATGTAACAACTCAAAAAATCAAGACTGAGAGGAAAACACCCAAAAAGAATTATGTCATTACTTTCAAATAATTGATTAAATTCGCCAATAATCTCAGAGTAAATCTAGATGAAAACATGCAATTTTGCAGACAAAGGATAGCCTATATATGCTCATAGAATTCCTAGTACTGCTATTGTATGCTTTGGTACCTATATTCATCTAAACTTGACGGTCACAGAATGTTGTTCAAGCATGCCTACCTTGATTAGCTTATAGCAAGAAGTGGCATATTGTTATGAGAAAAACATAAAGCATATATGTTGGATGAGGGCCTCATACAATTCCTAGATGTTGGATGAAGTCATAGATACATGCCTTGTTGTCAAAATTAATTAATACAAGACTCCCCCTTTATGCGTTTTCTTAATTGCTTCAGCATCTCTTATAGGGAACATAAACTTTCTTTTGAGAGAGATTATTCTAAACAGGTAAAATAATTTCCTTTTACGAAAGCTTTTGTGATAATGTTAGACATCTATTCACTTAACTCCTATCTTTCCACTCTGGACAAACATTACCAATGAAACATCAACATCAACATCAACAGAGCTTTGTCCTAAATCAATCTTAAGCTACAAAATGTCCACAAACAAGCATAAAATAAACCAAAATCCACAGAGAGGAAATAGCAAGCAATCTAACTGCAATCGAACTCATACTCCTACACAACTGCACTATGCATAAAAGGCATAAGAAAACAACACAAATACTACTAACAGCAAGTGACACACTCCAAAGCCCCTGTTCCATACATTTAAGCACTGAACTAAGATAAAAGAGTGCACCAAATTCTCTAATAAGCAAAGACACTTTTTCTTCAGTAGTGTTCTAGTTTAGTCATCCCAAAACAATAGACATAAAGTAATCCAAACAAACCAAGCATCATTCACCATCAACATAACAGCTAAAGAGAAATTCAAAAGTCTCTCAGTCATCATACTCTTGGTACTTCTTGAGCAGTTGGGAGCAGCCAACCATGGGCGCATCCTTGAGAAAGCCCAAGTTGTTGGCATGTGGGGTGTCCGATACAATTCCATTGTTGCGGGTGAGGGCCACACGGGCACGATCAGCATGATGCACCACAGTTGCACACTCCATCTGGGGGCTGCTAACTAGCACCGTCTCGCATATCTCATTCTCATGGTCATCGGGCACAGGGATATTTAGAATGAATGTAAGCAAACCCAAATACAAATCTGACTCAAACTGCATCAGACATATTCAGCCAAATTGTTAATTAATCAGCTACCTGAACACAGTTCAGATGCTCCAAATCCTACAAAGAGTTCAACCCTATGCGGAATTGAAGATTTGCATAAATCAAGAAACAAGAAAAACAAAGGACCTAAATTGATCGGGCCACATTACAATCAGTGCAGCTTGGAAAGAATTGAGGCCTGGCCTGGCCCCACAGCTGTATATTTTGATTGATCGGGCCACATTACAATCAGTTCAAACATTCAGTAGATGGTTGGTTATTTGTTCCAATATGCAGTTGGGAAGATGCAGAAATAAAAAATTACATTAAGTGGGTACAAAGAGGATGTGGCAAGAAGTTGTGTCAAAAAATCCAGTGAAAATGAAAGAATTCTCTATGAAATAACTTGTTTCTACAAAAAGAAATGATAAGAGAAATGTAAATAGAATCCATTGACTGTAAGCAAAAGCCAACACAGCTTTCTTAGCAAAATTAAATAATAATGCCAATATAAACTTACAATTCGTACAAGATTGAGAGCTTTTTGCCCAGCCCTGGCGGAATCTCTTTTCATCCACAAATGGTGCTCTTTTCGGCCAGTCTTCTGCTCTACTTTCCTGTGATGCATGCTAAGATAGTTGAACAGCCATTTTGGACAAGCTGAATAAGTAAGCCGTACACCATAAGATTTTGTAATACCATTTCAACAATGGTGACAGGCTGAACAGCTAAGATGTACATCATAAGATTTTGTAACACCATTCCAATGGGACTTCCATGCTGATACTTGAGGGGCATATAATGCCCAAGTAACACAGACATATACACCCATACAAATCTATCGAAAAATCAATGAGCACAATCATAAGCACCAATATGGAATCAAGATGAAAATGACTACATACTTATTAGTAGAATTTACATTAGAAAGGGATCTCGATCTTCCGATTGGATGATTGGTTGAACACTCAATACCATGCCTGATTCTTCTAACCTGAACTCACAAGATAGTTCCTTCAGATGAGGAATGAAATGAGTCGAGCTCCCAAATTGCAGCACAAACAAACAAAAGATATCAATATTCTTTATTAGAAATTTAGTACTTCAAAACATTACCCTCACTGAGATTGCATTAAACCTTTTGGCCTTGTTTTGGAAGAGAAAACCCATTTGAACACAAAACCCTAAACCTAGCCCAAGTTCCATCCCTTTAGGCTGGTAAGAATAATTAACAGAAGCCTGAAAAAGGAGATAGAGCAACTGTTATTTTAAGGGTGAGACACAATCCCAATTTTTTTTTATTTTCTTTCAATTGAGATGGAAAAAATGGGACACAAAAAAAGAATGGAAGATGGCAGGGAGTGCGGATCCACATATCTAGGCTAACTAGCGAGCTCCCGTCTTCCTCCTCCCCTCACTCTACTGTCACTCTCCCTACTCCCCACTCAGCCTCCACCTGAAAACCGTGGCAGGGGATGTGTTGCTCGGTCTCCACCTGAAACCATGGCAGAGAATACATCTGGATCCCACTTAAAAATATTTGGTCAATTTGTTAGGTCTACGATCATTTGATCCTTTGATCTTTTTAAATCAATTCATGGGTCCCATCCCACATAATATGGTTTTATGGACGGTTAGAATAGAGATGGTGGACCCCATTCATCTGGGGGGTTCCACTTAAATAGGTTAGGTTTGGTCAATTTGTGAGGTCTACGATCATTTGATCATTTGATCTTTATCAAGCAATTCATGGGTCCATCCCGCATCATATTGTTTCATGGATGGTTAGAATATAGATGGTGGACCCCATTCATCTTGGGGGTCCCACTTAAATAGGTTAGATTTGGTCAATTTGAGAGGTCTATGTTCATTTGATCATTTGCTCTTTATCAATCAATTCATGGGTCCCGGCCCGCATCATTTGATTTTATGGACGGTTAGAATAAAGATGGTGGACCCCATTCATCTGGATCCCACTTAAAAATATTTGGTCAATTTGTTAGGTCTACGATCATTTGATCTTTCTTAATCAATTCATGGGTCCCATCCCGAATAATATGGTTTTATGGACGGTTTTGATCCTTTAATCTTTATCAAGAAATTCATGGGTCCATCCCGCATCATATTGTTTCATGGATGGTTAGAATATAGATGGTGGACCCATTCATCTTGGGGGTCCCACTTAAATAGGTTTGGTTTGGTCAATTTGAGAGGTCTATGATCATTTAATCATTTGCTCTTTATCAATCAATTCATGGGTCCCGGCCCGCATCATTTGATTTTACGGACAGTTAGAATAAAGATGGTGGACCTCATTCATTTGGGTCCCTCTTAAAAATATTTGGTCAATTTGTTAGGTCTGCGATCATTTGATCTTTCTTAATCAATTCATGGGTCCCATCCCGCATAATATGGTTTTATGGACGGTTAGAATAGAGATGGTGGACCCCATTCATCTGGGGGGTTCCACTTAAATAGGTTAGGTTTGGTCAATTTGTGAGGTCTATGATCATTTGATCATTTGATCTTTATCAAGCAATTCATGGGTCTCAGCCCGCATCATATGGTTTTATGGACGGTTAGAATATAGATGGTGGACCCATTCATCTTGGGGTCCCACTTAAATAGGTTAGGTTTGGTCAATTTGTGAGGTCTATGATCATTTGATCTTTATCAATCAATTAATGGGTCCCAGCCCGCATCATATGATTTTATGAAAGGTTAGAATAGAGATGATGGACCCCATTTATCTTGGTCTCACTTAAATATATTAGGTCTATGATCATTTGATCTTTCTTAATCAATTCATGCCTCACCTAAAGAATAAAACATTTGAAAAAAAATATAAAGATCAAATTAGCAAAAAAAAAGGACTCACAAGTTTACTAATTAATAAATTTATTAAAAATAATTTATATCAGTCTGTGCATTTGGTGGTTTCGTGGTTATGCACAGGATTTTGCTAGTAGGAACAAGTGTGAAAGAAATGAATACCATATAAAAACTCTCTATAAATTATATTATCATATATTCGTCATTGGAAACTGTAGGATTCGTACAACCCAGCAGTTTTTTTTTTTTTTTTTTTATTATTGATTGAGATAATTCTACTAAATGGAAGCACCAATGAAAATTCAGGAGGCTTGCAAGGCAAGAAGAAGCTACTGGTAACTCTATTAACTATCATTCTAGGGTTTCTTTTATTCAGCTTGTGTGGCTATTGCTAGTGGAGGAAAGCAAAAGGTATGATTAATTCATTTTGCTAATATAATGACAACCATATATAAGTTTTGTTAAAATTTTTGAAATTTTATGTTATGATTTAAAGGTTGTGAGATGAATGAAAAGAAGTGTTCACACTACAACAGGTTGCACTTTTAGCCACATTTTTTAAAATTCGTCGGTAAAGGGTACACCTTTGCCGACGTTTTTACTTTCGTCGGTAAAGGGTAGACCTTTACCGACGTTTTTTAAAAACGTCGGTAAAAGTCTTTACTTTTGCCGACGTTTTGTGAAAAACGTGGCTAAAAGTACACCCTTTA
The DNA here is from genome assembly GCA_012931725.1 of Litsea cubeba. Lineage (NCBI taxonomy): Eukaryota > Viridiplantae > Streptophyta > Magnoliopsida > Laurales > Lauraceae > Litsea > Litsea cubeba. The sequence goes on from CM022951.1 coordinate 10,099,621, forward strand.
CCGACGTTTTTCAAAACGTCGGCAAAAGTAAAGACTTTTACTGACGTTTCGTAAAAAACGTGGTCAAAAGTGCAACCTTTTAGACGTTTTTTAATAAAACGTCGGCAAATGCCATTTTTAAATTAAAAAATGTGAAAATTCCTTGATAGCTGCTGCTGGTTTCCTATAATGGGATGTAGTAATACGTGGAAGGATAAAAATACTTTCCCAATGAAGCTTTGGTTGAAATTAATTTAAGAGAAATCCTTCTAAAATTGTGCACTTGATGAGTAGAATTCTCTTTTGATGATCCAGTCATTCCATTAACTACATAAAACAAAACAGAAAACCATCAGAAAGAAAAATTAAATAGTAAAGGAATCAAGGATCAGAGTCTTAGGGAAATGAAGTAAATGGACATTAAATTTAAAGTATAAAGCTAAAGATACAGCTGTAACAATTTATTCAGGTTTAGAAAAGTAATCCGACTAAGTATAGGACATGTAAAATGAATAATTTTGAGCCAAAAAAAAAAACAAAAAGAATGTCACCATTTGTTCTATAAAACTCAAACTATTAAGATCTTTAAGTTGTAGTTTTGAAAATACAAGTATGGAATCATTCCATATTGAAAGGAATCCCGAAAGCTAACCTAGTAAATGAATGTCTTGAACTTCACGATTGAAGATTTAGAATAATGTTATAAGTTTCCACACCTCAGGATGGCATGACATGATTTTATATGTGCAAGTGCACAGAGCAGCGGATTTTTATGTGGCATGACATGAATGGGTAACGGATTTGATTTTACTTGACCATTTTTTGGATTTTGCTCCATAATTAGTGTTCTTGATGTATTTTGCAGATTCTCTAATAGTAGCTGTCACACCAAAACCACTTGATAAACATCTTCGTGATGGCTTTGAAGATGACGGTGATGATTTGGTTAGAATGAACTAAATATTTTGATCGAAATGAATCAATACTTTGCAGTTGATTAATTACAAGATAGATTTTTTCCATATTTGAGTTTTACATTTTTTATGTTTTGTGGATGTTCAGAAGTTTTATATTCCGCAATCAGCCAGTTGGTTGAAGAGGAAGCTTTTCTCTTTTCTTCATGAAAAACTGAGACTCCCTAGTAGGTGTCCTACATTTTAGTTGTTGCACTCAAAGATTATTTACACATTGGATGACTTTTTTGTATTTATTTTTCTCCATAAACATTAATAGATCGATATGCTGTTGATGGCAATTTTCTCCATCTGCTGGTCTCATTTTATGGTTTATATTGGCACTTGTTGCATCCAGATGGGGTTTAGGACCGCTTTATGTGAGTAAATATTCTTTATGAACTTTTCTATTCCACAAATTGTACGTACTTCCACTTAAACAGGCCAATGATGTAGTTCAACAGGGAAAGGCAAAAACACAGTGAGGAGTGTTTCGTGCATCCAAGTGTTTTTCACTTACTACTTTCTATGGTTTGATGTATTATGCAGGTACTTAATTGGGATTGGTTTTGCAATTATACTTCTAAATCTTGGCCAACGGCAACATGGTGAAATCAGGTAGATGCTTTGGTGATTTTAAGATTTTCCGTTTTGTACCACAAAGGTCCTTTATTTTCTTATAATTTTTTGCCACATCATATACAAAGAACCTATAATAGTTCACTTGTTCTGTATGACTCTATTTGGTTTTGTTTCATTTTCTTGTTCCAATTAAAACCTATGTTGAATGTAGGGGACTTGAATTTGTGAGGTTAATAGAGCCAGTTGACTTCTAATGGGCCAAAAACTAATGCGATATGCATCTAGGACCTTACACTACATGGACTCAGTTTCAACAATTAATATTGGGTTACATGCTTCAACCATCCCAATTGAAAGGATATATTTTAGTGATACACATTACATGCCATTCACAACCTTCGCTGATTTATGGAACAAGTGCCTTTGGTGTTTGAAGGTTTTGCTTAACCTTCTTTTTAAGCCTTAACACAGGCTAAGGTCCTTTCTCAGATTAGTTTATGAATTCCGAACACAGATAATTAAACTAATTAATTAACCTAATCCTAGATAATAATAAATTACCACAAAATAGCAAGAGACACAGGTTTTTACGTGGAAAACCCAACTCGGGAAAAAAACCACGGGTGGTAGAGACCACCGAAAGCAAAGCACTATATATGAAGATTACAAGTGAACTCACTAGACCTTCGTCCCAGTTGTAACTGAACCTAAAAGGACTGTGAAGAGCTTGCCGACGACCCGCCGTTCACCTTCCACGTGCTAGCTTGAAACCCACCTTGAATGCCCCTTCAAGGTGCTTGATCACAGGGAAAGAAAATAATTCTTCAGCACAAGCTCCCTTGCACAAATAAGCCCACAAAACTCTCCAGAGATGAATCTTAAAACTCAAATGAATATTACATCTTCTGTGTCTTGTTTGTGGATGCAAGGGGTTAATAAATAGCCCAAGGTTCGTGCAAAATCCTCTTAGAGATAAAACAGGATTCTTAGTAGAAGTTTGCAATGACAGCATAGAAGAGTCCCGTTTGGGACAAAAACTCCCAGCTCACTATAGCGAGCTTCAGTCTCGCTATAGCGAGACTGCATTCTGTCATTGACAGAACTGCTCCCGCTATAGCGAGGTTCAGTGTCGCTATAGCGAGACTGGGTTCTGTCAAGTTGCTTGATGCCCGAGGAGTCTGTCTGGGAAAGTTTCTCTTGATGTCTTTTGATTACTTTGTAACACTTTTAAGTGTATCAAAGTCTTCCGAAGAGGTCTTCACAAACCAAATGCTTCCTTCACAGTCCTATTCTAAAATAAATAAAAAATACAACTCGATTAGGACTCTGAGTTTTGTTCAAGATAAAAGAATTAGCCAACTAAAATTCTAACAATCTCCCCCTTTGGCAATTCATGAACAAAACTCCTAATACATAATAGATCTCCTATCCCAGTACAAGATAAACTTTAAAAAGGCTTAAAAAGACTGTTTAAACAACTGAGGCCAATTGTCTGGAAGATTAACCTGCCCGAAATGCAAACCTAAAAATAAACCGAGGGAAAGAACAAGCATAATATCATAGAACTAGAATTAATCAGTTTGTTAAAAAGTCTGTCTAAGTCTAAAACATAAGGTACTCCCCCTTTTTGTTTATGGGTTTGACAAAGCAACATAACAGAAAATAAGGGAGGAATAGGTTAGCAAAGATAAGGAAAATAAAATGCAACATAAAGATAAAGAACAGCACTTTAAACAGATCACTGATGGCGAAGCTGATTGAACATGTCGGTGATGTGATTACGGAGATCAGTGAAGCCAGACGATATCCTGGCATCCATTTGTTCAATCTGAATAGATTGATCATACACTGCATGGATTTTCAACTGTGTTTTCATCGTCATTGTCAATTGGAACTTGAGCGTGCTCCCCCTGAATACGATTTCGAACATGAGTGTCGGACATGGCTCTTGTTCTGCCATCCATCTTTTGCCTTTTTGGAACAAGCAGTTCATGCGGGTAGACATGGCAACCAGCATCAATCAACAATTTGCTAATCATTGCGCCAAACGGAAGTTAAAGCTTCCGAGGTTCATCGAAGATCTTCAACATGCAGTCAAGAATTGTATGCGGAATATCGACCGATGTGCCTGTACCCAAGTAGTAGAGAAGGAGAGCCTGGGCTGGAAGTAGATCAGAGGAATGTCCTCGAGGCTCAATATTATTGACGACAAATGTGTTAAGCAGGCGATAATCCGATTGCAACCCCGAAATTTTCAGCACTGGAGGATGCCATGCAGTTGGTTCGCCACAAAAAAACTGTAGCGACCTCATCTAAGAGATAAACTTGATCGTCCAGATCAGGAAACGGATAGAGAGGTTGATCAGGTCGCCGAAGTTGTAGCAAAGTGGCGATTGTTTTCGCATCAACGGAGATAGTTTTTCCTCTAACAAATGTGCGGAATCCGTCTTCTTTTACTTCAAACATATTGCAGTAAAATTCTTGTACCTAGTCCTCAAAACATTCATTATCCAAGTTCATGAGAAGCATTAGATGATTTTGATAAAGCCATTGTGTGAAGTTTGACGGGGGTAGAGAATTTTGAGCAATAATTCTTTCAAAAATCACTATTCGTTCTTTGAAGCTAGAGTCAAACCGAGCGGAACTCTCAGCATCCCAAAATCGATCAACATCATACTGAGATGAGGAACTAGCAGGACGCTTTCCTTTAGAAGATTTTGGAGCCATGCTGATGCCAAGAAAATGCAAGAAAGCATAAAAAAACAGTGTAAATATTCATTGAGGCAATATCCCAAACACTTTGTGTGCACATATCCCATTTTAATTTCCAACAACTTTGGACAATCTTCCAAGAGAACCCAATGGGAAGATTATCACAAAGCTAAGGACTAGCTGAAATCCATCAATGACACACAATGATCTTCAAAGAAATAAAAAAAATTGCAATCCATTCCATGTAAAAAAAAATAAATCTTTAGAGAAGCACCATCAATCTCACATGAAACTAGAAGATGGGAAACTCTAACCAAAGAGGAATATTCTTAAATGCCCACATTGGATAATAAAGTGTAAAAAACAAACAATCCTTTACCAAACACACCAATCTAGGTATTGTAGAAAAAAAATTGGTGAGGGGAAAAAGATAGAAAGATCATACCTTGGTGAAGAGGAAGGAGCAAAGTTTGGAGTTGCTAAATGAGAAGAACACAATGAATAATGTAGTGGGGATTGAGAAAGAAGGAGAAAAAAAAATTGGAGCAAAAAACCCTAACTTGAGAAAGAAAGAGGAAAAAAAAAGGAAGAGAGAAAGAGGAGGGCAGGCTCGTTTTTAAAAAAAAATCTGTAGTCTCGCTATAGCGAGACTACATTCTGGAACGAGAAACAGACGCACAGTCAGTGTGGTTTTCCCCCTTTTTTTTTTTTTTTTTTGAAAATGAGAGACAAACAAAGTGTTTTCAATCTATAAATAATATCCACGGATAAGCTCAAGAAATGCACATTTTGAATGATTGTGATAGTGTGTGTAAAATGATATGCTCCCCCCCCCCCCCCCCCCCCCCCCCCACCTTTTTTTTTTTTTTTTTGAATTGATCCGTCATAGGTGGCTTTCACACTATCGGACATGGTAGCCTTCTCCATCGAAACTTACCAATCGAGTGGAAGCTATCACTCATGATCGTAGGTAGCTCTGATCCTCTGGTCACATATATATATTGTAATTTGCCCTCTCTTTTCTTTTTAATTTAAAAATTTTCTATGAATCGTCCTGGGTGACTTTCACACTAGCAGTCATGGTAGCCTTCTCCAACGAAACTTACCAATCAAATTGGAAGCTATCACACATGTCTGTAGGTAGCCCTGATCCTCTGATTCAAGAAAAATATGATCCACATGAATATTTTTTTTGTTTTTTTTATATTTTCAGAGGGGGACAGTCATAGTGACAAAGAAAATGATATCAGTAAACTGTGCACTATCATTAAACAAAATCACATGCAATAATTATCATAGAATGGAGTGAGCATTGTGCATGTGCATAAAACCAGAGTAGAACTAAAAATTAAAGAAAGGAGGAAATCCCCAGAGACTTGCGAAGGGATTCAAATCGATTTGGGTCCAGAGGTTCAGTAAAAATATCAGCCAGTTGATTTTCGGTAGGAACTTTATCGAGGACAATGATATTCATATCGACTAACTCACGGATAAAGTGATGCCTAATATCAATGTGTTTGGTTCGGGAATCCTGTACATGATTTTTTGATATGTCAATTGCACTTTGATTATCACAATACACAGACATAGTGGCCTGAGAAATTCCATAGTCAGCCAACATTTGTTTCATCCAAAGAAGTTGAATACAACAACTACCAGCAGCAATGTATTCGGCTTCAGCAGTGGATAAGGAAATTGAAGTCTGCTTTTTACTGTGCCAAGCGACCAAGTTATTTCCGATAAAGAAGCACCCCCCAGTCGTGCTTTTTCGACCATCGACACTTCCTGCCCAATCAACATCTAAATATCCAGCAATATTTGTATTCGTGTCTTTGGTGAGCCAGATACCAAAGTCAACAGTACCACTTATATATTTCATGATCCTTTTAACAGAGTGAATGTGTGATTCCTTTGGTTTTGACTGATAACGAGCACAGACTCCAACACTGTAAGCGGCTGGCAGTGAGATAGAGAAGACTTCCTATCATGCTTCGGTAGAGTGTTTCATTCACATCTTTGCCAGACGCATCAATGCTCAATTTTACATTCGAGCTCATTGGAGTTCTTGAATGTTTAGCAGATGTCATCCCAAATTTTGTCAAAATGTTTCGAGCATATTTTGATTGGGATATAAAACTTCCATTGTCACACTGCCGGATTTGTAAGCCAAGAAAGAAGGAGAGTTCTCTAACCATGCTCATTTCAAATTCATTCGACATATTATCAGAAAAATGTTCAACTAGCACCGAGGAGGTAGATCCAAAGACTATATCATCCACATAAATTTGAGCAATTAACATGTGAGGAGGTTCTTCTTTGATGAATAAAGTCTTGTCTACACTCCCTCTTTTGAAATCGTTTTCCAATAAAAAGACAGTTAGCCTTTCATACCATGCTCTTGGAGCCTGTTTTAAACCATAGAGAGCTTTTTTGAGTTTAAAGACATGATCCGGGTAATGAGGATCTTGAAATCCTTTGGGCTGTTCCACATAAGCTTCCTCATTCAAGTATCCATTCAAAAATGCGCTCTTAACATCCATTTGATAAAGTTTGATATGAAGAAAACAAGCGATAACAAGTAACAGACGGATAGATTCCAATCGAGCAACAGGGGCAAACGTTTCATCAAAATCAATGCCATCAATTTGAGTATACCCCTGGGCAACCAGCCTAGCCTTGTTCCTTATGACCTGACCCAATTCATCGGTCTTATTCTTATAGATCCACTTGGTGCCGATTACATTGGTGTTGCTTGGTCTAGGAACTAATTCCCACACACAGTTTCTTTCAAATTGTTAAGTTCCTCGTGCATCGCATTAATCCAGCAATCATCAAGAATGGCTTCTTTTATATTTTTTGGTTCAATGGAAGAAATATAGCAAAAATTACTTACCTCATCGCGTACCTGTTTTCTAGTCTTAAGAGACTCAGTTGCATCTCCAAGTACCTGAGAAATAGGGTGGCTCTTCATTACCTTAGGTACAGGACGCGAACTCTTAGATGCACTTTTTTCTTCGAAATGCTGAATGATGTCCATAAGATCAGAAGTTGATCTTGATTGATCAATTTTCTTATCTTTGGAATCATTATCTTTTGATAATGTACTTGAATCTTTAAGCTTGCTTGAACTTGTGTTATTATCCTGTGGTAAAGTAGGGGAACTAGTTAGTACATCGTCATCATCAGAAAAGTAATCTGAAGTTCCTGCATCATCAACAACCACATTAATAGACTCCATAACAGTAGTGTTTCTGAGATTATAAACCCGATAGGCCTTACTCGACATTGAGTAACCAAGAAAAGTTCCTTCGTCACTTTTGGAGTCAAATTTGCTTAGGTGTTCCCTATCCTTTAGGATGTAGCACTTACTCCCAAAGGTTCGAAAATACTTAACAGTTGGTTTGCGGTTACTCCAAATCTCATATGGGGTCGATCTTGTTCCAGGCCGTAGGTAAACTCTATTGATAATTTGAACTGCAGTGTTTACCGCTTCAGCCCAGAAACGTTGAGGAATTTTTTTACTGTGTACCATCACGCGTGCCATCTCTTGAACAACACGATTTTTTCTCTCAACGACACCATTTTGTTGTGGTGTTTTAGGCGCAGAAAATTCATGTTTTATACCATTCTTTGAACAAAAAGACTCAAAATAAGAGTTTTGAAATTCAGTCCCATGGTCTGAACGAATACGAACTACACCACCAAAGGTTTTTCCTTTATCATTAATGAGCAAAGTCCATAAATCAAGAAAAACTTCAAAGGTTTCGGACTTTTCTTTTAGGAAACGAACCCATGTAAGCCGCGAAAAATCATCAACGGTTAGAAATATATATTTCTTACCGCCAATACTTTCAGATTTTGTAGGACCCATGAGATCCATATGAAGTAATTCAAGCGGCCTGGTGGTGGTTAAGGCATCAACCTTTTTATGTCAGGACCTGATTTGTTTTCCAATCTGACAAGGACCACACACAATTGTGGGGGCTTTTAAACGTTTGGGCAGCCCTATAACAGTTTCATTTTTTGCCAAGTTTTCTAGGTCCTTATGATTAACATGGCCTAAACATTGATGCCACAAATCGATGTCATTGATTATAGCTACATGACATGATATGGTATTCTCTGTGGAAACGACATAACAATTGTCAGAAGTACGCACGCCATGGAGAACATTATTTTTATTTTTATCAACAATGAGACAGTCATTAAGAGAGAAATGAACTTCATGTTGTGAGTCACATAATTGGCTGATGCTTAACAGATTAGCTTTCAGACCTTTAACAAAGAAAACATTTGATAAAGAAGACATACCTGGAATCGAAACTGTACCTTTTCCGATTATATTTGATTTGCTTCCATCCCCAAATTTTACACTACCTCCATTACAGCTTTCCAATGAGGTAAACAAGGACCTGTTTCCAGTCATGTGTCTAGAACATCCGCTATCCAAGTACCAGACTTGCGAATCTGTGGCTTTGAGAGCAGTAAGGACCACATTGCAGCGAAGATCAGACTTAATAACCCAGATAGATTTAGTCTTGATCTTTTGAGGGGTATAATTCCTCACCCCACGCTGATTATGTTTATGATGTTTAAGTTGATAACAATGTGGTCTTATGTGCCCTTTTATTCCACAAAAATGGCAGATTTGAACAAATCTGGGTTTTGACACATTTTTAGATGCTCTTGGGTTCGCAAGGTGAGTATTTAGGTTAGCACTCATGCTGGATTGCAAAGCTGGTCCTTTAACAAAAACAAATTTACCTGATTGCTTAGATGAAGAAGACTCAGAAATAAATCCAAGTCCTGTCTTATGTTTATCACTTCTTTGTTGCATCAGAATCTCATCAAGAGTCATGGATCCTTTGTTCATTCGATCAAGCGAGGACTTGGCTGAAGTTAATTCTGTTAGAGCCATCCGAAGTTTCCCACAGACATTATTTTTCTCGGCCTCCAGCAGGTTGTACTCAGTTTGCAAGGAATCCAGTTCTTGTTTGACAGTTTCATATTGAGTAGTTGAAAATTCCTTTTCTTTTCCTGCAGCAATAACTTTGTCAGATAGAATCATACGTTGAGTTTCTAACTGGGTTACCTTGATGCGAGTATCACTTTGTTCGGAAACAATGATTGCATTATGAGATTCTGAATCTTTCAGCTTTTGAGAGAGCTTATCGTTTATACGAGATAAACGTAACGAATCTTTGAGAAGTTTCTTATATGCTACTTCAATATCCTGTTGTTCATCAGAAAGATCATCAATGTTTGTCTTGTCATCTGACTTGGAATCCTTGTCAGATGACCCCTGCTTAAGAGATGAGTTAGTACTAGATATAAAAGCAACAAATTTAGCAGACTCAGATTGTGACTCAGAGTCACTGATCTCATTCTCAGTTTCTTCTTCTTCCCAAGAAACACTCAAGGCTTTTCTTTTGTTTTTCTCCAGCCTGTTAGCACATTTAGAAGCTGGGTGACCAATACCTTGACATTCAAAGCATTGAATGGGTTTGGTAGCAGGTTGGGATGAATTTTTATCATACTTGGTCACACCTTTTGTTTTATTAAAGCCTTTGTTCTTTGGGAATTCCTTTTTGAGAGTGGGTTTGTTTTTATTCAGATATCTCTTAAAACGTTTAACAAACAAAGCCTCAAGTTCATCATCAAAATCATTATCAGATTCATCATCATTGTTAGCTTTAGAAGACATGAGAGCAATACCCTTGGATTTTTTACTAGGGCAGTGATTTGCTTCAAAAGTCTGTAGATTTCCAACAAGTTCCTCCACAGGAAGTTCATTGAGATTAGTGTGTTCCTCAATTGCAATCACTTTGGACTGAAATCTTTCAGGCAAAGATTGAAGAATTTTCTTTACCACTTTCGAATCTGAAAAAGGTTCTCCCAGATTGAAACTTGAATTTACAATATGCCCAAGTTTGGCATTAAATTCATCAAAATTTTCATTATCTTTCATACGTATAGTCTCAAAGGGAGATGTCAAATTCTGAATTTTGGTTTGCCTGACTATATCAATGCCTTCATGCACTGTTCTTAAGAGATCCCATGCCTCTTTAGCAGTGGTGCAAGTTGAAATTCTTCGAAATTCTGAATGAGAAACGCCATTGTACATATCATTCATAGCTCTATCATTCTAATGGGTCTGATTTTTTTCTCCTTGGGACCAGTCAGCTACTGGTTTGGGAACAGTTCTCCCTTTAACAAACATTGTTGGTGATTTGTAACCATTCACCACTGTTTTCCAAACATCATGATCAAGAGAACGTAAAAACGCAGTCATCCTTACTTTCTAGTAAGCATAATTGCTACTACCTTCAAGCAATGGAGGCTTGGTGGTAGATGTGCCTTCCCTGGTGAATTCCATAGATCAAATCTGAGAGGATTGCACTTTAGAGTTGTGCAACTTGCTCTGATACCACGTGAAGGTTTTGCTCAACCTTCTTTTTAAGCCTTAACACAGGCTAAGGTCCTTTCTCAGATTAATTTATGAATTCCGAACACAGATAATTAAACTAATTAATTAACCTAATCCTAGATAATAATAAATTACCATAAAATAGCAAGAGACACAGGTTTTTACGTGGAAAATCCAACTCGAGAAAAAAACCACGGGTGGTAGAGACCACCGAAAGCAAAGCACTATAATATGAAGATTACAAGTGAACTCACTAGACCTTTGTCCCAGTTGTAACTCAACCTAAAAGGACTGTGAAGAACTTGCCGACGACCCGCCGTTCACCTTCCACGTGCTAGCTTGAAACCCACCTTGAATGCCCCTTCAAGGTGCTTGATCACAGGGAAAGAAAATAATTCTTCAGCATAATCTCCCTTGCACAAATAAGCCCACAAAACTCTCCAGAGATGAATCTTAAAACTCAAGTGAATATTATATCTTCTGTGTCTTGTTTGTGGATGCAAGGGGTTAATAAATAGCCCAAGGTTCGTGCAAAATCCTCTTAGAGATAAAACAGGATTCTTAGTAGAAGTTTGGAATGGCAGCATAGAAGAGTCCCGTTTGGGACAAAAACTCCCAGCTCGCTATAGTGAGCTTCAGTCTCGCTATAGCGAGACTGCATTCTGTCATTGACAGAACTGCTTCTCGCTATAGCGAGACTGGGTTCTGTCAAGTTGCTTGATGCCCGAGGAGTCTGCCCGGGAAAGTTTCTTTTGATGTCTTTTGATTACTTTGGAACACTTTTAAGTGTATCAAAGTCTTCCGAACAGGTCTTCACAAACCAAATGCTTCCTTCACAGTCCTATTCTAAAATAAATAGAAAATACAACTCGATTAGGACTCTGAGTTTTGTTCAAGATAAAAGAATTAGCCAACTAAAATTCTAACAGTGTTGATGTGTTGGCTATGAGGAATTTACTAATATGTTTGCTGCATGTTCAAATAACTTGCATGTTGAATCAAGGTTCAGCCCACTCCTAGAGAAAAGCTAGAACAAAGGTATGGTTCTTGCCTTCTTGGAATAATTTTTTTAATAGTGCTGCACTTTGGGCTTTTGTACTTGGTAAATTTTTTATGGTTCTTGTGGTTAAGACTTAGTGGAACTTCATATGCATCTATTGCAGACTCGCGTTGGAATTGTATGCACTGCATATACGTACTTTACAAACTATTTTTGTTTGGTTCTTCAGGTGAACATGCATGTATCACTAGCTACTTGATTTTGAATGCTTAGTTGAGCTGAAGATATATATATATATGGTTTTAATGATCGGTGCGCGCCCTATGTAGGAGTGGGCTAACTCAAGTTGTTAAAATTATCATTTGAATGTGGTTCTAAAACTTGCTACTGAATTGTTTTTTTAAATGTGGTTTTAAAACTTAACGCGCTATTTTCACTTCTTGTAATATAAAGAAGACGACATGACATGCATGTCTTTGATTTAGGATCTGATCGTTGGATGACTTAAAAGACCAAGCCATATGAAGAAATAAAGAAGTGGGTGTTTGATACTAAATCTTGTTTCTTGTTTCTTGTTTCATAGTACATTTTTCTTTTTCTTTGTACCAAGTTATTATTTGTTCATCAAGTGACATTTTGTACCTGGTGAAGCCATGTTTTATTTAATAGAAAGTGTGAGATTTTATTGTTACAATTATTTTCAAGTACCTTATATTTGATTTGGTTGTTTACTTTCTGTGGGTTTTTAAAAGAGTAGCTTGTTTGGATGTTTTTGTGTATTGTTTGGGTTTTTTTTGCTTGGTGTGCCTGCCTGATAAATTAGGATGTTTTTGTGTATTTTTTTCTACATTGACAGCTTGATTTGCACATGTCAGTCTTATACATCTCCATTCTCTCTCTCTCTCTCTCTCTCTCTCTCTCTCTCTCTCTCTCTCTCTCTCTCTCTCATTTTTATTAGTTGTTGTGGACAGTTAGGGGCTCCGATGCAAGCTTCATCCAAATCAGGGCCATGGAGAAAGGTGATCCTTGAATTCTCGTTTCTATTATAAATTATTCGCAATATGGGCACAAACCAATCCATTAAATGTTTGTGGCAACTAGAGGCCTTTTGTTTGTTGGGTTTTCAATTCCTTTCATTTGTTAGAGATATCTTCTTCTTTCTCTGTTTAGATTTCAAAATCTGATTTTGCAAACTGGAGGATATAGAAATTGTGATGACACAAGATGTGATTTTTGTTTCACCATGTGGTATAACCAATTTGATTGCCTTGTGAAAATTGAACTTGTGGCCCAGCTCAAATGGAAACATTTCAATGGTCAGGAAGCACTTGGAACTTAGGTCTCTTATACGATGAATAAAGTTGTGTTTGACTCCCCCTCTTAAGCAGAGTTCTTTTCTCGGTTTATTCCTCATGATTTGCGTAACCAAAAGTGGATACCGCATGGCAGCCCTCTGCTAGTGCTCATAGAAGTGGTGCCGAGGAGAAAGTTTACTTAAATATATATATTTTATGCTGGATCAGGCTTCACTCAATTGCTATTTGATATGCTTAATTAAACCAAGCTAATTAAGACTGGCATAGTTGGTCTTGTATTCTGATCATATTTGTACTCAAGCTTGAAGCTCGGTTTAGTACTATGAAGCCCAACTCTACTTAATCCAATTCAAGCTCAAGCTGTGAAAAACTTGTGTAATAGGGACACATTTTCTCATGTAAACTTGTGTTTGTACCTAGGAGAAAATAATGACAGTTCTTTATTGGTGGCTGCAGATTGATCACTTCTGGTTTTGTGCGATTCTTTCTAAGTAAACCAAGTTAGGGAGCTCTCTCATGTGGTATTTGTAAATAATCTTGTGCATCATTAGCTTTCATGTCTTTATCTTTTGTTTCTGTAAGCTATTGATTGTGATGAGAGGCATGAATTCCAGCGAATAATCTCTTTTGTGTGAACATTGGGTTTCATGGAACAAGGGTTCTAATTTTCGCAAGGAAATTACCTAGAAATGATCCAATGTATGGTGCATACACTTTTTTCATTTTCACTTTTTCCAAGTTCTTTTTATCATCTTTGCAAGACTCATGTTAATTGAGCTGTAAGTTGGGAAGTTTGGGTTGTGTTGGTCCTTTTCATTTCTCATTCTTTATTTTTGTTGATGCTCAGCATCCATAAAGTGATGTCAATATGTAACTAGTCCAAGTTATTTTTTAAACTTTAGTGTAAGTGCACAAAAATTCACAGACCCTTGGGTAGTGTTTTTTAGACTCACTGAGGAGGACGGAGGCTAAAGCTCCTTGTTAATGATGGAAGAACCGCTGCCTGAGAACCTGGAAGAGGGAGATGAAACAAGTCAGAGGACCCTAGCTGTGGGCAGCGCAGGGCTCTCAAATGCCTAAGTTAGTGTGAGAACTAAGCAAAGGATGGAGATTTTTTTGGAAGAAGATGGGCGTACCAGAGTGGTGTCCCCCACCCCTTTTTTTTCTGAAGCTGTAGCTGTGTTTATATAGAAGAAGAGAGGAGGCAAAGAGGTGGTTAGCTGTCCCATCATAACTCACTCTACTCTAATAGCTATCCCATCGTAGCTTGTCTTGTCCCATCTGGCCAGGTCCTGTCGCCTTGGGAGCTGTGGACGGTGATCTGTCAGGAGATATGGGCGTTGCCCTTGTCTTGTCGCACACCTATAACGTGGTTAAGTGTTCATGGGAGGACAGCTGTCAGTGCTCAGTACTTTTACAGAGATGAGGCTCTTAGGAGAGATGGAGCGTCTCGCCGAGGTGAGGACCTGGCGGAGATGGAGGGTCTCGCCGAAGTGAGGACCTGGCGGAGATGGAGGCACCTAGCACTGTTGCTGAGATGGAGGGCCTGGCACTGCTGCCTAACTGATGATATCGGTTGGCACTGTTGCCGAGGTGCCGGATATGGAAAAAAGGGTAAAAAGGCCTTTTTCGGGGTCGAAACAATGGAATTTGGCCTAAAAATCCGAAGTCCATTGCTTTGTTATAGATTTTGAAGATCTCGCCGTTTCCCTTCTAGAATGGGGTTCCGTTCGCGATTCTGACTTCGAGACCCTCATTTTGCCTAGTGCCATTTGGGAGCCGCGCAGTGATTTCCGTGTCTGGAAAATATCCCCACACAAAGCCCTCCAGCTTTAGACCTCTTAGAGTTTACTAATTCGTTGAGGTCGGAAGCTGAGTATGATTAGGACCTTATGTCTCGGGAGCTACTTGTAGTTTGAGATGACCAGCTGGCATTGGACCGGGGCGAGATGATAGCTTTACTGCTAAGCTGTATCAGGATGCTTCTGCCTAGCTGGACAGTGGTACTGCTGTTGAGGTCAGTCAACCCGAGGTCAGTCTCTTTGGCACTGGTCTAGATGGAGAAGCCTAGGTGTATGAACTCAAGATCAGTCTCTTTGGCGCTGGCCTAGATGGAGGAGCCTGGGTGTATGAACCCGAGGTCAGTCTCTTTGGCGCTGGCCTAGATGGAGGAGCCTGGGTGTATGAACCCGAGGTCAGTCTCTTTGGCGCTGGCCTAGATGGAGGAGCCTGGGTGTATGAACCCGAGGTCAGTCTCTTTGGTGCTGGCCTAGATGGAGAAGCCTGGGTGTATGAACCCGAGGTCAGTCTCTTTGGCGCTGGCCTAGATGGAGAAGCCTGGGTGTATGAACCCGAGGTCAGTCTCTTTGGCGCTGGCCTAGATGGAGAAGCCTGGGTGTATGAACCCGAGGTCAGTCTCTTTGGCGCTGGCATAGATGGAGACTGGCGCTGTTGGCGATGTTGATATGGACTCCTGGCAGCCCCCAGACGTGGAGACTACTACTGAGCTTGTGGATGTCTCGGTAGATGACCTATTGTCCTTTTTGGAGGCTCTATTTTCCTGCTAGAGGGCAAGGCTTTTGATGGTGGAAAAGTGCTTTGCCTGGAATGCTCGAGTCAAAGGTTATTTTATCGGGAGAGTGTTGTCCTCCCATTGAAGATGAACCTGACTGAGTCTCAAGCCCTCCAACGTAGTCACTGCTGGTCCCCTGAAGATTCTTCGCACTTTCAAGTTTTGGAGGCAAAGTGTTTGGGAAGATGACTTTTTGTCCGTTTCCCACAGATGGCGCCAATTGTAAGTGCATAAAAATTCACAGACCCGGGGGTAGTGTTTTTGAGACTCATTGAGGAGGACGGAGGCTAAAGCTCCTTTTTGATGATGAAAGAACCGTTGCCTGAGAACCTCGAAGAGGGAGGCGAAACAGGTCAGAGGACCCTAGCTGTGGGCAGGGCAGGGCACTCCGATGCCTAAGTTAGTGTGAGAACTAAGCAAAGGATGGAGATTTTTGGGGAAAAAGATGGGCGTACCAGAGTGGTGTTTCACCCCCCGCTTTGTTCTGAAGCTGTAGTTGTGTTTATATAGAAGAAGAGAGGAGGCAGGGAGGTGGTTAGCTATCCCATCATAACTCACTCTACTCTTATAGCTATCCCATCTTAGCTTGTCTTGTCCCATCTAGCCAGGTCCTGGCGCCTTGGGAGCTGTGGACGACGATCTGTCAGGAGATATGGGCGGTGCCCTTATCCTGTCGCACGTCCTATAACGTGGTTAAGTGTCCATGGGAGGACAACTGTCAGTGCTCAGTACTTTTACCGAGAGAGGCTCTTAGCCGAGATGGAGCGTCTCGCCGAGGTGAGGACCTGGCGGAGATGGAGGCACCTGGCACTGTTGCGGAGGTGGAGGGCCTGGCACTGCTGCCTAGCTGATGATATCGGTTGGCACTGTTGCCGAGGTGCCGGATATGGTGAAAATGGTAAAAAGGCCTTTTTCGGGGTCGAAACAATGTAATTTGGCCTAAAAATGAGAAGTCCATTGCAAAGTAATGGGTTTTGAAGATCTCTCCATTTCCCTTCCAGAATGATGTTCTGTTCACGATTCTTACTCCAAGACCCTCATTTTGCCTAGTGCCATTTGGGCGCTGCGCGATTATTTTGGTGTCTGGAATATCCCCACACATTTAGTATGGTGTTAATGCTTTCTATGATGGAAACTGATAATTAGTCTGTAATTCCTTTTCTTTTCCCTGCCAAATGTTTTATGATTCATTGAGATATCTTTGTGAGTGTTCTACTTTTCTGCAATAAATGAAATTACATGTTTGGAACCCGTTAAAAAAATGTAGTCTGCATTTTTATGGAAATCGTAACGTTAAAACAAATAAATGAAATTACATGTTTGGAACCCATTAAAAAAATATAGTATTACCTCTGATAATCTATATGAAATTTAGGTAACCATTTTTTTTGTGGGTGTGTTTTACTTTTATATGCTTTAATATGATGTAGGTTTTGTTCGCTTCTGTTCAATCTATAGTTGTGTCTGTTTCATCTTGCACATTCCTGGTGGTGGGCCAGCCACATCAGGGGAAAGCAAGGAAAATGGCTGGATAGGAACCTACAAGTTACTACTTTCTTTATTTATTTATGAATTGTTGATTTTGGTTAGCAAATGGATGGTTATGATTTTTTTAAATACTTGAAAGAGTTCTGATGGTGTTAAAACATGCGCTTTACGAAGGGGGTCCGGGGGTATCCCCCGGCGCGGTGGAATGTGACGTTGAAAAAACTAAGACTATTAGCGACAGCCATTGGCGGTCGCTAAAATGTTTTTGCAACGAAGTTTTTGCTGCCACTACTTGGCGGTCGCTAAAGAGTATCAGCGACCGCCAGGTGACTTTTAGCGACGGCTAATGGCTGCCGCTAAAAGTCTTTTTTCTAGTAGTGATACCAATTGGCTGACACTATGGCCCAAGAGCATAATTGATGTTGGGCGTCTCATATTAGGCACCAAAGGCCCAAGCTAATGCCCAGAGCGCGATCGAAGCGGGAGCTGCTCCCACCGAAACGTTAAATTTTAATGTAATTATATATCCTGAGTATCTTCAGAACGCCTATACAACATAGTATTTGTGGGTTTATAAAAAAGTATCTCATGGGCACAAATATATCTTATCCATATATTCAAGTATAAAAAATAAAGAAAATAATTGACTTTGCAATTTGATCACAAAAAAATAGACAATAATTAATAGGTCAGAAGAAGTTTATTCATTCAAAAGATAAATGTGAAGCTTACAAAAAAAAAAAAAAAAATGCACATAAACTAAAGAGTTTGCTTGATTCACTCCATCTTAAGTTAATCCGTGCTCCGAGGACAGTTCCGCTCCGAAAACGCCGATCCGCTTTTTCGGAGCGGGATCGAGAAGGCTGAGGGGCGGCTCTGGATATTAAGGGCCCAAGTGCATAAACGATGTTGGACGTTCAGGTCCATATGGGACCCCCATATATGTATTATATCTACAGAAATTTGGAAACTTGTATATGAGTAACCAAGGAATTAAATTTACTCAAGGAAAGGAGATTCCCTAAAGTAAAGAACTAATGGGTAATTTTCCAAATAATAGAAAATAGAGATAAAGTGGAACTTTTTAGGGCATGGAAGTCCATTCCTTGAGTTTTTAACTGCCTAGCCTAGGGACGTCCATATCCTTAGGGATAGTTTCGTCTATGGATACTTTCTTATATATATTTTTTCTTTTGCATGTACTCTCAATTATTCTTTCAATGGCATAGAAAATCCTTAAGCCATAGAAAACCTTTGAGCTTCCCTTCGCCTTTTTGTGAGTGATCATTTTCATTTAATATCAACAACACCAAACGTATATAGAGCAGAAACCTCCGCTTAGCACCGGTACTCATCAGAATGGAGTAGGCCATTGGGTTAATTGTATACTCATTTTGGATGGAGAGAATGTGTGAAAAAATCATTAATCAAATGGTCGGGATGATGGCTCAAGCCTCCGGTCGCTTCCCCCTGTGGGCCCCATAAGGACCGTGTTTAGCATTAGGTGACCACTTGTGCTAAGTAGAGGGGCCCATATTTTGCCACTTACATCATTTGTAAACTTTTTCTTCCGTTTTTTTAGCTAATTAAATACTAACCTTCAAACCTTCCCCATGATAGGCATAGGCACTAGAACAATAACCTTCATTAATCATGGGCATGACCGATATGGCTAGGGATCATAGCTCCATCAAATTAGTTTTGACATTTTTTGATAAATAGATACATATAAATGTAAAGTATTGGAGTGGCTAGATCAGTTATTTAAAAATGCAAGAGGTAACAAATACTCAATCTAAGTCCTATTTCAGCCCATCAAAAGGTTGTACGTGGTGTGATTATATTACAAATACATTTCTTCCAAGAATGAATTTGGTCGAACTTGTCCGAACCAATTCCTGACAACGTGGAAATCTGCGGATCCGGGAGAATTCTTCTTAGTCGGTCTCCATCCGTACCATAGTGCTTCTTCAGGATGGGCTCTGATTTGACATGATATTAATGTGCTGCTACTGTTTCTAACTAACGCCAATGGATAAGATAAAGACCTAACTCGTAGACTCACCATTAAAAATAATAATTAATCTTAGAACATCAAATAGCCCTTATTAATGCTTTTAAATTTTTTTGTTTTTTTTATTTTTTAGCCTATGAGAACCCAAATCTACCTACATCAGTCTAGGACCAAATTTCCATAATAAAACTCAAGGAATTCTTGTATGTGGAAGTTTGGAAATATATGTTGAAATTCTTGAATGCACCATTGTACTTGAGTATCTAAGAATTCTACAAAAACACAAAAAGATTGGAATTTCTGAATTACCAAATGTGAGGGTCAAAATGTCACAATTGTCCAAAATAAACCCCAACTAGCACAAAAACCGATGCTACTCAGGACAATGCATGAAGAGATAGGATTCTATGAAATGTACAGGGAAAGCATGTCAGTAGTTGTGAAAACCGAAAAATAACTTTATAGTAATTACAACTTCTTATTAAAATTTAAAAATAAAAGTAAAATTTTAAAATAAAGTCAAAATTAAATTTAAAACCTTCGAGCTTAATATATTAGAATACGACAAATTTTTGGTAGAAATTCCTGTAATCAGGCCGTATGTTGTATTCCTGTGTAAAAGTAAAACATTTTAGAGGAATTTACCTGGTAGGGCCCCATAGGATCCTATACCACTTCGGAGGTGTCGTATTTACCATGGACACGAATAAGGCTCTACATGTCCGTTTTTTTTTTTTTTTTTTTTTTTTTTTTTTTGTTTTTTGTCGTTTAGCGAATGGTCGATATCAACCACTTTTATGGTCGATATCGACCATTCTGCGGGAACCCAAATAAAAATTAGATTTTTCAGGATGGAGAAGATGGGAGGGATTGCTCTGTTCCACGCCATGGATACAGATCGAGCCACTGTCAGTTCCGGGAAAGTCAGAAGAATAAGACACTACTCTGTGATCTCGTCTGATAGTCCTGGAATCAACGGCCCAGATTTCTTCAAAATCTCAGAGATAACCATTTGCAACAAACACACAGAAGAAAAACAAGCAAAAACCAGAATCAGAAGCAGATCCGAGGATTTCTCTTTCTCTGCTTTTCTAATGTCTGGTTTTGATCTTTTCGAAGGATTATGTAGTATACGTGGTGGATGTATGGAAATTCCGCGAAATCCAAAGGAAAACGACGAGATTTAAAATAGAAAGAGGAATGCCAATACAAACGGTTTTGCAGAAAACAGGGATACTATGGAAATCTACTTCACTCGTTTTTCCCTATCAGAGGAAGAAAGAAGAAGAAGAAGAAGAAGGCCTAAAACACAGACTCCTCCCCTCCCCTCCCCTCTTCTCCATCCTGAAAAACCCAATCTTTTTTTGGGTTCCCGCAGAATGGTCGATATCGACCACTTTTATTGTCGATATCGACAACATAACTGAAACACAAAAATCACAGTCATTGTCAGTATCGACCACTTTTATTGTCGATATCGACAACATAACTGAAACACAAAAATTACAGTCATTGTCAGTATCGACCACTTTTATTGTCGATATCGACAACATAACTGAAACATAAATTTACAGACATTATCAGTGTCGACCACTTTTATTGTCGATATCGACCATAATAAAATCGAAGGAAAAAATGATGACTGTCCATAGCAGTGCTCCGTTTAGAGATACAAAACCTGTAAATTAACCTGCTCCGTAACAACAGAAATAACTCTACACTATTATAAGGAGTGTTTAAGTCTCAAACATATTGCAATCTGCATATTTATCATCGCTCATTCGCAGCTACATCTTAATCCAAACTTAACAATTACAACAAAAAACAAGAATAACATAAGAAAGTAGAAAATGATTTCGGTCTTTAACTGCCATGTTCTGAATGATTGATGATGCCTTTTGTGGTCATAAATTATTTACCAGTGTTGCAACGGTCAATGTCTTCTTCCCTTTGTCAGCATCATGTAACCGAGAAAGATGAGTATTAACAATGAATATAAGACAACCATCATATTCTGATCATTGCATCTTCATGAAGGATTTTAGTGTATGCTAAATTCTTTAGGGGATCATTATTTGAGGCAGAATGAGAACAAGATATAGTCCACCTTCCTACCCAAGAACAGTCATCACAAAAATATTGTTGTCGCATTTCGCATACATGTCCACAAGTGCAGTAGAAACATTCTCTCACTTCTATAAAGTAAGTTCCAGCCTAACCTTCAACCCTGCAATCCCAAATATCATCATTCAATTCAACCAACAACGGCTAACAAAGTAACAATTCCATTCCACCCTGGTGCATCCCTCCAGATGGAGCTCCCACTGTACCCAGTAGGACCAAGCGCACCATACTGCAAAGAACCATAGGAACCACCACCCAACCCCGCACCACCACCCAAACCAGGACCATACCCACCAGCACTATCGCCCAAACTGGCACCAAAACCACCAGCATTGCCACCTCCCAATGATGATGGTGCCTGGTTCCCCACAGAAGACAGCCCCTGCCCATGCACCAATTGAAGATTGCAAAGGTGTGTTTAGATTGTAATGGCTAAGCCCCAACACCTGGTTACCGCCAGAGAAACCACCCAATCCCCCATATGAAGAGAGTCCGCCCGGCGCGCCATATTCTTGATTGGCCGAAGCACCCGACAGCTCCTGAATTCCTCCACCCAGCTTCCCTTTCTTCCCATTAATTGCTATCTTGCAGACCAGCTGTTGCCCGTCCATATTCTTGATTGGCTCGACCAGAGCCGCCCAAAGTTTTCTTGAATGGTTATCAATGAAGGTCTTCCATCTTACCCTTCCAAACATGATAATTTCTTCCATTTAAACTAACCATTCTGTTCAAACTTTGTTCCATTGTTGACACAAGAATTTTATCAAACACCTTGAAGGCGAACCTTGCGCTTTGATACCACTATGTCAGTGACAGCCCTGCATTCTCATGACGTGCTGGAGAATCGATAAATTGCCTGACATCACCATCTTCCCTGCTGGCCTGATGCTCGTGCTTGGGCTTCAACGTTGTGGCAGCTGCTGCAGATGGCACCTCTGGATCAGTTGTGGTTCTAAATGGAGGAGCATGAACTGGGGGTACATCATCAGAAAATGCATCGGGGTTGTCTTGAGGATCATTTGGATTAATTATCTTCCCACCTTCACTTTTACCCTTGCGTGCCTTATCAAAATAGGCAGTGTAAGGGACATTGTCTCAGCTTGGGTTTCAAGAGAAGGATACTGAGCAATGGCATTTGACATTGTTCCAGTGCCAAGAAATTGCAAAGCACCCATCCATGGAAGATCACTGTAACCGTTCCTGACAGATGTAGGGAAGGTGCATTTCAGGTCACCGTAAATCAAGCCACAAGGATGAAATCAGACACAGCATCATTATTACCATCCACTTGAAGATGAGCAGACCCTCTCCTCCCTCTTCCTCCTCCTCCTCCCCTCTTCTCCATCCTGAATGGTGAAAAACCCAATTTTTATTTGGGTTCCCGCAGAATGGTCGATATCGCTAAACGACAGAAAAAAAAAAAAAAAAAAAAAAAAAAAAAAAAAAAAAAAAAAAACTGCACATGTAGAGCCTTATCCGTGTCCATGGTAAATACAATACCTCCGAAGTGGTATAGGATCCTACGAGGCCCTACCAAATAAATTCCTCAACATTTTAATAGTTCTCGACATTTGGTGCTTCTCACGCCGTTCCCGTCAGGCCAGTAGGCCACTAGCGTCCGAACAAGGATTTCATTCGACCGACAGTAAAAAAGATTTTTTTTGGTGAAGAGATTTCGATGATAGCAATTGTAGGGTACTAGGGACTCTATTAATTGATTTCAGATGCCTGTTCTTGGAAAAGTACTAATTGTGGAAGAAAAAGTCAAGTAATTAAAAGTGTTTAGTTGAACCGGCCTAACATTGAGTGCAAATAAAAGCTTGATGTGATCATGGACAGTGCAATGCCTATCAACTATATACACATTACAATGGGACCTCATCTGAAAACTAAACAAGGACCCAGACGCATGTCATTAATACACTCTGGAAAACGGTTGCAAAGATCAAACGCGTACAACAGCCAACATATGGTTTTTACTTTTTACACAACCCCAACAGATAAGAGCCATTGTAGTTGCAGTGAAGGGACATGGTCTGTGACAAAATGTTCCAGTCTCTATGGCTATCTGCTCTAGTTTTCTTCCCAATATGCTACTCAACAAACACCCTTACTCCAATTCAATCGCTCAGAGATGGTGACACCCTTATTTCAGCTGGCCAAATCTTTGTCCTAGGCTTCTTTAGCCCTGGCAATTCCAAAAATCGCTACGTTGGAATATGGTACAATAAGATTCCAGATCAAACAGTTGTTTGGACAGCAAACAGAGAAAACCCAGTTGGTAATTCTTCAGGGATTCTTACAATCAAAGGTGGGAATCTAGTAC
This sequence comes from Litsea cubeba, assembly GCA_012931725.1. Classification (NCBI taxonomy): domain Eukaryota; kingdom Viridiplantae; phylum Streptophyta; class Magnoliopsida; order Laurales; family Lauraceae; genus Litsea; species Litsea cubeba. The sequence continues at coordinate 10,123,114 of CM022951.1, forward strand.
TACTCGATGGAGGGCATGACAACAACATCACTCTATGGTCCACCAACGTTTCAAGCTCAACCATGGAGAATTACTCAAGTGCCACGCTCACAGATTCAGGTAATCTGGTGTTAACAGATGGTCATCAGAGGATATGGGAAAGCTTTGATCATCCTACAAATACACTTATTCCAGGAATGAAATTGGGGTTGAACCGGCGAACCGGTCTGAACTGGACCCTGACCTCATGGAAATCCACGGATGACCCGGCAGCTGGAGAATTCTCATTCGGTCTAGATCCTGTTGGGGTGCCACAGTACTTCATAAGGAAGGGCTCTGATCCAATCTGGCGATGTGGGCCATGGAATGGACAGAGATTAAGTGGTGTACCACTAATGAATCGTGACACTGTATTCACTCATACTTATGTTGCCAATGATGATGAGATTTACGTGATGTTCCATAGCAACAACACCTCAATAAACGCTAGAACTGTTTTGGACGATCCGGGTTTATTGCGAAGACTGGTGTGGAATGACAAGCACCGTCGATGGTATCAGCCGGGGATGGGAACCGATGACATATGCGACCGATATGCGAATTGTGGGGCGTATGGAAGCTGCGACTCTAATCGTGCGGTAGGGTGCGAGTGTTTGAGAGGGTTTGAGCCAAGGACAAATAGTGATTGGAACTTGAGAGATTGGTCGGGTGGATGTGTGAGAAAGAGGCTGTTGGATTGTGATGGGAAAGGAGATGGGTTCTTAAAATTGGCAAATGTGAAGGTGCCTGACACATCAAGGTCTCGGGTAGAGCCTGGTTTGAACTTGGAAGGGTGCAAGGAGGAGTGCTTGAAGAACTGTTCTTGCACAGCTTATGCCAGTGCTGATGTCAGAGAAGGAGGTCATGGTTGTTTGATGTGGGATGGCGATTTGATCGATCTTAGGGTGTATTCTGATGGAGGGCAAGATCTATACACACGTGTGGCTGCTTCTGAACTAGGTAAGCAAGACTCCTTATTTTAAATATATATATATATATAAATGAGTAATATTAGGGTGGGAACTAGTTCTCATATATTACATGAGAATTATTTTGTGGTGCCCAATTGTGGGCCCTATTTGGATATAGGACCGGGGGATGGAAATATCTATGTGAGACCACCCCAAGTATCAAGTTTGCCCCCAAACCCAAGCCCCTAACGCCATCATCCGTGACCCACAAGTTTAATGGCTTCATATTCAAAGATATTCAACTCTCGATCCAACGGTTCATTCCATTCAAATGTGCGCAAATCCTTGTGATTCGTGACTATTAGGGGGTTCTCTAGTGGTAGCTAGGTTTAGATGAGTTGCTAGTTGGGTCTCGCAAAAAAGTTCTCATATAATAGATGAGAACCAGTTCTCACTTGAATATTTCTCTAATATAAATTGGAGGAATGGATACAAAAATTTGTTAGAATTTTGTCATCACGCCCAAAATTATTTTCTACCAACAGTCATACATGGTTTTTTTTCTTTTTTCAATCCTTGTTGTGATAAGGAGTATTTGACTATTTCCTACCGTATCCTCGAGTCATTGTACCCTTCAAACACTTCAATCTGGCCCATGATGCTTGAATATTCCTTTGTCATTTTGAATCAATTATTTTCTGAAACCTCGAATTTCCAGCTATCGAACTGCCAATCTACTCGTAGATCTCATCACTACGAGTTCACTGAAAAAAATGGAGGGCGATTTGAGTCTAGATGACTCCCAAAATTGCGAGACAATTCTGGTCGTCCAGTCTGGTCAATTACATTATTTGATCTGTAATGACGTCGTCCGTGGCGTCACGCTGATGTCAACATCTTCTACTGCTGGCTAGTTTCAGTAATCGGGTCAAACTAAACAGAACCTGACATGGGCCCAACCTAAACCTAACCTGAATCAGATCGTCTTCTTCCAGGTTTCAGAACGCTGAGACCCAAACCGATACTTGACGCTTTTCTTCGGCAACAGTGGGTGTCATTGCGCATCACCAAGCCGTCCTTTCCTTCTTCTCGGGAACCATGCATCGATCCGGAACATTTGTGTTTCTCCTCTAGCGTGGCCGATCGTACAGAGGCAGGCGATCAAGCCAGTTGGCAATCTCCGGCCCACTACTTCTTTCAGCTCGATCTGAATCGGCGTGGGCCCCACATTGAGAACTTGCCAACCTCTTTGTTTGCAACACGAGCTCTCTGGCAAAATGGCACAAATCCTCGTGCTCTCCTTACTCTTGCAACCTCTTTGATCTCTACTCAGAAATTCTGGGGGTCTGAATCCTCTAATTCACTCTCTCTTTCTGTTCAATGTTCTATTTCACTTGGAGATGGTAGTAGCCATACCGGGTCTCAACAATTGTATGAATCGTTGTGTTGGGCTTGTTGCACCTTCTTCTTCGATCTGAGTTGGCAGTATCTGACCAAATCCCTTCAGATCTTCTCCTTTACGTTAATCGATCTAATCTGATTGATCCGTTCATTGTAGCAACCAAAACCACTTGAGATATGAGTCCGAAACTTCAAATCTCCACCTCCATTATCTTATATTTTCCCGGAAGATGGATCCGGGCTATGGCCCGCCGATCCTCTTCTTTCGCTTTGATCTGAGATTGCAATTGTCAATTACTAAACCTGAGCGTTCTCTACCGCACTCAAATACCACTTGTTGAGGAAAGCAGCGGCGCAATGGAGAAACCCTCGTGATCGACGATTTGCCACGATGCACAACCTGTTGGCACTAAATAAAGCTTTGAGGAGAGATTAAGGCAAATTGACAGGCACAACAGAGGAACATCTGGCCAAGTGCAGTCAACTCCCGAAGTCAAATAAAAAGTCAAAGTTCATGGAAGGTCAACAAATGGTGAAGAAAGTTTCCTCCAAATTCCAGAGCAAATGGACACCAAAATCATATGAAATAGACCAAGAAAATTCCTTGTTCTGCACCACCAAATTGGACTGTCTCACACAACCAGGCGAAACTGCTTCTCACAATCGGGTATGTCAGTTCTACTATCGTGAAAAATGCACGGTTTTTGCAAACTGTCAATAACTAGCATCGACCAGGTCCATAATCTGACAAGCATTCCAGACGGTTTTCGCACGTTGTGCAGTTCTTGCACACAATTAACCAACGACCAACTGTTTTGACGGATTCCAAGAACCGAACAAAGTTCAAATCTGTCCAGCAATTGATGACAGCACATGTTCTGACGCCCACTAACATATCTTCTCCACACCCTCCACTCCACGATTTGCAACTGTTTCCTTTCCCTTAAGGACTATAAATGGAGGTTCTTGGGTAGCACTTGGCATCAATAATCAAGCATCATCACCACTTGACCAAAAACTCTGCCAAAACTCCGGCGCACTCCGGCGACAAGGGAAAAACTATGTCAAACTCGCTCTTACACCCTAAACTCATCATGCACGAAGTACTTAACTTCCGGGAGCACAACAGGAGGGCTTCAAATAATACCGTAAAATTATGAAACACCCCCCACGCTCTAAGTCTTCTGGGACTTTCTTTGTTTTATTCACATAGGAGGAAGGAAGTCCATGTCTTTTTGTACCATGCAACAAACCTAGACCGGCACAACTTTCGATTCTCATCATTGGTACTGTGTGGGGAGATTTTCAGAACCACAGGATTACGCTAATCATAGCCATCAGATGAGACTAAGCACTCTCACGTGCCATCCGCGTGCCATCCACGTGGCGCCAAGCTCACCCCGGCTACCAGGACAGGAGGTCCGGCCGAAGTCAGGCAGCTCGGGGCCACTAGCGCCGAACTGGCCCACCCCGGGCGCCATCTCGGCAGGGAGCTCCACCTCGGCTGGGCCACCCCGGATGCCGTTTCGGCTGAAAGCTCTACCTCGGCTGAAGAAGCCGGGACGGAAGCCGAAGCAAGAGAGAACCTTCACTTGCGCCCCTCATCCCCCACGTCATCAGGCACGTGGAGACATAGGGGCACGAGCTAGCAAGACAGATGCGACATCCAGCCGTCCACAATGTTCACTAGATCACTGACAAGGCGGCATCCAGCGGCTGAAGCCACATCAGGGCAGGGCCCGAGGGCAGATCCGCTGACGCTCTACCGCCAAAAGCACCCAACACGATCTGGCCCAACAAGACGCGCATTTAATGCATTGTGGGCTGGATTGGACCGCATTTATTACTTTGCGGGCCTATCATGACTCCCAGTCAAATCATGGGACACACACCAAGGTGTCCTCCAAAGATACGTCCCAAACTCTATAAATAGAGGCTCAAACCACCATCAAAGGTACGCACAACCCAACTCATAAAGCTGTTACTCTGCCTCTCTTCTTCCTCTCCTCCCATTGTTCCAGTTCCTACACTGACTTTGGCATCGGAGAGCCTTGCGCCGCCCAGGCCAGGGTCCTCTGACCGTTTGCTCTTCCCTTTCAGGCTTTCGGACGGTACCCAGTCATTCCCAGTCATCATCTTTTCATCATCTTCTCGGATAAGTCCTCTAAGGCTCCCCTCTTATTGTGGGTCATTATTTTCTGCGCCTACAATTGGCGCCGTCTGTGGGGAACTAATATCCCAACCTTCCCAACCTCAATCTCTAAGAAGCCATGCCTCCGAAAGCTAGGAAGGGCGTAGAGTCCTCAAGAGCAGCGCTCGAGCTGCCACCACCGTCAACGGACGTCCCTCCTCAAGGGCGCTCCCGCACGATGCATGGCACGTCTGCAGGCGAGGGCCGCTTAGGCTCTCAGCTCTTTGTTGAGTTCCCACTCCAAGAAGGGCTCGAGGCCTCGATCTCAGCAGAAGAAGTCATGCCACCCAGACGCGATGAGCGTCGGCATGAGCGTCCTCGGAAGGACAAAGCCATGGCCGTAGGAGAGACGCGCCATGTTCAACCCCCTGCCACTGGAGGGGTTCTCGAAGCCCAAAATGCTCTCCTCCAGAGGCAAGAGCAGCTGATTCGCGAGCTCCAGCAGCAGCTGAGGGCAGCGCAAACTGCCTCCTTGAGGCGGGTCTCCGAGCCTCAAGGGAAAAAGAGGGACGCCCCCAGCAGGGCAGCCCAGCCTCCCCGCGAGGACCTCGGAAACCATCTGGACCATAAACGGAGCCAGATTCATGACGAAGGCTCGAGCAACAGCCGAAGTCATCATAGCCGCGATGGCCGAGCTCATAGCCATCGAACCCCGAACCACTCCAAGCGAAAGCCCAGAGCCCAGACCCTAGAGAAGGACGACGAGCAAAAGCGGTTCGACAAGCGCGTCAGGCTTGCTCTTCAGCGTAACCTGGACGCCCGGGACAAGAAGCAGATCTGTGGTCACACCGATCTGGGGGGCTCACCCTTTACAAAAGACATCGAGCGCACCCCTTTGCCCAGGAAATTCTCTGTCCCGCGGTTCGTCCCCTACGACGGACTGTCGGACCCATCCGCTCACCTCCGACACTTCTCCCAGAAGATGTCCATCTGGGGGAACGAGGGTCACCTGAACTGCAAAATCTTCTCCTCCAGTTTGGGTGACCTCCCCCTGAAGTGGTTCTGTTCTCTCCCAGTGAAGTCCATATCGAGTTGGAAGGAGCTCCAGCTATCCTTCCTGAAGAAGTTCCAGGCCTACAGCGTCGTCCCCAAGAAGGAAGGGGACCTCCTCGCCCTGAGAATGAAGCAGGGCGAAACCCTCGCCAAGTTCGCCCAGCGATTCTGGGCGGTCTACAGCCAGATTGAAGGCACCAGGGAAGGGATAGCAATCTACGCCTTCCAGCATGCCCTGATCCCCGGCCACGACTTGCGGAAGGACTTGGCCGGGAACCCCCCAGAATCTATGCCGGAGCTGATGACCCGGGTGAAGCGCTTTATCGCCCAGGAGGAAGACGAGATCCGAGCCCGGGATCAAGACGGGCATCCGGAGCCCGAGCAGGAGAGCAACCAGCCTCGGCAGAGAGGCGGGAAGCCCCTCCAGAAGCAGGTGCCCAAGCAGGCTTGGGACGCCAGTTCGGCGGTGCCCACACCACCCAGGTCTGGGGGCACCAGCAGGCCGAGGCCTCACGCAAGCGCCTATCAAGGCATCAACGTCGTCTTCAGAGAGCCAATACACCAGATCCTGAACAAAATAAAGGGTAAGCCGTTCTTCGAGTGGCCTCAGCCCTTGAGAAATGAGCCCACTAACGGCGATCGAAGCAAGCTCTACTGTTCCTACCACAAAGGTAAAGGACACAAGACCGAGGAGTGCAACTCTCTCAAGTGGTACCTGGAGAGACTCGCCGGCGAAGGCCACCTCCCAGAGTTCGTCAAGACAGAAGACGCCGGCGGCAGCGGGGGCCGAGTTCACCAGAGCACGGCTCGGGACCCAGACAGTGAGGACTCCGAAAAGATCATTAACGTGATCCACCTGGCGTCCTCGGTTCCCTCTCCCTCGTCTCGCGGAAGCTCGCATCACACGAGAAGGTGACGGAAGTCGAGCTCGGGCTGGCACAGCGCTTACAGGCACAGGACACGAGCCAGGAGTAACTGAGACTGGACAGTCTCCCACCTCGGCAACACCCTCTGGCCTGCGGGATGGGAACGGTCATTCCTGTAGAGATCGGCCTTCTCGCCCTGAGCACAGAGCCGAAGGAAGGCCGGCCCCGAGCTGGCATGGCCCGTTCGGGGTGATCTCACGGGCAACGAAGTCAGCCTACAAGCTCAGACAGGGCAAGCCACTGCCGAGATCGCGGAATGCGTCCCGCCTGAAGAAATTCTGTTTCTGAAAAATGTAGCAAGTCTCATTCAATGAAAGTGCCTTTTGCCCTGTCATCAAATCTCTATCATCTCTCCTTACATGACTTCGACAGCTCCGGGTCCAACGCCCTGGAAAAGGCCTCGAGTCCAGACTCGGTCGTTTCCTAAAGTCCCGGGTCCAACGCCCTTGAAAAGGCCTCGAGTCCAGACTCGGTCGTTTCCTAAAGTCCCGGGTCCAACGCCCTGGAAAAGGCCTCGAGTCCAGACTCGGTCGTTTCCTAAAGTCTCGGGTCCAACGCCCTGGAAAAGGCCTCGAGTCCAGACTCGGTCGTTTCCTAAAGTCCCGGGTCCAACGCCCTGGAAAAGGCCTCGAGTCCAGACTCGGTCGTTTCCTAAAGTCCCGGGTCCAACGCCCTGGAAAAGGCCTCGAGTCCAGACTCGGTCGTTTCCTAAAGTCCCGGGTCCAACGCCCTGGAAAAGGCCTCGAGTCCAGACTCGGTCGTTTCCTAAAGTCCCGGGTCCAACGCCCTGGAAAAGGCCTCGAGTCCAGACTCGGTCGTTTCCTAAAGTCCCGGGTCCAACGCCCTGGAAAAGGCCTCGAGTCCAGACTCGGTCGTTTCCTAAAGTCCCGGGTCCAACGCCCTGGAAAAGGCCTCGAGTCCAGACTCGGTCGTTTCCTAAAGCCCCGGGTCTACCGCCCTGGAAAAGGCCTCGAGTCCAGACTCGGTCGTTTCCTAAAGCTCCGGGTCCTGGACCCTGGAGAAGGCCTCGAGTTCGGACACTCGGCCGGATTCCTAAAGTCAGGGTTTTTACACCCCTCGAAGATCATTGCCGGGCTCACTCTTCCACAGCCGAGACCGGCGGAATGACGACTCCACTTCGGCACAAGGCAGCTCATCTCGGCCAGAGCCAGCCATTTCAGCCAAGGGCAGCTTTCCAAAGGAAGAGAGCTGTGCCAGCACTTGAACACACAAAAATGCAAGCATTCCAGAACAATGCAAAGAAAGAGAAAAAGAACTCAAAAGCATTGTATACGGGTCGAGCGGACACAGAACTCACCCTCTCTTATTCATTGTAATTGCTTCATTACATGGATTACAAACATGGAACAAAATACACGGAAGAAAGGCTCACGGCCCTCTGAAGACCCAAAGGAAAGCAGACTGCTCTTCACCGACACCGCCCGCCGGACGGGAACCTCCGGCGGAAAGTCTTGTCGCATCCTGCCCGGAGGTCTTGATATCCCCCAAGAAGAAGGATCTGCGGCATGATTCAGAACCGCCCCTTGGGGCGAAGCGAGACCTCCAGGCGCCCGGTGCCGAGAGCTCTGCAACACGCTTTGGCCGGTCAGACCAAAGTTTACAAACAAGAGCCCCCTCCTAGGGCGTTTCTAGTCCTACCCTCCGCCCAGAACCTTGCGGAGTGACGACAAGGCCGCCGAGCACAGGGGACGCCACCAACCCACAGCTGCAAAGATTCCCATGCAACCGCACCAGGGAAGGCTGGCCGTAGACCCGCGTTCAGAGAGCGCGTAGCCTACGAGAACCATCTTCAGAGAGCGCGCAGACTGCGACAGGCCTCCCCCCTCGGAGGAAGCCGTCACCTGGCGCAGGAATTCCATCTGGGTCAAAAGCCCATAGATATCTGTTAAACATGGCTGCCAGGCTGTTTGAATATCCTGGTTCTCTCGTCCCTTCCATGGCGAGCCTACTACTCCTATTTATAAGAAGAACATGGGGCCCGATCTTCAAGGGTCATTATGAGGTGAGGCCTCTCACGCCTTGCGTGGCGTGCTAGACTTCCCCCATACTGACCAGCGGCTCCGATGATACCACGTGGAGCCATCCCCTCGTTCCCCTCAACGGTCACATCACCATGCCTACTGCTGTACAAGATCGCCCCAGATACGGAATATCAGCGTGGATACCAGAAAAGATCGCCCCAGATACGGAGTATCGTCGCAAGCATCCAAGAAGGTAGCTCGGCACTCAATTCTAACGTCCTGTCACAGAAAGCCCATCGCAGAAAGCACCATGCCGAGCTCAAGCACGGAAGTACCGAGAGACAGAAGTAAAAGGACGAGTGGTCAAAGAAATTTTCAAATTGCATTAAAATCCTTGTCATTACATTATGCAGCGAATACAATTGAAGGGAATAACCAAAAGCATAAAGCAGAAAAGCGAATGTCCCGAGGTCATGCCCGGTCAGACCCACGGGCTGCAGCGTCAGAAACTTCTGGAGGAGCAGAAGCCGGCGTCGGGAGTGGGTATGGCGGAGGCTCCCGGAAGGAAGGATGATCCTCAGAAGCCCCGGCCTCCTTCAGGCCGGCACGCCATCCTTTCACCCAGGCCTTATCCCTCACGACGAGGACCCTTTCCTTGTAGTGGGCGGTGACCTGCGCTCTGGCGTCCTCAAAAGCAGCATCGCACTCCGACTCGAGCTTCGCCTCGGCTTCATCCGCCCTCTTGGATTCGGCCTGAAGCAGGGCCGCATAGTCGTCTCCCATCTTCGACATGGAAACCTCGAGCTCGGCCACCCTAGCTCTCTCCGCCTCGGCTTCTCCCCTCGCCTGCTCAAGCTTCGCCGCGTGTTCTCCCTCCACCCTGGCTAATTTTTGGGTGACCATGTCCAGAGATTCTTGCAAGCCGTTCTTCTCCACGGTCAGCTCGGCAGCATCCATACCGTATCTGCAGATCCTATCAGCAACAGCCATTGACTTCTGTGCCGCCTGTGAAAGAAACGGGATATACGCGTTAGATCCAGAGATCGTAGATGCCGAACCGCCGGATTGGCGAAAAGAAATGCAGGAAGATTTACCGTGAAGTTAGACTGCAACATCGACAGGATCAGCTTCTGGTCGCTGTACTTGTCCAGCTGCTCCATGTCCCGAGGTAGGGCGCAGGCTCGCCCCAGGGCCTCGAGGACCTGAGGATCAATCCTGTGAAGAACGCGATCCTCCATCGTCATCGGCCTCCCCGGCCCAAGCATAAAGCTCGGCTCCCATAACGGCGGCCCCTGAGGCAACGAGGCAGCGACCGAGCTGGGACCTGCATCAGTCCTCGGCGTCTTCAGCGGCCGAGCCCCCTCCTACTCAACTTCGGCCGGAGGCGAATGTACTTCTGGACCAATGGGGCTAGAGGGTGCAGGAACTTCTGCAGCAGCTACGGGGGAATCCATTCGAGCACTCGGAGGAGGCTCAGGGGAATTCAGATTCACAGACTCATGGGGGGCTCGGGCATCCTCCACTCCGAGCGCCAAGGCCTCTAGGTCCTCGAAGGACAAGCGCCTGGCGCGCCTCATCTCGGAACTCGGCGAAGGAGATCGGGCAGCTTGACTCGACTCCCTTCCCGGGGCCTGGAGAGGTCTCGATCCCGACGTGGAAGCAAGAACGCCAGACGTGGCCCTAACGTCAGACGACGCCCGCGAAGGCTCCTCAGCAGCCTCCGGACTGGCCTGTTCCTGCCCGACTTCGGGACCTGCACCTTCCTCCTGGATCGGCTCTACGGTGCCCCTCAGATACCCACGGTATCTCTGCTGATACCCTAGCAGCGACCAAGCTGTCCTGCCGTCATGGCCGCTGTACCGCTTTACTAGGCAGAGCCAGGCCTCGTTCCTCTTCCAGATGTATCGGGCGGCCTGTTTTCTCTCCTTCAAAGCTGAAACGATCAGAAGCATTAGCACGGCAGAATAAAAAGAAACTACATAAAAAAGAGACGGAAGATATTTACTTGGAATGGTCCCGAAATGGCGAGGGACTTGGTAGCCTCTATCAATGTCGGCCACCCCGAACTCCCAGTTTCCCGAGACGTACAGAAGATCGTCTCCGGCATACTTGCTTGAGTCCTCCAAATATCGGACAAAGCCGTCCCGGCCTGGCTTTGCCCGGAGATAATAAGCATCTCCGGACTTGCATATATCATATACGTCCTCAATATCGAAGACGCCGAGGTTAATGCCCAGAACCTCATTTAACCTAGTCGTGCCCATTACAATCTTGAAGGCATTGGGTAGCAGCTGGCAGGGGCAGAGGCGCCATTGACTGAGACACCTCCTGAGAAGGGGGTGAAGGGGAAAACGGACCCCACCTTCTATCACAGCCACTAGAGGAAACGGCATCCAACCCCCCGAGAAGTCGCGAAGGTTGATGCCGTTGGGATCTTCGCCCCTGACTTGGACGTCAGCAGGGACCCTGAAGGCCGACCTGAAGCCCTCGATCGCTGCCTCGCCCTCTAACCAGTGGCTATAAATCCCCATTTCTACCCCAATCCAAAGACAGAGAAGCCCACAGGGGAAGAGGCAGAGCAGAAGGAACTTACGGGAGCAAGACGATGACAGTGAGCGGCAAAGAGACACAGCCTCAGCAGCACACCACTTCTCAGACGAGTTTCCCTAGCAGCAGCTTATTCTCCTATGATTCAGAGTGGCAACAGAGAAGAAGACGAACCTCGATCGCCCTATATATATCGACAAAAAGCCCCCCCTTTCCAGAGGACCTAGTCGGACGCGCCAAAGGGACATCTCTTCGAGTTCCGCGCAAATCATTTCAAACATTGATTGCATCCCTGACAGAACGGCGCGCACGATCTCGAGAAGACAGACGACTAACCAGAGGACGACACGCAGAGCCGTCAACCTATCTCCAGCATTGAATGAGGGACGCCATTTATTCCCTCGATTATCCGAAGCGACCGTGAATCAAGGCCGAGAGGGACTTCCTCCATTGGGTAAGCACCATCACATAGCTCCCGACCTCACGGCACTGACGATCTCCGCAAGATCAGGAGGTAGGGGGCAATTGTGTGGGGAGATTTCCAGAACCATAGGATTATGCTAATCACAGCCATCAGATGAGACTAAGCACTCTCACGTGCCATCCGCGTGCCATCCACGTGGCGCCAAGCTCACCCCGGCTACCAGGACAGGAGGTCCGGCCGAAGTCAGGCAGCTCGGGGCCACTAGCGCCGAACTGGCCCACCCCGGGCGCCATCTCGGCAGGGAGCTCCACCTCGGCTGGGCCACCCCGGATGCCGTTTCGGCAGAAAGCTCCACCTCGGCTGAAGAAGCCGGGACGGAAGCCGAAGCAAGAGAGAACCTTCACTTGCGCCCCTCATCCCCCACGTCATCAGGCACGTGGAGACATAGGGGCACGAGCTAGCAAGACAGATGCGACATCCAGCCGTCCACAATGTTCACTAGATCACTGACAAGGCGGCATCCAGCGGCTGAAGCCACATCAGGGCAGGGCCCGAGGGCAGATCCGCTGACGCTCTACCGCCAAAAGCACCCAACACGATCTGGCCCAACAAGACGCGCATTTAATGCATTGTGGGCTGGATTGGACCGCATTTATTACTTTGCGGGCCTATCATGACTCCCAGTCAAATCATGGGACACACACCAAGGTGTCCTCCAAAGATACGTCCCAAACTCTATAAATAGAGGCTCAAACCACCATCAAAGGTACGCACAACCCAACTCATAAAGCTGTTACTCTGCCTCTCTTCTTCCTCTCCTCCCATTGTTCCAGTTCCTACACTGACTTTGGCATCGGAGAGCCTTGCGCCGCCCAGGCCAGGGTCCTCTGACCGTTTGCTCTTCCCTTTCAGGCTTTCGGACGGTACCCAGTCATTCCCAGTCATCATCTTTTCATCATCTTCTCGGATAAGTCCTCTAAGGCTCCCCTCTTATTGTGGGTCATTATTTTCTGCACCTACAGGTACAAACACCAATAACTCCCTTTGAATTCGTCATTTATACCCTGAAGAAAATGAGTGATCGGATACAAAGGCTGCCAAAATGACATTCAAATACACCCATCTCCGACATCTAGGGTTTGATAGCCCTTACAAAGATTCTTTGTACATTTTGATAATTTTACGAGTAAAGTCAAGTCAAATTAAGTCATCTTACACGTCAAATCAAATTACCAAAATTCCCTCCTACTTTTTCAACAAAAAGTCAAAAAACTACATTTATTAACTAAAAGACAAAAAAACTTCATTTTCCATACCAAAAGTCAACAATATTCCATCCCAATCAACTAAAAATAAAATACCATTATAACTCATTACATATTTTATTCATACATTTTATTTCACTTCACTTCACTTTATTTTAAAAGTAAAATGCCAAACGTCCAGTAGTCCTCCACATTCTTTATCTCCTTCATTTTTTTTTAATTTTATTGTAATTTCCCTTAGCACATGATCTCCTAAGCCTAATAGGGGAGTTGTATAAAAAGTACATGTAAAGAACTTGCACCCGGGAGGTGAGAACTATAGAACACAAGTAAAAATAAAAACAAGAGTGAAATAAAGGCACACCTTTGATTACTTTCATGTACAATTTTTTCTCGCACTTTATTTGTTTTGGAAGCTGTGGCACCATCATATCATGTCTACAAAAATCTTCTCTGGCCAATACAAACACAATCAAACCATCAAGCCATTACACACATGAACTCAACATGATTTGTAATGCCCCACCCTACACGCATGCATTATATTGTCCGCTTTGGCCCACGGGCCTCACGGTTTTATTTCTGGTGGGATTAACCCACCAAAAGACTTCATGCAAGCTAAGGGTGTAAGCTCTACATATAATCTCATTCACTTTCCTCTCTACAGAATATGTAGGAATCTGGGGCGTCACATTCCACCCCCCTTAGGGTTGCATGTCCCTGTGCAGTAGCCTGTCAGTTCCTGTAGCCTGCCAGCCCTCTTGGCCCACACACATGGAAATCGCCCACTTGCACCAGACCAAGGCAGAGGCCCACACTAGAATTAGTCGAGAGTCGGCTCTGATACCATTTGTAACGTCCCACCATACACGCATGCATGACATTGTCCGCCTTGACCCACGGGCTTCACGATTTTATTTCTGGTGGGCCTCAACACACAAAAAGGCCTCATGCAAGGTAAGGGTGTAAGCTCTACATATAATCTCAATCATTTTCCTCTCTATAGTCGATGTAGGACTCCGGGGCGTCACATTTATTTGTAACACCCCACCCTACACCCATGCATGATATTATTCGCTTTAGCCCACGGGCCTCACGGTTTTGTTTCTGGTGGGCCTCAACCCACCAAAAGGCCTTATGCAAGGTGAGGGTGTAAGCTCTACATATAATCTCATCCACTTTCCTTTCTACAGTCGATGTGGGACTCCGGAGCTTCACAATCCACCGCCCTTAGGGTTACACGTCCTTGTGTTTTAGCCTGCCAGCCCTTTTGGCCTGCCCACTTGCACCAGACCACGGTAGGGACCACACTCCAACTAGTCAAGAGTCGGCTCTTATACCATTTGTAACAGTACTCCACCCTACACCCACCCATGATATTATCCGCTGTGGTCCATGGGCCTCACGGTTTTATTTCTGGTGGGCCTCAACCCACCAAACGCCCTCGTGCAACGTAAGGGTGTAAGCATTGCGTATAATCTCATTTACTTTCCTCTCTATAGTCGATGTGGGACTCCTGGACGTCACATGATTTATATGGTTCCGAAAAACCGCCTACATCCACAGGAAAGAACCTCGACTTTCCTTACTTCATCCCAAGTGATTTTGCAATCGCCGATACCGATGAGAGACAGAGAGAGAGAGTTATCACCTCTCCCACTGACCTTTCGTCCCTTTCAGTCCCTTTCAGAGTTTAGGGTTATAGATTACATCCTATTTATATATATAATCCTTGCTTTCTTGAAATCCAAGAAAGTCTTTCTTAGTCCTAAGAAAATCCAGGTATAATTACAAAAATACCCTTGACCCTAAACTTCAGTCCTGGCTAACCTAGTCGAACCTACCCGACTAAACTGGAATACAAGACAAGAACCCAACAAATCTAATGGAATTTATGAAATGAATGGGGTGTGCTTTATCTATGTAAGTAGTACACGAGTGTGTTATAAACTAATGAAACGAATTGTTGGTTTATTATCTTGTATTATGGGTTAATGGGATTGGTCCATTGGTTTAGTTGGGGACCAAGTTTAGGGTCAGGGGCTTTTCGGTAATTATACCGGGGTTTTCTTGGGGATCACTAAGACAGAGTTTCTTGGAGGCCAAGAAAGGGAGGATTATATATATATGATGTAATATATAGCCCTAGACTCTGAAAGAGACTTGACATTCTTGGAGGCCAAGAAAGCGGGGATCACGTATACGATCTAATTTGTAACCAACACTCTCAAAGAGGTTGAAAGAAACAGAAAGTTAGTGAGAGAGACGTGAGAGCTCTCTCTTGTGGGTGTCGGCGATTGCCGACCCAAGTGGGAATGAGTAAGGAAAGTAGAGTTTATTTCTCGTGGATGTGGGAAATCTTGCCGAGCCACGTAAATCCTGTTGTGTTCATGTGTGTGATTACTTTATGGTTTGATTGTGTTTGTGCATTGCGATTGATAGTCCGTCGTCAATATTTTTCCGCTATGCCACTTTCCCCAACACAACGCACCATGCCTCGTAAAAGAAACTTCCATAGGATCTTCACCACAAAAAAGAGAAAATCTCACAAATGTAAAAATAAAATTGACAAGATCTATTGGATTTCATCCACAATGACATTATATACAAAAACTAGGATTCCTAAATCAACTCGACTTTGAATAAAAATAGTAAACTTGTACTTATCTAAGTATACAATCGAACCTCACTAGACCCAAATGTAACATTTTTAATGACCTAAACAAAAGAACTTCAATTTTGATAAATTTCCAAAAATTACTAAAATAGTAAGTTCAACAATGTTAGGCTTATGTTAGTCTTTTTTACATTTACCTTTGCAAGGCTAATATTAATTTCCCTAATAACTTAAGGTTGGACCCCATTCACCTCACAAGCACAGCCATCCATTGTGCAAGATATGAGATCAAGAGAGGCTGAAAGGGGTAGATCGCTGGTTTTCAAGAAGACCAATTGCCTCTGTCTAGTCACAACCATATTTGTTCCAGTCTCTACTGCATTCTTGATCTCTGAGTCACTGGACAAGATGGTGTTCTTCTTGTTTCCCTCTAGGCGCCGGTTGTCCTTTAGTTGACCGCATGCTTCTCATCTTTCATTTATCTCAATACTGGTATTCTAACAATTGAAAGGCCCTCAAGCCATAGTGTTACTTGGATTACCAATACGACTTTCATTGATTGGCACCATACGAGGAGCTTGGTTTTGAGACGAAGACCTTGGTTCAATAAATTCGCCCTTAACTTCAAAACTATGCTCCTTGCTCTTTTCAAACTGTTTCCATCTCATTGACCAGGAAAACCAAAATCTCCTATCAACTAGATCCCTTAATTTTTGTATGGGAAAATCACAAATAAGACCTTAAGTTTTGGCTTTATTTTAAAAAAGGACACAAGTCTTAAAATTTTTAAAATTAGTCCCTATGTTTACGGAAAGTTTTCAATTAAGGACATTCGTCCATTTAAAGCTATTTTCTTGCGAACTTTTCCCTCAAAATCTTTAAACTATCCAAATTACCCTTCATTGAAATAAAATCCTCCTTCACTTCATCTAATATTCTGTTCCTTTTCTTCACTGACTTCCTCACAGTGATCAATGACAAATAACATTTCTACTAGAAAACTTAGGGACTAATTTGAAAAGTTTTGAAACTTGTGTCTTTTTTTGAAATAAGTCAAAAACTTAAGGCCATATTTGAAATATCCCCTTTTTGTATTGATGACTCGACTTATGGGCCTAATTTTTTTTTCTTTTATCTTTCTTCCCATGCTTTTTGGCGCCTCATGTGCTTACTGTGTTGGTACTAGGAGTGATGGTGCTCTAATTCTTGTATTGTGAGCTTTTCTCATCTTTGGATGTTTAAAACAATTTACTTACCTTACAAAAAATATCTAATGGATAGATCAAAAATTATTTACGTTGGAATCGAGGGTATACATCGGGCCCATTTATTTTACTTTCTTCAATTACGAAGCTTATAAAGTTAAATACAATTTGTTACACAGGAACAAGTGTGAAAGACATGAATACAATATAAAATTCTCTACAAATTATATTATCATATATTCTTGGTTGGAAATTGTAGAATTTGTACAACTCAACACTTTATCTTTTTATTATTAATTGAGATAATTTTCTTCTAGATGGAAGCACCATTGAATATTCAGGAGGTTTGCAAGGGAAGAAGAAGCTACTAATAACTCTCTTAACTATCATTCTAGGGTTGCTTTTATTTATCTTGTGTGGCTATTGTTGGTGGAGGAAGGCAAAAGGTATGCATGAATCATTTAGCTAATATAATAACTTATATATATACATGCATATATATATATATATGGAAACTCTCAAAAACTCCCCTATCTCAAAAAGAGAGTTTCTGCCCCTATCTAATAGCCAATGATTTGTTAGTTTTTTAAGATATCCACCTTTGTAGGAGAATATTTTCTGACTTTTTAAAATCTTATGTTATGATTTAAAGGTTGTGATATGAATGAAAGACGTGATACTATGTTAAATGACAATGATATTGAAGAGAACGACAATGGCTCAGAGTTGACATTATTTAATGTTAGCGTCATAGCAGCTGCCACGAATAACTTCTCAGAATCAAATATGCTAGGAAAGGGAGGTTTTGGACTTGTTTATAAGGTATGTTGCATTTCATATAATTGCATACATAGGAATTGTAGGATTAAAGAATGAGGGAGAACTATCTACAACTTCTTTACTATATATACATTCTTTGTTTCATGCAATTGCATAAATAGGGATTGTAAGATTTTTATTTTCAAAAGTGATTAATATTTTAAAGAAATGAATGTGAATTTTAAAAGTGACAAAAAATCATCTCCCCAATAACATAAAAAGAAAGAAGAGGTTGGAAATGACCAATGTCTAGCCACCTATTCAAATCCTAGAAAAGTGTGTTTCATTTATATTATGGAAGATTTTCTATTCCACACAAGCTCCAACCGGAGCAAGCATTTAGAGCGTCACAAAGGTAGCATCCTCCCTGAATTTCATAGGGCTTGCCCCACGATCTACGATCCTACGTTCAATCCTTATTTCCTTCTTTCTTTACCTCATTAATGCTCATTTGGTAGATCTTACTTGACTATAAATCCTTGTAAGGCAAAGATAAAATAGGTGGTACTAAAATTGGTGGTGATTTTAAATTAAGTTATGGCCTGAGTGTAAAGAGCAGTGCATTAAGATGTGTAGATCTTAGTTTACATTTATCATGAAAATTAAGCTATGGCCGGAGTGTAAAGAGCAGAGCATTAAGATAACCTACATACTTGAATGCCCTAGCTGCCTTTAAATTGGAGGATTCTATTTTTTTTATAATGACAAAGTTGGAAATCATTTTATTTTTCAGGGACAACTCCTGAATGGACGAGAGATAGCAGTGAAAAGGCTTTCTATGAATTCATCACAGGGGATAAAAGAATTCAAAAATGAGGTCACATTGATTGCCAAACTTCAACACCGGAATCTTGTTAGACTTTTGGGTTATTGCATTAGTGGACAAGAGAAGATATTGATCTATGAATACATGCGCAACAAAAGCTTAGACTCCCTTATTTTTGGTATAAATCTTGCCATCCTCTTGCTTTTTTGTTATCCCAACATAAAATAATTAGAGACAATAACAGTACGTACCGATTGTAAACATTCCTCAATACTCAAGATCACATTTTATTTTCCCATATAATTGTTGCATAAACTTATTGTTTTCACTTTCCAACCAGTCAGCTACAACTTAAAAAAATGGTAGCTTAAATGCGTATTGTTTCAATTATCATTGTTTGAGAAATGAAAACTTTTTATAGGTTTTTAGTAGCTTTTTCCTACTCGCATAACCAATGCATAAAGGGTTAAATGGTACTTTCTTTAGACTATCTTCAAAACGTAAAGGGATGACTGCAACGGATGAGCATATCTTGGATGTTGATTATAATTTAAGAAGCATTGTAATACATATTAGAGTTATAGAATATTTAGTTTTCAATTTGAACACAATAACACACATTATTAAACAATCAATGCATACATGACAATTTTATATGCAGAAACATGCAATTATAATTGCATAATGAGATTGAAATGTGCCACAGATCAACAGAGGTGCTCCATGTTGGATTGGACGACACGTTTTAGCATCATTGTGGGTATAGCTCGAGGAATTTTATATCTGCATGAAGATTCCAGGTTTAAAATTATTCATCGGGATCTCAAAGTTAGCAACATTCTTTTAGACGATGATTTGAATCCCAAGATTTCAGATTTTGGTATGGCAAGACTATTTGGGCAAAATCAAGCTCAAGGAAATACAAATCAAATAGTTGGAACTTAGTAAGTAACATACCCGAAATTGTGCATTGATTATTATGAAAGGTCAAAATTTGTTCCATCATTTTAAATGGTATTTTGTAAATACTCTTATGCAGTGGTTATATGTCACCTGAATATGCCATGGATGGGCATTTCTCAGTAAAATCAGATGCCTTCAGCTTTGGTGTCATATTATTGGAGATTATCACTGGAAAGAGAAACAACTATTATTGTGATTGTTGCTCGTTGAACCTGATAGGACATGTAAGTAAAGAAATACATTTTCTTAACAAGGTAGAAATCCAAAGAAAAGACTAACCATTCTACTAAAGTATTTTAATTAGTTGCTATTTGATATATAAAAAAGAAAATACATTTTTTATTGACAATATATGTTTTAAATCTTACCAGGTATGGGAGAAATGGAAAGAAGGTAGAGCTATGGAGGTAGCAGATTCATCAATGATTAATATTTCTTCTTTTGAAAGTGAAGTTTTGAGATGCATTCAAATAGGACTCTTGTGTGTACAAGCAAAAGCAAACGACAGACCCAACATGTCATCTGTTGTTCGTATGCTCGGGAATGAAACAATGATGATTTTACCTACACAAGCTGAATTTTTATTTAGGAAAGGAGATTGTTCAGATCATCCAAGTAGCTCAATAAATGAGGTCACGATGACAAAGATGGAAGCTCGATAATGACTGTTTGCATGTGAAATATAAAACCATTCGACCAAATGCTACAACCATTAGTAAGCAAAATTTGACTATCCAGATTGTATGTAGCTTGAAATGTGTAAGTATTTTTATATTGGCTAATTCATGGATTGGACAAAACTCTAAGTTTATTTTCTAATTTATTTTAGAATGGACTGTGGTTGTGTCGTCGAAAGAGCTGAACCGAATAAAATAGAAGACAGGGCGAATCCACCGAGGACCGATTGATCAGAGTGCTGAAGCATCCTAATTATTTTGGGTGGTCTGATCGATTGGATGCACTGTGCAATCAATTGGATGGCGCAGGCTAAATGGAAAATAGTCCAGATCTTATGCACCTTAGTTTCCTTTTGAGACTTTATTTCTCACTTTGAGTCATATTTGTGTTCTAACTACAAGACACGAATTTGGGGTTATTTATAAGGGTTTTCTCTCAACCCTAAGTGACAAGACAAGAAGTTATTTCTCTCTCCTGATCTGAGGTTAGAATACCATAAGAGAGATTTCATCGTTTCTCTAGAGCCATTGAAAGACTGCTCTAGAAGGTCATTGTTGCTTCTACTCTCTTGTAGAAGATAGTTCATCTTGGCTGTTAAGGTGGGAGGAGATCAAGTAAGGAGAACGATGCACGGTGGAAGTCCTGGCAACGGGAAGTTGTACAAGAACAACTATAGTCCTTAGGTCAAGGTACAGACTAAGGTAAATGAGCTGTGAGTATATCTTGTAATTGTTCATGTGTTCTTGATTTCTGGATCGTGGTTTTTCTCCCTGGAAAGAGTTTCCACCTTAAATTTGTTTATGTCTTCTTGTGGTGCGTGATTGATAGATTTCTTTGCTATTTCTATCTTGTTTGATTGGTTACGTCTGCTGCATCGGCTTTGATTAATTAGAGTAAAATCCATTTTAGTTGTAACCTACGAACTTTCAAAATGGTTCTTTGAATCGGCAATAGAAACACGGTATTTTTTTTTTTTTTTTTGGCAATTGGTCAATGTTGCTTTACTATGCCTCTTTACTTCTTTCTTAACATGTAGTTTCTATGGTAACTGAAGTGAAGATTAAAGAGAGTTAAAAGTTATGACCCCCTAGCTAGGGTTAATGAGTTTTCATTAACAAAAGTGGAAAACTATGTGCTTGTAGTGATTTTGTAGATCAGATCAAATGGGTCTATCCAACCAGGTTGAACTTGAAATACTAAATGATTCTGTTTGGTTCAACTGATATAACCTAACATTAATGGAACCACGAGAACTACGCAGTTCAACAATTGAACCGTTCAAACCAAAAATTGTCCAATGAGTAAGTCAAACAAAGAAACTAAATTTAAAAGTGCATGCTAATATTCGTTAAAATCCTTGTTCGAAATCAATCCATTACATATTTCATAGGATTTTAGTACTTTCTAAATATATTTCTAAAATAAACTTTTATTATTAAATTTATTTATTTTATACTTAAAAGCTAACCCCTAATGCGTAAAAAAGTTCCAAAAAACGACAGTCCAAAACCGTCATTTTCATCAAAAAAGCGACACATGCGTCCGTCGCTGGGTCTATCGTTCATTTTGTAGTCGCTTTTACAAAACCACAGTGAATAACTGTCGGTAATCATTAAATAAACGACGGTTTTTACATATCGCTAATATTTAAATTAACGACGGCTCGTAAACATCGTGTAATACGATCATTACCGACACATTAACACAATATGCCGACAGCTAAGAGCAGGATAAACGACGGTTTCCATTTGTTGTTTTTTTAAAATTAATGAAAATTTAAAATCATAATTATACTATAAAACGACGGTTTAGGCCGTCGTTTTATTTATTTTCTAGAAAAAAAATAATTGAAAAAAAATAAATATAAAAAAATTGAACCTGTTGAAATCAAATAATAATCACCACATGTACATCATCTACTCATCCATCCAAATACCAATATTCAAACATCCATTGAAACTCCATATATTTCATTAGCTACTTACAAAATAACACTAAAAGTGAACATCCATACAATATTCAAAATTCAAAAAGTTGTCCATGAAGCAAAGCTCCATACAAATATCCAGTTATCCAAAACAACCGAACATCCATCTTATCATCAAAATCCAAGTAATATAGAAGAGAAAGAACTAGCAAGGGAAAGTCCTAAATGTAGGCCAATCGATAATGTCTGCAAGCATAATATCTTCCATCTTCCTAACTCCGTCCATCAACTCGATGTCACCATCCACAATCTCATCTATAACAATTCTATAATAATCTGAATTGTCCGGTGATACCCCCATCAAACTCCCATAGGCTACAACTGTGCTCTTCTTTAAATGCATCAACTTGTATGTCCCTGTGAGTGTTGCTCTCGAGCTTACTTGTGTCTCTTGATGTGTGGATGGCGGTCTCACATACATTATAATTAAGAAACACATAATGTAACTCAATAATCTAAATAAGTCTATGGATCTACATTTTATATGTAAAGTTGTGTCTTACTCGAGAGGAACTCTAGTAATCGGTTGAAGACCGCATTTGCGTCCCACTTTGAGATAGGGAAGCAACAATATTCTCCATGTCCTCCATTCGAGATTTCAACCCATCCACCTCAATCTCAAGGGCTACATGCGATTTGTGCTCTTCTTCATATGCTCTCTTATAAGGATTTGAATTATGCAAGATTGACCTTGAGACACCCAACCCCAAGCCCCTGACACATCCACGAGTATCGGTACCAAAAACCTATATCAAAAATTAAAAAGGTCAACCCAAACCTAACCAAACACAATGCACATAAAGCACACTGGAAAACATACCATTTCTGCACCATAGCAAGAACCACAGTATGTCTCATTGTTAAGAAGTCAAACAAGGCCAAAGACTAGACTGATTGTGATCCAGAAGACTTCTGAGTCAGCCCTCATGATAGATAGTAGCTACATCAGATCAACATTCTAGATCATTTCTACAGAATGGGTGCATCACGATTCACGACACTGACTTAAAATTAGATTAGATGCATAAGAAGCTCTACCTGCATGGACATAGAGTTTGATGCCTTTCGAAATCCCATAAAAAGCTTTCCATCAGGATCTATCCGGCTAAAAGTAACTGTAGAAGAGAAGATTCAACAAGAATAAAAGGAAGGGAAGCGAGAATATATTAGATCCTTAAAATCATATCTCAAATCAAGTATGCACTTATAATTTATGCCCAGAGGAAGAAATCATAATAAGTAAACTATCTGCTAAAGGCAAATAGAGGAGATAAAGCTACATGACCAGCATGGGACGTCAAAAGGAACAGAAATGAGAAAGCAATCTAGTATCATAGTGTAACATATATATCAGCCCATTCAACTTCTTTCACTTGTGATTACAGGTTCAATCTCTGATTCTTAAAAATAAATATATATATATATATAAATAGTCTATTCACTTTTTAATGAAAGCTTGGTCTGACTATGCCCAATTGAAGAGAGGTTTCAGTAAAGTCTAATATTTTGATTTTAACAAAAGCTAGGTCTGATTATGCCCAATTGAAGAGAGGTTTCACTTATAAGTCTAATATTTTGAACTTTAATTTTCAATAAAGTATGATAAATGATACACTGATGCCAAAGATTAAGGCTCACAGGATTCCACATTATGCGCCCTCTTGTTTTTGTTTCTATCATGTTTGCTTGGTGGTTGGGTGGGGTACATTGGTCACAAGCTTCCACATCATGTGCCCTCTTGTTTTTGTTTTTCTCATGTTTTTGTTCTTCGTAATTTGCTCTCTTCTCAATGAAAGTTTTTGTTACTGATCCCAACAAAAAAAATACATGAAGAAATTTGAGGAGGAACAAGTGAGAGAAAAGATCTTGACTCAATGAAATCAAAGAGTAACAACAAACATTTCAAGGGTTGGATAACACATATGGAAGGCATTAGACATATGGATACTATATCTACATGAACATGTCTAACATGTCAGGTTAACCAGGTTTCTTCCATAAGTCACTCACCAAAGATGTGTAGGAGACATGGTAACAAAGAAGACTCTCTTTTAATGGGTATCCACAGTGCAATTCACCCATTCCTCCCACGTCTTCAATGCGAACTTCATGGCTTCAATTCCACTTAAGTCTTCACAAACCCCATTTTCTTCACTGCTCCATCTGCATCAAACCAAAGCTCCCTAGCATTTAAACAAGTTGAAATGATTGAAATTCAAAAGTATGAGTGCATTTTGATTACTTCAAATCACTGCTGATTTGAAATTTTGATTTCCTTTAGCAGATGCATGGCATTTCAGAACAGGTTTTTTTTCTTCAGTGCAGACCTATCGAAAATTTGGGTTCGGTACAAATCATATATTGTGATGGATGGTATACTTATTCCCCTGACTTTTATACCCCCAAATCAGGACTGATTATCTGCATGATGAAGAATTGGGGCAGTAATGACTATGAGCTACACAGTTGTTTGAATTCCAATTTCATTTCACCCCAAGCACTCAAGCTCTTGGTAGTCATCTCATCATCATCGAAGCGTAACCCATCTATTTGGAGTTGGCTTAAAGCAGAACTCATGTTTAAGTATAGCAAGTTTTTACAGCCAACTGGTTGTTTGATGCTAACCCTCATCTTCTATCTACAGCTGGTTTCAACACATGATGAAATTACACCACATGATGGAGTTCCTTGAACATTATATTGGGTCAAAGTATTGAAACTGCTTATTGATTTGGGTTGCACCTAGTTTTCTTCACCTCTGTAAAAAGAAATTAATCAATATGAAAAATAAAATGGTATGCTCACAGAAGTTTTACATTCCCAGTTCTCCACCATAGGTATGTGTTGAAAATTATTATATCTGCCTTTTCCCACACGGATGCATGCTTGAGTACTGAATCTGGCCGGATAATTCTAGACTTCAATCTATGATTAAATGGATGATCGGCATTTGATTCCACAATAAGAGGTGCCCAGTGAAACTCAACTGTAGCATTATATTCCTATTCAGCACATGAACAAATGCAAATGTTAACATGACTGACTGAAATATATATTAGTTGAGAGGAGAGACTAATAAATTTTATGACTTGATACATTAATAATGTCTAGAAGGCTTTTGGTAGTTTCACAGTAGAAGATCCATAATATCTGAGTTCTAAATATTTAAATAACATCAAGGAAATACAATGAGGATATACATCTTCCATGGCAGTGCCTGTCAGAGGAATGGTTTGGACTTCACAAAGGTAAGATGTTTCCTATAGTCTAAAGAAGAACATGAAAACACTGTTTAGTTTGTGAAAAAGAAAATCATGTTTCTGAAAAAGAAGAACATGGAAACTAAATTGAAATTTACTGCCAGAGTGACACATGCAATGTTCATCATTTGGAGATAAATGTCACAGCTTACCTCTGCTCTGAAAATGGTTAAAGCAGCTTTTTGTGACATTGATTTCTTGCCATCTCCAATTGCTGACTGTAACAAACACACCATTGATGTCCACTGTCCTCTGTTAAGTGAATCACCCACAAACATCATCCTTTTCCCTCTCAACTTCTCCAGCATTTCAGTTCCATTCCACCTTTTAGATCATGAAAGCATGCATTGTTCAGCATTTATTTATTTTCCCATGGAAAATGGAAGCCAATTTCCATAACAGAAAACAGGAAAACAGCCCACTTGCCTATATCATGGAACTACAAACATTAGCAAATGAAAGTATTTCTTCATATTCAACTGAATGCTGAATTCTTCATGTATATGTTTTCCTAGAAATCCCCAGTTTGTTCCACCATGAGCCATTTGAAAATTTCAAAGACTACATTGAACCAGAATATAATCACAAGCAAGTACCAAAGAGGCAGTGACCATAGATAAAGTACAGCAGAACCGTTGCGGGACAAAATAGCATCTAAATATTTCTGTTCTGTCACAACTCACAGAATGGGTGGACACCATCTTGCATTCTCCAACAAATTAATGAAAGATAACAAACATTCAACCTTCATATTACATAATTCCTTTAACAACATTAACAAATAACAACAAATAAATCAAATGAAAAAAACAAAAAAATACCAGCAGCTGTAGCAAGAGTGGAAATGGCTGAGATTGATTGGTGCGAGCAAGGGTTTCTGCGGTGGCAGCTCTTTCCACACAACAATATCAATTTTAGTAACAAAAACCTAACATGCATTGTGCAGAAATCCAAATCAAATCATAATTCCAACAAAATAAAAAAGAAAGAACTCAAAGCGGCAACTAAACCCAAAGATCAAATATTCCATATCAAAATCAGTCATTGTTTGCTTCCGGTGTCTTGTCACAACTCATAAGTTCTTCTGTTCCAGTATCCACTTCTCCAGTAGGGGACTGATTTGTTCCATATAAAGAACTGGTCTGAATCATGCTGATCAGTCCCTAATGAGAACATTCTAGGATCTGGGTACACACATTCAACAAAACCAAAAAATAAGAGCACCCAAAGGAAACCCAAAATCTACCCCAGCCCCTGCACCTAGACCCAATCGGCCTACCCCATTGCCAATCCACAATCCCCAAGACCTAATTGAAACCCTAGAACTTCAATCGACCATCTTGAAACCTCTCGACCCCCTTCCCCTGCGCAAAACCTCTCAGGACTCCCTCTCGCTCCCCCTACTTCATCACCCCCATCTCTCCATCATCGTTTCTCTTTTCCCTCACCAGCCGGATCGCTATCCACCATCATCATCCATCTCTCCGTTCCTCTCCTGCACGCAGCGCCGTCCCCTCCCAGCACCCATTCCATCTTCATACCAGTGCAGAGGACCCACGCAGCACCGCCTCCTCCGCCTCGCCGCTGGACTCCGAAACAGGTACTCCCCTTCTCCTCCATCTCCCCTTGAACTCACCCCTACATCCTCACACACACCACCTGCGCCCTGCGTACATCCTCTCTCCCTTCTTATTTCTTTCTTTTTCTCTTCCTCTGCTCCTCTTCACTCCCTTTCTTTTTCCTTCTCTCCTTCCTCTTCCCCATCTTCCGCTCCCTGCCGCAGCCCCTGCGCACGCACCACCTCTGTCTTTCTTTTCCTTTGTTTCTTTTTCTTTCTTCTCTTCTTCTTCCTTTCCATCTTCTTCTCCCACCGCACCTCGCACCACACCTGTACTCCCACCTGCACTGCTCCTCCCTTGCGCACGTACACACCACCTCCTTCCTTTCTCTTCCTCTCCTCCACTGCAACACACACCCATTCACACAGCCGAACCCGAGCCCCTGCCCAAATCTCCTTTCCTTCTCGGTCGGCATGCAATCCCAGAACAAAAAAAAAAAACAGAGAAAGAACGAAGAGGAGGAGACGAAGGGAAAGAGGAGGCGTACCTGGATCTGCTTCACCCACTGAGTCTCCGCGAGACGTTGCCGGAAGGGAGAGACGCCAGCAAGAGACATACAAGAGGATATGTAAATAGGGCGCGAAATGAAAGAGGCACTTTTGGGGACAGGACGAACCGGCGCGCGGGAGATAAAAAGGTAGCGCGCGGAAGAGAATTTTAGGAAGCGACGGTATGAAGTCTTTGACATTTTTAATGTGTTTATATGAGGATAAATCTGCTGTGGTTGTGGGAAAAATGATAGTTAATAATCGTCGTTATCACCGATAGTTTTTAGCCGTCGAAAATCCCGTAAAATTCTGTCGTTTTTTACCCATTTTGAGATAGTACGATTCTTCCTAATGATCTAATAGTTGGACCAAATTTTAACGTTGTTCAATAGCCAATCCGGATCCAAAAGCATTTTGCATGTTATACAAAGTGTATTGTTGGGTGAATAAAGAGTTGCCCAATTGGTTGGGTACTATGCTTCTCTAACTGCTAGGGGTTCGATCTCTTATTCCTCTTCTGATGAGATCAGGATTCTTTCTTTATCTGTGGGGTTTCTTTTCATACAAGAATGAGCTGCTTTACTAATGGGTAGGTCTCATGGGTCCCAGCATATTGGCTTAGTACCAAGAAGAAAAGTGTGTGCTCAGGTAGCGCTTGGCATGCCAGGTCGACTTATTCTAATATTTTCTTTGAAGAAGCTTATTCTAATAATTATAGGTGCTACAAACTTATTGTTCAGAAATTGTAAAGAAGTTCCTCTCTTGCATATGTATTTAGTAACCAACTAATTTAAATTAGTAGAGGGGTGCTACACAGGCCCACATGGATCCATGATAAACAACGAAGGCACTATAATGGAAAGGTTTGGGCTTAGAAAAGGGGAAGTTGAGATCTTCAGCTAATAAAGTAATCCTAGCCAGTTTTAAGTCTACAAAGTTTATTTTTTTTTCCTTTAAAAAAAAAAAAAAAACTTATAGGGGTGGCAGGGTTAGGATATCTTCCATTTCCTAGTTTGGAGTGCTCTTTTGTTGATTGTTTCTTGCAATTCTTTTCCTTGTGTTCTCATGTTCCTTTGCTGCTTTTAACGAATTCTTCTTTTACCAAAATAAAAAAAGTCTACAAAGTTTAAGGTCTAAACATTGTGCAAAATTGCTGTGATGAAATCTAATGTGAATGCCTGGACTAGTGTGAAATTAGCATAAGTGGTACTTCTAAGCGTTTCCGGTGTGTGAACAGACTGGGTTGACTAAAGGTGGATGCAAGTAATGAAACTAAGAAAGGGGCGATTGAAATGTGGGTTGGTTACCCAGAGAATTCCACAAGCTAGTATAAACATGCAGTTTCTTAATTTTAGATCATGGAAAATGACCCATTACCTGTAAAACTAACGTGTAGCTGCCTCAAGAACCGCTCCTTATCACTCAATTCTTACCTGGCTGCCTGGAGTTCGAATCCAAGGTACATAACCTCTTCCTGCTTGTGTAGACTCATTTTTCATTTTTATGTACAAGCTTTCTTCCAGTTTGTGCGGGCTTCTTTCCCACTTGAGCGGGCTGCCTCCCCATGTGTTTATGGGCTTTCTCTTGGGTCCCAGATCCCTTGGATGGGTAAAAAAAAACTAACATAGCTGCCTCTATGGTTCAATATCCCCTCCTGAGATAATTTTTGCTAGTTGATTATAGGGCGAATCGCAGATTTTAGAGGGCCCAAATATCACCATGAATTTAGATGCGAGTCTTTGACATCTGAATAGTATAATTTTGGGCTACCCTTCCATTCCTTCGACCTCCCTCATATCAACTGTTTGATGAAATTAGTGGAAGACCAAGTTGACCCAGATTGCAGCAGAGTACCCTATAATGGTAGAGCCGACCATTTACTCGCCATGTAATAATCTAAGCATCTTACTACCTTGCATTTACCGGCACCCATTTTAGTGATCAACATTACCCAAATCATTGAAATTGCCACCATTTGATTGAGTACATCTTGAACACTGGATTAACCTCTCTCTCTACTATGTTGGGCTACTAGTCTACAATTGGTTTTTAACTGTGACAATCCAGAGATTGATAGGCATGTGTGTGCAAATAATGTGCCAACACCACTCAACCAGGAGTGTATAATGGCCCACTCCTCTTTTTCATCGAGAAGGAGAGCATGTAAAATATATTAATCACTCTAATGGCCCAATGCCCATTTATTTAGCAAGAGAGATGCACTACCCTAAAAATGAAATTAGTCCCAATATATAAGCCGTTACAAGCACTTTTCATTTTCGGTGAGTAACTGCCAAATTTAATTAGAGTAAATTAGCGAAAGGTCCCTCAAAGAGGTCTTGTAAGGCCTCATGTCCATCAGCTTTTCCTCTAAGGCCTCTAGTCCATGCAGGTGGACATATTTCGGCGAGAGGTCCCTAGATACAATTTTCGTGACTGATTTACCCTTTCATCTATTTTACACATAAAATTTTGAAATTTTAAATTTCAAATCTTGTATTATATAATATCCTTCTTCTTCTTCTTCAACCCTGACATGGTGAATCGGTGCTCAGGGCATAAAAGAAACAAAGGAAGAAAAGTGTGAGGAGATGGGTGCTTGGTGCTGGGTGCGGGGAATTTGGAAAATCAGTCATCTTCTCCACCTTCTTTTTCTCTTTGCATCTACATCTAGAAATCGCTCTTCGATCTTACGCCTCTGTTTTCAGATCGATATATCTCTCTCAAAGAGCTTCTTTATCTTCTCTAGGGTTTTGTGATGATCTGATCGAGATCAGTCTCGATTTCTAGGGTTTTAGGTATGATGTCGGGGCATGACCCCGTCGAATCCTTCTGCAACACCTTCAGAGACTTGATCTTGCCGCTAGAGTCCGGGATCCAAAGAGCAACGAAGGATCTGTAAAACGCAGTGGAGAATCTCCAGTTTCTTGATCGATTGAATATTTTAGGCCCAGATGGGAGGAATCGGGTTCGGATGAGGAAGAAGCAGTGTCATGATGCGATTTCATTGGATGAGGAAGAAGCAGTGTCAGGATGCGATTTCGTTGGATGAGAAGAAGATCAAGTGTTCTAGTGTGAAGATTCCGTTCAAAAATGTTTTTTTGATGTTTCAGAGCTCTGGAGATTCTCCACCGATCTCCTTCTCCCACATCGCATGCTGGAGAAGAAGACTTTTTTCGTCGCCAGAGCCACGCGTTGCCGCTCCGCCTCCCTTCACCGGTCTTACTCCATTGGAGAAGGAGAAGACAATGCTGTCTTCCCTGTTGCAGAACCAGAAGGAACGAAGAAGAAGAAGAAGACAGGTCCTGGGGCTGGGTTCTGTATCAGTTCCAGGTTCGAGTTCGGGTCAAGTCAGGATGACCTGATCCACACAGAAGCCCAGAAGCAAAGGCTGCAAAAATTTGTTGCAGGACATGGAGCCGACGGCGGTGGCCGTGCCTTTCTCCAGGTTGTTTGCATGCGCTGATGGATTTGATTTAGTTCTGATGGGGGTTGGATCGATTGAGAAGGAAAAAGGCTTGCCAGTCTCGTTGTAGCCGCCACTATAGTTTTTCGATTGTTGCCGAACGTAGTTTTTCGATCGTTTTTGACATATATATATATATATATGAGTTTGTATGAAATTCACTACAAGAAATTTGGGATTTAAGGATGACACAAATTCGTCCCAAAATGTATACATTTCGTCACCGAAATAAATTAAGACAAATTTTTCGTCACCCATTTTGTTGCCAAAGCCTCGTCTCTAAAAGGTATTGGAGACGAAAAAAATCGTCATTGAAAAAGATAAATTTGTGACTATTTTTTTTGTCTCCAATGCACTCTGTTGGGAACATACTTGTAAGTAATTGGTGACAAAATATTTTGTCATTAAAGGAAGAAATTAGAGACAAAATTTTTGTCATAAATATAAGAAATAGAGACGAAATAATTTTGTCATGTTTAATATAAAGGAAGATGAGAAAAAATTGTCAAAGAAGCTACCAGTGGATGACGATTTTTTTTGTCTCCAATCGACTCTATGGGAACATACTTGTGAGTAATTAACGACAAAATATTTTTTCATTAAAGGAAGAAATTAGAGACAAAAATATTTTGTCATAAATATTAGAAATAGAGACGAAATAATTTTGTCGCGTTTAATATAAATGAAGACAAAAAAACTTTGTCAAAGAAGCTACCAATAGAGACAAAAACAAATTTACGAATTAACAAAATGAAAATATTCATTCATCATTACAAATAATTTCATCCTAATACAATAAAATAGTGTAATATGCACAATTGATCAATTATACAATTTATCCCTCTAAATGTCAATGGATTCCTCTCCCTTTGGTAAAGGGAGACGGTTACAAACTTAGCTACACACAAAAATCAACCACCTTTCTTGAGTGATTCAAAGGCTACTTCATATTCCTTTGAGTCATATCATTCCTCTTTCATCTCTGGAAAAATAGAGAGTATAAATCTATTGTTTTTCTATAGTTATCCCCACATCTGCACTACCATGAGAGAAGATAATAGCTTTCATCTTTCTCTTCTTTGGATAGTAATGTAGATGTACTCCTATGTGGAGGAATTACCAAAGTAGCCATGTAAGGCCGGCAGCTGAAGCACTTGTTTACACACGTGGGAGGCCTTGATCCCAACACCGCCAGTTTCCTTTGCCTGTGGAAAGTCTCACCAAACTTGGAAAAAACCAACCCAACTGCCAAAACAACAAAACGAGAAAAAGAACATTAATAGCTATTAGCAAGAGAAAGAAAAGACAATTTTTATTAGCTAGAAACAGGAAATGGAGAAGACCCATATGGGATTTTCTCCCCTGATGAAAAGATGGGATGGTTTCTATACTGTGAAATGGGGTTGTTACCTGGTTTTGAGGCTAGAAATAGAGGATAGAGGATATGGCCGCATCTAGATTCACTAGTTCTCCACTATCATAAGTGATAGATGATATAACCACGTGCCCTAACTCAGAAATTTGCTGAGTTAAATAAACCAATTTTTCAAATGAGAACAATCCACAATCTAACGCCATTCCACTGTCCACACAACTAACTTATTTTCAAGCATCAACGCCTTATCCACCTAAATAGTAAATACATTTAGTAGTGGAATCTAGATGAGTAATTAAGCAATTCATATACCAGAAAGGACTCTAATGATGGATACAAGTTGAATCATGATAAACTTAAACTCGATACTTAGTGAGACCACAAAGATTACCTGAGGGACATGACCGCAGCAGCCAAAGAGACGCCCAGAATAGAGTTGAAATTGGGCAGTTGAGAGAGAACAAAGTGCA
The DNA here is from genome assembly GCA_012931725.1 of Litsea cubeba. Taxonomy (NCBI): domain Eukaryota; kingdom Viridiplantae; phylum Streptophyta; class Magnoliopsida; order Laurales; family Lauraceae; genus Litsea; species Litsea cubeba. The sequence goes on from CM022951.1 coordinate 10,155,485, forward strand.
CAGAGGCAAAGATCATGATGAAGTAAGTTGTCTTGATGTCTTTGCGTGGGGCGCACAAATCACATCATGGAATTTCTTAAGGGATTTTCCATCAGTGACCATGTAGACAATGTCCATACCTACTTCACAAATTAGTTGTTGGGGTACAACAACCCACAGCCCAAGCTTCTCACCGAATGCATGCTGACCTAGCTCATGATATCGGTCAAACCGTATCCCGGGTACCATCTCATGCACCACAACTATTTGCCAAAGGGGTGTACAATGGGATGATCCACGATAAAACAAGCATGGCAATCCCAGGACCCTTGAAAATGACATCAACACCATTTTTCAATGCGAACAAGAAAGACATCTCTTATCTACTCAGAATGCACAATTAAGACGATTCGTCTAGTTCTTAAAAATGAATGACTGGTCAAGTTTTCAACTGAAATACTATCACATTACTATCATAGTACTAATTTCTAAAACAGTGTTTAATTATTAGGTGAAGAATGAAGATTAATGACATGGATGCTAACCTTTTCACAAACCTTCTCTAAATTATTAGAGAAATCCATTTATAAGCATATCGAAGTTCACTGTCTATAAGTTCATATAAATATTGTAGAATGAGACTCAAGAACAATTTACATCAATTTGCTTGTAAGATGACAACTAAACTGCAAAACAATCTCTACTTAAGAAACTCGTCGACAGTGAAACTATTTCATCTACACAACTAAGAAACAAGTGAAAAGTCCCAAATCATAAAAGAATACATAATGCAGATGATCAAAGTAAGATGTCTATGGGGAAAAACACTTGCATTTTAGTGTAAGTTACTGTTGAACTCATATATGCCGAAAGCAAGCAACATGAGATTCATAATTCTTATAACAATTTCTCACTGCAACTACCAGACAACAAAACAAACAGCTGGATTCAGAAAGCAATGAATTACACTAGTAAAGCATAATAAAAACTAATAAAGAGATAAAATAACTAAAACTCGCAAAAGTCTCCAACTAAATAAATAATTTGAAACACATTAACATTCTTAAAACCAAGGATACCCAATAACCCGACTAAACAAAATAAAACAAGGACAATAAAATTTGTGTTTATTTTTTCACTTTTAAAGATCATTAATAAAGAAATCCACCAGATAGAGATTCATGATTCAGAATGTAATCCATGTGGAACAATTCTTCACTAGAACTACAGGATAGCAAAAAAGGGTCTAAAACTAGATATGGAAAGCAATGTTTTGCTGGAGCCTTTTGGTGATGTGCTTGATACTGAAAAAGCCTAAAAATAATGAATTCTTAAAAAGTTCATCCGTGTTGATGATATGAGTTTAAAACTGGCTCCTTTAAAAAAAGTACATTGCTACAAGGGAGAAGAGGGAAGGAAATGAAGGTTTGCCCAACATGGTTCTAGTTTGCAAAGAACCAAATGCTACACTTAAAACTCTACAAAGGACCTAATTCACATGGGGCTACTAAAGTTTTTTGATGCATTGAAAGAGCTTAAGCAAACAATATTTCATAAAAAGAGCTATGCATTTAATGCAACTCAAAAACAGAAGGAACTGTAGAACATACATTCTCCAATAGAATAACATTTCCTTGTAAAATTGGCTAGAAGCATCACATGCTACCAACTACAAAACTGAATAATGGACACCAAATATATTTGTACAGGAAATTGTTGTAAGGGCTTAAAAATTGCATATTTATAATATAACATAAATCTAAAGCAAGTGATCATAAAACTTAAAACCATCCAATATGTACTTTGAGTGGCCATCAAATCAATATGAGAAGGACCACAGATAGAACTTCAGCCAAGATCTTGATCTAGCCTCCATTTTTCTACTCCATACAAATGGGGTAATTAAATATTCTACCCTCATGAAGGAAACACAATAAACTGGATTCAAGCTTGATATGAAGAGCAAACCAATAAATAATATACTCTTATAAAGGAAACAATCTTCCCGCCTTAGTAGATTAAATCCTAATACCAAAAGTAGAATAAACATTCATTTTTCCACAAACAGGGTGGGTCGATACCAATTTCTCATATCATAGCAGTGAGTGAATAATATATACTAAAGGTTGATGTAGCTAGAGTTCATATGATTGAATAATAGAAATTAGATTTTAGTATGGCAAAATATCCAACTAAAAAGCGTTTGAAGCTTCCAATGTGCCATTATTTACTAAACCTTTTTTTTTTCATTCACAAAGCCTACATTGGTTCATCCAATAAAAAATCCATTCAATTTCACAAATTCCAATAAATCCTAATCCTAAAAACCCAACTCAAGCCATGGACTTCCAGACTCCTCCAATAATCATCAAGTCAAGGGTGACAAGCGTCATCAACATAATAATAGGAAAATGAGCCATCTCCTCAAGACTAGTGGTCAGATTAATAAAAAAAAATTAAGTACAAGGAAACAAAAACAAAAAAAATAAAAAAATAAAAAACTAGTTACCTGCTTATATTTCTTGTAGATTCGCTTGGTTACTATGTTCTTGGATTCATAAAAAAATATGAGAACTTCTCTTCTTTTAATTCATCTCCTCCCTGCCACAGTCCCTGCACGCTGCCAACTCCGCCTTGCTCCACTTTACCATTACCATTGCAAAATAAAAATTCAGGCTAACATTCTACTATATACCAACATTCCTGTGGAGCTCAACTCAGCCCACATGTCCTCCAAGCTAATTATCAGTAATGAGCAATCCAAACCCAGAGCAAATACAGGCAGAAAATCTCATGAAACAGATGATCCGATCATGAGATTATAATGTGTGAATCTAGTATAACCAAATACAGGAAAACTGATAGTGCCTCCTCCACAAGTGTGTCATGCTCCCAACTAATAAAAATAAAAAAACACAAAAAAAGGGAGACTGGTAGACTGAGATCTTCACATAGTAACCAATTTGATGCGTTTCATAAATGAATCTAAGATGGCTTTTTTTTTTTTTTATAATGGTAAATTAATCTAGGATGGCTCGTTAAAGAACATGTGAACAACTTATAAAGGAGAACATACCTGTCTTTAGGAAGAATTCCACTGCCACAGTGAATCTTGCCCGGTTCAAAGTATGCAACACAAGAGACTTCACCTGGTGAGAAACATTGACTCAAAAGTGAGTAGATTTTAACTTGTTTTCACTAAAGAAGTGAACTATTTAGTGATAATACAAACCAAACCCATTTAGTGACCTTTTTTTTTTTGGTAGAACCTGATGCATGACTTGGAGATAGCCATGTGTATGTGCAAATGGGCATAACACAGAAAGATACTAGTCCAAATCACTTTGTGGACCCCACTTCTGTTACCTTTATACATGGTGGATGGTTGGTACAGAAAGGGTTTATTTTATATAGATTTAAGTGTAGTTAAAACAGAGAGTATTTATTTGGTTCAATGGTTAAGGTCATCCAATCATAGCTGACATTTAGACTATATTCTATAAAAATTAGATCAATCCATTTTAACTACTCACCATGAATGTAGGGGGCTACAGTGGGCCTCACAAGATGAGTCTAACTGTCAGTGTAGACAGTAGACCAAACAATTGGATTTGATCATTTCCTATAATGCAGTACATAGAAGCTCATGAACTACCTTATCCTTGATTGATTTCCAAAAGAACCTAGTCATTTCATCTCCTGCACCACAAAAGGTTCAGATAGGCCTGCACCACAAGTAACTCTATACTGATGTGAAATGCTTATATACAATAAGGTGCTCAGTATACTTTTATTATACGCTCTTTATAATGAGCCTGGACACAGAGCCTGGCATCCAGTGGTTGTGTCATTAGGTATGAAATCTCTTTCAGAGCTTGATAGGCATTTTCCTAATGGCTTAAAGGGTGGAGGGTAAAGAGTCAAAGGTGGAGGACTAAAAGCAGCTATTAATTAGTTCCTTTATATGCTTGGATCATTAGAACTATATTCCTGAAAATGACCATGCCTATCTTTTGCAAATGTTATCCCACTCTTTCAGGAATGTTCTTACTTGGGATCTTACTAGAAATATGCTAAATGTTTACTTGGGAAAGAAACAAAAAAAAAAAAAAAAAAAACAATCTAAGCACTTTGAACGATGCGGCCATAAAAGAAACTTCCATTTTAAATGGCCAAACCAGTTACTTGGAAAACCAAGTTGGGGTTTTCTCGAATTTGAGGGATTTCAGGAACACCATTTATTCAAAATTTTTCCCAAATCGGGGCAGATTTTTTTTAAACAACTGATCATAGATTGATCCAACCTGATCTTCCACAAATTTAGCCCAACTAAACTAAAACCAATTTGTTTAACAACTGAACTGTACGTCAGGCATACTCTTATCATTTTTCTACGACAGCAGAAAGAATTAGATTGGTTTAACTTGAGAAAGGAAAATCACAACAAAAGCTAATAGCTATCAGCCAAGCACAACTCACCAGATACCACAACTCCCAAAATAAGTACTACCTGCATCAAGGGCAGAGAAGCACGTCAGAATATAAAATAAAACATGGATTTCTCTCTTGCCCCCCAGAGACTTCAATTAGTAACTTATAATTGAAGAACAAGTCAAGGGATATTGCTGGAACATAGGCCCTAGGATTATTAGTGCAAGCCAACAGCGCTATGCCAATCTTCCTGTTCTATTAATCCATTGCTAATGTAGTTATTATGTCATTCATGGACTCATCAGGAGAGAAAAAACAAAGCAAAAGGATAGAACACCAAATCCACATTAAATTTGGAAAAATCAACTTTCAATTATTTCAAACATGTGTAACAAGAATCTTGGTGTGAATCAATGATGAGGATGATTCATAGTAGAAGAAATCACATGCATCAAAAACAGTATAAAGAGCAAGGCAGAGGAAAACAAGATAGTATGGCCATGATATAATTACTAAGAGAACTCCCAAAGAAACAGGCCCTGTAAAGCCTATGCATTTGAGATCCAGGCCATTCATCTGATACGAACCAATTGTGACAATTGGCTATCCCATGTCTTCAGTGCTAGGTGAATCACATGTTGATTAGACTAATTGGACGAGATGAAGGGACAAATGAGATATCCATATCTAATGGAACACATGTGAAGTACATGGCAAGGTGTCTCTTTTGCCTGTTTGTCTGTCAGGTGTGTATGCAGGAAGAGGATAGTGATTTTGCGGCTCATGGCCCTTATGCATTGTATTGTAAGTACATTTTCATATATATTGTTCTGTAATTCACTACCAACTCAAACTTTTGATATACATGTTATGTCATTCAATATTTAGTATATACAATCAGTCACTTATAGAGTGAAAATACCCTCAGTTCCATACATCTTTAACCAGATGGGCATCCCAACTCCCAACCCATAAAAGGGTTTGTATACTCATTTTAGACCCAGGCAGAATTACCACAACCCATAAAAGGGTTTGTATTAGACCCGGGTAGAACTACAATCGACATGTATTTATTTTCCTTGTCTTTGAGTAAGGGTTTTCAAGAAGTTGAAAATGGTATGATCAGAGTGGTATTTGACTGACCAAACTCTAATCCAAGCCATTGCCCTGTAATCTTCCTACCCATATCCCTATGATTGGCATGCATCAAAGTATGTAAGGCCATCATTCCTCTGACCTAATACTAGTATGGCCTATACAGGGGCCTTTATAGTGGAGTGGAGAAGATTGACCGAATTGGGCATGACCCATTCACTAGCTGATCAAATGCATGTTTAGATGAAGCCAACTATTTTGATTGGCAGAATCTCTCAGATATTAGCCTTTCATATTTATTACAACAACAAAATAATTTTATTTTGGTTGGCAAATTGACTACAACTACCGACAAATGAAAACAGAAGAAAGAAAGAAGTGAAGACAAGAAAACAGAGAGTATCAATCCTAAAATTGTCCAGAACTAGCACACAACATTGACTCCATTCCTCTTATGATGCTATTTTTCGGCCATCATAATCAAAGCCATATACATAAATACTTACGTTTCAGACCTAAATCAGCAGCAATAACCACAATCGGCAATGAACTGAGAAGGAAAAAAGGCACGCATACATAAATATATGAATGCATCTAGAGAGATATTAAGGTTCCCCCATCACAAACTCAAATTGGGGGTAACAATATCCATTTCATCAAAATCAAAAACATCAAACGTTTAAACACAACCTTCAAACTCTCGATCATTCATTGATTTGCGGCATAAAAAAACACCGAAAGTCAGAGATCTGCAAGTGAATCTCCATCGAAGATTTCCCAACTCGAGTGAATTTTTAGGGTTTAGACAAATGACGAAATGCAGAGGAAAAGGAAGAACTCAACATACCTGTGAATCATCACGAAGGCGAGATGAAGGAGAAGAAGAAGAAAGGGTGGGAAGTGCTGCCAATGCAGGGAATAAAAAAAACGAGATAGATGAGGATGAGGAGAAGAACAAAAAGATGGAAAGTGGTGCCAATGCAGTGCAGATGGATGGCCGGAGAGTAATCGGCGAGTCGAGAATCGAGAGAGATCATGACCTGCATGCCTGCGTGCTTGAGAAAAAGAGGAAAAAGAGCGCAGAGGGCGGGAGGGAAAGAGGGGTGAGGGCGGGATAGGAAAAGAGGGCGGGGGAGAGGAGAAGGGCGCACGGGTATAATTTTAGTTCCACCCTTATCTGAAAGTAGCAACCGATGCTACAAAACTAATCATATTATATCGGTTTTACTAAAACCGATATTAAGGGATTTTTAAAACCGATATAAAATCATTATTATTTTTAGTAGTGATAGCAATTAATATCACATATGTACCAACCGATATTATTATATATAGCGGTTATTATATCGGTTACTATGTAACCGATATAAAATAAAATTGACCGATATAAAAAAATATTAACCGATATAAAAACCTTGACTGAAGATCTTATAGCGGTTATATTAAAAACCGATATAAGGCAGTTTTTGTAACCGATATAAAATATCCTTTTTTTAGTAGTGTCGTGAGATGGAGATGGAGGATATGGCTTGCGTGGGAGAGAGAGATGAGGGATGGAGGCAAAAGGGGGTTGACGATTGAGAATAACAAGGGAGGGAAAATAAATGGGCGCAGGAGGGGTTTGGGATTAGTAACAAGAATACCGGTGCAAATAGCGCGCCGGCAAAAATAATTTTAAAAATATTTTAAGAAAAAAACATTGCCCGGGCAAATGAAAAAAAGTGGCAGCTTCATATAGGGTGTAACTAAATGATTAATGAGTAGACAAAAAAGGGTGTACAACCACATTAAATGATCAAATGATAATATAACATAAAGAGTTGGAATGAAAGGGGAAAAACGATAGGCTCTTTATGCCTGTTCTTATTCAGATTCTATTTGAATAAAAGGAGGTTGATTTCTCCATAGAAAGAACAAAGTTAATCTAACACTGAATGGGACTTATGAAATATTTTTTGTACAAATCTTATGAGGAAAAGTTGGAATCTAAAATATAATTTATCCAATTGATGCAGACACATTAGCAAGGACATCTATTTGATGGGCCACCTCTTCAACAGCGTGTAGGCTATAAATAAATATTTATCTAATATTCTAAATTAATATTGGTTTTCGAAAAGGCCGAACACCCTCATAGAATTTATTAGTAATGAAATATTTTCATCTCCCACAACTTATTTTTCCGAGACAAAAAATATTTGTCGCCCATTTAACAGGAAGATGAAACGGCATGATGGAGTGTTTATTGGTGACGAAATATTTTTGTATTCCATAACTTATCCTTCTTGGTGATGAATTACGTTCGTCGTAAAAACAAATTATATTTTGTGACAAAAATGTTCGTCTCCAATGAGCTAAAGTAATTCACCCCACAACTTATTCTTCCGAGACAAAAATATATTTGTCGCCTATTTAACAAAGAGATGAAACGGCATGAGGGAGTGTTTATTGGTGACGAAATATTTTCATCTTCTATGACTTATCCTTATTGGTGACGAATTACGTTCGTCGCAAAAACAAATTATATTTTGTGACAAAAATGTTCGTCTCCAATCAGCTAAGATAATTTGCGCCAACACAAATGAAATTGGCGCCCTATTTTGGTGATAAAATATTTTCGTCTTCCATAACTTATCCTTATTGGTGATGAATTACGTTCGTCACAAAAATAAATCATATTTTGTGACAAAAAGTTCGTCTCCAATGAGCTCAAATAATTCGCCCCACAACTTATTCTTCCGAGACAAAAATATATTTGTCGCCCATTTAACAGGAAGATGAATGGCATGATCGAGTGTTTATTGGTGACGAAATATTTTCGTCTTCCATAACTTATCATTATTGGTGACGACTTACGTTCGTCACAAAAATAAATTATATTTTGTGATAAAAATATTTGTCTCCAATGAGCTAAAATAATTTGCGCCACCGTAAATGAAATTGGCGCCTTATTTTAGTGACGAAATATTTTCGTCTTCCATAACTTATCCTTATTAGTGACGAATTATGTTCGTCGCAAAAACAAATTATATTTATGACAAAAATGTTCGTCTCCAATGAGAGAAAATAATTTGTGCCAACGCAAATGAAATTGGCGTCTTATTTTGGTGACGAAATATGTTCGTCTTCCATAACTTATCCTTATTGGTGACGAATTACGTTCGTCGCAAAAAATAAAATAAAATTTTGTGACAAAAATGTTCATCTGCAATGAGCTAAAATAATTGGCGCCAACGCAAATGAAGTTGGCGCCTTATTTTTGCAGACGAAAATTTTTTTTCGTCTCTTATATTTTTGAAAAAAATTAAAATAAAGGACAAAATTTATATTTTGTCCTCTTTAGGTGTCCTTTTAAGACAAAAAAAATTTCGTCATCAAATTTCGTCACAACAGCCTAGATTTCTTGTAGTGAAATTTATCTACGTTTTTGTCAAGTTTATCATAGTTTTAACAAATTTATATGAGTTTCTGTCAAGTTTAGCTGAGTATTTCATTTTTTGTCAAATTTATTTTAGTTTTGTGCAAATTTATCTGATTTCTGAAACAAATTTCTCTGAGTTCTGGACAAATCCATTTAAGTTATTGGCTAATTTCTCTGAGTTCTTGACAAATCTAACTGAGTTTTTGGCAAATTTATTTGAGTTTTTGGCAAATTTGTCTGAAATTTTGAAAATTGATTTATCTTAGTTTTGGCAAATTTTATTTGCGTCTTTTGAAATTTATTTACATTTTTTAAAATTTATTTGGATCTTTTGAAATTGAATTTCATCTTTTGAAATTTATTTGGATCTTTTGAAATTTATTTGCTTATTTTTAAACTGATTTTCATCTTTTGAAATTTATTTATATTTTTTGAAATCTATTTGGATCTTTTGAAATTTATTTGCGTCTTTTTAAATTTATCTACGTTATTTTGAAATTTATTGCGTTTTTTGAAATTATTGTATTTTTTGAAGTATTTTTGCTTCCTTTCTAATTTATTTGTATTTTTCAAATTTATTTGTATTTTTTAATTTTATTTACGTATTTTGAAATTCGTCTTTTGAAATTAATTTAATAGAAAATAAAATATAAGAGAGCTAGGGTTGTCTTTTCCTTTTTTTTTTTTTTTGTCATTGGGTGAAATTGAGCAGAACCAAGTCCCAGCCTACTAACTCAAATGGGACAACAAGCATGCAGGGTAGGTCAGGGAGTATAGATAGATATGATGAGATGTTAGGTTGGTTGACATGAAACTTGGCCTACCCTGAATTCAAAAGAAACGTTGTTCTTTATGCATCTTTGGAATTCATGCCTGTGTAACAAGTATCACCTTTCATGTGCCTGTAATTACAATATTACTAGTTCAATGGTGGAACTATTTGATTTGGACATGATTACTTATATCAGCATGATGGCATTGCTTTTATCAGTCCATGCATATATAATAACCTAACATGACATCCTATTCGTACTTTTTATACAAGGAGATTTGACATTTTAATGTCCCTAAAACACTCAATTCCCAATTCCATGACTAAAAGTCTCTAATTGTCATTAGAGTCGTTTAGTACAAATTTTTTTTTTTTATTTTCTTTTTTACTTTTTTGTTGTGGATCCCATGAACCCAAGATATCATGGGATCCAGGTAGCTTTACAAAATTTGACATTGGGATCCCTTGATATCAAGGGTTTTTAAACTCCCATGATATCATGGGATCTAGGGCAAAATAGTAAAAAAAAAAAGTGTACCAGAGTCAAACGCCTTGGTGACATTTACAGAGTTTTAGTTATAAAATAGAATGAGTACGGGGCATTAAAATGTCAAATCCCCATTATACAAACCATACGCTGACAAGTCATAACGATCGTGTGCAAGGTACACTCGTGAATGTAATGATCCAACGATTACCATTAGGCATATGTACTCCATGTTGTTCCACCAGTAAAAACTCTTCAAGTTCTAATACATTTTGGTGCTCCCTGGGTGAATAACATAACAAGAATGGTGTGCCGCAATCATAATCTCGTTCCTCAAATCATGAACACCCGGTACACACAATCTGTCCTGGCAATACAACACTCCAGCTAAGAGTCTGAACTCTGGCCTGTCTGCTATGCTGTCAATCAGTCTGACTAACTCTGGATCCTCTATCTGATTGCTCTTGATTCTAACTAGAATCTCTGGTTCCCAAGTATATACGCATGTTAGCAACCATGATTCTCTCAGTATGAGGCTGGAACTCTAAAGCCAAATCTCTGAATAACTCTGTCAAAGACCACTCTGTCTGTAAACATCCGGTATTCGCTGTCTTTCTGCTCAATGCATCTGCTACCACATTTGCTTTCCCTGTATGATACTTTATCGGAAAATCATAGTCTTTGATGTACTCCATCCATCTGGTCTGCCTAATGTTCAAATCCTTCTGTCCAAATAAGTACTGAAGACTCTTGTGATCCGAGTGAGTCTCGAATTTCTCTCCGTACAGGTAGTGTCTCTACATCTTCAATGCCATAACCACTACTGCTAGCTCCAAGTTATGAGTAGCATATATCTTCTCATGCTCTTTCAGCTGTCTGGACCCGTAAGCTACTATTTTTCCTTACTGCATGAGTACACATCCCAATCCAATACCTGAAGCGTCTGTAAAAATCACAAACCCTCCATTCCCGGTAGCTTAGGTAAGAATAGGGGCTGTGGTCATTCTGGTCTTCAGCTCCTAGAAATTCTCTTCACACTGCCATGTCCACACAAAAGGAACATTTTTCCTTGTCAACTTGGTCAATGGGGCTGCTATATTGGAGATTCCCTTCACGAATCTTCAGTAATATCCTACCAAACCTAGAGAACTCCTGATATCTGACACTGACTTCGAACTCTGCCAACTAACTACTGCCTCAATCTTCACTGGATCTACTGCTATGCCTTCCTTAGAGATGATATGTCCAAGAAAGGACACTTGCGTAAGCCAAAAATCACACTTACGCAGCTTAGCAAAGAGCTGATTCACTCTCAGGATCTGCAATGTACTCATCAAATGCTCTTCGTGCTCATCTCTAGACCTCGAATAGACTAGAACATCGTCTATGAATACAATTGTGAACTGATCTAAGCATGATGCGAAGATCCTATTCATCAAATTCATGAATACTTCGGGTGCATTGGTCAGCCCAAATGGCATAACCAATAACTCATAAAGTCCGTATCTGGTCCTAAAAGCTGTTTTCTGCACATCATGATCCTTGACTCGTATCTGATGGTATCCTGGTCTCAAATCGATATTGTAGAAATGTTGTGCTCCCTCTGTTGGGTCTGGTTCTGAGCCTGGGTTTCTTGTGAAGCCAAAAATGCTTGCATCAGCTTGTTAAACCTGCCCTTAATTGAGTCACTGTCCTGAGAGTTGGCATTACTACTCCCGGGGCTACCATTGTTAGAGCGCAGATTACGAGCAGCCATTCTGAAATATAATTAAGAAACATTAGTCATATGGGACTCAATCTAGCATACAAACTATACAATCTACAAAAGCTAAGATACCCAAAAGAAAACCAATCATCACACGTCTTAGTTTGTACTTGTTTTTAAACCAGTAATGCTCTGATACCAACTTGTCATGCCCCCAGAATGTAATCCGGGGTTATTCGTGGAATTGGGGCCAATTAAAACTTTTCCAACATTAATCAAATGTAACTTGGCCCCAATCATGTCTCAACTGGATCGAAGACCGTTGTGAGGTATAAACATTTCCTCTAATATTAATTACAAATAACGGAAGCTTTATAAATGCAAGTGGTATCTCAAGACTGCATAGTTTATAGCAAATACCAAATATCATAAGTAAAGTTCAATGTTTGAGACTGTTAACAAAATATTAGTTACAACATTAGGCCACACCAAAAACCTGGGCCTAATCAAAATGATAAAAGAACCAAAAGATGAAACTAATCGGATATAACATGAAGGCACTCGTGTACAAGGTCAATGCGGCTAGACAATGTCGTCCGTACTGTACTCTCCGGAGTCATCAGGCTGATCTGCCTGAACTTCCCCCGTCGTTTCCTCATCATAGTAGGTAAGCACGGTACCTATACACCAAGAGTAGCATCATCAGACACGAATGTCGGCAAGCAATATATATAAAACATATGAAATGCATAACATTCAGAAGTAAGTAATGCATAGCATTCGAATTATAAATAGACTAACAGAACATCTAACAAATAGACAGTCCACATATGCTAATCACCACGGGATAGTTTCACATGACCCTCCTGGCTCAACATGAGAGCTATGGTAGAGTAAGCAAAAGGCACGGGATCCAAACCCGGCAAGCAAACAAAATGATACCCTTCAAAACCAAGCTTCAAACTCGGCAAGCAAACAAAATGATACCCTTCAAAACCAAGCTTCAAACTCGGCAAGCAAACAAAATGATACCCTTCAAAACCAAGCTTCAAACTTCTTTTCAAAATGGGTATCCAATGGTGTACATCCTGTTAGGGATTTTGTGTATTGCAATTTGATGGATGCATTATCATTTTAGCATCTCATGAATTTTCACATATGCATTGGGTTAAATATCTTGAAATCTGGTTTTCTACATGCATTGTTTTTAAATATTGTAAATCTTATAGTTTGTGCATGTTTTGGATTTAAATCTTGGATGCATTTATTTTTGACAAGAATTTTTACAAATCAAGCTAGCCTATGTTTCAAAGTTTCAAATTATATTTGGCTTTTTATGTTTCATGATTTTAAAAGCACTTAGTTGATTTAAAATTATATTTTCAAGCTTGGTTTAATGGCTTAGTTGATTTAAAATTATATTTTCAAGGTTGGTTTAATGGCCCAAAAATCCCCATAAAGAATTACTTTAAAAAATGCAAAAGTTGAGGTTTTTTGTCTCAAGCTGTCTGTCAACCGTCGTCAAGCTGTCGGTCAACCTGCAGTGGAACCGAGGCCAACCAAGACCTCTGTCGGTCCCATTTCCAGAGAGCTATACAAATTTTAGATTTGCTCTGTCGGTTCAAGTGTCAGTTCATGTCGGTTCAGGTGTCAGTTCGCTTGTCGGTTCATGTCGGCTGACCCACACCTGTCGAACGGTAAATTTCTTGACCGTTGGAATCTGACCGTTAAGGTGTCGGTCGACCGACAGGTAGCCATTTGACCACTTTTTTTTTTATAGAAGTGAGTTCATTCCTTGGCCTTTGTTGATGATCTTTGGAGCCCTTCTTGAGGTATTTTGAGGCAAAAGAAAGGGGATCAAGCTAAGGAAGGCTAAGGGTCATTAAGGAAAGCTAAAGCTTGGATTAATGAAGTTAAACCTCCAAGTAAGCTTTGCCTTTTGACAATCATATGTTTTATGCTTTAATTAAATTATTGGTAAAATGATTTTTAGCATATAACTATGATGTGTTGAATCATTTCTTCTCTTAATCTTTGATTTAAGTCATTGGATTCTTCACCTTGATTCAAATCAAGTTTGTTTTAGAAAACTTCTTAAACATGTTTTATCAAAACCTTTGATTTCTTTTATAACATGTTTCATTTTCTTGTTTGAATCTTCTTTGTTGTTTTCTTTCATTTAAACCTTAGTTAAATTAGTTTTTGAAAACAACATTGCACATGCATCGCTTGATTAGGCTTAATCATGTTCATTCAACTTGTGATCTTTTGATTTTCATATCATTAACAAGTTTGTAGTTGTTCAAGTGATTTGCATAGAACTTCAATCAAATCTTTTTATGTGCATTAAACTCTTGAATTGCTTTAAGCATAAAATTGATTGAGCTTTAATTTTAAACTTGATTAAAGTATTCACACACACACACCTTATAAGCATTCATCTTAGCATTTCTTAGAGTGTTGTGTGAGTTGTTTTTCATTTTCATATTCGCCTATTTGGAGGCAATTTTTATTTGAGTTTAATTGTAATCTCTTAGAGTATTTTGTGAAAACACTTTCTTTAGAGAAATCATTTGATTGTAAGGTTATTGCTTAGCCATATAAAAGCATTGTGTATAGGTTGTTGTTTAGCCTAAAAAAACAATATTGTAGAGGTTATTGCTTGCCTTTTGAAAAGCATAATAGTGGAAATCTGGTGGGGTGTTGAGTCACAAGCCGGTAGTGGATGTAGGCATTGAGGCCGAACCACTATAAATCTTTGTGTAGTGGTGATTGATTTGTGGTGATTGTTTTGTTTAAGCTTCCGCATTTTGTATGTTAATCATCACATGTGACTAGTTTATTTTAAAGAAATTAAAATTGACCATAATTAGTCATTAAGTGTAGATCACCCTATTCAACCCCCCCCCCCCCCCCCCCTCTAGGGTAGGATCCCTTGGACTTTCAATTGGTATCAGAGCTGTAGAGCCTCGGAAAAACTCCTTGTGAGTCGTGATCACTCGTATCCATGGAAACTCTCGCTTGAAATAGCGGATATATAGAGACTCTCCGTTCGTGGCAGGCATGTGGGGGGAGACTATCGTGCTCCATGTGTCTGGACTCTGATAGGTACCATTTGATGATCCGTGTTAAGAGGATATGGGTCCTCAAGGGTCTTGGATAGATCCGACCCCTCATCAATTGGTATCAGAGCAAGGTGCTCTATTTTTAGGAACAAGTGTTTGGAACTCTTGATTAGGTGTAAAAACCTAGAGTCAAAACCCTAGTTGTGCATTCCTATGAAAATTATAAAAATGGATTCCACTATGCTAGACTTTGTAGATTCTTCTAGATCCCTTCTTCTTCCATCAATTGGAGATTCAAACATTGAATTTAAAGTATCTCAACTTAGATCTAAACTTAAATTAAAAGAATAAGAAATTAATGAAAATGAAGTTGACATTCAACAAGCCTATGATGAATTATGTACATTTTCCTTAGAGCTTGTTAAAAAGAATAAAAGATTAGCAGAAAAATCTAAAAGTCTAAACAAACAATTGGTCTCCTCTAAAAATGAACTTAAAGAAAAAGATGAATATAATAAATTGTGTAGAATCTAAGTTCATGATCTCTTTACATAATCTATCTAATATCAAGGATGACATAAGAGAATCAAAGATAGATTGTGATGATCTTAATAAGGAAAATTTTAAGCTTAGAGATCAATTAAAAAGGCAAGATTAAAACATTAACAATTTAGAATCCAAGTTAACAATTTCTATGGAAAATTTATCTAATGCACAAATTAAGATAAAAACTCTAGAACTTGGATCTAATGTTATCAATGAAGTCAAATTTGAATTAAAACTTGCCCATGAAGAGCTAAACAAATTTAAGGGAATTGAACATGAACTAACAAAAGTTAAAAATGAAAATTCAACCCTTAAAAACCAAGTCACTCAACTTGAAACCTACAAACAAAAGTATGAGTGCAAATTACCCAAAGTGAAGAAAAATTTGAAAAGTTATTGAAATTGGGTAAATCTCAAAGAGAGAGGACGGGTCTTGGTTTTGATAGGAATATTTCACATGACCCTAAATTCACCAACACATTTGTGAAAGGTGAGTCCTCATTCTCTAGCACTCACACTTCCTTGCCCATGTCTAAATGTAATTATTGTGGCATTGAAGGACATTTTAGGTTTGAGTGCAAATCAAGAAGAAGCTGTGTCTAAAATCATTTTTGAACCAAAGAAAGTAAAATCAAATTTTATGATGGTTAAGACACTAAAAACTAAGGAAGACTCCAAGAAGACTAAACAAGTTAAACCTATTAAAAAGGAGTCTCCTAAAATTGATTCTAAAAAGGTTAATCAAGTTAAACCAACTATAAAAGAATCTATTAATAAAAAGCTTCTCAACCTACCTCCCCTAACTCAACAAATGAAAGATCTTTTGAAGAAAGTTTCTAAGTTAAATCTAAAATTCAAAAGTCAAGTAAAGGGAGGAGATAAGAAGAAAAGAAAAATGAACTCATCCCCTAAGAAACAAACTCACCAACCGCAAAAGACTAATCACCAATCTAAGCTAAATTTAGTCAAATCTAAATATCAAGGTGATAAGTACAAATTGAAAATTTATCAAGTCAAATCTCCTAGAGTTGGTGAGACTATTAAGATAGACCTCAAAGACCATCCTTCTCAAGACCTTAGGTGGATTCCTAAAGTTATATACTTAGACAAACCTTAAGGCCTTAGACCTCATTGACCAACCTATCCTTTATAGTTAAATCTTTTTGTTGGTCATATTGTTGCATTTGCATTTTGTTTCTTTCTTAGTTATTACATTTCATAAAATGCAATGCTTGTTTATGATCAATTGATTTTGTTTTCATGCACCATACTATTTACATATCATGGTTTTCAAAATATTTTGATTATAATTTCATCTTGTTAGATTTGCTTATTGCTTTCATTTAGTTATATATCTTGCAATGCATTTCTACATGTTCAATTGATTATGGTTTCAAAAGCTTTCATAGCTAGATCCTGCATAATCGATTGATTTTGCAAAATCATTTGTTTGAATGTTAGAGTAAGATTTTTCTTTAAAAATAAATGATTTGAATCAATTTAAGTTTTCCATGATCTTACTAATTATATCCTTTGGTATGGAAAATATGTGTTCAATTTGTATGAGCCCTTGTAGTTATATTCTTTGGAATACAAATTGAAAAATGTTTTACTTCATTTTCATAATCATTTTGTCCATTGTTGCATTTTTTTTATGATTTGAAGATTATTTGAATGAAATTGCTTTAAAACTTCTTTAGTTATACTTTTCAAAGCATGTTCCATGTTATCATTTCCTTATGCATTTGTTTTTATCATCTTAGAAATGGAAATGAATGTTGTTTCAAACAATTTGCCTCTTTGCTCTACTAGTTATTTTCTTTTATGTGCAAATTGATTTGTATGATTTGTGGATCATGAAATAGTTTTTCATTCTATACATAGACTTGTGTATCTTTTCAATGCATAGTGATAATGTTTCATGATTCTCATAGTCATTTGCTAGAATGGAGATTTTACATGATAGATCTTAATTTTTAATCAATCCTCTCTATGCAAATGTCATATGGTTTCTTGTATGGTTGTGATCTTAGTTATATTTGTAGATATCATATTAGAACTCTCAAATCCATCCCTTATACTTACTAGTCATTTTATTTTTTTTTATGGATGGTTATGATGTTGATTCATGTGTATTTTTCTTATTGATATCATTCTTTATACATGTTTCAACTTCATAGTAGTGTGCTTAATCATATGAACCTCTTTGAAATCCATTCCTTGTATTTCTTAGTTATATCTATTGTTCGATGGATGTCTTAGATGTTGAATTCATATGATCTTGACACTTTGAAAATTGCATGTTCTTCTAAGTTATATCTTTTTATGCAATTTTTCTTGTTCATCACTATGCTCATTAGTAATATTATTCTAAGTGATGAATATCATTTTATGATGCTTGTTGGAATTTTGTGTTTGTCACATGCTTGCTCTTAATCATGTTTCATATTCATTTGGTAATCAATTGGTATCATTTTCAATTAGTATCTATATCCAATTGGTATCATATCTTGAGTTTGTGATAGACCTTGTGTACATTGGATGGATCTTGATAGTCATATGTCTTTTATTCTATGTCACATTCCATTAGCATCATAATCTTCATGTTTGTCACCTCTCATGCTCTTATAGGTAAATCACATAACCACCATTGTTAGAATTTTAGTTGGCTAATTCTTTTATTTTGAACAAAACTCAGAGTCCTAATCGAGTTGTATTTTCTATTTATTTTAGAATAGGACTGTGAAGGTAGCATTTGGTTTGTGAAGACCTCTTCGGAAGATCTTGATACACTTACAAGTGTTCCAAAGTAAACAAAATACATCAAGAGAGACTTTCCGGACAGACTCCTCGTGCAACAGGTAAGTTGACAGAACCCAGTATCGCTATAGCGAGACTGAATCTCGCTATAGCGAGAAGCAGTTCTGTCAATGACAGAATGCAGGCTCGCTATAGCGAGCTGGGAGTTTCTGTCCCAAACGGGACTCTTCTATGCTGCCATTCCAAACTTCTTCTAAGAGTCCTTTTTCATCACTAAGAGGATTTTGCACGAACCATGGGCTATTTATTAACCCCTTGCATCCACAAACAAGATACAGAAGATATTATATTCACTTGAGTTTGAAGATTCATCTGCGGAGACTTTTGTGGGCTTAATTATGCAAGGGAGTTTGTGCTGAAGAATTACTTTATTTCCCTGTGATCAAGCACCTTGAAGGGGCATTCAAGGTGGGCTTCAAGCTAGCACGTGGAAGGTGAACGGCGGGTCGTCGGCAAGTTCTTCACAGTCCTTTTAGGTTGAGTTGCAACTGGGACAAAGGTCTAGTAAGTTCACTTGTAATCTTCATATTATAGTGCTTTGCTTTAGGTGGTCTCTACCACCCGTGGTTTTTTCCCGAGTTGGGTTTTCCACGTAAAAACCTGTGTCTCTTGCTATTTTGTGGTGATTGATTATTAGTATTAGGTTAATTATTAATTATCTGTGTTCGGAATTCACAAATTAATCTGAGAAAGGACCTTAGCCTGTGTTAAGGCTTAAAAAAAAGGTTAAGTAAAACCTTCACGTGGTATCAGAGCAAGTTGCACAACTCTAAAGTGCGATCCTCTCAGATTTGATCTATGGAATTCACCAGGGAAGGCACATCTATCACCAAGCCTCCATTGCTTGAAGGTAGTAGCAATTATGCTTACTGGAAGGTAAGGATGACTGCGTTTTTACGTTCTCTTGATCATGATGTTTGACAAACAGTGGTGAATGGTTACAAATCACCAACAATGGTTGTTGAAGGGAGAACTGTACCCAAACCAGTAGCAAACTGGACCCAAGGAGAAAAGAATCAGACTCATTGGAATGATAGGGCTATGAATGCTATGTACAATGGAGTTTCTCATTCAGAATTTCAACTTGTACCACTGCTAAAGAGGCATGGGATCTTTTAAGAACAGTGGATAAAGGTACTGATATAGTCAGGCAAACCAAAATTCAGAATTTGACATCTGCCTTTGAGACTATACGTATGAAAGATGATGAAACTTTTGATGAATTTAATGCCAAACTTGGGCATATTGTAAATTCAAGTTTCAATCTGGGAGAACCTTTTCCAGATTCAAAAGTGGTAAAGAAAATTCTTCGATCTTTGCCTGAAAGATTTCAGTCCAAAGTGATTGCAATTGAGGAACACACGAATCTCAATGAACTTCCTGTTGAGGAACTTGTTGGAAATTTACAGACTTTTGAAGCAAATCACTGCACTAGTAAAAAATCCAAGGGTATTGCTCTCATGTCTTCTAAAGCTAACAATGATGATGAATCTGATAATGATTTTGATGATGAACTTGAGGCTTTGTTTGTTAAATCTTTTAAGAGATATCTGAATAAAACCAAACCAACTCTCAAAAAGGAATTCCCAAAGAACAAAGGCTTCAATAAAACAAAAGGTGTGAACAAGTATGATAAAAATTCATCCCAACCTGCTACCAAACCCATTCAATGCTTTGAACGTCAAGGTTTTGGTCACCCAGGTTCTAAATGTGCTAACAGGCTGGAGAAAAACAAAGGAAATGCCTTGAATGTTTCTTGGGAAGAAGAAGAATCTGAGAATGAGAACAGTGACTCTGAGTCACAATCTGAGTCTGCTAAATTTGTTGCTTTTATATCTTGTACTAACTCATCTCTTGAGCAGGGGTCATCTGACAAGGATTCCAAGTCAGATGACGAGACAAACATTGATGATCTTTCTGATGAAGAACAAGATATTGAAGTAGTGTATAAGAAACTTCTCAAAGATTCGTTACGTTTATCTCGTATAAACGATAAGCTCTCTCAAAAGCTGAAAGATTCAGAATCTCATAATGCAATCATTGCTGCTGAACTAAGTGGTGCTCGCATCAAGGTAACCCAGTTAGAAACTCAACGTGTGATTTTATCTGACAAAGTTATTGCTGCAGGAAAAGAAAAGGAATTTTCAACTACACAATATGAGACTGTCAAAAAGGAACTGGATTCCTTGCAAACTGAGTACAACTTGCTGGAGGTGAGAAAAATAATGTATGTGGAAAACTTCAGATGGCTCTACAAGAATTAACTTCAGTCAAGTCCTCGCTTGATCGAATGAACAAAGGATCCATGACTCTTGATGAGATTCTGATGCAACAAAGAAGTGATAAACATAAGACAGGACTTGGATTTATTTCTGAGTCTTCTTCTTCTAAGCAATCAGGTAAATCTGTTTTTGTTAAAGGACCAGCTTTGCAATCCAGCATGCGTGCTAACCTAAATACTCACCTTGCGAACCCAACAGCAACTAAATATATGTCAAAACCCAGATTTGTTCCAATCTGCCATTTTTATGGAATAAAAGGGCACATAAGACCACATTGTTATCAATTTAAATATCATATACATAATCAGCGTGGGGTGAGGAATAATACCCCTCAAAAGATCAAGACTAAATCTATCTGGGTTATTAAGTCTGATCTTCGCTGCAATGTGGTCCTGACTGCTCTCAAAGCCACAGATTCGCAAGTTTGGTACTTGGATAGCGGATGTTCTACACACATGACCGGAAACAGATCCTTGTTTACCTCATTGGAAAGCTGTAATGGAGGTAGTGTAAAATTTGGGGATGGAAGCAAATCAAATATAATCGGAAAAGGTACAGTTTCGATTCCAGGTATGTCCTCTTTATCAAATGTTTTCTTTGTTAAAGGTCTGAAAGCTAATCTGTTAAGCATCAGCCAATTATGTGACTCACAACATGAAGTTCATTTCTCTCTTAATGACTGTCTCATTGTTGATAAAAAGGGAAATAATGTTCTCCATGGCGTGCGTACTTCTGACAATTGTTATGTTGTTTCCACAGAGAATACCATATCATGTCATGCAGCTATAATCAATGACATCGATTTGAGGCATCAACGTTTAGGCCATGTTAATCATAAGGACCTAGATAACTTGGCAAAAAATGAAACAGTTATAGGGCTGCCCAAACGTTTAAAAGCCCCCACAATTGTGTGTGGTCCTTGTCAGATTGGAAAACAAATCAGGTCCTCACATAAAAAGGTTGATGCCTTAACCACCACCAGGCCGCTTGAATTACTTCATATGGATCTCATGGGTCCTACAAAAACTGAAAGCATTGGCGGTAAGAAATATATATTTCTAACCGTTAATGATTTTTCGCGGCTTACATGGGTTCGTTTCCTTAAAGAAAAGTCCGAAACCTTTGAAGTTTTTCTTGATTTATGGACTTTGCTCATTAATGATAAAGGAAAAACCTTTGGTGGTGTAGTTCTTCTTCGTTCAGACCATGGGACTGAATTTCAAAACTCTTATTTTGAGTCTTTTTGTTCAAAGAATGGTATAAAACATGAATTTTCTGCGCCTAAAACACCACAACAAAATGGTGTCGTAGAGAGAAAAAATCTTGTTGTCCAAGAAATGGCATGCGTAATGTTACACAGTAAAAAAATTCCTCAACGTTTCTGGGCTGAAGCGGTAAACACTGCAGTTCATATTATCAATAGAGTTTACCTAAGGCCTGGAACAAGATCGACCCCATATGAGATTTGGAGTAACCGCAAACCAACTGTTAAGTATTTCCGTACCTTTGGGAGTAAGTGCTACATCCTAAAGGATAGGGAACACCTAAGCAAATTTGACTCTAAAAGTGACGAAGGAATTTTTTTTGGTTACTCAATGTCGAGTAAGGCCTATCGGGTTTATAATCTCAGAAACACTACTGTTATGGAGTCGATTAATGTGGTCGTTGATGATGCAGGAACTTCAGATTACTTTTCTGATGATGACGATGTACTAACTAGTTCCCCTACTATACCACAGGATCATAACACAAGTTCAAGCAAGCTTGAAGATCCAAGTACATCATCAACGGATAATGATTCCAAAGATAAGAAAATTGATCAATCAAGATTGACTTCTGATCTTATGGACATCATTCAACATTTCGAAGAAAAAAATGCATCTAAGAGTTCGCGTCCTGTACCTAAGGTAATGAAAAGCCACCCTATTTCTCAGGTGCTTGGAGATGCAACTGAGTCTCTTAAGACTAGAAAACAGGTACGCGATAAGGTAAGTAATTTTTGCTATATTTCTTCAATTGAACCAAAAAATATAAAAGAAGCCATTCTTGATGATTGCTGGATTAATGCGATGCACGAGGAACTTGAACAATTTGAAAGAAATTGTGTGTGGGAATTAGTTCCTAGATCGAGCAACACCAATGTAATCGGCACCAAGTGGATCTATAAGAATAAGACCGATGAATTGGGTCAGGTCATAAGGAACAAGGCTAGGCTGGTTGCCCAGGGGTATACTCAAATTGATGGCATTGATTTTGATGAAACGTTTGCCCCTGTTGCTCGATTGGAATCTATTCGTCTGTTACTTGCTATCGCATGTTTTCTTCATATCAAACTTTATCAAATGGATGTTAAGAGCGCATTTTTAAATGGATACTTGAATGAGGAAGCATATGTGGAACAGCCCAAAGGATTTCAAGATCCTCATTGCCCGGATCATGTCTTTAAACTCAAAAAAGCTCTCTATGGTTTAAAACAGGCTCCAAGAGCATGGAATGAAAGGCTAACTGTCTTTTTATTGGAGAACGATTTCAAAAGAGGGAGTGTAGACAAGACTTTATTTATTAAAGAAGAACCTCCTCACATGTTAATTGCTCAAATTTATGTGGATGATATTATCTTTGGATCTACCTCATCAGTGCTAGTTGAACATTTTTCTGATAGTATGTCGAGTGAATTTGAAATGAGCATGGTTGGAGAACTCTCTTTCTTTCTAGGCTTGCAGATCAAGCAGTGTCATAATGGAATTTTTGTATCTCAATCAAAATATGCTCGTAATATTTTGACAAAATTTGGGATGACATCTGCTAAACATTCAAGAACACCAATGAACTCAAATGTAAAATTGAGCATTGATGCGTCTGGCAAAGATGTGAATGAAACACTCTACAGAAGCATGATTGGGAGTCTTCTCTATCTCACTGCCAGCCGACCGGACATAGCTTACAGTGTTGGAGTCTGTGCTCGTTATCAGTCAAAACCAAAGGAATCACACATTCACTCTGTCAAAAGGATCATGAAATATATAAGTGGTACTATTGACTTTGGTATCTGGCTCAGCAAAGACACGAATACAAATATTGCTGGATATTCAGATGCTGATTGGGCAAGAAGTGTTGATGATCGAAAAAGCACGACAGGGGGTTGCTTCTTTATTGGAAATAACTTGGTTGCTTGGCACAGTAAAAAGCAGACTTCAATTTCCTTATCCACTGCTGAAGCCGAATACATTGCTGCTGGTAGTTGTTGTACTCAACTTCTTTGGATGAAACAAATATTGGCTGATTATGGAATTTCTCAGGACACTATGTCTGTGTATTGTGATAATCAAAGTGCAATTGACATATCGAAAAATCATGTACAACATTCCCGAACCAAGCACATTGATATTAGGCATCATTTTATCCGTGAGTTAGTCGAAGAGAAGATCATTGTCCTCGATAAAGTTCCTACTGAAAATCAACTGGCTGATAATTTTACCAAACCTCTGGACCCAAATCGATTTGAATCCCTTCGCAAGTCTCTGGGGATTTCCTCCTTTCTTTAATTCTTAGTTCTACTCAGGTTTTATGCACATGCACAATGCTCACTCCATTCTATGATTATTATTGCATGTGATTTTGCTTAATGATAGTGCACAGTTTATTGATATTATTTCCTTTGTCACTATGACTGTTCCCCTCCAAAAAAAAAAAATAAATAAATAAATTTTCATATGCATCATATTTTTTTTTCTTGAATCAGAGGATCAGGGCTACCTACAGACATGTGTGAAAGCTTCCAATTTGATTGGTAAGTTTCGTTGGAGAAGGCTACCATGACTGCTAGTGTGAAAGCCACCCAGGACGATTCATAGAAAATTTTACAAATAAAAAAAAAGGGGGCAAATTGCAATATATATATATGTGACCAGAGGATCAGGGCTACCTACGGTCATGAGTGATAGCTTCCACTCGATTGGTAAGTTTCGATGGAGAAGGCTACCATGTCCGATAGTGTGAAAGCCACCTATGACGGATCAATTAAAAAAAAAAAAAAAAAGGGGAGCATATCATTTTACACACACTATCACAATCCTTCATAATGTGCATTTCTTGAGCTTATCCGTGGATATTATTTATAGATGGAAAACACTTTGTTAAAAAAAAAAAGGGGAAATCCACACTGACTGTGCGCCTGTTTCTCGTTCCAGAATGTAGTCTCGCTATAGCGAGACTACAGACTTCCATTTAAAACCGAAGCTGCCCTCTTTTTTTTTTACTCTTCTATTTCTTTCTTTCTCAAGCTAGGGATTCTTTGCTCCATTTTTTTTCCCTTTCCTTCCTTCTCTATCACCACTACATTGTTCATTGTGCTCTTTCCATTTAGCAACTCCAATCCGTGCTTCTTCCTCTTCACCAAGGTATGATTTTTCTCTCTTCTTCTTCTCACAAATTGTTTCCTACAAAACCTAGATTGGTGTGTTTGGTAAAGGATTGTTTGCTTTTGACACTTTATTATCCAATGTGGGCATTGAAGAACATTCCTCTTTGGTTGATGTTTCCCATCTTCTAGTTTCATATAAGATTGATGGAGTCTCTCTAAAAATTGGATCTTTTTGCATGGAATGGATTGCAACTTTTTTTGAAGATCATTGTGTTTCATTGATGGATTTCAGCTCATTTTTATCCTTGTGATACTCTTACCCATTGGATTCTTTTGGAAGATTGTCCAACTTTGTTGGAAATTACACTATGATTATGTGCACACAAAGTGTTTGGGATATTGCCTCAATGAACATTAACACTGTTGTATGTGCTTTCTTGCATTTTCTTGGCATCGGCATGGCTCCAAATTAAATCTTCTAAAGGAAAGCGTCCTGCTAGTTCCTCTTCTCAGTATGATGTTGATCGGTTTCGGGATGCTGAGAGTTCCGTTCGGTTTGACTCTAGCTTCAAAGACAGAACAGTGATTTTTGAAAGAATTATTGCTCAAAATTCGCTACCCCTGTCAAACTTCACACAATGGCTTTATCAAAATCGTCTAATGCTTCTCATGAACTTGGATAATGATTGTTTTGAGGAATGGGTACGAGAATTTTACTACAATATGTTTGAAGTAAAAGAAGACGGATTCCGCACATTTGTTAGAGGAAAAACTATCTCCGTTGATGCAAAAACCATCGCCACTTTGCTACATCTTCGGCGACCTGATCAACCTCTCTATCCTTTTCCTGATTTGGTTTGTGAAGACCTCTTCGGAAGATCTTGATACACTTAAAAGTGTTCCAAAGTAAACAAAATACATCAAGAGAGACTTTCCCGGACAGACTCCTCGTGCAACAGGTAAGTTGACAGAACCCAGTCTCGCTATAGCGAGACTGAATCTCGCTATAGCGAGAAGCAGTTCTGTCAATGACAGAATGCAGTCTCGCTATAGCGAGCTGGGAGTTTCTGTCCCAAACGGGACTCTTCTATGCTGCCATTCCAAACTTTTTCTAAGAGTCCTGTTTCATCACTAAGAGGATTTTGCACGAACCATGGGCTATTTATTAACCCCTTGCATCCACAAACAAGATACAAAAGATATTATATTCACTTGAGTTTGAAGATTCATCTGCGGAGACTTTTGTGGGCTTAATTATGCAAGGGAGTTTGTGCTGAAGAATTACTTTCTTTCCCTGTGATCAAGCACCTTGAAGGGGCATTCAAGGTGGGCTTCAAGCTACCACGTGGAAGGTGAACGGCGGCTCGTCGGCAAGTTCTTCACAGTCCTTTTAGGTTGAGTTGCAACTGGGACAAAGGTCTAGTGAGTTCACTTGTAATCTTCATATTATAGTGCTTTGCTTTAGGTGGTCTCTACCACCCGTGGTTTTTTCCCGAGTTGGGTTTTCCACGTAAAAGCCTGTGTCTCTTACTATTTTTTGGTGATTGATTATTAGTATTAGGTTAATTATTAATTATCTGTGTTCGGAATTCACAAATTAATCTGAGAAAGGACCTTAGCCTATGTTAAGGCTTAAAAAAAAGGTTAAGTAAAACCTTCAACCATATTTATATTTTCATAATTTTGGTTGGTTAATGGTGAGGTTTGGCTTCATGATTGAACTTCATTTCATTCATCTTGTGCATGATAGTTATATCCAATGATTGTATGAAATGAATTCAAAACTTTACATAGCTTATGATTTTCATAGTTATAATGTTTATGCTATGTTTAGTATATCCTTTTGACCTTACTCTTTAATTATCCTATAGCTTATCTGTCATTTGGTATCTTTATATTGGTAATTTGATTAATTTGAACTTTATAGTCATTTATCATTATCAATTGGCATCTAATTCTTCTCTTGAAGTTAACCCTCAATTGGTTAAACCATCTTCTTCTTGCACCTATTAGTTAAATCCTTGTCAAAAGTTTGACAAAAGAAGAGTATGGATTGAGGGGGAGTAAACCTTCTAAGGAAGCATTAGAGTTGATCAAATTCACCCTTATATTGGCTCTATACCCTTATAGCTTATTACCCATGCATGATAACCTGTTATGTATTTCATTTTCGAATTCCTTTGTTAACAGGTGCTACTAAAAGGTATTTTCCTTGTTTCATGTGTGTAGGTACCCCTCTTCAATTGATACCTTTGCAATTTAATGGCAAAGGGGGAGAAAGTTCTCAAGTTTAATGGCAAAGAGGGAGAAAGAATTAAGGGGGAGAAAGAGTATTCAAGCTACCCAAAGGGAGGAATGCATGGTCATAGGTGGAGAAGATGATCAAAGAAAGAGCTTGGGAGCTAAAGAAGATGCTTGGTCTAAAGAAAGGCAGATGAAGAGAAAGCTTGAAGATTGATCAAGCTCCAAGCATCAAGAAGAATGAAGCTAGAGCCCAAGCTAAAGAAAAGAAGCATCCAAGAAGATTTCAAGGATTGTCCAGCCAAGGAGGAGCTGAAGACTATGTGAAAATTTAGTGTTGAGCAAAGTTTGCCAATATATAAAAGGTTTGCCATCAAATTGCAAAGCGGGAGATTGTTAGGGATTTTGTGTATTGCAATTTGATGGATGCATTATCATTTTAGCATCTCATGAATTTTCACACATGCATTGAGTTAAATATCTTGAAATCTGGTTTTCTACATGCATTGTTTTTAAATATTGTAAATCTTATAGTTTGTGCATGTTTTGGATTTAAATCTTGGATGCATTTGTTTTTGAAAAGAATTTTTACAAATCAAGCTAGCCTATGTTTCAAAGTTTCAAATTATATTTGGCTTTTTATGTTTCATGATTTTAAAAGCACTTAGTTGATTTAAAATCATGTTTCCAAGCTTGGTTTAATTGCCAAAAAATCCCCATAAAGAATCACTTTAAAAATTGCAAAAGTTGGGATTTTTTGTCTCAAGCTGTCGGTCAATCGACATCAAGCTGTCGGTCAACCTACAGTGGAATCAAGGCCAACCGAGACCTCTGTTGGTCCCATTTCCAGAGAGCTACAAATTTTAGATTTGCTCTGTCGGTTCAAGTGTCGGTTCATGTCGGTTCAGGTGTCGGTTCGCCTGTCAGTTCATGTCGGCTGACCTACACCTGTACAACGGTAAATTTCTTGACCGTTGGAATCTGACCGTTGAGGTGTCGGTCGACCGACAAGTTGGTGTCGGTCGACCGACAGGTAGCCGTTTGACCACTTTTTCTATAAAAGTGAGTTCATTCCTTAGCCATTGTTGATGATCTTTGAAGCCCTTCTTGAGGCATTTTGAGGCAAAAGAAAAGGGATCAAGCTAAGGAAGGCTAAGGGTCATTAAGAAAAGCTAAAGCTTGGATTATTGAAGTTAAACCTCCAAGTAAGCTTTGCCTTTTGATAATCATATGTTTTATGCTTTAATTAAATTATTGGTAAATGACTTTTAGCATATAACTATGATGTGTTGAATCATTTCTTCTCTTAATCTTTGATTTAAGTCATTGGATTCTTCACCTTGATTCAAATCAAGTTTGTTTTAGAAAACTTCTTAAACATGTTTTATCAAAACCTTTGATTTCTTTTATAACATGTTTCATTTTGATCTTGTTTGAATCTTCTTAGTTGTTTTCTTTCATTTAAACCTTAGTTAAATTAGTTTTTGAAAACAACATTGCACATGCATCGCTTGATTAGGCTTAATCATGTTCATTCAACTTGTGATCTTTTGATTTTCATATCATTAACAAGTTTGTAGTTGTTCAAGTGATTTGCATAGAACTTCAATCAAATCTTTTTATGTGCATTAAACTCTTGAATTGCTTTAAGCATAAAATTGATTGAGCTTTAATTTTAAACTTGATTAAAGTATTCACACACACACACCTTATAAGCATTCATCTTA
This sequence comes from Litsea cubeba, assembly GCA_012931725.1. NCBI lineage: Eukaryota > Viridiplantae > Streptophyta > Magnoliopsida > Laurales > Lauraceae > Litsea > Litsea cubeba. The sequence goes on from CM022951.1 coordinate 10,184,419, forward strand.
GCATTTCATAGAGTGTTGTGTGAGTTGTTTTTCGTTTTCATATTCGCCTATTTGGAGGCAATTTTTATTTGAGTTTAATTGTAATCTCTTAGAGTATTTTGTGAAAACACTTTCTTTAGAGAAATCATTTGATTATAAGGTTATTGTTTAGCCATATAAAAGCATTGTGTATAGGTTGTTGTTTAGCCTAGAAAAATAATATTGTAGAGGTTATTGCTTAGCCTTATTGAAAAGCATAGATAGTGGAAATCTGGTGGTGAGTCACAAGCCGGTAGTGGATGTAGGCATTGAGGCTGAACCACTATAAATCTTTGTGTAATGGTGGTTGAGTTGTGGTGATTGTTTTGTTTAAGCTTCCGCATTTTGTATGTTAATCATCACAAGTGACTAATTTATTAAAGAAATTAAAATTGACCATAATTAGTCATTAAGTGTAGATCACCCTATTCACCCCCCTCTAGGGTAGGATCCTTTGGACTTTCACATCTATCTAAAATATAAAAATATCCAAAGTGCAGACGACCAAAAGTCCTCCCTAGGGGGTGCCCCAGCTGTGTTGGACATTAATAGCTGAGTGGTGCCTGACACAAAGATTCCTAAACAAACAATAGTGAAGGACTAGGCTTTCTTGTGCGAACAAGATTCTATAACCAAAAAGAGAAACTACTTTTCCATTATCAAATACAAATCATCGAACTTATTCAAAAACTTCAACATTAAGTAGTTCTCAACAAACTTTACAATCACAGCCGCCTAGCCACAATACTTCCATCAAACTTCAGAATGAACGGAACATCAAAAGGGATCCTAAGCTCATCATCTAAGTTCTTCATATGATCCCAAGAAAATTAAAACAAACGAAGCTAATGAACATGGGAATTTCATGCAGAAGGTAGCAGACGGTACAATTCGGAATCATAAGCGATAGACAATCCAATCCTAGGTACAAAGTTAATCCTGAAGCATTGTACATTCCTAATCAATCAATGAAAGGGATTAGGGTTCACGATACTCGGACGAACAGTCTTTGTAGATATATTTAAAGAAGGGTATCCCACTGTCCCGTACCGTTCAAGATTGAGTTAGGTTCAATCCCGATGCAACTGGATTAACCATGAGGAACGTCGGCTCAAAACATCCTCACGTATAGTCAAATGAGTCCAAGAAGGGTAATCACGGTTCTACTTAAGTCCATAGACCAAGGGACAATCCCTTTAAAAAAAATGGGAATTCGGTCAAGGTAAGCATTAGGGTCGGTTAATCGACCAGTTCGATTAACCGAGGGTTGACCGACATAACGACCGACCGCACAAAACACCCAGAAAACATGCTCTCTGGAAATGCGACCGACAGGTCGCTAAGTGCAGTTCACAACTCCTTCTTTAGGAAAATTGCAGCACACTGGAATTGGAACCGACAGGTCACCAAGGGGTCACCGAACTGCAGTTCGGTCGACCGACACCAAAGTTCGGTTGACAGAACTGCTCCCAAAATTCTGAAACGAATTCTGAGATCAGTTCAAAAGGGGGAGGTTCACTCCATTCCTTCATTCACACCTGCAAACAAAGGAAAATAAGGCCTAGCCCTTTCCACATACAACCATACCCCATCTAATCAAGTTCTTTCAAAATCTAATAATCCATCTAATCAAGCCAGTACAATTCTAATCCATTTCATTAAGCAATTACACATAATTATCATGTTTCCAAACTTCTAAATTATCAAATGAGCAAAGGTCATCTAAATCATCATATTTGCATACAAATCAAAGAAGAGGCAACATATCAAACATAATATATAGATTGACTTGCCTTTGATGAAGAGCTAAGTGAAAATCCAAGAATAAATCAAGTGAAAATCCTCTTTGAGCTCAAACTTGTGTAAAAGCTCTCAATCCCAAAACCAACCACAAATATATATGCAAATGGGTTGGGTGAGCTTCTCTATATCATTTCTCCGAGGGAAGAAGACTCACTAAGTTCAAAAGCTTGAGGAGCCTACCTTAGAGTGATGTGTGGATGAAAAACTTAAGAAAGTAAATGGGTGAGATCCTAGGAGCTTGAGGAAGAAGTTCGAAAGCTTCACTGGCGACGTAGGAGCTTCGGTGGCCATCGGCAATGAAGGAACGATGAAGGGCCATGAGGGGGCTGGGTTTTGTGGAAAATGAATAGTGACTGAGAGAGATGTGAGGTAAGAGATGGTGATGTGCTTATATGAGGTTAGATATTGGGTTAATTACGGTTTGGTCCATGGCTTAGCTAAGGATAATATTCGGGCCCCTTCGACGTGTCGAATCGAAACACGACTGAAGACTAATGTTCGTGAAATGTCGACACCTACCCGATGCACCCAACTTGCCAAAACTCAATCTCGATAAAACCCCTGAAAACTTTCCGAAATTGCAAACCACCCCCTACTGTACCCAAACGATCTTGGACTCGCGCGAAACTTCGCACGTGTGATCCATACGATGAACGTGACTCGCTAAGACTCTAAACACACTTCCTAACTAATCAAGAAATTAATTAGTATTAATAGGGAATTAAGGGACAAGGTGTGACATACTCCCCCCCTTAGGATATTTGGTCCTCCAAATCATTAACACACGTCTAGCAATAACTGCACCTCTGACAATAACTTCAGGTACTTCTCCTCAAGCTGATCTCTGAGTTCCCATGTACCTTCCCTTGGACTGTGATGCTCCCACTGAGCTTGACCCAATGAATGGTCCATGTCCTCAAAACCTGCTCCTTTATATCAATGATCTTCTTCGGTCTCTCCACAAATGTAACATCTGGCTGAACATCCAAAGGCTCATGATGAAGCACGTGTGAAGGGTCTGGAATGTACTTCCTCGACATAGGAATGTGAAAAACCTTGTGAACTTCTACTAACTCTACTGGAAGTATTAATTGGTAAGCCACTTCGCCAACACTCTTATCAATCTGAAACGATCCTATGTATCTCCGAGCCAATTTCCCTTTCTGACCGAATCTCATAGTTCCTCTAGTCGGTGAGACTTTGAGAAACACCTTGTCTCCAACCTGAAACTCCAAATCTCTCCTCTTCGGGTCTGCGTAACTCTTCTGTCAATCTCTTGCAATCTTCAGTCCGTCAATGATCCGTTTCACCTTCTCACTGTTATTAGGTGGGCTCCACATGGGTTGTAGAGTTTCATGTGTTGGGATTGGTGTATGCCCTAAAGCCCACTAGTTGCATTCTCATCTTTTGTTACTGGACATTTAACTGGTTATTTAATGAAAAGACTCTTTTATGCTTAAACATGTATATATGTATGGTTGTGTAAGGCCCATTGTTTCTAGTAAATGAATTAGGTGTGTAGTGTCTACACACAGATAGGTCTTATTCATGGACAACTGGAAACATCATATTTGTTCATAACTGAAAGATGGAGCTGGGCACTTCATCTTGGTAGATGTTATAATGAGATACTCTCCTATATAGGGTGACATACCTAAGTCACGGGAGGGCTTTCCCGGATCTATCTCATTAGTGCATGTGTCATGCATTGAACAGGACCATTGTAGGTGTGATCTCTAAAATAGTACTATCACAGAAAAGAGATCAAGTCACCTCATGCTACTAAGTAACCGGTGCTCTTAATCTTGAGCATTTGTGGATGAACTGACGAAGTCAAGTTCTTGTGCTTTGATTCACTATGAGTGAGATTCTATTTATGGGTCAACAGCTCTGTGTTTTGGGTACTCGGACTTGATCAGTTGGGACGTGCAGATGCAATATAGAATCTATGCCATCTGATGATGGAATAATCGTCCCCTTAGAATTATCTGATTAATCATCAAAATCTAAGATCTTAGTATATGGATGTTCCATATGAATATTGAACTTGTGGGTCGCTCCCTGGATCAAGAGAATGATATTCGAATGATGATTATGTTTTAGGATATGAAGTTCTAAGGTTTAGATGTAATCGGGAAGGTTGATAGTACATATGATAACCTGACTCGATTATGGATGTTACATAGAGGGGCATTCAGGTCATTACACTTAGTAGGTCGAAGACAACCGTCATTTTATGACGAGCTTATTATAATATATATTTGTCCTTGGAGTTCAACCATAACTCTTTAGTGGAATGAGTTAAGGTTAAAATGATCTTTATGTTGCTATGGGTTTAGCATGGACATTTTGGTCATTTTGGGAGCCAATGGCAAATATGTCTTTTGGTCCCTTCTCTAGTCACTTACCAAGATTGGCATGGTATCCTAAGATGTTTAGATAACATAAGGATGAATTATTTTAGTGGAAAAATAATTTTGAGTTTGAATTCAAATAGGCCTTTGATGGCATACATGAATTTAACTCTAGATAAATTGTATGTGGGCTATGGTGTGCATTGATATGTGGGATGTCCATAATAGGATTTCCATGGGTAAGGTTTCCAACTTTGAGTAGGACTCTACTTGGAAAGTTGGACTCCTCTTTGGATTAGTATTCCTATGAGTTAGTTTCCTTTTTGGATTAGGAACTTAAAATTAGTAAGTGTTCTACAACTAGTATTACTAATTGTATGGAAAGTTCCTTTTGGTTTCCTTTTCTAATTAGAGTGTTTCTTAAAGGAAATAAGTCTTTCCTTTTTGGACATAAATTAGAATAAGGAGAGATAACTAAATAGGAAAGGCTTCCCATAGTTTCTATAAAAGGAGAATCATCCCCTTTGGACGTCCATAACAAGGAAGCTAAGAAGAATGCCTTTGCAAGTTTCACAACACACTTTGTGAAACAATTTGTGAGCACAAGGAGAGCCCCACACGTCCAGCCTTGGAAAGGTTCTCTTCTTGAGAGAAGAAAGCTTGAGGTCTGAGATTTTCCCTTAGAGAAATAGTTCTTAATACCTAGATTAAGATCCCACCATCTTAGCCAATCAGATTTGGAAGTGAGATAGAGGAGAAGATCAAAGGCAATACTAGTGCAAGAAAATTCCAGCAACTTGTTTGCAAATTGCAAGTCTGAGTTCGCGCCTTTGGATCTATTTTTTCAGAGATTTGAAGTCTACAAATCTTTGAGGTATGAGTCTTCTTCATTCTCCTTTAATTATACACTTGTTGGTCATGATTTAATGGAGTTTCTATGCGATTCTTTATGGCTGATTTCCGCTGCATAGTGCAGAAATCAGATTTTTTAAAATCTGTCATGCTTTGCATCAGCCATAGTAGTCTCTTTATGAGAAGTTTCAGATCTAAATCGCGGTTTCTTTCAGTGGTATCAAAGCCACTCCATGTGAAATCATGATCCCATGTTATGTGTAATTAATCCTAGATTGATTATGGGTATGGTGGCACCCTATTAAAGTTATGTTGTGATGCATGTTGTGTGCAAGTTTCATTAACATTGCTGGAATTTATTTTCCAGATTTGTTTAATGATGCACATAGTGAGTTTGCATGCACTAACCTCTTTGTTTGCAGCCATGTATTGCATCCTTGATGGTTCGCATGATTGTTATGTGGATTTGGATGTTTTTTAGTTAGTTGGAAAGTGTACGATTGCGCGGTTAGCAATCATAGGAAGTTGTAAAGTTTCCTTAATTTATTCCAACTAGTCTTGATGTAAGCTTTCTTGAAAAGCATAGGAATCTCCAATGTAATTTTGGTTTTGTTTTTCATGGGTTTGCTTGTATAAATCAATTTATGGAAACGAGTGAGAAAAGGAAAGTTTCAAGACAAGAAGGTTGCAAGAAATTGGAGTCCTTGGAGATGAAGGAGTCAAGACTTCTAGATGCATGAGGAGTCCTAATTCGATTAGGATTTGAAATCCTAAGAGCAAGGAGCCATCAAGGATTGCATACTTTTATTTGCTTTTATATATGGAATGCATGGATGAATGCTTTATATAATTGCTATAATTGTCACCTAGAAACATGGCCACCATTAGGTTCTAAAATTGGCATCTTTATTGTATTAGATTGTTTTTTAGTTTGGCAAATTGTTTTAAACGGAACTTAGACCAGCACCTTCTATTTGTCTAAGGTTTAAAATTGGATAGGGTTTAGTTTATCTTGGTACCCTTGGTTTCCAAAGGAGGCTAAACTAAAATCTAATTAGATGCTACCTATGGGTTTTCATAACCCAAGATAGGTTTTTGACTCTTTGAAGGGATTTGCTCAAATGTTTTAAAGCAAAGGTTATTTAATTTTAAGATGACTTAAGTCATGAATTTAATTAACCAAGTTTGCTAGATTTAAGAAGAGCTTTTGAGTAAAACAATGTAAAGGTCAAAAAGTATAAACCCTAGCGATAAATAATCAAGTGGGAGAGGGGTTTTAGGAAAGACCCCACGGCCTTCCATTCTCGGTTCATGTTACCTCATTAAAGTGTTAGTGGGAACGGCCATCCCTTCGGTGGAGTTCTTTAACTAAAGAACGCTTTGATGGGTTAATGGGTGAACTAATGTGAATATTCGTAATGAGGTGTTAGTAGGAGCGGCCATCCCTTCGGTGGAGTTCTTTACTAAAGATCACTTCTATAGAATGTCAATGAAGTGTTGGTGGGAGCGGCCATCCCTTCGGTGGAGCTCTTTTCTAAAGTTCACTTCTAGGAAGGATAAAAGTCTCTTCCCTTCGGAAGACTTAATCATAGACATTCTGGGAATTTCATAAGAGATGGTTATACACTTGACATAAGACGGTGATGACCTCTCCTTAGGAGTTAAGGGTTATTTGTCATATGAGGCCAAACCAATCAGTGATTGGACTACCACTGGATGTGTGTCCAGATAGTGATAATCCAAATAAGTCTGCCTTAATTCAACGTGACTGTAGGCTCGGCCATCCCTTCGATGGAGGGTCTATGAGGAGGTTGAAACACTGATACATTATAATTGGGGTTGAATAATGTAAAAAGTTTTCGTGCTTTGTTTTTCCTTTTATAACAAGCACCATATGCATATTACATATATACTGCATGTCTAATTATAAACCGTTTTATATCCAGAAAGAGATGGGAAAAGACTCTTTTAGTCCATTGATGTGCATTCTTCGTGAGAATAAACTGACTGGCCCTAACTACGTAGACTGGAAAAGAAATCTTGACATAGTACTCACAGCCGAGGAGTACAAGTATGTCTTGCTGGAAAACTGTCCTGAAATTGATGCTAATTCTACTGATGACCAGCGAGAGGCTGAAAGGAAATGGAAGAAAGCGAACAGCATGGCTAAATGCTACATGCTCGCTTCCATGTCCAACGTGTTGCAAACACAGCACGAGCAAATGGACACAGCCTATGAAATCATGATGTCCTTGTCTGAGATGTTTGCAGACAAGAGCAGGCCAGCTAGGCAAGCTGCTATGAGGACTATCATGAATGCTAGGATGGCTGAGGGAACACCTGTCAGAGAGCATATGCTCAAGATGATAGATTGTTTCAATGAAGCTGAGATTCTAGGGGCTGAGATTGATGCAGGGAGTCAGACTGACATGATTCTCGAAACTCTGCCGGAATCTTTCAATCAGTTCAAGCTCAATTTCAATATGAGCAAGATGGACATGACTCTACCTGAGTTAATGAAAGAACTCCAGGCGGCAGAGGCTATCATGAAGCCCAAAGCCCAAGCTCATTTTTTCCAGTCTTCCTCTAAACTGAACCCGAAAGGGAAGAAGTCCAAGAAGAAGCAGAATAAGGGAAAAGGGCAGAAAAAGGACAATGCTGGTAATAAGAAGGACAAGGGTACAGATGGAAAGCCCAAAGGGAAATGCTTCAAGTGTGGCCTGAAAGGTCATTGGAAGAAAGATTGTCCCAAGTTCCTAGCCTCAGTTAAGAAAGGTACATCTTTTTCATACTACATTGAAACTTGTCTAGTGGTTGATTCTACTGACTCATGGATAGTAGACTCAGGAGCCACTAATCATATCTGCAATTCATTGCAGGGGTTTTAGATAATGCAGAGAATTGAGAAAGGAGAATTTGCCTTTAGAGTCGGAACTGGAGCTAAAGTTTGGGCAGTTGCAGTAGGAGTTGTTACCTTACATTTTCCATGTAATAGGATATTAGTTTTAAATAATGTTTTCTATGTTCCGGACATGAGGAAGAATTTAATTTCAGTTTCAAGATTAATTGAATTTAATTATTCAGTTTCTTTCCATTCTGGTATTGATATCAGTAGAGATGGAAATATTATATGTTCTGGTAGAATACATGACAACTTATTTTATATATATCCTGTTGCTCCTACACTGCATAATGTACAACAAGAAAGCTCAACTTCCCTTAAGAGGAAGGTATCTTCAATCAATGACACATATCTTTGGCACTTACGTTTGGGTCACATTTACCCAAAACGGATTCAGAGGTTGGTAGAAGATGGGCCCTTGAGCTCATTAGATTTCGAACCTTTTCCTCAGTGCGAATCTTGTCTCAAGGGAAAGATGACCAAACGGTCATTCTCTAGAAAGGGACTAAGGTCAAAGGAGTTGTTAGAATTGATTCACACTGATGTGTGTGGTCCTATGAACAAACCGACTCGAGGAGGGTATGAGTATTACATCACCTTCACCGATGATTACTCTAGATATGGATATGTATACCTAATGCGACGCAAGTCTGAGGCGTTTGATAAGTTCAAACAATTCAAGGCTGAGGCGGAGCTACAACTAGGAAAACATATCAAAGCCCTTCGATCCGATCGAGGTGGCGAGTACCTCCTGGGTGAGTTGAAGGAGTACCTCACACAACATGGAATTGTGTCTCAGTTGTCTGCACCGGGTACACCCCAGCAAAATGGTGTAGCGGAGAGAAGAAACCGTACCCTTCTTGATATGGTAAGGTCCATGATGAGTCATGCAACCCTACCTATATCTTTTTGGGGATATGCCTTAGAAGCAGCAGCATACATTTTAAATCTGGTACCATCTAAGTCAGTACCTAGGACACCACAAGAAATATGGACAGGTCGAAAACCCAGTTTAAATCATATCCACATTTGGGGTTGTCCAGCCTATGTACTGAATGATAAAGCTACCAAGCTAGAACCCAGATCGGAAATGTGCTACTTCATTGGGTATCCTAAGGGAACGAGAGGTGGCATCTTTTATCATCCAAAGGAGCAAAAACTGCTCATCAGCACTCATGCTAGGTACTTGGAGGATGATTGTATGATGCACCAAGAGCTTAGTTGTAAAGAAACCCTTGAGGAGATTCTTCCGGGATCTCCTATAACATCTGTACCAGATCCTGAAACAGTAGATGAACAAGATATTCCTTTAAACACTCCGGAGCCTCGTCGTAGTGGGAGAATTTCTAGACAGCCAGAAAGATATCTAGGAGTGTCTTTTAAGACAGACTCTGGAGATCTGGTTGAGGATCCTACTAGTTATGATGAAGCAGTAACGGATATAGATGCTGACATGTGGCAGCAAGCGATGAAATCAGAAATGGATTCTTTGTATTCCAATCAAGTCTGGGAACTTGTAGATGCACCTGAAGGGATCAAACCCATAGGGTGCAAGTGGATCTACAAGAGAAAGAGAGGAGTGGATGGGAAGGTGGAAACCTTCAAAGCAAGACTGGTGGCGAAAGGATATACTCAGAAAGAAGGTATCGATTATGAGGAAACCTTTTCACCAGTGGCTATGCTTAAGTCCATAAGGATTCTCTTAGCCATCGCATGTCATTATGACTACGAGATATGGCAGATGGATGTCAAGACAGCTTTTCTTAATGGAAGTCTTGACGAATGCATCCATATGATGCAACCAGAGGGCTTCATTGCTAGTGGCCAAGATAACATGGTTTGTAAACTTAAGAAGTCCATCTACGGACTTAAGCAAGCATCTAGAGCATGGAACATCAAGTTTAATCAGGCAGTCAAATCCTTTGGCTTTGATCAAAACATTGATGAACCATGTGTGTATAAGAAAGGAAATGGGAAAGCAGTTGCATTTTTGGTTCTATATGTAGATGACATATTACTCATAGGAAATGATGTAGGTTTATTGTCATCCACAAAGGTTTGGTTATCCTCTCAATTTCAGATGAAGGATTTGGGTGAGGCCAGCTATATCTTAGGGATCAAGCTTTTGCGTGATCGCAAGAATAAGATGTTAGCCCTATCCCAATCTTCTTACATTGAGAAGATATTGGTCAAGTTTAATATGCATGATTCCAAGAAGGGCCTCCTACCTTCTAGACATGGAGTACCACTGTCTCGAGATCAATGTCCAAAGACATCTGAAGAGATAGAGACCATGAGGAGAGTTCCATATGCATCCGCTGTTGGAAGCCTCATGTATGCTATGTTATGTACTAGACCAGATATTTGCTTTGCCGTTGGCATGGTTAGCAGATATCAGTCAAACCCCGGACCTATGCATTGGACAGCAGTTAAGCATATATTCAAGTATCTTCGGAGAACGAAAGATTATATGCTAACCTTTCGAGCAGATGATCTAACGCCATTGGCGTATACAGACTCTGATTTCCAATCTGATAGTGACGCCAGAAAGTCTACCTCAGGGTACGTCTTTACTTTGTCAGGAGGGGCTATATCATGGAGAAGTGTCAAGCAATCTTGTATAGCTGATTCTACCATGGAAGCAGAGTATGTGGCGGCATCGGAAGCTGCGAAGGAAGCGGTATGGCTCAGAAAATTCCTGTTGGAATTAGGAGTTGTTCCTGCAGTGCATAAACCGATTGTCATGTACTGCGATAACACTGGTGCTGTAGCACAGTGCAAAGAGCCCAGGAATCACAAGAAAGGCAAGCACATTCAGAGAAAGTACCACTTGATCCGGGAATTCATTCAGGATGGAGAGATAGTGGTGGAGCACATCGCTTCAGCAAATAACTTAGCTGACCCATTCACTAAGACTCTTACTGAGAAAGTCTTCACTTCTCATGTTGAGTCTATGGGTGTTAGGTTAGGAAGCAGTGATCTTTAGTGCAAGTGGGAGTTTGTTGGGATTGGTGTATGCCCTAAAGCCCACTAGTTGCATTCTCATCTTTTGTTACTGGACATTTAACTGGTTATTTAATGAAAAGACTCTTTTATGCTTAAACATGTATATATGTATGGTTGTGTAAGGCCCATTGTTTCTAGTAAATGAATTAGGTGTGTAGTGTCTACACACAGATAGGTCTTATTCATGGACAACTGGAAACATCATATTTGTTCATAACTGAAAGATGGAGCTGGGCACTTCATCTTGGTAGATGTTATAATGAGATACTCTCCTATATAGGGTGACATACCTAAGTCACGGGAGGGCTTTCCCGGATCTATCTCATTAGTGCATGTGTCATGCATTGAACAGGACCATTGTAGGTGTGATCTCTAAAATAGTACTATCACAGAAAAGAGATCAAGTCACCTCATGCTACTAAGTAACCGGTGCTCTTAATCTTGAGCATTTGTGGATGAACTGACGAAGTCAAGTTCTTGTGCTTTGATTCACTATGAGTGAGATTCTATTTATGGGTCAACAGCTCTGTGTTTTGGGTACTCGGACTTGATCAGTTGGGACGTGCAGATGCAATATAGAATCTATGCCATCTGATGATGGAATAATCGTCCCCTTAGAATTATCTGATTAATCATCAAAATCTAAGATCTTAGTATATGGATGTTCCATATGAATATTGAACTTGTGGGTCGCTCCCTGGATCAAGAGAATGATATTCGAATGATGATTATGTTTTAGGATATGAAGTTCTAAGGTTTAGATGTAATCGGGAAGGTTGATAGTACATATGATAACCTGACTCGATTATGGATGTTACATAGAGGGGCATTCAGGTCATTACACTTAGTAGGTCGAAGACAACCGTCATTTTATGACGAGCTTATTATAATATATATTTGTCCTTGGAGTTCAACCATAACTCTTTAGTGGAATGAGTTAAGGTTAAAATGATCTTTATGTTGCTATGGGTTTAGCATGGACATTTTGGTCATTTTGGGAGCCAATGGCAAATATGTCTTTTGGTCCCTTCTCTAGTCACTTACCAAGATTGGCATGGTATCCTAAGATGTTTAGATAACATAAGGATGAATTATTTTAGTGGAAAAATAATTTTGAGTTTGAATTCAAATAGGCCTTTGATGGCATACATGAATTTAACTCTAGATAAATTGTATGTGGGCTATGGTGTGCATTGATATGTGGGATGTCCATAATAGGATTTCCATGGGTAAGGTTTCCAACTTTGAGTAGGACTCTACTTGGAAAGTTGGACTCCTCTTTGGATTAGTATTCCTATGAGTTAGTTTCCTTTTTGGATTAGGAACTTAAAATTAGTAAGTGTTCTACAACTAGTATTACTAATTGTATGGAAAGTTCCTTTTGGTTTCCTTTTCTAATTAGAGTGTTTCTTAAAGGAAATAAGTCTTTCCTTTTTGGACATAAATTAGAATAAGGAGAGATAACTAAATAGGAAAGGCTTCCCATAGTTTCTATAAAAGGAGAATCATCCCCTTTGGACGTCCATAACAAGGAAGCTAAGAAGAATGCCTTTGCAAGTTTCACAACACACTTTGTGAAACAATTTGTGAGCACAAGGAGAGCCCCACACGTCCAGCCTTGGAAAGGTTCTCTTCTTGAGAGAAGAAAGCTTGAGGTCTGAGATTTTCCCTTAGAGAAATAGTTCTTAATACCTAGATTAAGATCCCACCATCTTAGCCAATCAGATTTGGAAGTGAGATAGAGGAGAAGATCAAAGGCAATACTAGTGCAAGAAAATTCCAGCAACTTGTTTGCAAATTGCAAGTCTGAGTTCGCGCCTTTGGATCTATTTTTTTAGAGATTTGAAGTCTACAAATCTTTGATGTATGAGTCTTCTTCATTCTCCTTTAATTATACACTTGTTGGTCATGATTTAATGGAGTTTCTATGCGATTCTTTATGGCTGATTTCCGCTGCATAGTGCAGAAATCAGATTTTTTAAAATCTGTCATGCTTTGCATCAGCCATAGTAGTCTCTTTATGAGAAGTTTCAGATCTGAATCGCGGTTTCTTTCATCATGATATTAGTGAATTCATCAACCATGATGTACCCAGAATACTGCTTGAATTTAACTGAAGAAGGCTGCCCCGAGAGCCCACTGATTATGAGGTCCAGCTCCATGGCCCCTACTTCATATGGCCCATCCCCAACCCAAGTTGGTGTGTCCCATTCCTCTCTTGTTCCATGTTGCTTGTTGACCTTAAGCAAGGCCTAGAGCTTGCCTTGCTTGGTTGAGCTTGGAGCCTTGGCAGGATCCAACGACCATGAACACAACTACTAGGAAGAGAAGGTGGTTTACATGGAAGAAGAGCACATGTTCCTTCTTCCACTTCATCTTCTTCTCCATTGAATTCACAGAGTTTCATTCTGGTTCGAATCATCTACCATTTTTGAACAGTCTACCATAAGACTCCAACCTGCTGTCCTTCCATCAATATTACTCCGAACGTTTATAAAATCATTGTTGAGATGGCTGAAATTTCTAAAAGGTCAGGGTCCAGAAAGCTTGCAAGAATTTTAGTTGAAAGGCAGTCCACTGGCGATGGTTGTTAGGGGACGGGTTAGAAAAGGTATTGGAGGAAGTATGGTTGGTTCGAACGGTCACACAAGTAGTTTGGAGGCTATATTCCATGGTTGTCGAGTGGCCATATGATGCGGCGAATGACGCTAGCGTCACTCCCGTCAGGTACGAGTGATGCTAGCGTTGCTCCTCTCAAAGTAGAAGAAAAAAAGCGAAACAAGGCATGACGGACCCCGTTAGTATTGTATATTTTGTAAGGACCCTTTTCCGATGAATGGCTAAATTTCGGAACCTTTTCCGTAAAATCCTCTATATATATCTACTATATTATAAAAGTCTACTCTTATAAAAGAGAGAAGAATGATGTACTTTTTTCACTACACATGTATCCAATAAAATCCAAGTTGTGGGGCCCACAAAAAAAATGTCATTAAGTCAAAGTTGTGGAAGAAGCTCAAACTACATCAGGCATGTTATACAAAAAATTGTTTTGTATCGAAGTTGTGGGCCCACAAAAAAATGTCTTTAAGTCAAAGTTGTGGAAAAAGCTCAAACTTATACATCAGGCATGTTATATAAAAAATTGTTTTAGAGAAATAAATTATGTACTTGAAGGATAGAAACTTACCTAGAACTAAAGGACTGTGAATAAAGTTCTACATAATGTAATTTGATGAATGCATTTCTTTCTATCTATCTATCTCTATCTCTATCTCTATCTATCTATCTATCTACTCTTATAAATCTATATCTATATCTATATCTACTATATTATAAAAGAGAGAATGATGCACTACTTTTTACTTTTTTTCTCACTACACACCTAACCAATCACTTGTAGGATGTGAGCCCGACTTAAGATATCTACTATCTACTACTATTATAAAAGAGAGAATGATGCACTACTTTTTTCTTTTTTTCATTACACACCTAACCAATCACATGCAAGATGTGGGCTACACTTAAGATAATAATAATATAATCTATAAAAATAATAGAGAAGAACCTGTGTTGGCCCCACCTATATAATATCTACTATCTATCTCTATTTATCTATCTACTCTTGTAAAATAGAGAAAGATGATGTACTTTTCTCACTACACACATGCCCAGTAAAATAAAAGTTCTGGGGCCCACCATTATAAAAGAGAGAAAGGTACCTTTTTCATCTATATATATATATATATAGATAGATAAACATGGATAAAGATGGGGACATAATGGGAACTTTTCAAGTTGTCTAAAATTGTCTTTGGGTCAGGTTTGGATTTAGAAGGGTTTTAACGATCCGGATCAAGATGAGCTAGAAGACTAAAGTTTAGGAATTAAAAATATATACCCAATGGTACCATAATGTCAAAATCTACTATACTATTATAAAAGAGAGAATGGTGCACTACTTTTTACTTTTTTTTTTCACTACACACCTAACCAATCACATGCAAGATGTGGGCCCCACTTAAGATAATAATAATATAATCTATATCTACTGCCTACTATATTATTATACTATTATAAAAGAGAGAATGGTGCACTACTTTTTACCTTTTTTTCACTACACACCTAACCAATCACATGCAAGATGTGGGCCCCACTTAAGATATCTACTATCTAATAATCTATATCTACTATCTACTATATTATTAATTATTATTATAAAAGAGAGAATGATGCACTACTTTTTACTTTTTTTCAACTACACACCTAACCAATCACATGCAAGATGTGGGCCCCACTTCTTTTTTTTTTTTTTTTTTTTGCTTAAAGGTAAATTTGGAAATAAGCAAGAAGAAGAGCTACAAGAGAGAAAGCTCCCAAAAGAAAACCAAAAAAAGGAGGCTAGAATAAGCCTTCAATGGGAAGGGCTCCAGGCAACCAATACACAAAAAATAGGAGCTAAAAAAAAAAAGCTCTGCACAGAAAGAAAAGAACAAAAACCTGTACTAAAAACAAAACTGCACAGACGAAGAAAACCTGAACCTATCCAGAGACACCACCACCTGCACATAATTCAAATAAGCTAGGTGACAGCCATGCATCTCAGACGCTCCTTAATGATGGATTTGGCACTCTCCAGGGAAGGCTTCCTAGAATTGAACTTGCAGGCTGCATTCCTGATGGACCAAAGAACATATATAACTTACAAGAAAATGGCTGCTGCACTCTTCCTACCTTTGGCATCTTTGCCTCTAGACAGAAGGTCCCAGATTATTGCAGTAGGGAGATGCAGGGAGGACAAGATGGAGGGCGAGGAACCAGACAGGAGAAGAAGCCATTTCCAATGATGGGAAGCTAGATCACAAGAAAAAAAGAGGTGCACATCTGACTCCTCTTCATTGTAGCAGATAGGGCATCTGGAAGCCAAAGATCATCCCTTCTGCTTAGCACAAAGATCTGTAAGGGCCCCACTTAAGATATCTACTATCTACTACTATTATATAAGAGAGAATAATGCACTACTTTTTACCTTTTTCTCACTACACACCTAACCAAACACATGCAAGATATGGGCCCCACTTAAGATAATAATAATATAATCTATAATAATAAAAGAGAAGAACTTGTGTGGGCCCCACCTATATAATATATACTATGATGATGAAAGTGATGCAGAAGATGATACTTTGATGGACTAGTGTAGTGATGAAGAAGAACAAATGCCAACGACGATGATACTGATATAGATTCTTAATTTTTATTTCATTTTATTTTATACAATAAAGCATTATATTCCAAAAGTCTGTGAGTATATTCACAAGTATAGCTGATGCCTTATTATGTTGGGCATTTTGATATATGGTCATTGTTAGCATTATTATTTTATTATCTTTGAAGATTTTGTTACCTTGATTTGCTATGAAGTTTCAGATGTTATAATTTTTATTTATTTGCTACTAATGATAAATAATGTATACAATTGCTTTGCTTTGTTCAATCACAAGCTCAAACTTAACCACGTCATTGGTATGATTTTTCATCTCTTCTTTCTCATATCTTTATTCTGAAAATATA
Organism: Litsea cubeba; assembly: GCA_012931725.1. Classification (NCBI taxonomy): domain Eukaryota; kingdom Viridiplantae; phylum Streptophyta; class Magnoliopsida; order Laurales; family Lauraceae; genus Litsea; species Litsea cubeba. The sequence goes on from CM022951.1 coordinate 10,200,928, forward strand.
TTCATTGATGCCCAATAGCAAATTCTTCTACTGGTTTCAAGATCATGCAAGGGAATCTTGTACCATTTTTTTCTCCCTTATTCTTGCAAGTTCTCTTTTTTTTTCTTTTTTTTTTTTACTCTTAGTCTTACTGTCTATTGATTGTTTTCAATTTTTAAGAACTTGGGTTTTCTAACAACCTTTTGTGGAATTGATTGGATGGATATTGTTGAGACCTATCTGCATGTTGATGAATATCCTTTTCTGCATGTTCTCTTTGGACATAGGTGGGTTGCTTTGGGTAGTTTTATTGACTAATTACAAATGGAAGGGGAAGATTGCATGGGTTTATTATTAAATTAGTGCAGCTTATGAGGACCCATGGTCAGTTTTGTGGCTAAAGTTGGTGTTGCACTTGTTTTGATTGAAACAATCCTGGTGTTATCTTTCATTTCTTTCATCTCTTTCTTGTCTGAATATACACATAAATCAACTCTTCTATTGGTTTCAATATGTTTGGGACTTCTATGGCAGCTTTCCCCTGTTTTTGCTGCAAATTCTCAATTAATTTGAATCGCCCAGATTCTTTATTTATTTTTATCTAGGTTAGATTTAAGCTGGGTCAATAGCCAACCCGACAGGCCTGACTTGCTCCCTTGCAATCATATATGTGGGTGTTGACTATGGGCTCCTCATTGTTGAGGCTAGCTCTGTAAAGAGATGGGAAGCGTCAGATCTTGCAGCTTCCACTACAAGAAATCGCACTTTTCCCGGCGTTTTTTCCCGGCGTAATAAGAAAACACCGAGAAAAGTATAACTTTTCCCGGCGAAAAACTATTTTGCGCCGGGAAAATCATAGTTTTACCGGCGATATTTATTCGCTAGCAAATTTCTAATTTTTCCTGGCGTTTTTTATTTTCGCCGGAGAGGATTAATTTTTCCCGGCGTTTTTTTTTTTGTTTTCCCGGCGTTCTTAATTTCCCTACCCTTTTCTTTTGCTCCTTCATTTCGATCTCTCCCCCTCTGCCCTTTTCATTTCGTGCCTTTCCCATTTTATTTTGCTCTCTCCCTCTCTGGCCCTGGCACTCGATCGCTCATCCCCGTCCCCTCTCGTTCTCTCCCATCCTCATTTCCATCCCTCTCTTCCTCTTCCCGGAATCTCTCTCTCAGACAGCGCCCACCCCCCTTCAGCAGGTTCTCTCTGCTCCATTGCCAGACCCATCTCGACCCTCCCATCTCTCCATCGCCGGACTGTGCGCAGAAACGCCCCAGACGCCACTGCCCACCACTCTGTCCATTTTCCTCGCAGCGGCAGCAGCCATCACTTGCCCCCTCTATCTTCCTCATAGTGGCAACAGACCGTCTCTCCCCGGCCATCACTCGCCCTCTCTCTCTCTCTTCTTTGTTTTCATTTGTTTTAAGATCTGGATCTGGGTTTTGAAGGGTTTGTTATGGTTTCTGGTTTAGACTTCTGCGTTTTGCTGGCATTGATTTTATACGTGCAATTTTGACATCTGCATTTTGTCAGATCGAACTAATTCATTTTGTTTTTTGTGTTTGTTGTTCGTTGTTTGATCTACATCTTCTCATTCTCTCTCTTCTTGAAAAACAAAAACAGCTCTGACAAAAGAGCACCATCAAAACTCAGAAAACCTCACTCTCATTGAGACCTTGAAACTAACTCCAGAATAGAAAACCCCATCAAAACCAAAAAAAACCGACACCCACTACACCATTTCAGGGCTTTTACAGCGTAAAATGCGCGCCGTAAATGTAGGTTTACGGCTCACGGGGGTCGTGCCGTAAAAGCGCCTGTTGTAAAAGGTGAAAACTATTTACAGCGTGCATATACAGGCCGTAAGTAGGATCAATGCATGCCGAAAATAATGCTCTTAGGACTTTTTGGACCAGATTTATGGCCTACTAAGCAGGCCGTAAATACAAAACTTTTACGACGCAGACTGAATGCCGTCAAAGCATTGGTGTGCTTAAGTTTATGGCACACGTAGTAAGTCGTGAATACTTAAAACGAAAAATGTTTTACACAGCCGTAATTAGGTATATGTTTTTACAACTTTCAAATGCAGGCCATTAAAGAATTGGCGAGTTTCAATTTACGGCTCGCAAGACGCGCCATAATTGTTTTTTTATATAAAAAAAATTAATTTTTTTTAATTAAAAAAAACTAAATCCACATTTTTTATTGCTACAAATATAAATTAATAAACTAAAATAAAAAATGTAAACAGTACCTGCAAGTCCATTACCCATCCCTAACGAAAATTCTAAACAAGTAAACTCTCTCTATGTGACAGGTAACATCAACCCAAGAGATGAAATCCTATAAGCATTAAAATGAACAATAAATCTAAGTGTAAAAAATGACCCCAGAATAATATGATTCATTATTGATGCTGTTGTGTTGCAATCCTTGCCAGACTCCTCTATGGAGCATCCTATTGCCTTAAAGCCCACAATTCTTATGACCTATACATCTATTGGAAGATGAATTAATGTTCATTTTCTATAACTTATTGATAGGTACAAAGAGAACTTCATTAACAGAGAAAATAGCATACAGAATTTACAGCATGGAAGAAAAACCCAATACATATCTGTAGCACAGCAACCTACAGACCATAGCAACTATCATAATTGAAAAAAAATGAGGACAGCCCCTAAACTGTTTCTGTAGTAACCCAGTAGGCCAATTCCAGATGATACATCCACTGAATTAACAATGATGTCAACAGTTGTTTTTTCGCTCAATCACTTCAAAAGAAGCAAAGTTGAAATAATGACAAGCGTCAATGACCAAATGGAGAATAGAAGACGTAGAACTGAAATAAACACTAGCATAAAAATTAAAAAAAAAAACACAGAGGAACTCATGTATATATCACTCTAAAACTACTCACTTGGCCAAACTGCTCATCAAAAATAGAACTTAAAATACATACTATAATCAATATTCAATTACATGAAATTGATACCCAAAAGTCAATGAGAAACACCCATATGATAACAGCAGCAACAAATTAAGAAAGGTCTCCTGAATCCCACATTAAAATTGTTCATTTAGCTAAATTAATTATACCAAGTAGATCTTTAGAACTACCCAACGAAATCCGCAAGGCATAGAATAAAACAAGAATCCACTATTAATAAAAGAGATTCTTACACACATGCTCAAAAAATATGGGACCTGGGACTGTGACTGTGAGGAGGCTTCAGCCCCATCATCTCCTAAAGACCCCCATATGCATGATACAAAGAATGGAACTGCCCACCCTCAACTCCAACACCAGTTGGGTTCCTCACTCCCTCTCTGACACTAACATTACCCATGACCCAAAAACAACTAAAGATAGAAAAAAGAAAATTCAGAAAACACAGTAGGTTGGAATCATTCACAGTAAAAGTTGAAGAAAATATAAAATCAATCCAGTCACTTAAACCAAATGTATTCCAGTTAAAATACTACACAAAAAGGGCAACCTCCATTTGGTTTTTCACAAAGTCCAGTTGTAGAGACCTAAACAAACTAGGACTTAAACACTGATTCTCCAAAATAAAACAACACAAATTTCACCTCTCATCTTGCTTCTAACAGGTTGTTATGTACTTGATTGGCCATGCTACTATGCTTCCCAGTGCTTCATTCAAAAGAAAGGCTTCACGAGTTGGTCGATAGAGAGTCACTCTCTCATTACCCTCTACTACATGTTGCACAGAAACTTTCCAACATTCAGCACCAAGAGGCACATGATGTACTAGTGATTTGGGATCCCTTGATAGTATTTCACCAGTAGCAACAATTGTATTTGTGTCTAGCCAACTCAGCAACTTGCATCTTGAATTGTGAACTGCATGTTCCTTTTCCTTGCTTTGTGTTGTCTCATGAACAGAATTTTGCATTGGACTTGAAGTTTCGTTTCTCTTGCTTTGTGTCATGTGATTGGCAGAATCTTGAACACTTGCGTTATCTTTGAGCTGTAATTAATATATGTTAAACTTCGCATATAAATACAAAAGAATCACAATAATTAAAAGAAATCTATTGAGGTACTTACCATAGTACTTCCTCCTTTTCCAACCATTGCAATAACATTGTTCATTTGGTTTTTCAAGACCTGAAGTTCTTTCTCTAATTTATTAAATTTGTCCCTCACTTGTGCTTGACCCTCCAACTTTGAAGGAGTTGCTCCATACCCAAGCTCTCTTACTCGTCCTCGTGGATCAGGACCGAGTACCTTTGCAACAGCATCATCTCTAAAAGTAGAACCATTTTCTTCTGCTTTGTATTTTCTCACTTGTTGCAGTATTACAATAGAGCAAGAAAATGTCAGCAATAAGATGCTAATGTTTATCTATCAGCATTGAATTGACTCTAAACATAGTTTGAAATAGTCACAGTTAGATTTTATTACAATAAGTTTTATACACAATGTATAATCTTTAGATTTTGAGGACTAAACTTAACGACTAGGATCATTTGATTTGTTCTGTATTTTAGATACTTCTAATCCATGTCAACCCTAATTTATATCCCGTTGCCTTCTCTAAATATTGTCATTATTTGCTCGTCAAATCTTTTTATTAAAGCATCTGTGGTCATTATCAGAGTCATAGTCATCGTTATCATCTTGGACTTGGACTTGGACTTTTCCACTTAATTGAGTTCAGCTTAGAAAGTGTTTTTTTATTAACAATAAAGCAATAAGCTATATTATTTGGAAAGCTAAGCATGACAGATCTCTTTCTCTCTCTCAGAAAATTGTATAGAATACATTTGAGAAAGTTGCATAAAAGACATTCATATTGGGGCCACAAGAAATGTACAAACCTGAGGAGCAAAACTCTTCTGCCCTGTTGTATGACAAATACCTCCTCTTTTCATATATTTTTCAAACAAAAGTGGACCATAGGATAGAATTTTGGTAAGTAAATCACTGTTGGGCTTAGCAAATTTCCAAATACAATATCTTACCAACTACCACAAGAGAAAGTGACTTGGGAAAATAACAGAAAACAATAATTATATACTTACGAAAGTCAACTGAATAAATAGACAGTAAAAGCCCTGGACGGGTACATGGTATCGACTTGGGAATTCATTCTCTTTTTTGGGTATATATATATTTATAAGAGAGTAAGTAGGACTGCTTAGAAGTTGAAACTAACGAAATAACAACCTTTGGGATTAAAGCCAGTGAACAAATATAGCCCCACTCATCTCCTAGAAGCCATAACAAGTCCCAAGATTAGTAAGCTTCAACAAAAAATGTGGTTGAAACAACACCCAGGCAAGCCAAATCACACTGGGCTATAATAGTGCCTATCCACATCCTGTAACTGTCCCTTTTTTTTTGGTGTTCATAAATATAATGGTAAGTTCCCACGCAGTTTCAGAGATGATGACCCAGGTTAACAAAAGTGGGTCCTGCCGATTAGTAGACACAAAATTCTAACTCATGAAATATAATGGTATGAGAATGAGATAGGGACATCTGTGATGGACGCCTACTGGTTGGGCAGTGGACTTAAAAACCAATTCCATCACCATCCATCTGTATCTATCAAGATGGTCAGTCTCATGTTGCATATGGATCATCTATTGTAATGAACCACTGGCATTATATATAGTTAACAAAATTTGAGGCTCACAGATAAGTAAACAGCACCAAGACCCAGTCGGGGTCGTTTTCTAGAAGGAGAAAATGAGAAATTAGAGAACTTTTGGTAGGATAAACAAATAAGGAAAAATGTAGATGTCTATTATCAATTCTGTATGGTTGCTAATTTGCTCCATTTATGTTTGGACTTGAATTGATCAAGTCAAGCTAAGGAGAACTACTTAAAATTTCTGAAAGAGGAATTAAATGATAAATATAACTTTCAAAGTAACACATAAACTAATTTCATCAGGGGCTTGTTTCTTTGCAAAGGACCGAGCTCCAAGGAGTTCTAGAATGGGTTGGGATAAACTATTATTGAAAAGATGAGGGGCAAAGACATGAGAGACCCAGCTTTTCCTAGGATTTGGTTGACTGGGTGATAGAATTGGGTAATAATTTGCCATCTCCCCTTTAAAAAGGAAATTTATTTGAAGGCCAATTATGAATCTTAAACTATGTTTTATCAATTTTAACCACTTTGAGTAATACAATTCTTACAATCCTAGGGATTCAATTCCTTTCCATGCAAACAATAAGTGATTACTATCCTAGTATAATGACCTTACTATACTAGAACACAAGAATTCCAGCTTTACAAATAAACAGATTCTCAAGATCAAACTCATGAAAACTAACAACTAATAGCCACATAATTCAAGTCTACTTACCACTATCGGATCCTCAACTTCTTCATCCTCATTATTCCTCTTCTTTCTTGCTTCATACCCACGAATCCAAACATTAGACCTTGATATTGCATCTGGTGTCTCACTTTCTTGTCTCTACACAAGAAACTATTTTTGTCATATCAACAAATTAAGTGTCACCAATACATATTCAATAATTGTAATTACCATTTCATCCTCTAGCCGTGCAAATCCTTTACGACTCGTTCTATGCATCAGAGTTTGTTTTGCTCTTATCTCTTTATACTTTCCATTTATCGCCTAGAAACATTCACAATTAAGAGCGAGACGCTCAATAGTCAACTATGTTTCATAATTCATAATGATACAAGTTAAGTGCTCACCAATTGTTGTGGAGAAGTCTTTTTTTTATATAAAAGCTTGCCATACTTCCATGGATTCTACATTAATTATCAGGTTTCAAGAGGGTGGTAGCACGTTTCAGACCTACCAACTTGGCTTGTTCCATCACTTTCTTTAGCAGCAAACTCCGGTTATCTCTCCAATGTTTTCTTAGCTTTCCAATCGTGTACGTTTTATAACACTCAGAGAAACTAAACTTTTGCTACAAAATAAAATGAACAGTTGTATTAGAAATACATCTAAACCAAATGTATATAAATACTTACAAAAACATACTATCATTATGTGATCCCATATTTGCGTCATAAAGTCATTTGTAAGATCACTCCATTTGTCAAGTGTAACCGGAATTAACTCTCTCGCTATGATCCCAAGGAAAGAAGATAATTTTGCTGCATTCGCTCTAAACGGCTGACCCTTCTCATTGAACTCAACTTCAAGGCGAGTCCCCTTTCCTTTTCCTTTAGTAAAAAATGAAACTTTTGCCTTCCCTCTAGGTTTTGGTTTCGTACCAGGTTGATTGTTTTCAACCTGAACATCTGGGTCATTAGGAACTTCAGTAGTTGGAGAATTAGAATCTCCATCCAATGTACGTAAACGTTGAGGATCATCTTGAATGGGTGCAGCTGCTGCATTTTTTTGTTTTTTTTTTTTTGCAAATATACATCTTTTTTTTGGAGACATCTGGTAGAAAAAAGTGAGCAACAGTTATGCTAACAGAATATGACAAAAGAACATCAATGAGAAACAGATTGAATAGAAGATATCCTCTTAAATTGTAAAAACAGTAATATGAAGTCTATCAAAGAGAATAAAAGTAAGTAATGATGCTTACCACGACACCACTCATGATCTATGATGGCTGAATCTGCAAAGGAAATTAATAATTAGTATTAGTGTTTAAATCTATATCAGGCAACATTAAAATAGTAAACAACATCATCATTGCAACAATTACCGACTCATCCATGACCACATAGTCATTTCTTTCATAATCTTCATCATCTAGATTAAGAGTGGATACATCTAATGGAGCATATGGTATGCAATCATTCCCATTAGTATCAGACTCATAAACGCCTCTTCGTGGTGCTTTTAGTACAACATACCAATTTGAAGTATCGTCATGCCTGGAATAAAAGACTTGGTTTGCTTGTGAGGCAAATACAAACGGATCATTCTCAAATTGATACTGGCCTTGATGAAGGTTAACTAATGTAAAACACTCTTCAACTTTGACACCACTTGCCATGTTTGCCCAATCACAATGAAAGATAGGGAGTTTAAACTTGTGATAGTCCAGCAAAATTATATCTCTTATAACACCATAGAACACAATCTTTCCACTGACATGTGATGTATCTCTAGCACTTGATCGACATAATGTCTCTGCTTCAAGAGAAACACCAGAATTTTGTGTGCAGTTTTTAACATCTCTAGTATGGAATCGATTACCATTGATAATAAAACCTGAATATGATTCAACATAAGGCTTAGGTCGACACCCTATCCATTTTACAAGGTCTGACATGTTACCAGCATTTCCAACCTTGACTTTATTTGCTAACCACTCACTAAATATGTCCCTATGCCTCTTTCTTAGAAGGCTTTCATTCCCTCGAAGATGTATATCAGATTGTCGAAGTTCCTCTAAGTGCATTATGAAAAGAAAAAAAAGATATGTATAGAATAAAGTTAAAAAGTGCAAATAAAAAAAGACTAAAACCACCAAAGACATGCCTATCTTATTCCAGCACATATAAATGATAAACTTACTCTTTATACGGTTCTACTTCTGCTGTATTCTCTAGGACATATAAATGAGCAACTTTAAGCATGTTAGGAGACAATTCCTTCAATTTAGCCTCACCAATTGGTCTCCCTTCTAATATATTCTCATCTTCATACTCTTCATATCGGCTCTGTTGAGCACCTACTTGAGCTGCTTGCTTTATGTAAGGAGCACAAAAACTTGTGCACTCTTCTGCATTATACTTCTCAACTATACAACCTTCAGGATTTGAACGGTTTTTCACAGAGCCTTTAAGTACTTTCATATACCTAACTCAAAATGTAAGTTTAACAAATTAATAATAGCTAAATCAAGCAATAACTAAACCAAAGAATTGTCTATATAGAAGAGTAAAATATTGGAGTCACCTTTCAAATGGGTACATCCAACGAAATTGCACTGGACCACCTATCGGTGCTTCTCGAACCAAGTGAATAGTAAGGTGAACCATAATGTCAAAAAATGATGGGGGAAAAAACCTTTCAAGCATACACAGAGTCTCGGCAATGTGGTCTTCAAATAATTTTAATTTATTTTTATCAACCTCTCTTTGACATAGGCAATTAAAAAAAGAACATAATCTGAAAATTGCAACCCTAGGCCCCTCGTCTAATAGTCCCCTTAATGATACTGATAAAACTTGCTGCATTAGCACATGACAATCATGGGACTTGAGGCCATAAATTTTGCAGTCTTTTAGTGACACATGACTTGCAATGTTTGAACTAGCCATCTGGCAATCTCAACTCGGATAGCGTTTTACAAAACAACTTTTTCTCACTCTTTGACAACACATATGGTGCTTTTTTATAACCGGAGTCGACAACATCGTTGTTAGGATGCAATGACTTTCTAATTCCCATATGTTTTAAATCTTCACGAGACTTTAAGTCATCCTTTGTTTTGCCTTTAATATTCAATAGAGTGCCTATTATACTCTTGCAAATATTTTTCTCAACATGCATCACATCCAAATTGTGCCGCAACAGTAATGACTACACAATAACCAAATAGAAGCATGTTAAATTCCTCCCTCAAATTGAAAAGGAAAAAATCAGATTATTCCTACCAAAAAATAATAACAAAAATGCAAATGAAGACTCACCTCCCAATATGGTAGCTTGAAAAAGATTGATTTCTTTTTCCATACCGATTGAGGTTGCACGACAATTTGCTCTTCATTTTCATCATCTCTCTTTCTTTTATTTGTCTTATTTTTCTTAGCCTTCCCCCAATCATCTTCGATGTTTCTGATCACTTCAAATACTTCTGAACCGGTTAAAATGCGAGGCTTTCTTCCATGTTCTTCAGTCCCATCAAACCAAGATTTTTTTAAGTGAAATGGATGATTGTATGATAGAAATCTCCGATGACCCAAGAATACGTTCTTGTGGCTGTTTTTCAACCATTTTGAAACCGTCTCAAGTCCACATGCCGGACAACCTTTCTTAGATTTAATAGCATACCCGGACAGATTTCCATAAGCTGGGAAATCGTTTATTGTCCACATTAAAACAGCTCTCAAGTTGAATGTGGATTGAGTAAATGCATCATAAACACTCACTCCCTTCACCCAAAGCTCTTTCAAGTCATCTATAAGAGGTGCTAAGTACACATCTATATCATTTCCAGGTTGCTTTGGCCCAGGAATGAGTAATGTCAAAATCAAATTTTCTTTTGACATGCATAACCGGGGAGAAAGATTATATGTGACCAGAATTACAGGCCAACAACTATGTCGAGAGCTAAGATCACCAAAAGGATTAAATCCATCTGAAGAAAGGCCGAGTCTGAGATTACGGGGATCAGATGCAAAAGAAGGCCACTTATCATCTATTCTATTCCATGCCAATGAGTCAACTGGATGCCGCATAATGCCATCCTGACTTTTGTTTGTGTAGTGCCATGTTAATTGTTCACTCCTTTCAGCTGACTTAAACAATCTCCTAAATCTTGGAATAATAGGAAAATATCTCAAAACTTTTGCCGTAACTCCCTTATCTTTTTGGTCCGTTCATTGAGTTTCCACCGTGAAGAACCACACTTCGGACATATCTCACTATGCTCCAGATCTTTTCGGAACAAGCAACAATCGTTCTCACATGCATGTATTTTCTCATAACCTAGATCAAAAGCATTAAATAACTTTTTGGCCGAGTAGAAGCTATCCGGAAGTATGTTATTAATCGGTAGCAAATCATGAACAATCTTGAGAACATCATCAAATGCTTTGTCAGACAAACTGTGTAGAGCCTTGGCCTTGCATAAAATAAGTGTTGCAGACATCTTAGTGTGTGTAGATCCTAAATATAAAGGCATTTCTGCCTCCTCGATGAGTTTTTCAAAATCTTGGTATCTTTTTTCATCTATATGATCCACATTATCATCTTGGAAACATGCATCTCTAAAGATTTTATATGATGCTTGAATTTCATCATCTTCAATTTGTCCTACCATAGTTGGTTTTTCTCCATGAAAAAATCCATGTGGTGTAAGTAGGATCAATTCCAGCAATAACTAGATGATCATAGACTATATCATAATGATGATATTTTAAGTTTAAGCATTTGATGCAAGGACATTGGATCTTCTCTGGATACCCATTCTGTTCTTGAACCTTATCTACAAACTTTCGTGCTCCCTCTCGATATGCTTTTGATGGTCTAAAATAAATACGGAACTCAAGTTTTTCATTAACTAGAAATTAATGAATAGGTGTGGGATATCATCAAATTTATAGTTTAGGGCTTTGGAATTCACCTTGATAAATGAGTCCATTCTTTATCCATAATGGAAGATTGTCTTATGTTGCCAAAACTGTGAAACTACAGATGTGAGACATGGCAATATCATATTAACACCAACAAAAAGAATAGAGGGAAGAATCCAATGTTACACCCTTCCATCAACAAAGTGCCCCTTGAAATGCCAAATTCCATAGATTAGTCTCCAACAACGTTTATTCCTACCCAACCACATGAACAACTATATAAGAAGCAGAATGCAGTGAATAGTTGGTAGGGAAAAACCATGGATCATGTCAATCTACCTAGCAGAACAACCAACAATTAAAGGCACATCATGATGCACTCCAAAGTCCAAATCACAAACAGTAACAGATTTAAAAATTAATAAATGAAAACAAAGTGAATCTTTCATAAGCAAAATTACCCCATGTATGGTGATGGAAGTCTTACCAGATGATTAACCAGAAGGAAAAGGAGAATGCATCATGATGTGCCTTCTGTTCATGCTTAACCATGGGATGGATTCTCATTTGCATCATGATTAACCCATCTGAAATCCAGGTTCCAAGGGACTCAAACCACCATCACTTCACGTAATGGGCCTTCCAAGGAATTTTACACATAAACAAAACCAAAGATTTTCGAAGAAAAAAGGGAAAACCTCTGCAGATGAAAAGAAGAAGAAGAAATCCTCTGTTTTTGAGATCTGAAGAAGAAGAAGAAGAAGAAATCAAATCAACATAAAAAAAAGTTGATTACATCTCGGATTTTGAGATGTGAAGAAGAAAAATCATTTGCAGTGAACCCTCGTGGGTGCGTGGGCTTGCAGTGGGCACTGGGAAGAGGAAGATGAAGAAGAGTAGGAGGGGAGGAAGAAAAGGAAAGAAAGAAGAAAAGGAAGGAGAGGGTGCGCTGGCGTGCAGGGGAGGTGCTGAGGGTTGCGATGGTGATGCAGGGAGCAGGGAGGAGGGAGAGAGGCTCTTACCTGTGAATGGGATGAGTTCTGCGCGTGGAGGGAGAAGAGGGGGAGACATTGGGGCTCTGTGCTGCTGCTAGGTGGTGGTGCGGTCTGCGCGTGGAGGAAGAAGGGGCAACGTCCGCGTGCGTGAGAGAGATGAACAGCAAAGAGATTGGAGAGGGTCTGCGCAGGGGGTTGCGAGATGGAGAGAGAGAGGGCCGAGATCAAGAGGGAGAGGAGGTGATCATGATGGTTCCCGTGTGAGAGAGGGACGAGATCTGCGTGCGAGGGAGATGGAGGAGCGCAGGCGCCTGGAGAGATGGAGGAGCGCAGGTCTGAGGTCGTGAGGGAGAATGAAATGGAGGGATGGCGAGAGAAAGTCAGAGATGAGGGATTGCTGGGCGAGAGAGGGTCAGAGCGATGAGGGATTGAAAAGAGGGATTGAGAAAAGGCAGATCGAGGGGGCGCTGGAAATAAGTGATTACTTAGGCGGGCGCGGGAAATGGAAAATGGCGCGGGCAACACTGGAATGTTCTTTCTAGGGTTGAAGTTCACGCGCCTTGAGAGAAAACTTCAGCTTGGCAGCCCGCAATATCTGACATAGAGTAAATCCATTCTCTTCGCTCTGCTCCGAATTCCCTACATCGCCGCCTTCGTTCAATTTCTTCACCGAGTATAGAACAAATGCAAACCACGACCGCTCCATTTCTTCCGGATGCGATCACAAGATCAAATCAAACTTCAAACAAAAAATTAAACAAAATATGAGATTCAAGATCCAATTAGAAATAGCTATGAATTAAAATCTCCTCCAAATTAAACATAAGCTTCCGTTTCCAATCGCAGACAATAGACATGTTGGACACCAGAAGATGCTTGCTTTCCTTGAGCAAAGTCATAGCCAGCTGTGATATGCTTTCATCAAGCGACAAACCGGTCTGTTACAAGATCTTGGAATCAGCTAATGAGAAATATTACAGATCAAAACAAGATAATCAACAGAACCGAAAAAAATATCAGAAACCTTATAGAGATCTGAAAATCGAGCTTCGACTGCAGTGCCGTCTTCGGACTGCTAATTACTTGTAGAAATCGAAGGTTTAACGTCCTCCATCTGGACCGAACCCTGACTCATCGATTCAAATCTCTTCTGAAACACAATAGATCGGCAGCCATCAAACGACAAAAAGCACCAAATTTATAGATCTGGAAGGAGAGAAAAACGCGGGAAACCGATACAGAGAGAATGACGAGTCGGATTCGCCCGATTTAAGGCTGATATTAACGGCTAGAGAAGGAAAACTACGATTTTTGTGGTGAATGCTGCGGAAGGAATGTTAATACAAGAACTTTTTGGTACATTTTCCATTATAATTAAACTTGTACTTTTGGGCAGTGACAAAAATTACATGCTTAAGTTCATAAAGTCTGACTTTTAGAATCCTAATCAGCTTACTTCAGGTCAGTTTAGTCTCATTCTCCCCTCCCTCACCACCCTTCGTTTGGAATATTAATTTGGCGGGTTTCTTTTTTTACGGCATGCGAAATGTGGGCTGTTAAAGCTGATTAATCTTACAGCTTCTCAAAGCAGGCCGTGAACTTAATTTGAATGGCTTGGCCTTTTACAGCGTGCAACATGTGGGCTGTGATACCCTAATATTTTTACGGCTTGTGATTGTGGGCCACAAATGCTCAATAATTTACGGCGTCCTAAATGCACACCGTAATTGATAAGATCTCATGGCGCGCAAAATGCACGCCTTAATAAAGCGAAGAAAAAGCCCTTTTGCGGCTCGCATTCCATGCGCGCAGTATTATTATATCATTTACGGCTTGCATTCAATGCACGCCGTAAATGACGCGCTATAAAAGCTCTGAAATGGTGTAGTGACCTTAAAAAACCCAGAAACAACTCTGAGAAAAACAGAACATCAAACCCCAGAAAAAAAAAGAAAAAGAAAAGAAAAGAAAACCTTCCCACCCTTATAAAGATCCACAAACATCAAAACCCAGAAGCATAAAAACCCACTTCTCTGTCTTTAAAATTAAAAGAAGCAGTTTTGGTAAACAAAGTCACAGTAACCCCAAAAAAGGGTATGAGAATGAGAAGGAGAGAGAATCACTGTAGAGGAGTCAAAGCAAAAACACATACAAAGAGAAATGAGTAAGAGATTGACATAAAGGAATGTTTGATTGGGAAGTGAGAGACCCAATTGAAGAAACAAGAATCACCCACTTAAGCAACATTTTCTCTTTGTTTCTCTTCTACTATGACCACCAGAAACAGAAATTTCTTAAATTTCAAGAAAGCTTGGATCTAGGGACCAAGCTATCAACTGCTAGAAGAAGAAAAAAAAAAAAAGACAACCTCTTTTGTCTTCTTTTAGCAGGTTTTGTAAATTAATACCAGCTTAGCATCACCTTAACCTTAATGATATTTATGTTATGATGACCATGACTATGATAATGCCATGATGGTAGAGGTGATGATTGTCACGCCCCGAGCCCAAGAATTCGCACATCCCGAGGCGCGACACACGTCCGCGTGGAAATTCGAGTCAAACTCATTGACTCTAGGTCCCCACGTACGTAATTTACCCACAGGATATCACGTGTGAGGTTTATATTTTTCGATATGCCTATATACATTTTGTCAAATTGATATCCATCCATAATTTACCATGTATCAAAGTATAGAGCATAAGAGTCCATGAGCATAAATTTAAAGGTTCAAGTTCAAGAGATAGAGAGAGAAGAAGTAAGTTAGTTAAGTTTACAGTCCCAAAAACTAACAAGTTTATAAGCTAATACAAAAGATGTGGCAATCCTAGCCACGGTCCATGGGTAATTTAACGTCCATTTCTCATCGAGTAGATGTCTAAAAGACATCATCAGGAGTCCACTCTGCTACGTTATGGAGAGATTCCTCTTCCTCAAGGATCTCCGGGGCAATGGCGTCGACGTATTCACCTGTAACGCCAAGTGTAGCACCATTAGACTATGCTAAGCAAGACAAACATATACAGTCCATATAACATGTAACAAATGAATAGTCAGACAGGGATAAATCATAAGAAATCAAGGAATGATCACTAGGCATATCAGTGCATGAATTAGCATGAGACATACGAGTCATAGATGACAGATTAACATATTAACAGTAGTAGTTAGTAAGCTATGTTCTCTCAAGTTAATCATGTAACATGAAATAAATGAGAGCAGAATATCAGGACAGGACAAGGCGGTGCTACTAGGAGACAGAGGTACCCAGAATTCTCCATCGTAGACCTAGGGTACCGGTAAACCCTCAAAACAAATTCCCATCTGCAGAGGGCCAGAAGTTTACTAAACCCACACTTAGCCGGGTCTGACTTAGATAGGGTCGAAGCTAAGTGGTGCTGACTCATAGAGTGCAATGTACAAATAACAGAGCAGGTGCAGAATAGTATTAATCAGATACAGGACATATGCAGGACATATCATATAATGACAAAGAATCAGAACTTACTGAGATATACTGAACAAAGCCATAAATAGATATAACATAACAGATGTGTAACAGAAAATACATAACTGAACAGAAGCATGATCAAGTCATACTAGAATACTGGAAACGGAATGTAATGCATGTATAGAAATATCATAATCGGAATCAAGGCAGAACTCAAGCCAGGCCTACGGTCTTGGGAACACATGTGGTCCTTCACCGTCCAACTCGGGTAGTATTAAGTGTTCGACATTATCGGGCTACAAGGACCCCTTGGCGTTACATAATTTGGATGTCGAATCCCTTAATAGAACACATTTGGTTCGGTTACAGTCCGAAGAACACAAGGTCCCTTGTGGGTACGGGTGCTCAATCCATATCCACAATTAAACAAACCCATTGGTCATAATAAAAGTTCAGGGCGCACATCATACAGGTCCATCTATCAGGCCAATCAACTAGAACAAGCTACGATTCAATGTCCGGCTCCTGGAAACGTCCATTTGTCACAATTATGTAAAATCCAACATTTATTCTTTTCTAAGGTTCAAATCAAATAAAATCACTTTTTTTGGGTTCTACACATCATGAGCTTTCCAACGGTATGTAGATCTCCAAAAACGGACATACGGTTAAAAAGTTATGGTCGTTGGAAAATCTGCATACTGCAGGTATCAGGTTCGCTCGAGCGTCCAGATGTTCGCTCGAGCGGACCCCAGACAGAGAGTTGTTCGCTCGACCGGACCAAAAGTTCGCTCGAGCGAACTCTCCCAGAGAGCCCTTCGCTCGAGCGTTCACTCACGCTCGCTCTAGCGAACTGTCAAATCTTGGGTCCGAAAATCTGAAACTTCTTTGTTTCTCTCAGGCCATTCAAGGCATTCCATCAGGTCTTAACACACTACAAATGAGTACCTTTGAGCTTCCAAAATGCTCATAAAAACCATTCAATCAATCCCATATACATTAACAAGAACCATTCATTAAAAATCCATTTTGAGTAAGAAGAAGGGTATCTACACATGATTTCATACATTCATGAATCAAACAAGGAATCATGCATATAAACATGTAAGTTTAACTTGCCTTGGTTCTTGGAAGCTAACTCTTACACCTAATCCTTCTTAAACTCGAAAATCCCCAAAAATGAAAGCTCAACTGCCCTAAAAATGGTGAAAACGAAAATGAATGAAATGAATGAGGAAGAAGATGATGCATGCACGATTTGTGGCTTTCCAAAGAGGAAAGAAATCAAATGAAAATGATTAGTGAAGAAAGAACTTACCAAAGAAGATGATGGAGAATGGATGAATGCTTGAGCTTAGGGAATGATCTCTTTCCCAATGGAATGAAGAAGATGAAATGATAGCAAGAGATGATTCAGCTGGGGAGTAATGAAGGAAGAAGAGGAATGGAAGAGTAGAAGAGAAGAATAGCTCCCAGTTGCTAGAATGAAGAAGGAAAAAGAAGAGAAGAAGGAAAATGGCTGGGTAAGGGCTTTTAAGCCAAATTTTCCCAGCATTGCATGCAAGTCTACAAAATGGACTGAATTTGCAAGAAAGGGCTTGGAGCTAATGGATGGGCTGGAAATGGGCCTAAATGGATCCGAATTAAATGGGTCAAGGCATGAAAGTTAAGGCCCATGAAATGCTCTATGCAATGCATTAAAACCCAAAAATTTCTAAGTACACACAAAACCCAAAACACTCTAAAAGTCATAATCTACCTAGTAAATGGTCAAACCCCACTAATTCTACCTAATCAAGTCCAATCACAATCAAAACATCCACTAAGCAATAACCTAAATTAATTAACTCTAAAACGAGATTAAGGCGGGTCGGGGTGGTACAATGATTCTAATTTGGATATATCTACTCCAATCATATGCATCAAATCTGGAAGTTTTATAGATTTATTTATGTTGGTCTAGTGCCCACTAATTAATGGTTAAGATTATTTGATAAACTTGCTTTATGGCTTATGGACTGTTATTATCATTAGTGGGATTTATACTCGTTGAAGGAGTTATTTAAATTCATTTCTCTGAGACGAAGAGGATTGAATTTATATGTAATTGATGTCTTTGCCACTAATTGCGGTTTTAGGGTTTCTTTTGGTAATTGCACGTACCCCTCTTGCAAACAAATCCTAGGCATCTCACCACATAGCTTATCTTGAAGGTAGTGTGTCTCAATTAATGAGAAGCCAAAACAAGCATGTCTTTATTAGGACCCTTTTCCCTAAATTAGAACCAAGCCACTAGCATGAAACATTAAGCCCACTGTTCCGATCATTACCCATATTTTCATAGGTATATATGCTACTTTCCCTCATCTTTGCTATTGTGTCTTTAGTACATATATTTTAGATGTTTTGCTACTCAACTCTTGATATACTTCCCCTGCATATTATGTGTTTAAATGTTAACATTATACAATTCCATCAGCTCATACTTTTATCTTGAGCTTTCACCAAGACCCTTTAACTCAGTGACATCCATATGCCTGACATACCACTATGAAATGTATACATATTAGGGGTGCACAATGACTAAGTTCATTAACATATGTGGCTGAATCAACTTGTCTCAAAGCCTAGCATCTTAATTTCTTGACACTGTTTCCCCTTTATATAGGTACTTCTAGGATGTTACTACTTGGAAGTTTTTCATGGGCCACTATGTAAAGAAAAAAAGTTCTAAGGGGACCCTATGTAAAAGGAGAGTTCTCAAAAAAACTTGTGTAGGTGGGTGGGTGTGTGTTCCACTTCCACCCTTACTTAAAACTCCTTTTGTTTCTACCCACCTTGGCTCAATCCGTTTAAAACTCCCTTCGTTTGTGTTTCCTGGGAAGACCTTGTATGGTTTGTTTTAAACTGTTTGGTCTGTGTTTGAGTCATCCATCCTTGTCACAGTAATTGTGGCTGTTAGAATTTCTGTTCTGGCATAACCTTTGATTAACATGGATATACTTGTCAGACAATTGTCTATCAAGAAGATATTGCCGTCAGAATCTTTAATTACACCAGATCTTTCATTATCGTTAATGACTTGCGACCATGTTCTAGAGGTTGCCGTCATGACAGCTACATTTTTGGTTCTTATACGAGGGTAGATCTGGTCAAAGGATTGGAAAACTAAGTGTTTTGGCTATTTGATCTGAAAAACAGGAAGTCATTTTTATATTTTTATGAGTTCCAAGCTCAGTCATTCAGATCTCACTCAGCTGTAATTTTGTCCAGAAATCTCATTCTTTCTCTCCCTGGGCTTGATTTAGAATGCTAGTATTTGTGCTTTTTTTAAATTCATATGAGGAGCTGTGCATTAAGTTGTTACCGAAATTTCTACAAGCGCTGTTTGTCTTATTCTTATATTTTGCTCTTCCTGAACTAACTCTGTAGTTAAAAGTGATCAACCCAATATCTTAATTAAGAGCTTAAATCGGAGTTGGGTTTTTCTGGTCATAATGCAATTACCAGAATTGGGTTGTATCTCAGAATTGAACGCATTAACACTTTGGTTAGACAACTCAACTGAAAAATAGAAATCAGATACATCCAAATCTTGAATTATTAGGTAATGTTCTGGTTAAATTGGTGGGTCAAGTCAAGAATTGCCCACTCACAATGTGGATATAAAATATTGAATTCAAAGGACATTCAGGAATTTCGGCAACCAAGAAACCACATTGAATCTGGTAAGACCATTATGGATAGGCAGTCAAACAACAGATTTCCTCTATTGAAAAAATCCGTAATCATATATCCCCATGACTATGACTCCCCAAGAAGAACATTTCGTAGGGGAAATGTTTTAATGGTTTAGATCTTTTATCTAGTGGGACTGACTTTGGATGGATGATGCAACAGGCGAGTAGGGCTGTGATCAAACCAAGAACAAGCCAGAACTATGTGGTTTGGGACCAAAGACCCATAATGGGTTGCAAGGTCCAAATTCTGAGCCCAACAAATGTCCACCCATCAGTGTGAACAAACGTAAATCATGTAAGTTTGAATTCCGATGGAAATCATGTCATTTGTAGGTGCAGAAAATTATGACCCACAATAGGAGGGTGCCTTACAGGACTTATCCGAGAAGATGATGGTGTCTGGGATGTCTGGATGCCGTCCGGAAGCCTGAAAGAGAGTAGCAAACGGTCAGAGGACCCTGGCCTGAGCGGCGCAAGGCTCTCCGATGCCAAAGTCAGTGTGGGAACTGGAACGATGGAAGGAGAGGGAGAAGAGAGACAGGGTAAGGGCTCTGTGAATGAGATTATGCGTACCTTGCATGGTGTTTGGAGTTCTATTTATAGAGGTCTGGATCGTATCTTCTAGAGAATATCTTGGTGTGGGTCCCATGATTCGACTGGGAAGTCATGATCAGCCCACAAAGTAATAAATGCAGTCTAATCCGGCCCACTCAACATTTAATGCTAGTCGGGTCAGCCCACATTGTATTAAATGCGTGTCTTGTTGGGCCAGATTGTGTTGGGCGCCTTTGGCGGTTGGAGTACCAGCGGATCTGCCCTCGGGCCTTGCCCTGATGTGGCCTCAGCCGCTGGATGCTGCCATGTGGCGATCTGGTGAAGATAGTGGGCGGCTGGATGTCGTGTCTGTCCCACTAGCTCGTGACCCTATCCCTCCACGTGCCTGATGACGTGGGGGATGAGGGGCCCAAGCGAAGGTTCTTTCTTGCTTTGGCTACTGTCCTGGCTTCCTCAGCCGAGGTGGCTTTAGCCGAGGTGGGGCTCTCTGCGGAGATGGCATCCGGGGTGGACTCTTTGCCGAGATGATGCCCCGAGGTGGGGCAGTTCGGCGCTTGTGGCCTGGAGATGCTTGATGTCGGCCAAGGCCTCTGCCCTGGTAGCCGGGATGAGATCGGTGCCACGTAGATGGCACGCGGATGGCACGTGAAAATGCTTAGCCCCATCTGATGGCTGTGATTAGCTTAATCCTGTAGCTCTGGAAATTTCCCCACACACCATTAATCTGATTTTAGAACAAGACGGAAATCTTAATCACCCAATGATCTTTTTCTTTTTCTTTTTCTTGACTTCAATCAATGTAAAATGATTTTTAAATAGATAGGACTTTGGATTTCTTCTGACCAGTAGTATTGGTTTTCTACGTAATCACATTAAGATTTGGGCAGTACAAAATTAATAACTTGTGGAATAGTATTTTGGCTTTCCACACACCTTTTTCTTTTAAAAAAGTAGCCATACAAACGTGTATTTTTTTTTTTATCATTGTGATCCAACTCTCCTCCTTTTCCTTGATACGAGAACATTGTAAAGGACCAATTCATGATGGTTATATAGTCTAGATTGATAATTGGTATCAACTATCTATTGGCTTATTGTTTTTCACATGGCTTAAAAACATTGTTGAAGAGATATTTTTTTTTTCTTAGATTTTTGTTCTTTCCAATCATGAAAACAAGACTACTAAAAAAGGGGCAGATACTGAAATTGTGTTCCACATCACAAACACTAAATACGTTTCATGTTCATCTCATCACACATCAAAGTGAAGCTCGGCTCAACTTGGTACATGATAACTCAAGGTCTTGGCATCCATTGCATGATGCGATGACTGATTCTAACTTGTGATAAATATAAGACCAAAATAACCTCTTCAAAACGCTCCTTTCATCATTCTCTGAATTCCCAAGTATTTGCTCCAAATCAGTCTCTTGACATAAGTTGAGCTGAATTGGACAGGTATGTGTGGACTAAACCATAATCAGGTCTAAGCCTGTATAAAATAATTGGTACTGATGTTGTATTTTTATGACCATGAAAAATCTCTTAATTCTTAATTTATACATTAGTTTTAATTTGCAATCAATCAATGGTTTTGGTAACTCACACATGCCTTACTAGTACGGACTAGCAGCAAATTTGGGAAATGCACAGTGGTGCATAAATCAACCTTAGATTGATGAGTAAAATCAATGATGATGATTAAGAATATAATGAAGTTGTATAGTGAATCATAACAGCTAAAGATTTCATATTCGGTCTTTTTCCCCAAATAAAATTGTATAATGTAGTTACTATTGACAGCCCACATGTGGATTCCAGCTTTGAGGCTTTTGTGCATTGAAGAATCAGCAATATCTTTTTGGTAAGCTGTTGGCATCACAAGTTGGCTGCTAATATTCAAGTTCTTCAAGGTCTTGTGCCTTTAATCAGACGGCATGTTCATGGGGTTCCAAACACTAACAAACATAAAACTAAAGCTTTCTGATTAGGGCCTTTCACCCTTTGTTCATCTTCATCTTCTTCTTCTCTCTCTATCACAATTTAACACTTCAATTCCCCCTATCACAAAAGGACATGTAGATAGTGTTAGCAAAAGGTTTTCTCTTTGCATAATGAGTCCATGTTTCTTAATTTGGCCTTCTGTGCATTCATGTGAATTTTTTTTTTTAGAATCAAAGAGGGCTTGATGTATAACAGAAATGAATTTTTCATACTATGCACTACTTTTGGCAGATCAGTTGGTCTCAACCAACTGCCTTGAGGCTTTCCTTGTGTATGATAAATTGAAGCTAGATTTTTCCCCTTTTGAAGCTGTGTTAGTTTCCATTTGGTGCAAAATACGGATGAAATCCACTTTAGCTTCAATCCAGATTCTGATTTTTTTTTTTCTTTTGTTAGGTTGGAGCTTTGAGAGTAGCAGCAGAGGAATCCTATCACTGTGTGCGAGCAGGTATCTCATCTGAATCTTAATTCCTTTGTTTGAAAGAAAAAATGTTTCTTATGATTGTAGATGGGAAATTAGTTGAATGGATTGAATAAAATAAATGTGTAGATTGATTGTGAAAAACATGCATATCATATGTGAAAAACATTCATGAATGCTGAGATTTGAGTTGCATAGAATAATTAGATTCATGGAGAAGATATGTTGATGCAACCCAAATTTGAGTTTAATGGATATCTTATCATTCATTTCTTTTTTACATTTATTTTTTTACCATCTAATGGTTGAATTTGAGTTAACCGCCACCTTACATATATATGAGCAGATATGGACAAGAGTTGGATGCTACTGTACCATAATAGATTCAGTCAGCCGTATATAGACAGGGTGAATTCTTTTATTGAATTCGCAAAGGCAAATTCGCGCGGGAGTAGAGTGATCAAGTGCCCATGTAACTATTGCTGCAATAGTTTCGACCATGATTATGAGATTGTGAGAAACCATCTGCTCGTACGTGGGATGCTGGTATCCTACGACACCTGGTTGCAGCATGGGGAACTTGCACATTCCGATGAATCAAATGATAGCGAGGATGAATCGGATGAGGATCGGGAAGGATATGATGAAGTATTAAAAGACCATGGCAGGGGGACTTACATGATGGATGATCCCTAGGGGTAGATGATGTGCGAAACTTTGAAATTATGCTGGAGGCTTCCCAGCGTGGTTTGTACCCTGGTTGTAAAGATTCAGAAACGTTGTTAGCATTTGTTATTAGGATGCTACATGTGAAGGTCCAGTACAGGTGGAGCAACAAGTCATTTGACAAGGTCTTAGAGATATTTAGGGACGTCCTACTAGAAGGTAATGTGGTTCCCACTTCTGTTTATGAGGCCAAGAAGCTACTGCGTGACTTGGGCTTAGGATACGAGCACATTGAGTCCTACAAGAATGATTGCATAATTTTTTAGAAGGAGAATGCTCACCTGGATAAGTGTCCGGAATGTGGGGAGCCTAGGTACAAGGTCAATGATGGCAAGGGTAAGCAGATCGCTCATAAGGTAAGCAGATGCCCCGTGAGGCCATGCTTGCTGGACCGGTACAATATCGGTGGATGTACCCCATTGAAAGGTAACCGTTACCAAGTTGTCAAGTGCTATTCATGTAGTAATGTGATTATCTTGTATAAGTAACCTTAATACTAATGTCTCTTTATTTGAAGGTTTCTAGGGACTTTAAAAGGTTATGTTACTAACCGAGCACGACCCGAAGGCTCGATAGCGGAGGCCTACATTGTCAAAGATTTTTTAACTTTCTGCTCAATCTACATAAAAGGGACTAATCGAGATGAACGAAATGATGATGGTGGTGTGCGTGGTCCCGGAATGGAGATCTTCACACAAAATGTCTGTCCCTTTGCACCGATCACAAGGGCACCAGATCCGGTTCAGAATGAACGCAACATGGCTCACTGGTTTGTTTTGCATAAAAGTCTCGAGTTAGAGCCATATCTTGAGTAAGTGCTTTGGCCTAACTACATGTTTGCATAGATTGTGTCCTTGTTGATCCTTCATCTACTTTTAATTGCTCATGAATTGCATTTCCTTACGTATGAACACAGGAATACAATGCAAAATCCAGAAGGGCATGACCTCAATCAAATACAGCGAGATGAATTTCCAAAATGGTTCAAGAAACGTGTAAGATATATGATGCCCTATTTGCACGGTAAACATGATCTAATTGGGCCAGAATTGACATTAACTCAATAAATTACGTTGCATGTTGCTCATGTAGATGAATATTTTGCGAAACCAAGGGTCGCCAGAAGCAACCGATGAAATGTGTCGTTAGCAAATGGTCCCGGTTCGATAGTTAATATGTATTCAGGGTGCATATTCAATGGTGTCCGATTCCACACCAGAGATCGCGAGAACCGGCGTTCGTGCCAGAATAGTGGTTTGGTCGTGCAAGGGGACCATCTCGGGAAGACAATTGACTTCTACGGGTACTTGTGCAAAGTCTGGGAATTGACATACATGCATGGGGGTTAGAGGTGGCAAAATACGACCCGACCCTCCAACCCGACCCGACCCGACCCGCGTATTACCCGCTTAACCTGACCCGTTTAATAGGCGGGTCGGTCACGGGTCAAGTATTCATGACCCGCCATTAAGCGGGTCGGGTTAGGGTTAACCCGCTTAACCCGCATAACCCGCTTATTTTGAATTTGATTATTTTAATGCATAGGATAAAAAAAAAAGGACCTTAACCAATTCAACCCTACGTTTTTTATTAATAGAAAACAAGGTAATGTGCATCAAATGATTGTTGAAATGAGATTAGACCAAATTTGATCTTAAAAGTCAGTTTTGGTCAAACATAGAACCATAGTTGAGTCGATTTATTTACTAGATGGATGTGGTTAATTATGCGGATTAAGCGGGTCGGGTCGGGTTGACCCGTGGTGGGTGCGGGTTAGGGGTTTCTGACCCGTTTAATAAATGGGTCGGATGCGGGTTAGAGTTGTGTAACCTGTTTAATAAACGGGTCCGACCCGTTTAGTACAACCTGACCGATTGCCACCTCTAATGAGGGTAGGGTGGTGTTATTCCAATGTGAATAGTACAACACCGGTACCAGAAACGAAGTATATACGAATCAACACATAACGAGCATTGATGTTACTGGTCGGTGGTATAAAGATGATCCATTTGTCCTACCAAGTCAAGCGAAGCAAGTTTTCTATGTTAGTGATACCTACAAAGGCAACAACTGGAGAATCGTAGAACGGGTCAAGCATCGAGGAGTGTGGGATGTAGCAGAAGTTGATGATGTGCCTAACGAGGCCTTCCAGCTGCACGAATCAAGTGATGCTGTCCCAATCTGTGTCGAAGATAACGATTTGAATTACTGTAGAGATGACATTCCGTCAGAGATAGTTAATGGTGAGGAGCCAATGGCGGAGCATAGCGATTGCGAAGATGAAACTATGGCGGAGTATATAGACGAGGATGATGATGAAGACAATCTGCATAGCCAGTCCGATCCGAATATCGATCCTGACGTAGACTATGATGTGTAGTGTTTGTTTTCTAATTTCAGTATGGACAAGTGTACAAAATTAATAAAGTTGTTCGTTTACATTTCATGACTCATTTTATATATATATCTCATTTTATTTCTTTTTATACGCCCTCATTCTCATGTGTGTCATATATAGTTCTCAAAAATGCCCAAGGGAGGTAAAACATATGTCAAGCCTGGTTGGATGGCCAAACAGGCAAAGTTGACAGAATACGAGAAGGTGAGAAATAAGAACATCATGGAAAGAGATGAGAAATGTCGTGCTTTGGGGGTAAAGCAAATAGCCAGCACTGTTTTTGGATTAGGTCAAACGGGCAGAAGGAAAAGTGGAGTGGGAAATAGAAAATCGGGTGAAGATGACGATGATGAGGAGTATCGACCGTCCCAGTGTGATTTTGGGTTGGTTTATTCAGATGAAGATACAGGTGATGATGGGGATGATGAGTCTTCTGGGTCTGATCATGCGAACATGGTAAGCTGACTCCTCAGACACTACAAGTCCATCAACTGTCATGTTCATTATGATGAGCACCGGGCTGACGGGTACAGTGCCATGTCGATTAATGATGAATCCAAGAACATAGTAACCGGGCTGAGGTGGTGCATGGTGTGTGCAACTGATGCAAGTGAGTGCAGGTGGTGCAGGGTGAGTGCAGGTGAGTGCAGGGTGAGTGCAGGTGGTGCGGGGTGAGTGCAGAGTGTGTGCAGGTGGTGCAGGGGGTGCAGGGTGAGTGCAGGGTGTGTGCGGGTGGTGCTTGGAAGAGGAGGAAAAAGATGGGTCATCCTCTAAGAGATTGGAAACTCCTTATGCTTGATCTGGAACTGTCAAGGTGAGAGAGAGAATGGCAAAAGTGATTTTTTCCTTAGTTAATTTTTTTTGTCATTTTGATAATTTGATTTGAATTGTCATGACTGTGTTTGGTTCTTTCTCATGTCAGTTTGCACACAGAGAGTGTATACAGAGGTGGTGTGAAGAGAAAGGGAATACAACTTGTGAGATTTAACTTCAGGTTAGTATCAGAGAAGTGGAGATATGATTTGGGTTCTTATCTGATTTCACTCTTGTGGGTGTTTCCTCTGACTCTTGTGAGATAAAACTTGGTTTTCTTATTCAGGATTCATACTTGTTTTTGATACTCTGTTTATATGGTTTCTACTGAAATTTAGAGCTATTTGAATCTGGGTTTTGTATATCTTTCCCAGTATGTTACAAGCAAGTTGGAATCTCTTCCATCTGGGTCTTTCGCCTTCCTCTTTTTGACTGATTAATGTTATTTTTGCAGCACATGAATTGGTTCTCTATTCTTGTGTGGGTAAATTAGGATTGGATTTTCTATACTTGAGTGCTTGAGTTATTTGTTTTTCACATAGTTAGAGGATGATCTTCATCAGTGTGTTTTCTACAAATTTTGGTGATTGAAATGAGGCTCTGTTATGTTTCTGTTAACAGATTTTTTTAATCCGTAGATGGAACCACTACTGTAATATAATTGGGTTTTTTGCTAAAAGCTCTGTTCTTCTATTTTTTGAGCATTCTATATGATGTTAATTGATTTTTATGTGCTTTTTCACATGCTCCAGTAGTTTCTTCTATAGTAGAACTTTGTACTTTCTTGTTTCTTTATTTCAATGATTTACTTTACTATAAAAACCGACATGATTGATGGGGAAAAATCAATTTTGCATAAATTTGAACCAGGATACACAATACCAAAGAAGGCTAGATTGGCTGATGTAGCAGTGACAATCAGTTAATTTGTCTTCACCCTTTTGGTCTCTCTAAAATGATGCTTTCAAAATGAAAGTACTTCACAGGTTGGTGGACATCCGAACTGTCTTTGTTTGTATATTTTATTATGGTTTCTCTGGAAAGTGCCTTCATCTTACATGGTCCAAACAGCCAATGTTGGTATTCTGCTAGTGGTTTCAAACTGGTAATTAAAATAACGACTTCCATTGACTTGTGCTGATATTGACTCTTACAGCATTTTAAGGAAAAAAATCAATTAAAATTATATGAAAACATTAAACTTTTTTAAATTTCCAACCAAGAAGTTGTTAAAGAAGGTTATGTGCATATAGTTGAAATGTTGAATGAAACATTCTTTGACTGGCAAAATATCAGATCATAGCAAAACCATGGATGCCAGGATATATTAATCTCCATCTGTTGTTACAACAGAACAGAATGCAGTATCAGTTTCAGATTGGCTTTGGTTACTAGTTAAGCTATCATTAACATAAACAAATAGGAGATTCATAAAACACTGGAATTGGAACCACAGCCCAGCAGGAGGATATGTCTTTAGTATTTATCTCTCCCCCTTTTTTTTTTTTTTTAATTTTCTAGTCTTAGTTTCATTGTTCTAGCCATTTTAGTATTGTTATAATTACTAAAGCCAAAGGCTGGTTTTTGGTTTGAATTAGTCAAAATCTTCTCCCTCCCAACCTTATTTCAATGAATCCTGAGGTCTTTCTTTTTTTTTTTCTTTTTTAGTGCTAATTACTCTCCAAGGTGATCATTGGGTGGCAGTTGAGAGAGTGGTATCCAATGTTGCAATTGAAATAATCTTCTTAACATAGTTATCTCACTTTATCTTAGGGGTGAAGAAGATCCCCTCATTCCAATGGTGAATATCACTCTGATCTGAGAAACATAGTCAGGCCACTGGACCCTATAGTGTGGTGTTTCTCCTTCACAAAAGCTACAAATAGAAAGTGCTACTATCTGTTAATAAGAAAAATGCTAACAATAGAAAAGAATAATAGAAAATTGGGATTCTTTCAGTAATACTCAATTCTATCTACATTTCATTGTAATGAGAATCTCTCAGAAATTTAAACATAATATGAAACACAATCAATTAGTATTAGTTCAATCGTTAATCCTCCGTAAATATATGATAGTAGCCATGTTTTTAAGGATTCAAAACTAACATCATATCTTGATGCAGTAAATAAAATGAAAGATTCTTTTTAATTTTGATTATGTTATTTGCTTCAAGCAGAAAAGATCTCTCATTCTGTTTAATGTTTGATGAATGTGTATTCAGTTTGGCGTTCAGAATATCTGCCATTGCTGTTATTGTAACTCACTATGATTTTGGGAGAAATTATATGTTTAATGTTGTGGTTTCAGGATTGTTGAAAGTGTGCCCACTGCAAGTCTGAGGATAGCAACATGTGTGACCTCCTCAGGATAAACACAAATCGTGGCGTGATGATCAGTGATGGGCAATCAAGGTTCTCCATCAATGGAAAACCAATCTACCATTTTGTCGGTACCTCCACTTTCAGCGAATATACTGTTGTCCATGTTGGTTGTGTTGCAAAAATCAACCCTTTGGCTCCTCTTGATAAAGTCTGTATCCTTAGCAGTGGGATCTCAACAGGTCATCAACATTACCATTGATTCTGCATTTCAACTCACTTACTCTGTGTGATTAGTTTTGAACAAGTCTGGGACTTTTCTCTAAATGAATTTGGTATTGCTTTTCAGGTCTCGGTGCCGCTCTGAATGTTGAAAAACCAACGAAGGGTTCAACTGTTGCCGTTTTCGGGCTTGGAGCAGTAGGCCTTGCTGTGAGTTTTGTCTCTTATTTCCCACTTTTGTCAATATAATATGCATCTTTGTCATTATAATAAAAAAAATATTCTGTGTGCTACTCCATTACTGTAAAATGATGTTTGCCATTGTGTGGTTAGGCTGCTGAAGGGGCAAGGATTTCAGGGGCTTCGAGGATCATTGGCATTGACTTGAACCCTATTAGATTTGATGAAGGTGAGTTTCCAATAGGATTATCTTGTTTATTCATAATGAACAAGTTATTTTCCTCAATCAGTGTGTTCTGTTTCTAGATCTACTGTTTCATTAGAGATGGATTACTAATATCGACATTTTTGTTTGATACCGGCCAAGAAGTTTGGTGTCGCGGGGTTTGTAACCCAAAAGACCATGACAAACTAGTTCAAGAGGTTTGCTTCTGAATAGAACTTCTTTTATAAGAATATATTTCTTTGTCTTCAAGTGATCTTATACAGTATAGAAGGAAAGTTTTCAGTAGATTGAAAATATCTTGGAATTGATTTATCAGGTGATTTTTGAGATGACTGGTGAGTAGACCGTAGCATCGAATATGTACTGGAAACGTCAATGCCATGATATCAGCATTCGAATGCGTCCACGATGTAATATATCACTAATCTTTTCATATAGTATAATTTCACATAACATCCAGTTTCTAGCCATCACTACTAGAATCTAAGGCTTTGGCGGAGGAAAAAGGCCGGCGGCCGCTTGCTGCCGTCGTAAAAAGGATCTTTAGCGACCGCATATGGCTAGTGGTCGCTAAAGATCTTTTAACCCACCCACCGAAACCCACTTCTTCTTCACTTTCATTTTTCCCCTTTTTTTCCCCTCGCACTCTGCCCTCCCGCATGTCTGCCCGCCGCACCAGCCACGCCACCGCCGGAGCTCGCCTGCGCCGGAGCCGTCACCGGTCCTCTTTTTCTCCCTCCCTCTCCCTCTCCCTCTCTCTCTCTATTTCTCTATCTCCCTCCCTCCCTCCCTCTCCCTCTCGCTTTACACTGTGCCCTCCCGCACGCCGGAGCCAAGTAGTAGGTACTCTTCTAACTCAGGCTCCTCCTTCTCTACTGCTTTCTCTCTATTTTTTCTTCTGCTGGGTGGGGTTTCAACGACGATGGGGTGATGGCAGATTTGGGTGTGATGAAGACGTTGGGTGGAGGGTTTGACTGGGGTACTGGTGGTCGTCGGCAGGTATTGGGTTTGATCCCGCTGGGATTTGTGTTCGATGGAGTTGGGTTTTGGTAATGCCGACGGAGGGTTTGGGTTTGGCACAATGGGATTTTTGACGATTGGGGTTTTGTAGAAAATCTGATTTCTACAAAACTTTTTGTCGTTGCATTTCTATACTGAAAGTCTTAAGAGTCTTTGATTTGTTTGTTATTTTTATTTGGTTGGCATTTTGGAGATGCAGGGATTCTGGTTTCTACTTGTTTTTTTTTTTATGTTTTTCTCTTTTTTTTTTCTTTAGTGTAGGGCGACCATGAGTGAAGAGGGAGAAAGAACTTGTCCTCTCTCCGCTGAAGAGATGGACTTGACTGATCAACAGTTGAAGGCGTGCAAATGTGGTTGTGAGGTTTGGATTAGTTTGATCAATTTTCAGTTTAGATGAAACCTATGGAAACTGGAGTTTGCATTGTATATTTGATTCATTTTACAAGTAATTTGCATGGGAAATCTTCGGTTATATTACTGTTTCTCGAGTCCTTTTGATTGATTGGAGTGGTTAAATGAACTGAACATTTATTGGAGTTGGGTTTAAATGAGATCAGATGCCTGTGCCTTTCTCTTTTCCTTATCATCTGGGTTTATGTAATTTTTTGTGCTGGTGATGTGATTTTGAAGTTTGGGTGGGTATTCTTTTGGTTTCCTCACTATTTTGGATTATATTTTGTTTTCCATTATGGACATTGTCCAACAATGTGTGAACTTGTGGCTTTGTAAGTTGACTGCTTAGTCTGGGGCTGGAATCTGAAATTTTCTTAAGTCAAAATGGTCCTTCATAACATCTGAACAATCTGCCAACACAGTTAAGGAAGTGTGGGGTTATTTAACATCCAAGTGTAGACTAAGGGTTTGTGACATTTCTGTGTGCTATATGTGAGTTTCCTCAGTTCTATATTCCTTTATTCTTGCAGATATGTGTTTGGTGTTGGCAACATATAATGGACATGGCTGAGAAGGATGACACAAAGGATCGGTGTCCAGCGTGCCGCATGCCTTATGACAAGGAAGAAAATGTAGGAATGGCTGCCAACTTTGAAAGGTCCACTTCACATGTTATAATTCATTTGTTACTTGTTTGTTGTACCATCTCGTGTTCTATTGTGATATAGGAAGGCTCCTCATGTAAAACACTTGGTACAGGATGGTGGCTGAGATCAATTTCGAGAGAAGACTCAAGTCACAAAAGCAAAGTCAAAAGCATCAGAAGGAAGGAAGCATCTTAGTAGTGTCCGGGTGATCTAGCGGAACCTAGTTTACATAATTGGACTACCTAATCAATTGTTACAAGAAAAATGTTGTAACAAGCAGAGCAAATCCTGATTTGAAATGGCAAAAAGGATGAACTGTTACAATATTAGTAAACTGCTATTTGAATTTCTCCTACAGTTGATCTATATGGACTAAACCAATGATATTGATTATCAGTATTAATTAATGTATGTATCTCCATGCAGGATATTTTACTCCTTCACGACTTAGGAATTAAATTTTTCCTTGTTCCTGGCACACATGTGCAAATTGACGAGCTTCTAGCAGCGAGAGGTAAGAAAAAAGGCGTTGTAGCTTGCTGTGCAATGTGTGTACTTTCTTTTATGGATGGACAGATAAAGCCTTTTTGAAAATCGGGTTTTAAGTTTTGAAGAAGATGTCTTAGTTGTGACTTAATCCATTTTGCTCTGTCATTCAATAGCTCCCTTTCAAGTACAAAGCATTTTTTTTTTCAAGATGTCTTAGTTGTGACTTAATCCATTGTGAGTCAGTTCTGCTGGAGGTGTTTCGCTAACTGAAATTCTACCATTATAATTCTATATCCGAAGTTGAAGTCGTATGATGAACTAAATGAAAATGATGTAAGTAGGTTTCCCATCTTAGGGGTTAATTCTATAAAAGGAGAGTGGAATTGCCATTTCACAAGGGGCGAAGGTAGTATATAAATTAAGTATTTTGAGCGAAATTGCAATCTCACAGGTGGTGCAGGGTGAGTGCAGGTGGTGCAGGGTGTGTACAGGGGAGGCGGTGCAGGGTGTGTGCAGGTGGTGTAGGGTGAGTGCAGGGTGAGTGCAGGGTTTATAGTTGTGTTTGGATTTACTACTAGAACAAGAATTGATTTGGGTCTTTTGGGGTTGTAATGGATAAATGATTATATCTCTCTCTATCTCTATTTCTAACGTGTTCTTTTAGGACTTTATTATTTAAACAGAATGAATGTGCTTATGTTGCTAATGCTCATATTGTTTCATGTTGTGAAGGCATGAAGGAACTGTGTGGGATGACTTGGCTCATGGGAAAGGTGTTTATGTTTCCGAAGCTAGAGGGGCTAATGAGGTTTATTTATTTGTGATTTCTAGTTTAACTATGCAATCTAAATGCCATATTTATTTATTTTGGATCTATATGAAGTCATTGTTCATAATTACCTATGGTGGTGAACGGAAGGCCAATGAAGGGATGGCAATGGTTGCAAGGAGGAAGTCATTGTTCATAATTAACTTGTAGGAACCGACGGTTCGCAAATAGGAATCCCGGTTAGAGAATTAGAAGCGAAAATCGATGATTTTTCAACACTTAGGCTCGAAAAAAGCCCAATATTTGAATGCAAGGGATACAGTGTCACAGACATGCTGCACAGAATTGAGCAAGAAAAAACCATAATTATTACAAACAAACATGGCATATTATTTTAGAATGCACTAAGCGACCTCCTAGAAAGAATGATCAGACTTGCAACGTCTTGAACATCATCAGACTTATCTACATGCCCAAACCCATCTAGTTGGTACAGCCACACATTCCACCCAAACCCATCATTAGAACATCATCAGATTCATTATGTTGGGTGAAGTTGGTTTTTTTATGTTTGGGCAAAATGGATGACTACCCATTCCACCCTGCATCAGTAAGGACTTGAAATCAAATATCACATTAGGTGGGATGCTGTTTTGAATTTTTTTTTTCCAACGCAAACCGGTACTAGTCATCATTGCTAGAAATGGTGGCCACTCTGTCAGTGTTGCATAACTAACTGAATCATGGTATCCACATAATGTTGGGGATATTTGCTTGTACATGACTGTAGGAGGGTATCCGAGCTGAGGAGGTAACCGCTGGGGAGTCGCACAGCTGGACCCTCTACAGGGGATAGGCGGAGCCCAGGGCCCCGCGCCTATTGTGTACACTCGGGCTGTAACCTTGTGGCTGTAACCCTTGTGCGTTTGTCCCACATCGAGTGTGAGGGCCTCCCACCCTTGGTATATTAGCCTGAGCGTAACCAAAGGGTGTACCACTACACCTCACCTGTGAGTGTAGTGGTACACCCTTTGGTTACGCTCAGGCTAATATACCAAGGGTGGGAGGCCCTCACACTCGATGTGGGACAAACGCACAAGGGTTACAGCCACAAGGTTACAGCCCGAGTGTACACAATAGTTGCGGGGCCCTGGGCTCCGCCTATCCCCTGTAGAGGGTCCAGCTGTGCGACTCCCCAGCTGTTACCTCCTCAGCTCGGATACCCTCCTACAATGACAATTCCAAATGACAATGTCTCTGTTGGCCCTGAACTTACCCAGCTTCAAGATGTGAAAGTCAAAAACCTCCTTGAGACTTTCTAGGTTACTTGGTTCCTCTAGGGGTGGTTTGGATAAGGAGAAACAAGGAAAAAAATTGGAGGTGCAGCTGTCGCACAGTTCAAATTTTAGCCTATGAAAATTTTTTCCTTTCTCATTTTCACTAACTTCGCATCCAAATAACCAGTTGATCTTTCTCATCATAGAGATATACCACATAGGGGATTGGTGTGGCTCTTCAGTGCTTCTTCATTTTTATGGGCATTACTAGTTGGTACAACCACACTGCCTTTTATATCTGCATTTTCCACTCTTTATGATTTATAGAGTTAGGAGCTTCAAACCATATGACAGAAAATAGCCAAGCTGAAATTCGACCAAATACTAGACATGAGCAAATCATTGCTTCAAATGGACACCATTTGTCTATTTTCGGTATAGAATCAGTAGCTCTTGCTCTTGCCAACCCTCATAACTCAAGCCTCTAAACCTTCCAATATCTATTTTGTCGCACATTTGTCTGAAAATCTGATTTTTGTTGGTTGACTTGTTGAAAATGGATATTGATTACATTTTTTCTTTCTTCTAGCTGTGTCATACAGGATCTCTACAAATTAGCAGAGTGATCTCAAAGTAGGGACTAAATATAGGTGGTCTTTTCTCTTAGACACATTGTACTTGGATATGTTTGCCTCTTTTTCAACTTCTACAAATAATTTGTATCTTCTACAAATAATTCTAATCAATAACATGGTTAGTCTGATGACATTATTTGTATCTTCTTCATATGTTCTGATCATGTGCTTCTCTGTAGATAATAAAATATGCATGCTACCTAGTCCCAGACATTCTTCTCATAGCTGATCTCTTCTTTTTTTTTTCTTTTCAAAAAATTAAAAGTAATGGCGGTCGCAAAAGGTATAAAAAATTAAAAAATATTTATTGAGTGGCGGTCGCTAATACTTTTTGAGACGAATTTGTTGCGTCCCTCCCTTGGCGGTCACTGAACCGTTGCTAAAGAGTATTAGCGACCGCCAATTCACTTTTAGCGACGGTTTTTGGCGGCCGCAATACCCCTTTTTCTAGTAGTGCCATTGCAATAATAATAATAATAATAATAATAAAGTTAAAAGAAAATGAAATATCGTGTCTCTATTGCCCATTTGAAGAACCATCTAAAACTGATTCATTGGAAACTCACACAATCTGAGCAGTCAAATTTTCCATACAAATGGTTGTAACATTTGATCAAATGATTTTATATTTCACATGAAAACATTCATTCTCGAGCTTCCATCTTTGTCAGTGTGAGATCATTTATTGAGCAAGAAACTATCGAATGAGAGGAACAATTTCCTTTCCAAAAACAAAATGCAGGTTGCGTAGGTGGAAGCATCATTGTTTCATTCCCAAGCATGAGAACAACGGATGACATGTTAGGCCTGTCTTTTGCTTTTTCTTGTACACACAAGAGTCCTATTTGAATGCATCTCAAAACTTCACTCTCAAAAGAAGATATATTAATCATTGATGAATCTACTACCTCCATAGCTCTATCTTCTTTCCATTTCTCCCATACCTGGTAAGATAAAATATCTAGTAAGTGAAAAATGTTTTCAATTTTTTATATCTTAAATAAGAATCAATTTAAACACTTCAGTAGAATGAATAACATTTTCATTGGATTTCTACCTTAGAAAGGAAAGGAGTTTCTTTACTTACATGTCCTATCAAATTCATCGAGCTACAATCATAGTAATAGCTATTCCTTTTTCCACTGATAATCTCCAACAGTATGACGCCGAAGCTAAAGGCATCTGATTTTACCGAGAAACGCCCATCCATGGCATATTCAGGTGACATATAACCACTGCATAAGAGTATTTACTATAAACATTTACAGCGATGGAATGTATTTTGACCTTTGTTTCTAATCAATGCACAATTCATTTATGAGTAATTTATTGCATGTATGCATTCGTGTATATTACTTACTAAGTTCCAACTACACGATTTGTATTTGCTTGAACTTGATTTTGACCAAATATTCTCGCCATACCAAAATCTGAAATTTTGGGATCCATATCATCATCTAAAAGAATGTTGCTAACTTTAAGATCCCGATGAATAATCCTAAATCTGGAATCTTCATGCAGATATAAAATCCCTCGAGCTATCCCCACAATGATGCTAAAACGTTTTCTCCAATCCAACATTGCGTTCCTTTTTTGATCTGCGGCACATTTCAATCTCATTTAAATGATTATAATAGCATATTTATGCATATAAAATTATTTTCTAGGCATTGATTGTGTAATAATGTGTGCTATTGTGTTCAAATTGTAACCTGATCTATGAGTGCTCTAATCTATATTATAATACTTTTCACATTATAATTTACACATAAGATATGCCAATCCATTTCAATCATCGCTTTAAGCTTTTCGCATAGTCTAAAGATAGTATTTGTTAGTCATTTAACACATTGGGTATGCAAGGTAAGAAAAAGCTACTAAATACCAATAAAAAATGTTCATTTCTCAAAGAGACTTAATTGAAACAGCATGCAGTTAAACTATGAATCCTTTAAGTTGTGGCTGATTAGTTGGAGAGTGAAAACATAAGCTTATGCAACTAAGGAAAAAAAAGGTAATCATGAGTATCGAGAAATGTTTACAAGGTTATAGTCTCTAATTGTTTCATGCTAGGATAACAAAAAAGCAAGAGGGTGATAAGATTTATACCGAAAATAATAGAGTCCAGGCTTTTGTTTCTCATGTATTCATAGATCAATATCTTCTCTTGCCCACTAATGCCATAACCCAAAAGTCTAACAAGATTCCGGTGTTGAAGCTTGGCAATTAATGTAACCTCGGTTTTGAATTCTTGGATTCCTTGTCCCGAATTCTTACAAAGTCTTTTCACTGCTATTTCTTGTCCATTCAGCAGTTTTCCCTGAAATATAATCATCTTTTACAAACTTTGTCATAATAAAAAAACATTAAATTCTATATTTTAAAAAGATTTATTTGAAGTTAATTTATTCTAGTATGTAGATTATCTCAATGCAATGTTCTTGACGCTTGATCTTTGTTGAGAACACGTAGGGATTCAAACAGTAAAGATTCATGGTCAAATAAACTTTCTACTAAATGATCATTAAATAGGTAAAGGATGAATAAAATAAGGAACCAATGCAGGAGACGACTTTCTCATATGTACTTGCACATTGGGCATTACAGATCAATGTCGTACGTTGTAGGACCTCATGAAATTCAAGGAGGGCACTGCCTTTGGTGACGGCCTGAAAGCTCGCTCTTGTAGAAGCTTGTGCACGATAGAAGATCTTCCCTAATGTAGGCGCCATACTAACTTCTTAAAGGATTTGAGTTATTAGGGTGGTGGCTAGTCGCGGTATAGAATACAATGACGCTAGATTCTGGGACGTGACAACACTCATTTCCAACCCTCTCTTGTTTCTTTTTCTACTGGAGGGGAGATAATTTGATGGCTATTTTTGAAAACTCACATTTGTTTATTTAAAATATAAATAATTTTTTGAACTAAAAGTCTTACAATATTTTTTATGCATGCAATTACACGAAAAGGAGAATGTATGGTAAAGAAGTTGTGGACATATAGTCCTCCCTCCTTCACTAAATAAGTGATATGTGAAATGGAACATACCTTATAAACGGGTCCGAAACCACCCTTTCCTAACAAATTTGATTCTGAGAAGTTATTTGTGGCAGCTGCTATGACACTAACATTAAATAACAGTAAGTCTGAACCTTTACCATTTTCTTCAATATCATTGTCATTCAACACAGTATCATGTCTTCCATTCATCTCATAACCTATAAATCACAACATAGAATTTTAAAGAATTATTGAAACTTAAATATGGTTGTTATCATATCAACTAAATGACAAATCCATACCTTTTGCCTTCCTCCACCAGCAATAGCCATACAAGAAAAATAAAAGAAACACTGGAATGATAATTAATAGAGTGATTAGTAGCTTCTTCTTTCCTTGCGAACCTCTTGAATATTCGATGGCACTTCCATCTAGAAGAAAATTATGTCAATTAACAATAAAAATTAAGTCTTGGATTGTATCAATTCTACATTTTCCAATGAAGAATATATACTAATATAATTTATACGCAGAAATTTTGTATATTGTATTCATTTCTTTCACACTTGTTTCTTTGTAACAAATTGCATTTGACTTTATAAACTTCACAATTGAAAAAGAAAAATCAACGGGCCGATATATTAACACCCCCTAGATTCCAAAGTCCATTCATTTAAATGTATATAAGTCATGAAATTTTTTAGACTTCCAAAAACGGGTAAGCCTACTAGACAGGAATTATACCACCATCACTCCTAAGACCACCCCTAGTAAGGTGACAAACCATGTCGAAGTATATGACTACATGTAGTAAGTGAGCACAGGAGGTACCAACAAATGGAAAGAAAGATACAAGAAAAAGAAAAAGAAGAAAGCTTTGGGGCCCATAAGTGGAGTCATGAATACAAAGTTTAAGTATGGGTCCAGTAAATATATACGAAATCTTGATTTTACTAGTAGATAAGATAGAAACCGCGGTTTGAAAAGATGGAGCAAGTAAATGGGTAAGGGATAAAGACACAAAACACCAAGGGTCTCACTCTCGTCTCATTTAACCGCTCATTGATAGAGCTGTTAGTTTTATGGTCTCAATACCAGCATATGATGTAATAAATTGATTCAATTCTTTATTAATCAATATATTCATGCTTTCCATTTCATGAGATAAATGGTGTTGAATTATATATTTGCACATAACTAATACGAATGACATAATGGTTCATGAGATGAACCGGAGTCCATAAGTATACTAGATATAATACATGTGTATGGATGAGATCCACATACGGGAGACTTGTATAATAAATCTTATACTTGAAAATCTTCACAACCAGTGATGAGGCTGGACATCTCATAATGACAAGGTTGCATCATTTTGATCACTATGAGATAGTGTGATTTGTCTCGATCATCAGAATGAAAGATTCTGGATCATAGTGCTGATACATTGGATATATTGAAGGACCATGAGAAGCACCTTATAAAAACTGTCTTCATATTAAAGTCTGCTCTCATAATTCCCTAACAGTAAGCTCTCAATCATGAGACATTAATGAACTCAAGTTTCTATCTATTCATTTGCTTTGAGTCACCAATGAGTGAGGCCAATTATAGGTCAACACCTCGGTGGTTTGGGTACATGGTAGTAGATCTGTGGGAACATTCAATGGTCAAGATGGAATATATTTCTAATATCCCCTTGTGCCAATTAATGGATTTATCATTGGTAAGTGTACACCCATTCCGATTAAGAGTTAATTGAAAAGGTACCATTGATCATTATAATTAATTGGGGCTCAAGGATAATAAGATATGGATCTAGTTTGGAAGACAAGTCCAATTGATCCATGGATATTGATAGAGGGGCCTACTTGTGGTAATAAGAAAGTTTAGGGTATTCTATGTAATTTCCTAAGACTGGAGTTTAATTGCATTTATATAGTGGAGTTATTTGCAATTAACTGTGGGCCCGGATTGCACATGAGATGTGGGGTCGCGTGTCCCAATTGGAGTCAGCTTTCTAAGGAATCCCTAGTGGTCCCCACGCTAGCCCAATCATCAGACGAATACTAATTCTAGTTGAACTCTAAAAGGAAAGTTACTATTTCTATTTGAAGTGAGACTTCTAATAGTTGTAATAGTATGTTTCTAATTATTAATGGAAGTGAGACTTCTATTGTAATTAAGAAAGAGAATAAGGTCACTAATTAATTTGGAAGTGAGACTTCTAATTAAATTAGTAAGAATAGTTTGCAAAAAGTATAAATAGGGAACCAAAGGGGGCTTAGACGTCCACCTTGGAATTCACGCTCAGCCCCCTCTGTGTAAGTGTTGCACATCTTTTCTCTTCCTCTTATAGTTCCTTTAAGTTCCTAGTTGTCTTCTCTTGAAGATCTCACCCATCTTCTTGAGAAAGAGATTTTGATTCGGGTTATAGCATGGAAGGCCATTGGGTATTGGAGAAACCGATTTGACTCGCGAAAGAGTTCGTCATCAAAGAAAGTAGCAAATTCTCCATTATAGCACAACCGAGCTCCAAAGGTATAATCTATTTTCTTGTGTGACATAGATCTTTGTTGCATGTTTGTTACTGATTTTCTATCTCCTAGATAGATTGTATTACTGATCATGACAGATGAGATTGAGGGTTTGCATCTTAGACAGATTGGTAGCCTTCTGGATAGTTGATCCCAACATCAAGTGGGTTAAAAGTTTTGAAACCTATCCTAGAGGCCCACCTAATTTCCAACAAGAGCCATCCATGATCAGGTAAGGTAAGTCAGGATTACTGTAACATTGGCATAATCTAGCAAAAGAAAAGAAAGATCGAGATTAAGTTTAAAATAACGAAGACACTTGCTTACCCGGCTCAGAAGCAGCCACACGTGTGTATATATCTTGCCCTCCATCAGAATACACCCCAAGATCGACCAATTCACCATCCCACATCAGAAAACCATGGTCTCCTTGACTGATATTAGCACTAGCATAAGTCGTACGTGTAGTTACAGTTCTTCAAGCGCTCCTCCTTGCAAGCTTCTAGGTTCAAGCCTGGCTCTACCCAAGACCATGATGTGTCAGGCAACTTCGCATGTTCCAATCTTAAGAACCCATCTTGTAAGGTTTTGAGGGTTGGCAATATTCATGGGCTCGAACAAAACTTGGTTCATTCAAATGTAATTTTCATTTTCTAGATTGGACTGCAAATTCCTCTTCTCGAAGAACAAAACAAAGTTGCAAGGCTCGTTTCCAGAAACCAAGTCCAAGCCAAGAGTTCAGACTCTCAGAAGAAGAGTTCGAACGTTTGAATGGAAGGATCCCCAGGCCATTTTCCAGAAGAGGCCAGAGTTCGAACTCTCAGCATGAGAGTTCGAACATTGATTTAATGCGAAGTCAGAATCATTTTCCAGTAAGCTCAAGAGCTCAAACTCTCATGCTAAGAGTTCAAACATTGCCTGCAAAAATTCCGAAGTTTTCCACAGGAGACTCAAGAGTTCGAACTCTTCATTTAGGAGTTCGAACTTTCACCCCAGTCCTGCAAAATCCTAGCTTTTTACTATTGTAGGTGCAGAAAATAATGACCCACAATAAGAGGGAGCCTTATAGGACTTATCCGAGAAGATGATGGTGTCTGGAATGTCTGGATGCCGTCCGGAAGCCTGAAAGAGAGTAGCAAACGGTCAGAGGACCCTGGCCTGAGCGGCGCAAGGCTCTCCGATGCCAAAGTCAGTGTGGGAACTGGAACAATGGAAGGAGAGGGAGAAGAGAGACAGAGTAAGGGCTCTGTGAATGAGATTATCCGTACCTTGCATGGTGTATGGGGTTCTATTTATAGAGGTTTGGATCGTATCTTTCAGAAGATATCTTGGTGTGGGTCCATGATTTGACTGGGAAGTCATGATCAGCCCACAAAGTAATAAATGCAGTCTAATCCGGCCCACTCAGCATTTAATGCTAGTCGGGTCAGCCCACATTGCATTAAATGCGTGTCTTGTTGGGCCAGATTGTGTTGGGCGCCTTTGGCGGTTGGAGTACCAGCGGATCTGCCCTCGGGCCTTGCCCTGATGTGGCCTCTGCCGCTGGATGCCGCCACGTCAGCGATCTGGTGAAGATAGCGGGCGGCTGGATGTCGTGTCTGTCCCACTAGCTCGTGACCCTATCCCTCCACGTGCCTGATGACGTGGGGGATGAGGGGCGCAGGCGAAGGTTCTTTCTTGCATCGGTTACTGTCCGGGCTTCTTCAGCCGAGGTGGCTTCAGCCGAGGTAGGGCTCTCTGCGGAGATGGCATCCGGGATGGCCCTGCCGGGGTGGACTCTTTGCCGAGATGATGCCCGAGGTGGTCCAGTTCGGCGCTTGTGGCCTGGAGATGCTTGATGTCGGCCAAGGCCTCTGTCCTGGTAGCCGAGGTGGGATTGGTGCCACGTAGATGGCACGCGGATGGCACGTGTGAATGCTTAACCCCATCTGATGGCTGTGATTAGCTTAATCCTGTAGCTCTGGAAATCTCCCCACACAATTGCCCCCTAGCTTCTGAGCTCGCGTAGAACGTCAGTGTCGTGAGGTCGGGAGCTATGTGCCGGGTCTATCTGTGGGAGAAAGCCTCTTTCGGCCCTGACTCGCTGTCGCTTTGGATGTTCGAGGTAATAAATGGCGTCCCCTATTCAATGCTGAGGACAGTTCGACGGCTCCACGCGTCATCTCCTGGCTGGTTGTCTGTCTCCTCGAGGTCGTACGCGCCGGCTCGTCAGGGGCGCAATCAATTTTTGAAATGATTCGCGCGAAATCCCAGGGGGGCGCCCCTTGGCACGCCCAATGAGGGCTTCTGGAAAGGGGGCCTCTCTGCTATATATAGGGCAGTCGAGGTCTGCTTTACCCTTCGTTTGCGATTCTGAATCAGAGGCGAGCGTCAGAGGTGGGCAAGCTACTGTGAGGGAGCTTCATCTGAGGAGTGGTGCGCTGCTGAAGTTGAATCTCTTTGCTGCCCAACATCTTCGTTCTGCTTCCGTAAGTTCCTTCTGCCTTGTTTCTTCTTCTGCGGGTTCCTCTACTTTTAGATTGGGATAGGAATGGGGATTTATAGCCACTGGTTAGAGGGCGAGGCAGCGATCGAGGGTTTCAGGTTGGCCTTTAGGATCCCTGCTGATGTCCAAGTCAGGGGTGCTGAACCCCTTGGCTACAATCCTCGCGATTTTTCGGGAGGCTGGATGCCTTTTCCGCTGGTGGCTGTGATAGAAGGCGGGGTCCGATTCCCCCTTCACCCACTTCTCAGGAGGTGCCTTAGTCAGTGGCGTCTCTGCCCCTGTCAACTGCTGCCGAATGCCTTCAAGATCGTGATGGGCACGGTCAAGTTGAATGAGGTCCTGGGCACCGACTTCGGCGTCTTCGACCTTGAGGATGTCTACGACATATGCAAGTCCGGAGATTCTTATTATCTCCGGGCTAAGCCAGGCCGGGACGGCTTCGTCCGATACTTGGAGGATTCAAGCAAGTACGCTGGAGACGATCTTCTGTACGTCTCGGGGAACTGGGAGTTTGGGGAGGCGGACACCGATAGAGGCTACCAGGTCCCTCGCCACTTCGGTACCATCCCAAGTAAACACCCTTCGTTTCTTTTCTCATAAGTTTCTTTTTGTTCTGCCGCGCTAACGCTTCTGATTGTTGCAGCTTTGAAGGAGAGGAAGCGGGCTGCCAGATACATCTGGAAGAGGAACGATGCCTGGCTCCGTCTGGTGAAGCGATACAGCGGTCATGACGGCAGGGCGGCATGGTCGCTGCTAGGGTATCAGCCGAAGTACCGCGGTTATCTGAGGGGCACCGTAGAGCCGATC
This sequence comes from Litsea cubeba, assembly GCA_012931725.1. Taxonomy (NCBI): domain Eukaryota; kingdom Viridiplantae; phylum Streptophyta; class Magnoliopsida; order Laurales; family Lauraceae; genus Litsea; species Litsea cubeba. Next base: position 10,244,251 of record CM022951.1, read on the forward strand.
CAGAGTGAAGGTGCCGGATCTGAGGTCGGTCAGGAGCAGGCCGGTCCGGAGGTCGGAGAGCCCTCGAGGGCGTCGTCTGACGTTAGGGCCACGTCTGGAACCCTAGCTTCCACATCGGGATCGAGACTTCCCCAGGTCTCAGGAAGGGAATCGAGTCAAACCGCCCGATCTCCCTCGCCAGGCTCCGAAATGAGGCACACCAGGCGTTTGTCCTTCGAGGACCTCGAGGCTTTGGCGCTTGGAGTGGAGGACGCCCGAGCCCCCCAGGAGCCGGTAAATTCTCCGAGGCATCCGTCTCCGAGGGCTCGGGTGGTTTCTCCTGCAGAGGTGGCGGAGGTTCCTGCGCCCCCTAGCCCTGTTGATCCAGGGGTACGCCTGCCCCCGGCTGAGGTTGAGCAGGAGGAAACTCGGCCGCAGAAGATGCCGAGGACCGACGCGGGCCCTAGCTCGGCAGCTGCCTCGTTGCCGCAGGGGCCGCCGTTATGGGAGCCGAGCTTCATGCTTGGGCCGGGGAGGCCGATGACGATGGAGGATTGCATTCTTCACAAGATTGATCTCCCGGTCCTCGAGGCCCTAGGGCGAGCCTGCGCCCTTCCCCGGGACATGGAGCGGTTGGACAAGTACAGCGATCAGAAGCTGATCCTGTCGATGTTGCAGTCCAACTTCGTGGTAAATCTTCATTTCCCTTCGTCAAACCAGCGATTCAGCGTCTGACGCACTTTGGATCTAACACGTACATCTCGTTTCTTTGACAGGCGGCACAGAAGTCCATGGCCGTTGCTGACAGGATCCGCAGGTACAGCTCGGACGTTGCCGAGCTGTCCGTGGAGAAGAACGGCCTGCAGGAATCTCTGGACGCCGTTAGCCAGAAGTTGGCCAGGGTGGAAGAGGAGTACGCGGCGAAGCTCGAGCAGGTGAGGGAAGAAGCCGAGGCGGAGAGGACTAGAGTGGCCGAGCTCGAGGTCTCCATCTCGAAGATGGGAGACGATTACGCGGCCCTGCTTCAAGCCGAGTCCAAGAGGGCGGACGAGGCCGAGGCGAAGCTTGAATCCGAGTCCAAGAGGGCGGATGAAGCCGAGGCGAAGCTCGAGTCCGAGTGCGATGCTGCGTTCGAGGATGCCAAAGTGCAGGTCACCGCCCACTACAAGGAGAGGGTTCTTGTTGTGAGGGATAAGGCCTGGGCGAAAGGGTGGCTTGCCGGCCTGAAGGAGGTCGGGGTCTCGGAGGGCCACCCCTCCTTTCGGGAGCCTCCTCCGTACACGCTTCCGGTGCCGACCTCTGCCCGTCCATCCGGCGAAGCTTCTGACGCTGCAGCCCGTGCGACTGACCGGTCATGACTTCCGGACCTCGGGATATTCGCTTTTTTGCTTTTTGCTCCGTAATTTTCTTCAATTTGTATTTGCCGAACACTGTAATGAGTGAGACTTTAATACAATTGAAGGTTTCTTCAGATACTCGCGCTTCTCTCTTTTAAGCCTGGTACTTTGATGCCTGAGTTCGGCAGAATGCTCCTTGTGACGGAACGTTAGGACTGAGTGTCGAGTAGTCTTCTTGGGTGCTAGCGTCGATACTCCGTACCTTAGGTGATTTTCTTTGGTATTCGCGCTGATCTTCCGTATCTTGGGCGATCTTAAATAGCGATAGATATGATGGCGCGGCTGACGAGGGAATCGGACGGATGTCTCCACGTGGCGCCATAGGGATCGCCGGTCAACAGTCGTGCATCCCCAGTAACGCGTGGGAGACTTCGCCCTCATAACCCCTTTCGGAGACTGAGCCTTCTCCTCCCTATAAATAGGGGTGGCAAGCTTGCCATGGGAGGAGAAAAGAACATAGCAGTAGGAATCATGTCTGGGAAGTGTCTGAAATCACTTGATCCGGGAGGAAACTTGCGCCGTTGGACGGCCATCCCCGAGGGGGGAAGGCTGTCGTGGTCTGCGCGCTCTCTGAAGGAACTCCCCGTGGACTACGCGCTCTCTGAACGCGGGTTCATGGCCATCCGCCCTTGGCCAGACAGAGTGAGGATGCACTGCAGGGGGGCGGTGGCGCGTTCTCGTCCGACGCGGCCCTGTGCGCCCGTCGTATGGAAGGCGGGATGAGGCCCCGCTGGTCCGGGAGGTTTCTTCAAGCTTGGCTGGTCCCATTGGCCGCCGAGGGTCTTGCAGAGCCCAGCGAGGTCCAGGGTCGCTCAGAACCTCCAGGCGGCGATCCGGCGTCCTCGAGCCTTCTGCCTGAAGAGTTGGTGAAGATCAGAGTCTCCTAGCCTTTATCCATTTTCTGTTTTTAGAGGACTGTGATCCTCCTTTCTGTATTTTGCTTTCTGTTCTGTATTTCTTGCAATGAAGCAGTTTTTAATGGATAAGAAGGAATTCTCTGGTTACCCAAACTGTGTACCGTGCTTTTGAATTCTTTTTCTCATTTCTTTGCGCTGTTCTGGAATGCTTGGGTTTTTGTTTGAATGCTGGCACTGACCTCGGCCGAAAGGGCTGGCTTTGGCCGAGACGAGCTGCATTGTGCCGACGCGAACCCATTTCGTTGGTCTCGGCTCGGCGACCGTGAGTTCGGCAATGGCCTTCTGAGGGGTGTATGAACCCGGATTTTAGGAAACGGCTGAGTATATGAACTCTAGACCATTCCCAAGGCGTAGAGCCTCGAGTGTGTCCAAGACACGGGGCTTTAGGAAAGGCTGAGTGTAGGAACTCTTCCATGCCGTTTCCAGGGCGTAGAGCCCAAGTGTGTCCAAGACACGGGGCTTTAGGAAAGGCTGAGTGTAGGAACTCTTCTATGCCGTTTCCAGGGCGTAGAGCCCAAGCGTGTCCAAGACACGGGGCTTTAGGAAAGGCTGAGTTTAGGAACTCCGGGCCGTTTCCAGGGCGTAGAGCCTTGAGAGTGTGTCCAAGACACGGGGCTTTAGGAAAGGCTGAGTTTAGGAACTCCGGGCCGTTTCCAGGGCGTAGAGCCTTGAGAGTGTGTCCAAGACACGGGGCTTTAGGAAAGGCTGAGTTTAGGAACTCCGGGCCGTTTCCAGGGCGTAGAGCCTTGAGAGTGTGTCCAAGACACGGGGCTTTAGGAAAGGCTGAGTGTAGGAACTCGAAGCCATTTCCAGGGCGTAGATCCTTGAGAGTGTGTCCAAGACACGGGGCTTTAGGAAAGGCTGAGTTTAGGAACTCCGGGCCGTTTCCAGGGCGTAGAGCCTTGAGAGTGTGTCCAAGACACGGGGCTTTAGGAAAGGCTGAGTGTAGGAACTCGAAGCCATTTCCAGGGCGTAGAGCCTGTGCTGCCGGAGTCGACCAGAGAGAGAGAGATTGATGACAAGGCAAAAGCTGCTTTTATTGATTCTGAAGTTCATTACATCTTTAGAAATAGAATTTCTTCAGGTGGGATGCATTCCACGGTCTCGGCAGTGGCTTGCCTTCCAAGTCTTCGAGCTTGTAGGCCGACTTTCCCGCCAGTGAGACTACTCTGAACGGGCCATGCCAGTTCGGGGCAAGCTTCCCCTCGTTTGGTTCTCTGTCGGCTGGCAGGGTCTTCTTTAAAACGAGCTCTCCCGTGGTGAACCTTCTTTCCTTGACATTTTGATTGTATGCCCTGGCTAACCGCTGCTGATAGTCGGTTAGTCTCAGGGCTGCTGCTTCTCGTCGCTCGTCCGCCAGCTCCAGCTCCATGGCCAGGTTCGTCTCATTTCGGCCTTGGTCAACCAGCTCTGTCCTCAGGGTAGGAAGGCCGATTTCCAAGGGAATGACCGCCTCCATCCCGTAGGCCAGGGAGAAAGGTGTTGCCGAGGTGGACCTCCTTGGAGTTGTTCTGTATGCCCACAGCACGCTCGGAAGCTCCTCTGTCCATCTGCCCTTTGCCTTGTCCAGTCGCTTCTTCAGGCCGTCCAGGATCACTTTGTTGGAGATTTCTGCCTGGCCATTACTCTGTGGATATGCCGGGGTGGAGTAATGGTTTCTGATGCCGTGCTCTTGGCAGAAGTCTCTGAAGGATTTGGAATCGAACTGAGTCCCGTTATCCGAAATCAGGGTCCGGGGGATGCCGAACCTCGTAAGGATGTTTTTCCAAACGAAGTTCCTGGAGTCCCGGTCCGTGATGGAGGACAACGGTTCAGCCTCTACCCACTTTGTGAAGTAGTCCGTAGCCACTATCAGCCATCTCTTGTTCCCTGGAGCTCGGTGAAGAGGCCCCACAATGTCCAGGCCCCATTGAGCGAAGGGCCATGGGCTAGAGAGGGGACTCAGATCCTGTGCTGGCTGATGGAGGGAGTGGGAGAACTTCTGGCATTTCTCGCATTTCCTGGCGTAGACCTGGGCGTCCTTTTGCATGTAGGGCCACCAGTAACCCTGGCTGATTGCTCTGTAGGCCAATGACCGACCTCCTATATGGCTGCCGCAGATTCCTTCATGGATCTCGTACAGGAAGTCGTCCACCTTGGATGGGTGGACGCATTGGAGGTACGGACCCGTGAAGGACTTCCTGTAGAGTTTGCCTTCTGGAGAGAGCCAAAACCGAGCTGCCTTGAGCCTGATCTTGTGGGATTCGGTCTTGTCTTCGGGGAGCTGGTCGTCCTTCAGGTAGGCGACGATTGGATCCATCCAGCTGGGGCCGAGGTCAGCACAGAGGACGAGCCGAGATGAATGGAGTTCTAGACTTGACCTCGATATTGACCCGACCTCGATGGTCCTCTTCTTTCCTGCTTCGACGGCGGAGGCCAGGTTTGCAAGCGCATCTGCATGCGTGTTGGTGTCTCTGGATATTTGTCTGACCTCGGCTTTCTGGAATTGGGAGAGTAGTTTTTTCCCAAGGGCCAAGTAGGCCGCCATCCTGTCGTCCCTAGCCTGGTAGTCCCCAGCGAGCTGGCTAGTTACCAGTTGAGAGTCGCTGAAGATCTCCAGATGCTGGGCTCCGAGGATTCGGGCGCTGTTCAACCCTGCAATCATTGCTTCGTACTCTGCCTCATTGTTCGTCGCTTTGAAGTCCAAGGTGAAGGCTTGCTCTATGACCAGTCCCTCTGGCGATTGGAGAACTATGCCGAGGCCTGCTCTCTTGGAGGTGGACGACCCGTCGACAAAGATCCTCCATGCCGAGGTGGGAGACTGCTGGACTTCTGTTTCTACTGGCTCTTGCCCTGTGCCCCCCAGTGCCGTGCCGAGCTGGGTCGGAGCCGGGCCGGGGGAGGCGAATTCGACAATGAAGTCTGCCAGGATCTGGGCTTTGATCGCAGTTCGGGGACGGTACTGAATGTCATACTGCCCCAGTTCGACTGCCCACTTTGATATGCGCCCTGAAAAGTCAGCTTTCTTGAACAATGAACGGAGTGGGTGCTCCGTGATCACCACAATAGTGTGGGATTGAAAATAATGGGAGAGCTTGCGGGAGGCGGTGACAAGAGCCAACGCAAGCTTCTCCAACAGGAGGTACCTGGTCTCGGCATCGAGCAGGGTCTTGCTCGTGTAATAGATCGGTTTTTGAACTCCCTCGTCCTCCCTGATGAGGACGGAGCTCACTGCATGATCCGAGACCGCAAGGTATAAATACAGGATCTCCCCCAGAGTCGGGGTGGAGAGTAATGGTGGTGACATTAAATAAGTTTTGAGTGCGGCCAATGCCTGGTCGCACTCGGGGGTCCATTGGAACTTCAGATTTCTTCTAAGAAGCTGAAAGAAAGGCCTGCACTTATCTGATGAGCGGCTGATGAAGCGATTGAGTGCGGCGGCCATTCCTGTAAGCCTCTGAACTTCCTTCGTGGTAGAGGGACTCTGGATGCCCTGGATGGCAGTGATCTGTTCCGGATTGGCCTCTATCCCCCTCCGCGTCACCAAGCTACCGAGGAACTTGCCAGAGGCTATGCCGAAGGCGCACTTGGAAGCGTTGAGCTTGAGCTTGTAGGCGCGAAGGATGCCGAAGACTTGGCCGAGATCCGCCAGATGGTCGCTGGAGCGCACAGATTTGACGACCATGTCGTCGATATACACCTCTACCGATCGGCCGAGCTGGGCCTGGAACATCTTCGTGACGAGGCGCTGATAGGTCGCCCCCGCGTTCTTCAGCCCGAAGGGCATCACCTTATAGCAGTAAGTGCCGCGGGGGGTGATGAACGATGTTTTTTCCTCGTCGGGCTCGTAGAGCGGGATCTGATGATAGCCTCGGTAGGCGTCAAGGAAGCTCATTCGGTCGTGACCGACGGTGGCGTCAATCAGTTGGTCAATCTTCGGGAGGGGAAAACTGTCCTTAGGGCAAGCCCTGTTCAGGTCGGTGAAGTCCACGCACACCCTCCACTTCCCAGTTTTCTTCTTGACGACCACCGTGTTGGCCAGCCATACCGGGTACTGGACTTCCCGGATGGCCCCTGCTTTTAGCAGGTTGTCGACCTCTTCGACGACCGCATCTGTCTGCTGCAGCCCGGTCCTGCGGGCCCTCTGCACTACCGGCTTATGGTCGGGGTCGACGTTGAGCTTGTGGCACATGACCTCAGGGTCGACCCCGGGCATTTCACTTGGGTTCCAAGCGAAGACGTCCACATTCTCCATCAAGAACCGAGAGAGTTCGGCCCTTTCTTCGTCCGACAGCTGGGTGCCGATCAGGAAGAACCTGTCTGGGTCTGCCGGGTCTAGCCTGACCTCGGCCAGGTCCTCGATGCTCTTCTTCTCAGGGTCCCGGCCGATCTCATCGAGGCCTTTCTCGAACTCGGCCAGGTTGACGCGCTCTGGCTCCTTCACGGCTGGGACTGCGGCCAGCATGCACTGCCTGGCCTGCTGCTGGTCTCCCTTCACTGTGACTACTTCCATCTTGCCTTCCTCGTTCTCATGGACGAACTTCAGCTTTTGGTGGAGGGAAGAAGGAACTGCCTCTAGCTTGTGGAGCCACGTTCTGCCCAGAATGACATTGTAGGGAGAAGGGGCGTCCACAACCAGAAAGTCGGCTGACACGGAGGCTCCACCAACTTGGGTTTCCAAGGTGATCCGACCCTTGGGATAGACTGGCGTGGCGGATAACCCTAGCAGAGGTGCACGGACCTCCGTGAGGTCTGCTTTGGAGAGCTTCATCCTCTTGAAGCAGTCGTAGTAGAGGACCTCGGAGGAGCTGCCGGAGTCGACGAGGATCCTCTTTACGGTGAAGTCTCTCAGCTTCATGGTGAGGAGCAGGGGGTCGTTGTGAGGGACCTGGACTCCCTCTAGATCTCGATCCGAGAACGAGATGGCTGGTCTGTCGCGTCGGGCTCTCTTGGATGCCGGAGCGAGGTCGGCTTTCATTACTTCTTTCTTGTGCGAAGCCCGCCTGGCCTCGGCACGGGTTTGAGAGCTTCCCCGGGATGAGGAAGCGGGAGCTGAGGACGCCAGATGGATCACGTTGATGATCTTCTCCGAGTCCTCACTGTCTGGTGCCTGGGCTGTGCTCTGGTGAATCCGGCCCTCGCTGCCGCCGGCATCACCTTCCTTGATGAACTCTGGGATGTGGCCCTCTTTGGCCAGCTTCTCCAGATACCACTGCAAAGTCCTGCATTCTTCAGTCCGGTGCCCGTTGCCCTTATGGAAGGAGCAGTAGAGCTTGCTTCGGGCTCCTTCGGTGGGTTCATTCTTCATGGGCGGAGGATACTTGAAGAACGGCTTGGATTTGATCTTGGCCAGGATGCGGTAGATCGGCTCCTTGAAGACGACGTTGACGCTCTGACTGGCGCTGGAGGGAGGTCTGGGCTTCCAATTGCCCCCAGACCTGGACGACGAAGGCTTCGCCGAACTGGAGACCCAGGGCCGCTTGGGCTCCTGCTTCTGGGAGGGCCTCCCGCCTCTTTGCCGAGGTTGGTCACTCTTCTGTTCGGGCTCCGGATGCCCGTCCTGATCCTTAGCTCGGATCTCGTCTTCCTCCCGGGCGATGAAGCGCTTCACCCGGGACATCAACTCTGACATGGACTCTGGGGTGTCCCCGGCCAAGTCCTTCCGCAAGTCGATGCCGGGGATCAGGGCATGCTGGAAGGCGTAGATGGCTATCGCCTCTCTCGCGCCATCGATCTGGCTGTAGACCGCCCAGAACCGGTGGGTGAACTTGGCGAGAGTTTCGCCCTGCTTCATTCTCAGGGCGATGAGGTCCCCTTCCTTCTTGGGGACGACGGTGTAGGCCTGGAACTTCTTCAGGAAGGAGAGCTGGAGCTCCTTCCAACTGGAAACAGACTGCTCCGGGAGGGAGCAGAACCACTTCAGGGGGAGGTCACCCAAACTAGAGGAGAAGATTTTGCAGTTTAGGTGACCCTCGTTTCCCCAGATGGACATCTTCTAGGAGAAGTGTCGGAGGTGTGCAGACGGGTCGGACAGTCCGTCATAAGGGACGAACCGCGGGACGGAGAACTTCTTGGGCAAGGGGGTGTGCTCGATCTCTTTTGTGAAGGGCGAGCCCCCGAGATCAGTGTGACCATAGAGCTGCTTCTGGTCCCGCATGTCCAAGTTGTGCTGGAGAGCCAATCTGACACGTTTGTCGAATCGCTCTTGCTCATCGTCCTTCTCTGGAGTCTGAGCTCTGGGCTTCCGCTTGGGATGGCTCGGGCTACGACGGCTATGAGTTCGGCCGTCGCGGCTGTGGTGACTTCGGCTGTTGCTCGAGCCTTCGTCACGGATCTGGCTCCGTTTCTGGTCCAGATGATGTCTGAGGTCCTCACGAGGAGGCTGGGCTGCCCTGCTGGGAGCGTCCTTCTTTTTTCCCTGGGGCTCAGAGACCGGCCTCAAGGAGGCAGCTTGTGCCGCCCTCAGCTGTTGTTGGATCCGCTGGAGCTCTTGAACTAGCTGCTCCTGCTTCTGGAGAAGAGCGTCTTGTGCTGCGACGTCTCCTTCAGCTGCAACAGCTTTTTCTTTGCGGGGACGTTCGTGTCGACGCTCGTCGCGCCTGAGTGGCACGGTTTCGTCCGCTGAGAGCGAAGCCTCGACTCCCTCCTGGAATGGGATCTCGACAAAGAGTTGGGAGCCCAGGCGACCCTCGCCTGCGGATGTGCCTTGGATCGTTCGGGACCGTCCCTGAGGAGGGACGTCCGCTGGCGGTGGTAGCAGCTCGAGTGCTGCTCTCGACGATTCTACGCCCTTCTTAGCTTTCGGAGGCATGGCTTCTGAAGGGTTAAGGTGAAGAAGGTTTGGAAGGTTGGGAAGGTTTTTCGAGAGGTTGGGATATTACTTCCCCACAGACGGCGCCAATTGTAGGTGCAGAAAATAATGACCCACAATAAGAGGGAGCCTTATAGGACTTATCCGGGAAGATGATGGTGTCTGGAATGTCTGGATGCCGTCCGGAAGCCTGAAAGAGAGTAGCAAACGGTCAGAGGACCCTGGCCTGAGCGGCGCAAGGCTCTCCGATGCCAAAGTCAGTATGGGAACTAGAGCAGTGGAAGGAGAGGGAGAAGAGAGGCAGAGTAAGGGCTCTGTGAATGAGATTATCCGTACCTTGCATGGTGTATGGGGTTCTATTTATAGAGGTTTGGATCGTATCTTTCAGAAGATATCTTGGTGTGGGTCCATGATTTGACTGGGAAGTCATGATCAGCCCACAAAGTAATAAATGCAGTCTAATCCGGCCCACTCAGCATTTAATGCTAGTCGGGTCAGCCCACATTGCATTAAATGCGTGTCTTGTTGGGCCAGATTGTTTTGGGCGCCTTTGGCGGTTGGAGTACCAGCGGATCTGCCCTCGGGCCTTGCCCTGATGTGGCCTCTGCCGCTGGATGCCGCCACGTCAGCGATCTGGTGAAGATAGCGGGCGGCTGGATGTCGTGTCTGTCCCACTAGCTCGTGACCCTATCCCTCCACGTGCCTGATGACGTGGGGGATGAGGGGCGCAGGCGAAGGTTCTTTCTTGCATCGGTTACTGTCCGGGCTTCTTCAGCCGAGGTGGCTTCAGCCGAGGTAGGGCTCTCTGCGGAGATGGCATCCGGGGTGGCCCTGCCGGGGTGGACTCTTTGCCGAGATGATGCCCGAGGTGGTCCAGTTCGGCGCTTGTGGCCTGGAGATGCTTGATGTCGGCCAAGGCCTCTGTCCTGGTAGCCGAGGTGGGATTGGTGCCACGTAGATGGCACGCGGATGGCACGTGTGAATGCTTAACCCCATCTGATGGCTGTGATTAGCTTAATCCTGTAGCTCTGGAAATCTCCCCACACAACTATATATAGGACTGTTATTTCAAACCAAAGACATCTCTTGGAAGCTCAAGAAGAGGCTGCTGCACATTTTGAACAAATATCACCATCTCCAGAGACTTCTTCCTTCTGATCGAAGATTTCCATCTCTAGAGATCATATCTACGATCTGCACTTCATTCTAGTCTCGGAGTTGCTTCGAGATCAAAGATGGAGAGTCAAGCATGGGTGAAGATGAACAATGGGTGGTTGGCATGAGGTTATTGCCGTCCTTAGGTTGTGAGTCAATTGGGAAAGGGTTGTAAGTTCTCTTGTAATCTTCGTATTGATAGTTTTTTATCTCTTCACTGGACTGAGTTCCAGGACCAGTGCTTTTTTCCCTTGTTTGCGTTTTTCCACGTATATCGTTGTCTCTCTTGTGGTGATTGTTTTCTTGCTTTTCTATGGTTGAATGTGTTGATTGAATGTCATAGTGATTGATCTAATTTGGGACTTTAAACCCTACATTGGGGTTTTCAAACCTTCACATCTCTTTTCCCATCACAATCAAACGACCTCTTTCTCATGCATCTGTTGGGTTTATGGGTTTGGGTTTTGGCTCGTTTTATAGGCCCAACTCTTTTGTATTAGGGTTGAGGGGTAATTTGGTATTTGTCTAAAACTACATTTTATCTCTTTTGATTGTAACCCTAATTGTGTGGAAAAACTCCGATTAGTGGAGAAGAAGAAGACGAGCTTTGTCTGTGGACATAGGCGTGAAATCACCGAACCACGTAAATTTATTATGTTCCCTTTTCTGTGGCTTGATTTGTTTGCTTGTTGATCACATGCTTCCGCACATACAATTACAACAATTTCGTCTCAGAGCATTATTGTGGTATGCGATCGACGACAATATCAGTGAGATCAAGGTAGGTCATGACTGTTGATCGGAAAAGATCACAGGATCTTAGAAAACATGACGTAGAGGGTACTTCATGTCGGGCTTGGAGAAGACCCATTACGGTGGATCGGATATAAGGACCACGCAGATCAGACTTGTTCTAGTCTGTTCCCAAATTGGCAATGAAGACGCTGGGAAAACAAGTTGCAGAGGTGAAGAGATCGAGTTTTGTGATTTGAGGAGGCCGGGTTTTGTGATTTGAAGCCACTGTCCTTCTCCATCTTCGCCGGAACTTGACCGGAGGAGGATCGTCGTTGTTGTAGAAAATCTCTAGTTGCCGAGGAGGAAGAAGCCGCATAGGATTTGAATTGGGTCGGTTCTGTTACAGAACTGTTATAGATCGAGAGGGAGAAGAAGGAACCCAGATCTTTGGGTCAGTTTCGGGTCGGTTCCAGGTTAGGTCTAACCCGCCCAACCTAGAAGCCCAGCAGCAGTTCACTGCAGCAGGCTGACGTCAGCAGGCAGTACGGTCAAGGCAGAATTTGACCAATCGACGGCTAGAATTGATTTGTAATTTCTGCAGCCATCTGGACTCAAACTTGATCTTCTACTTTTTTTTTTCTTTTTTTTTGGCTTTTAGGATTCGTATCGACGAGGTCTACAATCGGAACGAAGTGGATTTATAGTTTGGCAGGCAAAAAAAATGGCAAGCTCATCATAGGCAAAGACCACCATCTCGAATGCAAAATTTGAAGTCGAGAAGTTTGATGGTACCAATAACTTTGGTATGTGGCAATGTGAAGTTAGAGATGTTCTAAGCCAACGAGAGTTGGAAATTGCTCTGGAAGATAAACCTTCAGATATGGATGATAAGGAATGACAGAGGATCAATCGTCAGGTTTGTAGCACCATCCGATTATGTCTTGCGAAGGATCAGAAATACTCAGTGATGAGAGAAACTTCTGGAGAAGAGTTGTGGCAGAAATTGGAGGAAAAGTATATGACCAAGAGCTTGGAGAATTAGATCTATTTGAAGAATAAACTTTTCCTCTTTGAGTATCGTCAAGGTATTTCTATGACTGAACATCTCGATGATTTTAATAAGATTAATGCTGATTTGATGAACATTGATGTGAGAATTTGATAATGAGAACAAGTCGTTGCTTCTTCTGAATTCGCTTCCCGATAGTTATGATCATTTTACTCACACTTTCATCAACGGGAAGACTGAGGTTAAATATGATATTCTGTCTACTACTTTGATGAATAATGAATATCGGAAGAAGGACAAACAAGCCCACAGGGATTCATCGTCTGATGTATTGATAGTAAGATGCATATTAGATGATAAGATATCTGGTAGTAAATCTCATTCTAAATCGAAAGGTAAATCAAAACCACCTGCAAAAGACGAATGTGCCTTTTGTCACAAAAGGGGGCATTGGAAGAAGGATTGTCTAAAGTTAAGAAACAAGGACAAAGATAAATCTGATGCAAACATTATTGGACACAATGGGGATGATGATTCCGAATTTAATTTGACCGTTTCTTCATTGGTATAACATTCTGACGAGTGGATTTCAGACTCGGGTTGTACCTATCATATGTGTCCCAACAGAGAATGGTTTTCCAACTTTCAAGAGTTGGATGGTGGACCAATTTTGATGGGCAATGATAGTGCCTGCAAAACAAAAGGGATGGGAAAAATCCATTTGAAGATGCTTAATGGAGCAATTAGAATTCTGACAAATGTTCGGTATATATTGGATTTAAAGAAAAACCTCATCTCATCGGGTGCTTTAGACTCCAAAGACTTCAAGATTACCATGGAAGGTGGAGTTTTAAAAGTTGTTTATGGTGCACTTGTATTGATGAAAGGTGTCTGAAGAGCTAATTTGTATTTCTTGCAAGAGAGTACAGTTGTAGGTGGAGCAGCAACAATATCTAATAGCTCGAATGAGACTGTTACAGACACTACTAAATTGTGGCACATGTGTCTAGGGCATGCTGGGGAAAAAGCATTGCAGGGTTTGGTTAAGCAAGGCTTATTGCAAGATGCAAAGACCAGCATCACTGCTGTATATGCTTTACCCCTCACCTATTTAATAATCTTCAACGGAGCTCATTTTACAAAGCAGCCCTAGCGAGATCCATCTATGCCCATGTAGAATTGAATACGTAGGAGGACTTTTACGAAATATGCTTGCCAAATTAAACTAGCCAAAACTGCAAAAATGATGTCTATCATACAAGCTATCCTTTGGTGGAAAATGAATACCCACCCATAAACCCCTAGTAAATCAAATGCTAGAAAGTGAAGGTCTGCCTGAATCTCTGCATAGCCTTCAACCCTCCCTTATGTAATATTCCACTATAAACTACTGACCCCATCCTAGCCTGGCCCATTTGTAACCCTAACCATAACCTTAAATCAACAAATAAATTGCTAGCGAGAAATCACATCAAAGGTCGTTTTCTCTTTTTCTCTCTTTCTTACTTAGTGGTCAAGGGTGAAGGATATAGACGGCACCTTGACTCTCTCAGGACTTGAATTACTAGGGTAACGGGTGTGTATTCATTTTCCATCTTTCCATGGATTCAATTTGCATTAAGGAAAAAGGTTATTCAGTCTTTCTTTAACATTCACCATTGATCCTCCAATCTTTTAACCATTCACACAAATTCATAATCTTAGAATTCCAAGCAATTCAATTCAATTAAATGAAACAAACAAGACAGAGTGATCTCACAGTCACTTACCCAGCTCAGAAGCAGCCACACGTATGTATATCTCTTGCCCTTCATGTGAATAAACCTTGAGATCACTCAAATTCCCATACCAAATCAGGCAACCTATCCCGTCTCCACTGACATCAGCACTGGCATAGGCTGTACAAGAGCAGTTACTCAAGCACTCCACTTCACATGCTTTTAGGCTCCAACTAGGCTCAACCCAGGACCTGGATGTATCAGGTAGCTTCACACGAGCCAATTTTAAGAACCCATCTGTTTTCCCACCACAATCCAAGGGCTTGCTTCTCATGCATCCGTCCGACCATTCACCAATATTCCAATCTCTGGCCCTTTTCGGTTCGAACCCTTTCAAACAAGCACACTCAAACCCACTGTTAGAGTCACAGCTTCCATATGCCCCACAATTCTCATATCTTCGCACCTGTCGGCCACGGCCATCCACATGAGATTCCATTGATGGGTTTCGTTGTTCCATATCAGCCTCCTCAACATACCTGTGACGTCCAAAAGTGATCTCACAATGATAGTGCTGTCATTAGTGTAGTACATGAAGGAGATCTCATCTTCATTGGCTACATAAGTGAATACAAATCCGGGACGCCTTCCTCGCACATCCCTTAATCTGGGACGGTTCCATGGCTCACTGCGCCAAATCGGATCTGGGCCCTTCCTTAGGATGTACTGTGGCATGCCTCGGGGGTCAAGACCGAATGAGAATTCTCCAGGTGCCGGGTCAGTTGTTGATTTCCATGAGGTCAAGAACCGGTTCAGACCGGTTCGCCGGTTCAGCCCCAATTTCCATCGCGGAAGCACTGTGTCTGTAGGATAATCAAAGCTTTCCCACAACACCCTTTGCTGATCATCTGTTAGCACTAGATTACCTGAATCAGTGAGTGTGGCACTTGAGTAATTTGCGGCGGTTGAAACATTAGTGGACCATAGAATGCTCTTGTTGCTATGTCCTCCATCAACAAGCACTAGATTCCCACCTGTGATTATGAGGACCCCACAAGAATTCTTAACCGGATTTTCCCTGTTGGCAGTCCAAACAATGGTTTGATCTGGAATCTTGTTGAACCATATTCCAACATAGCGATTCGTGGAAGAATTACCAGGGCTGAAGAAGCCCAGGACGAATTTTTCGCCAGCTGAAATAAGGGTTTCACCATCTCTGACCGATTGAATTGGAGTGATGGTGTCTGCTGAGTTGCAGATTGGGAAGAAAATCAAAGCAGCGAGCCATAGGGACTGAAACATTTTGTCATAGCCCTACACTTGAACTACAGAGCTTCTTATCTGGCGGGAAAAGTATCATTAGTCTGCTGTAGCGTAATTTCAACTTGACTTGGAAATTTCGATGAAGACTTGCCACCATTTTCCAGTGTGGGTCCTTGTATATTATTGACACGGACCACACGGAAATCCTTTTCCAGGGTGGGAAAAGGATTAGCATCCTTATTCAGACGCCAATAGCGTGAGGGGACAGCTAACGTCGAAGAGTCAGAACAAAGAAATGTCTAACACGCGTGCAAAGTCTCTCGCGAATTCTTAGCCTATAATTATTATAATTAATTGTGTGATTAGTTAGTACGTATATTTAGAGTCTTAGCGAGTCGGGTTTGACGTATGGATCACGCGTGCAAAGTCTCTCACGAATCCGAGTGCGTTTGGATAGTGTAGGGGGTTGGTTTGCAATTTGAGAAGTTTTCAGGGGTTTTTATGAGAATATGAGTTTTTGTGAGTTTGGGTGCATCGAGTAGATCGTATCATTTCATGAACATTTGCCTTCTGTCGCGTTGCGATCCGACGCATTGAAGAGCCTCAAATAATCAGTAAGGACTAAACCAATATTTAAACCATATTCTAACCTGATATAAAGTCCCACCCGGTTGACTCATTTTCACTCCATCTCTTCTACCATTTCATTGTGCCATCTCAAGCGCTTCTTCCTCTTCACTGCCTCCTTGCCAATGACAGCCACCGAACCTTCCATTTCGCCAGCCAAACTCCCCATCTTCTCCCTCAAGACTCAAGGAACCCAAGCATCTACTCTTCTAAGCTTTTCATTGACAAACCATTGAATGGTAGGCTCCCAAAGCTTTTAGGTCTAGCTAATCTTCTTCCTTTTGGTTAGAAATGGAATTAGGAAGCTCATCTACTCCCTTTGCATTCATTTTGTAGAGTGGTTTTGGGATTGGAAGCCATTTTTCCATTTTTGAGCTCAAAGAAAGATTTTCTCCTAATTTCTCTTGGTTTTGGTTAAGCTCTTCATTAAGGCAAGTTAATCTATATATTTATACTTTGATATGTTGTTTCTTCCTTGAAATGATGATTGAATATGCTTAGATGATCCTATGCTCTAATCTTGATTAATTTTGATGAAAACATGATAATCTTGGTTTAATTGTTTAATGAAATGGATTGGTAATTAAATGGATAAATTGATAGGTTTATTAGACTTGAAATGAAATGGTTTTTATCCTTGAATGGCTGTGAAACAGGTTCAGAGATTTTGCGATCGAAATGGGACCTTTTACACTTCAGTTACAGAACTGATGTTCTGTAACTGTAGTGTACTCGGTCGACCGGCCAGGGGGCTCGGTTGACCGAAGACGGCGCACCTGACCATTTTACTGTTCTTCATTTTGGTTACAACTGTTGGTCGACCGGCCTTGGGCTCGGTCGACCGGTCATGAAAGGGGTCGACCCGGGCCCTCTGTGTATAGGGTCGACCGGGCGAGGACCAGGTCGACCAGGCCAACTGCTGGGACCTCTTTGGAAGGTCCCTTTTATATTGTTTTGGTTGGACTTGTATGGAACCTTGGCTACCTTTTTGGACTCATTTGACTTAATACGAGGCACGTTTTGAGCAGATGATTTCTCATCGTTATTCCGGTTTTCTTGGATTTTCAACTTACATTAATCTTGAACGGTATGGGAAAATGGGATACCCTTCTTTATATATATGCATGAAGATCGTTTCTTTGGGTATCTTGAACCTTATTCCTTTTGTTAACTGAGTAGAGTTGTACGGGACTACGGTAATAACTATTGACCTAAGATTGGATTATTTATCGTTTCTAACTCCGAATTGTACCGTTTGGTACTTTCTACATGAAATATTCATGTTCTTTAGATTGCTTTACTTGCTTTGATTTGGGATCACTTGATGAACCTAGATGATGACCTAGGATACCGTTGATGTCTTGTTTATCTTGTTTATCGATTGATGGAAGTGTTGAGGTTAGGTGGCTTGACTGTAAAGCTTGATGATGACTACTTATAGATTGATAAAGCTTGCTTGATTGTTCTTGATTTGATAAATGAAAAAGTAGTCTCTCGATTGATTGATGAATCTTGTTCACGCAAGAAAGCCTCCTCACTATTGTTCGTCTAGGACTCTTGTGTCAGGCATCACTCAGTTATTAACGCCCAACACAGGGTGGGGCACCACCTGTGTGAGGACCTTGGTTTGAACGTCTGCGCAGTATGACTTTTTACACTTTTGATGGATTGTATACCATCGGATACATCTTACATTTCTGACATTGATGACTATTGGCCACTTGGTATCCATCTTGCTTGCTTGCTTGCCGGGTTTCATCCCGTGCCACTCTACCACAGCTCTTATATATATTGAGCATGGAGGGTCATGTGAAACTGTCTGTGGTGTATTAGCATATGTGATTTGCCTATTTGCTAGATTGTTTATGACTCGTACACTATGCACTTCTTATGCATGAAATGCATATGTTTCTATTGATCTTGTCTCTTGTCTACTCTGATTTGATATGCATATCTTGATGTTATTTATATATATATATATATTGCTTGCCAACCGTCGTCTTGACGATGCTACTGTTGGTGCATAGGTATCGAACCCTTCTACACGGAGGAGGAGACGACGGAGGAAGTTCAGACGGGTCAGCTTGATGAACTCCTAGACTATTATACGGACGGCGCTGTATAGTCGTATAGACCCCATACACGAGTGCCTCATGCCTATTCGGGATAGATTCATCTTTTGGGTTTAATCCTTCATATTTTCATTTCGATTATTATTTTGGTTAGGCCCAAGTTTTGGTGTGGCCTTTCATTGTAATTAATACTTTTGGTTAATTGTCAAACTTGAACTCGAGTTATAATATTCAGTACTTGCTCTATATTATACATCTTTTAGATACCACTTGCATTTATAAGCTTCCGCTGTTTGTTATTAATATTTGAGGAAATGTTTATACCTCACAGCGGTCTTCGATCCATATGGGACATGATTGGGGATAAGTTGTATTTAATTATTGTTGATAAAGTTTTAATTAGCCACGCATAATCCCGGTTTCACTTTTGGGGGTGTGACAAGTTGCTATCAGAGCATTTCTGGTTTCTAGATTTAAAAACAAGTAGAGACTAAGACGTGTGAGGAATGGCTTTCTTTTCGGTATCTTAGCTTTTGTAGATTGCATAGTTTGTTTCTTAGATCGAGTCCCATAGTACTAACGTTTCTTATGTTTCAAGATGGCTGGCCGTAACATGCGTTCTAACAGTAGTGGTAACCCGAAAAGTAGCAATGCTAATGGTAATGCTAGTGATAGTGATTCCATCGAGGGCAAATTTAACAAGTTAATGCAAGCCTTTGTGACTTCTCAAGAAGCACAAACCCATAACCAGACCAAACAACAAGAGGCTCAAGCTATTTCTCAGACTCATATGATGGCAGTGTTAGAAAGGCCAACTCCGGCTGCACTGGTCATCATGCCAGCTAGGGTGACAGACCCTAATCATGTGTTTGACAAGTTTAAGAAGAGGAATCCGCCAGAATTCTACGGGAATGAGAATCCACTCGATGCTGATGAGTAGGTTGTGCAAGTGGAGAAAATATTCGATGTCTTTAAGTGTACGGGAAAGGAACGGGTACAACTAGCAGCCTATATGCTTAGGGGCATAGCCGAGATGTGGTGGAAACCAATCAAGACTCCTTTTTGCTATAGTTGAGGATGAGACCGCTTGGGCATCTTTTAGTATGTTGTTTCGTACTACATTTATTCCACCTCATATCACAGCATTGAAGATTACAGAGTTTGAGACACTTCAGCAGGGGGAGAACTCAGTTCCGGTTTACGATCAGTAGTTTACTAACCTGTCCCGGTTTGCACCATCTTTGGTGAAGAATGAAGCGGGCAAGGTTATGAGGTTTATCAGGGGACTGAATCCCAAGATCAAAGGAATGGTGACCAGTGTTACTTTGGCCACCTATGAGGAGAACCTCAAGCGGGCTTACTGGGCTAAAGAGACCACTAGGGAGAAGGCCCTTTATATTCAGAACCTCAAACAGGCTCAGACTCAGGCAAGAGTCAAACTTCAGGATATCAGCAGCAGTATCAGCATCGTCCACAGCAAGAATATCAATAGCAAGCCAAGAGGCCTAGATTTGATCAGCCTCAGAGACCACGTTGTGTTCATTGTGGTAAGAATCACCCGTCAGCAGAATGTCGGGTGATGTCCGGAGTGTAACACCCCGACCCACCTTAATCTCGCTTTAGAGTTAAATAATTTAGATTAATTGCTTAATGGATGTTTTGGTTATGATTGGACTTGATTAGGTAGAATTAGTGGGGTTTGACCATTTACTAGGTAGATTATGACTTTTGGAGTGTTTTGGGTCTTTGTGTGTACTTAGAAATTTTTGGGTTTTAATGCATTGCATATAGCATTTCCTGGGCCTTAACTTTCATGCTTTGACCCAATTAATTCGGATCCATTTAGGCCCATTTCCAGCCCATTCATTTAACCCAGGCCCTTATTTGAGATTTCAGTCCATTTTGTGGACTTGCATGCAAGTGCAGGATAAAATTGGGATAAAACCCCATTTCAGCTACTCATTTCTTCTTCTTTCACTTCTCTTCTACTTCATTTCTTTTCTTCTTCTTCACTCCCAGCAACCATTAAGAAATCTTGCAAGTGTAGAAGCCAACCACCATTCCAACCCTATCATCTTCTCCAACAAGACTTCATCTTCCAAGCTCAAGCATTCCTTCATTTTCTTCTCCTTGCTCTTTGGGTAAGCCTTTTTCTTTGTAATCTTCTCTATTTTGATGAGCTACATTTTCCTTTTCCCTTTGTATTCATTTCAATCTTGAGATTATGTCTCAGATTCGTGTATGCATCATCTTCTCCCCCATTCATTTCATTCATTTTCATTTTCACCATTTTTAGGGCAGTTGAGCTTTCATATTTGGGGATTTTCGAGTTTAAGAGGTTTTAAGTGTGAGAGTTAGCTTTCAAGCACCAAGGCAAGTTAAATATGTACATTGATATGCATGTTTCCTTGTTTGATTCATGAATATATGCAATCTTGCTTAGATACCCATCTCTTGCTCAAAAATGGATTTTTGTGGATGATTTCTCTTGTTAATGTATATGGGTTTATTGATGGTTTTGATGAGCATTTTGGAAGCTCAAAGATACCTATTGGTAGTGTTTTAAAACCTGATGGAATGCCTTGAATGGCCTGAGAGAAATCAAGAAGTTTCAGATTTTCGGACCCAGGATTTGACAGTTCGCTCGAGCGAGCGTGAGTGAACGCTCGAGCGAAGGGCTCTCTGGGAGAGTTCGCTCGAGTGAACTTTTGGTCCGGTCGAGCGAACAGCTCTCTGTCTGGGGTCCGCTCGAGCGACCATTTGGACGCTCAAGCGAACCTGATACCTGCAGTATGCAGATTTTCCAATGACCATAACTTTTTAACCGTAAGTCCGTTTTTGGAGATCTACATACCGTTGGAAAGCTCATGATGTGTAGGACCCAACAAAAAGATTATATGTTGGATTCTATATAATTGTGACAAATGGACATTTCCATGAGCCGGACATTGCACCGTAGCATGTTCTAGTTGATTGGCCTGATAGATGGACCAGTAGGATGAGCACCCTGAACTTTTATCACGACCGATGGTTTGTTGAATTGTGGAAATGGATTGAGCAACCGTACCCACAAGGGACCTTGTGTTCTTCGGATTGCAACTGAACCAAATGTGTTCTATTAAGGGATTCGACATCCAAATTATGTAACGCCAAGGGGTCCTTGTAGCCCGATAATGTCGGACTCTTAATACTATCCCGAGTTGGACGGTGAAGACCACGTGTGTTCTCAAGACCGTAGGCTTGGCTTGATTTCTGTCTTGACTCCGTATATGATCTGTATGTACATGCATTGCATTTCATTTCCAGTATTCTAGTATGACTTGATCATACTTCTGTTCAGTTATGTATTTTCTGTTACACATCTGTTATGTTATATTTATTTCTGTATTTGTTCAGCATATTTCAGTAAGTCCCGATTTGTTATTTATATGTCTTGTCCTGTATATGTCCTGTATCTGACTTACACTGTCCTGCACCTGTTCTGTTGTTTGTATATTGCACTCTATGAGTCGGCACCACTTAGCTTCGACCCTATCTAAGTCGGACCCGGCTAAGTGTGGGTTTAGTATATTCTGGCCCTCTGCAGATGGGAATATATTCTGAGGGTTTACCGGCACCCTAGGTCTACGATGGAGAATTCTGGGTACCTCTGTCTCCTAGTAGCACCGCCCTGTCCTGTCCTGATATTCTGCTCTCATTTTATTTTCATGTTATATGATTAACTTGAGAGAACATAGCTTATGTGGTTGTGCCAACTAGTTTGTTAATATGTTATCTGTTATCTATGACTCGTATGTCTCATGCTAATTCATGCACTGATATGCCTAGTGATTATTCTTTGAGTTCTTATGATTTATCCATGTCTGACTATTCATTTGATACATGTTATATGGACTGTATATGTTTGTCTTGCTTAGCTTAGTCTAATGGTGCTACATTTGGCGTTACAGGTGAATACATCGACGCCATTGCCCCGGAGATCCTTGAGGAAGAGGAACCTCCACATAACATAGCAGAGTGGACTCCTGATGATGTCTTCTAGACATCCGTATGATGAGAAATGGACGTTAAATTACCCATTGACCATGGCTAGGATTGCCACATCTTTTGTAATAGTTTTAATGAGCTTGTTAGCTTTTGGATTGTAAACTTAACTAACTTACTTCTTCTCTTTCTATCTCTTGAACTTGAATCTTTAAATTTATGCTCATGGACCCTTACGCTCTATATCTTGATGATGTTAATTGGATATCTATTTGACAAATTATACAGGCATATTGAAAAATATAAACCTCACACGTGATATCCTGTGGGTAAATTCCGTACGTGGGGACCTAGAGTCAATGAGTTTGACTCGAATTTCTACGCGGGCGTGTGTCGCGCCTTGGGATGTGTGAAATCTTGGACTCGGGGCGTGACACGGAGCATGCTTTGAGTATGGCTTGTAGGGTCACCAAGTGAAAGATTGCTCTAAGAAACAAGGGCAAGGGGTGAGAGACACAGCTCCTAGACCTCCAGTGGCAGCACAACCATTATGGCAGGCACCGCAGCAGTGGCCTCGTCCGCCCCAGCAGCAGCAGAACCAGTTTAGGATTGCAGGACCTCAGCAGAACAAAGGGCAACAAAGGCCCCATGGATTTCAATAGGGACAGCAGTAGACGCCTCAACAACGTGGTAGGCTTTATGCCTTGGATCAGCACGAGGGAGAGGATATCAGAGGAGTTGTGGAAGGTACACTCTATTTCAGATGTACCTGCGAGAGTCTTATTCGATTCTGGTTCCACACACTCGCTTGTATCACCTATTTTTGTTACATGCTTGGTGGGAGACATAGCTCCATTGTATTACATTTTGTTACTTAGTACTCCCTTAGGAAAAACCGTGCAATGTGAGTCCTATTTTCCAGCGTGCAGAGTGAAGGTAAAGAATTTCATCCGATCTGCAGACTTGATCATCCTAGGGATGAATGACTTTG
This sequence comes from Litsea cubeba, assembly GCA_012931725.1. NCBI lineage: Eukaryota > Viridiplantae > Streptophyta > Magnoliopsida > Laurales > Lauraceae > Litsea > Litsea cubeba. The sequence goes on from CM022951.1 coordinate 10,266,888, forward strand.
ATGTCATATTGTGTATGGATTGGTTATCCACCTACCGGGCAGTTATGGACTGTTTCAACAAAACCATCAGATTGCAAGTGTTAGCAGACAGTGTTGAAATTGTTGGTGAGAGGAGACCCATATCCACTAGTATCATTTAAGCATTGAGGGCGGATCGATTGATTCGGAGTGGATTTGAAGGTTTTGTGGCATTTATCACGGAGGATTAATTGTCCAAAGCGGTGGAGGATATTTCAATTGCTTGTGAGTTCCCAGATGTTTTTCCTGAGGAGATCTTTGCTCCATGCTTAGATCAGTCCACAGTCGTGTTCATAGACGATGTTTTAGTCTATTCAAATTAAGTCCAGAGATGATCACGCAGAGCATTTGAGAGCTTCATTACAGATCTTGAGAGAGAATCAGCTCTATGCCAAGCTAAATAAGTGTGAGTTTTGGCTTGAGCAAGTGTCTTTTCTTAGATACATCATCTCTAAGGAAGGTTAGGCAGTTGATCCGACGAAGATTGAAGCAGTTGTTAGTTGGCAGAGTCCGAAGACAGTGGCACAAATCAGAAGTTTTCTAGGTTTGGCAGGGTATTACAGAAGATTTGTGAAAGGATTTTCAAACATAGCAGCTCCATTGACCAAATTGACAAGGAAGGATGTTCCTTTTGTTTGGACAAAGCAGTGCAAGGCTAACTTTCAAGAGCTGAAGACAAAATTGTCCACAGCTCCTATTCTTACTTTACCTACGGGAACTAGAGGGTTTGTGAGTTTTACAGACGCTTCAGGCATTGGTTTCGGATGTGTACTCATGCAGAAGGGAAAAGTAGTGGTCTACGGGTCCAGAGAGTTGAAAGACACAAGAAGAGATACGACCACCAGTAACCTTGGCTTATAGCTCTATGGGCCAGCGATCGTCCTCCGATGTGACTTCCGTAGATTCCTTCGTGGATCTCATATAAAAAGTCATCAACCTTGCTTGGATGGACGCATTGGAGGTAGGGACCTGTGAAGGATTTCCTATTGAGTTTGCCTTCAGGGGATAGCCAGAATCGGGCTGCCTTGAGTCTGATCCGGTGAGCTTCGTCCTTCTCTTCGGGGAGTTGATCGTCCTTGAGGTAAGAAATGATCAGGTCCATCCAGCTCGGGCCGAGATCAATGCACAGGACCTGCCGAGATGAGTGGAGCTCTAGGCTTGATCTTGGTATCGATCCAACCTCAACAGTCCTTTTCTTTCCTACTTCGACAGCGGAGGCCAGGTTTGCAAGCGCATCAGCGCGAGTGTTAGTATCTCTGGAGATCTGTTTGACCTCAGCTGCCTGGAAATGAGTGAGCAGTTTTTTCAGGAGCGCTAAGTAGGCCACCATCCTGTCTTCCCGGGCTTGGTAGTCTCCAGTGAGTTGGCTAGTTAACAGTTGTGAATCGCTGAAGACCACCAATTACCGGGCTCCAAGGAATTCGGCGCTGTTCAGCCCTGCAATCAGAGCTTCGTACTCAGCTTCGTTGTTCGTTGCTTTGAAGTCTAAGGTGAAGGTTTGTTCTATGACCAGTCCTTCTGGCGATTGAGGAACTATGCCGGCGCCAGCTCTCTTGGAGGTAGACGAGCCGTCGACGAAGATTCTCCACGCCGAGTCAAGGACTTGGCTCTAGGAAGGTTCGCCGACCTCGGTGACTTCATTCTCATGCCCTATGCCCCCCAGTACGGTGCCGGGCCGGGTCGAAGCCGAGCTCGGAGAGACGAACTCAACGATGAAGTCTGCCAGAATTTGGGCTTTTATCGCAGTCCTGGGACGGTACTGGATGTCATACTACCCCAATTCGATCGCCCATTTTGAGATTCTCCCAGAAAAGTCAGCTTTCTTGAAGAAGGATCAGAGTGGATGCTCCGTAATAACCACAATGGTGTGGGATTGGAAATAATGAGAGAGCTTACGGGAGGCACTGACGAGTGCCAGCGCAAGCTTCTCAAGCAAAAGGTATCTGGTCTCGGCATCAAGGAGGATCTTGCTCGTATAATAGATTGGTTTTTGCACTCCATCGTCCTCTCTGACAAGGACGGAGCTCACTACATGATCCGAGACCGCCAGATACAGGTACAATGTCACCCCCTGAGTTGGGGTAGAGAGCAAAGGTGGTGAAGATAGATAAGTTTTGAGTGCTTCCAATGCTTGGTCGCACTCAGGGGTCCATTGAAATTTCAAATTTTTCTTTAGATTCTAAAAGAAAGGCCGGGACTTATCTGATGATCTGCTAATGAAGCGGTTGAGTGCTGCAGCCATGCCAGTTAGCTTCTGGACCTCCTTAGTAGTAGCTGGGCTTTGGATTCCCAGGATCGCTGTGATCTGGTCCAGGTTGGCCTCTATCCCCCTCCGTGTTATTAGACTTCCGAGGAACTTGCCAGAAGCGACGCCGAATGTGCACTTGGAGGCGTTCAACTTAAGCTTGAATTCTCGGAGGATGCCGAAGACTTGGGCCAGGTCTGCCAAATGGTCGCTGGACTGCTTGGATTTGACGACCATGTCGTCAATGTAAACTTCGACGGTTCTGCCGAGCTAAGCCTGGAACATCTTTGTGACGAGACGCTGATAGGTTGCCCCCGCGTTCTTCAGTCTAAAGGGCATCACCTTATAACAATAAGTGCCGCGGGGGGTTATGAATGCAGTCTTCTCTCCGTCCGGCTCAAACATCGGAATCTGATGGTAGCCTCGGTAAGCATCAAGGAAGCTCATCCTGTCATGGCCAGCAGTGGCGTCAATCATCTGACCAATCTTTGGAAGCGGGAAGCTTTCCTTCGGGCACGCTCTGTTGAGATCGGTGAAATCTACGCAGACCCTCCACTTGCCGGTTTTCTTCTTGACCACCACTGGATTGGCCAGCCAGACCGGGTACTGGACCTCCCTGATTACGCCTGCCTCTAGCAACCTATCGACCTCCTAGGCCACGGCTTCTGTCTGCTGCAACACCGTCATGCGGGCCCTCAGCACCACTGGCTTGTGGTTGGGATCCACGTTCAGCTTGTGGCACATGACCTGAGGGTCGATCCCAGGCATTTCTGCATCAGGAGTCTCGAGAGCTCGGCTCTCTCGGGGTAGGAAAGCTGGGTGCCAATCAGGAAGAATCTGTCAGGGTCGAGTGGATCTATTCTGACTTCGGCTAGATCTTCAATGCTTTTCTTCTCAGGATCTCGGCCGATCTTGTCCAGCCCCCTTTCGAAGTCTACCACATGCACTCGCTCCGGCTCCTTCTCCCCAGGGACTACGGCCATCATACACTGTCTGGCCAGCTGCTGATCCCTTTCCACTGTAATCACCTCCATCTTGCCTTCCTTGTCTTCAAGCACGAACTTCAGCTTCTGATGGAGAGTGGAGGGAACTGCTTCCATCCTGTGGAGCCACGCTCTGCCCATAATGGCATTATAGGGGGAAGGGGCGTCCACTACTAGGAAGTCGGTCATCACAGAGGCTCCGCCCACTCTGGTCTCCAGAGTGATTCTTCCCTTGGGGTAGACCGACTTGGCGCTGAACCCTATCAGAGGCGTACAAGCTTCCTTCAAATCAGCCTCCGAGAGCCCCATCTTCTTGAAGCATCCATAGTAGAGGATTTCAGACGAGCCGCCAGAGTCGATGAGGATTCTTTTCACCGTGAAGTCTCGCAGCTTCATCGTCAGGAGCAGGGGATCGTTATGGGGAAGCTGCACTCCCTCGAGGTCCTTATCTGAAAACGAGATAACCGGGCGCTCGCGCCATGCTTTCTTAGAAGCCTGTCAGAGCTCGGCCCTCATCACCTCCTTCCTATGCGAGGCCTGCCTGGCCTCGGCACGAGCCTGGGTGTTGCCTCTAGCAAAGGGAGAGGGGACTGAGGGTGCCAGATGGTTGGCATTGATGATCTTTTCAGATTCTTTGCTGTCTGGGTCCTTGTCGGCGCTCTGATGAGTCCGGTCGCTACCATCATCTCCTGCCTTGACGAATTCCTTCAGGTGGCCTTCCTTGGCGAGCTACTCCAGGTGAAACTTCAGGGTCCTATACTCCTCGGTTTTATGCCCATTCTGTTTGTGGTAGGGGCAGAACCTGCTCTGGTCACTGGGAGGAGGGATCACTCTGCATGGGCTGAGGCCAGCTGAAGAATGGCCTGTTCTTGATCTTGTTCATGATCTGATGGATCGGCTCCCTGAAGACGACATTCACAGCCTGGTAGGCATCGGGAGGAGGTCTAGGCTTCCTAATGCCCCCGGACCTGGAAGTTGGAGCTTTTGCCGAGGTCGAGACCCAGGCTTGTTTCGGCTCTTCTTTCCGTAAGGGCTTCTTATCCCTTTGCTAGGGCTGGTTGCCCTTATCCTTGTGTCCCGCGCCGTGGCTTTCCCGGGCCCGGATATCGTCTTCCTCCCCGGCGACATAGCGCTTTATCCTGGACATCAAGGCTGGCACGGACGTTGCGGGGTCTCCGGCCAGGTCTTTCCTAAGCTCGTTCCCTGGTAACAGGGCATTCTGGAAGGCGAAAACCGCCATTTCGTCCTTGGAAACTTCGATCTGGCTGTAAATCGCCCAGAACCGTTGGGCGAATTGGGTGATGCTCTCGCCCTGCTTCATCTTTAGGGCGAGTATATCAGCATTGGTCTTAGGGACGACGCTGTAGGCCTGAAACTTCTTCAAGAAGGAGAGCTGGAGTTGTCTCCAACTCGAGATAGATTTCTCCGGGAGGGCGCAGAACCACTTCAGGGGGAGGTCACCCAGACTGGAGGAGAAGATTTTTCAGTTGAGGTGGCCCTCGTTCCCCAGATGGACTTCCTCTGAGAGAAGTGCCGGAGGTGAGCGGCTGGATCTGAGACTCCGTCGTAAGGGACGAACCGCGGGACAGAGAACTTCTTGGGCAGGGGAGTCTCCTCGATATCCCGCGTAAAGGGGGAGACCCCCAGATCGGTGGGGCCGCAAATATCTTGCTGGTCTCGGGCGAGAACAACCATCTCCAAGTTATGCTGAAGAGCTAGCTTAATAGGCCTGTCGAGCCGCTCCTGCCCGTCATCCTTCTGTGGCGACAGTGCTTCTGACTTCCGCTTTCAGTGGCCTCGCTGTGGTGGCTGCGAGCTTGGCTGTCTCGGCCATGATGGCTTCGACCATTGCTCGAGCCTTCGTCGTGGGCCCGACTACGCTTTTCGTCCAGAAAAGCTCTCAAATCCTCGCGGGAGGGCTGGACTGCCTTGCTCTGGGCTGCTCTCTTCTCGCCTTCGCGCTCTAAGGGCTGCCTTAACGAGGCAGTTTCTGCTACTCTCAGTTGCTGCTGGAGCTGGCGGATTACTCTTTCCTGCTTCTGGATAAGAACGTTTTGAGCTGCGATATCCCCTCCGTCATCGAGGTGTCGCGGACGGCGTGGTTTGTCGACTGCTACGACTTTGTCCTTCTGGGGCGCTCCTATCGCCGTTCGTCCCGTCGGGGAGGCATAACTTCCTCGCCCGGGGACGAATCCTCAACTTGCTCTGGGAATGGGACTGAGACGAAGAGGTGCAAGTCTGAGCGCTCCTCGCCTGCAGACGCGCCAGGCCCTGCCCCGGATCGCCTTCGCGGAGGGGCGTCCGCCACCGGGCCTGGCAGCTGAATCATCGATCTTAAACACTCTCCGCCTTTCTTAGCTTTTGGAGGCATGGTATTTGGGAAGATTAGGAAGATTGGGCTAGTATTTTCTTACAGACGGCGCCAATTGTAAGTGCAAAAATGATGACTCACAAGATTAGGGGGTGCCCGATAGGACTTATCTAAAGGTAAGATGAAGATCAGCTGCCTCAAAGCCTGAAAGGGAAGAACAAACGGTCAGAGGACCCTGGCCTAGGTGGCGCAAGGCTCCCCGATGCCTAAGTTAGTGTATGAACTTGAACAAAGGAATGAGAGGAAGAAGAGAGGCAGAGTAACAGCTCTCAAGTGTGTATATTGCGTACCTTGGTTATGGAATGTTGTCCTATTTATAGAGGACTCTACCTGATATTTTGGATGATATTTTGGAGTGGGTCCCTTGATTTGATAGGGAAGCTCTCATTAGCCCACAAAGTAATAAATGCGGGTCCATCACAGCCCACAAAGCATTTATTGCCAGTCCGATCAGCCCACATTGCATTAAATACATGTCATGTTGGGCCTGATCATGTTGGACGCCTTTGGCGGTAGAGGTCCCATCGGATCCATCCTCGGGCCTTGCCATGATTCGGCTACAGCCGCTGGATGCCGCCCTGTCAGCGATCTGGCGAAGATTGTGGATGGCTGGGATGTCCCATCTGTCCCACTAGCTCGTACCCCTATTCTGCCACGTGTCCAATGACGTGGCGGGCGTGGGGCGCGAGAAGGGTTCTTTTTCATTTCGGCTTCCGTCCCGGCTCCTTCGGACGGGGTCAGGCTCTCAGCCGAGGTCGGTCCTTGGTAGCCGAGCTCGGCGCTAGCAGCCAAAGTCAGTCTCGTTTCGGCTGAGGTCTTCATCTCGACGCCGAGGTGTATCTGGATGGCACGTGGACGTGCTAATTGAGATCTTACAGCTGAGATTAGCATAATCCCGGTGTCTTGAAAATTTCCCCACACACCATGTATTATCTGATCTGGCAGGGAGCTTACCAGGCCTTTCATGCGGTCCAGGAAGAGGATCTTGGCAGTTGACAGAGAGGACCAGAAAAACAAAATGGATGATGGCAAGTTGAAGTCAAGTACGCCCAGTTCTTGAAAGCACATTGTAGACATATAGTGTACAAAAGGCATTAGAAAGGAAGGTGTAGATGGGGATCCTTTTTTATTTTCATCATGCTTACTTTTAAATGTATCTCTACTACTTTCTATACTTGTGGCAGCTATGTAGATGGGTGTGCTTGCAGATATTTAGATTATGATGTTAAACCAAAAAGTAAAAATCTCGAGGAATCCAAACCATCTTGCTTGCTATCATGTCATCAGTGGGGCTAGAGAAAAAAAAGAACACTACAAGAAATTTTACTTTTACCGACGCTCAAAAAACGCGGCAAAGGTCAAGAAATCGCCAGGAAAGGGTTTTCCCGGCGATTTTTGTTGCGCCGGCAATTCGCCGGTAATAATACGCCACTAATGCATTTTACCAGCAAAATAAAGTGGCGCCGGGAAAGGGATACACATTGCCGGCGTTATTGGTCGCCGAAAAAAGAGTTCATTTTGCCAAAAAAGAGGTCTATTTTTTCAATAATAAAACTTTAAAAAACTTTTCTCTGCATTTTTTTTCACCGGTAAAGGACTTCGCGCGTTATTTTTCGCTGGAAAAAAGTCAATAATAGAATTTTTTAAAACTTTTACCGGCGTTTTATTCGCCGGGAAAAGAATTTTTAAAACTTTTGCCGGCGATTTGTTGCGCCGGAAAAAAATTACCGGCGTTATTTTTCGCCGGGAAAAGGTCGTCAATATAGTTTTTGTAAAACTTTTGCCGGCATTTTTTTGCTCTGGCAAAAATTCCCGGCGTTCTTTTGCACCGGGAAAAGATAATTTTGCATTTTTTTTGCGCCGGTAAATAATTATCGGCGTTATTTTTCGCCGGTAAAATGGTAAATTTCGCCGGGGCAAAGGCCTCTATTTTTCAATTATGAAATTTTAAGAACTTTTGCCAGCGTTTTTTTGCGCCGGCAAAACATTAATATAAACTTTAAAAAAAGTTTTGCCGGCACTTGTTTTGCGCCGGCAAAGCATTTATTTTTTTTTTTTAAAATAGTTTTTTAACTTTTTTTCCTGTACTTGTCGAGCCCCTTGTACGCACAATTTCAAACACAGCAAACACTTATAAAATGAAAGTACAATGATTGGTAGATGCAAGAAAAACTGCAAACAAATTGCAATGATTGGTAGATATCAACAACAGAAGGCAAATCAGAGCGTGGCTTGTAGTTTCCAAAGAAGGTTCCCTTAGGGCTAGTTTGGCATTTTACTTTTAAAATCAAGTGGAGTGAAGTGAAATAAACACTACACCAAAAAAGGAAAATTAGAACGGATTACCGTTCATAATCCGTGTGTTCCTAATCCATTCATCCGTTCCTAAACCGTTCCTAATCCGTTCATCTGTTCCAAAAATAGAAAATTGGAACGGATGAACGGCTTAGGAACACACGGATTATGAACGGTAATCAGTTCCAATTTTTCATTTTTGGTGTAGTGAAAAAGTATGAATAAAAAATGTAGTGAGTTATGATGGTATTTTATTTTTAGTTGTTGGGGATAGAATATTGTTGACTTTTGGTATGAGAAATGGAGGTTTTTTGTCTTTTAGTGAGTAATTGTTGTTGCTTTTTGACTTTTTGTTGGAAAAGTTGGAGAGAATATGAATAAAATATAAGTGACTTTTTGACATTGTTCTACTTGACTTTACAAGTAGAAATACCAAACTAGCCCAAGAGTCCTCTCATTGAGTAAATTCATGGGGTGGGTTTTGAACGCAGCATCCTTAGAGGAACGCCGACTAGCACAACAACACCCCAACCCTGACTAGATTAATAACAAAATATTATACCTCTAGAACTATGCTATTGCTAGGGAGTAAAGATGTACAGTACAATCTAGCAATGATTGGTATGCATAAATAGATGGTTTAGGCCCATCTAACCTCAAACCCACCACAACATCTACATGGACATCAACCCATCTCACTCTAAGGAGCCGGCATTTTCTCGAATCCTTTTTGGTAATCAAACCGTTCGGCTTATTTGGGTAATTTACTTGTAAAGTGAAATCTCAAATTAAAAAAAAATAAATATAAGGGAGTCTAATCACAATGAGATTACTTTTTAACTGATGATATCGCAGCAACTCTGTCATAGCTTTCTTTATCTTCAATATAAATCTGATAATTAAGATTTCAACGTGCTTAATTTTTTTTTAAAAACCCCTAATCCAAATTTAATCTAATAATTTAAGATAAACCTTTTTTTTCCTCCGGATCCAACATTATCTAAAATATTCTGCACTAGATCCTGGATTTCCTTTCTACGTCGGTCTAATTTTGTTTAAAATAAGTAAAGTGATGAGAGTTAGCATGTAGAGTCCACAGGCAATCATTCTGCTGATATAAATGTAGCAGCAAGTTGCAGGCAGACGAGGAGACAGTAGCTGAAGCTCTAGTGTGATGTGAAAGCTGTGAGCCTTACACCCACCCTTTTTTTATAATTTCTTCTGACTGAGATTTCAACCATAGTATAGGCATAAAGTATAGAGTTGGTGTATAAATTAACACCCTAAAAAAAAAAAGCATGACTCTGTGCGCTGACCAGGGAGTCCTCTTTGAAAACCGCACGTAAATTTCCTACCTCTTCCACCCACTAGGTGAGTCAGGGTATTGCCTAACTAGGCAAGTGTCACGGGGAGAAAGCGCGAATTACTTTCAAGCCATAGTAATAAAAGCCAATACGAGCCAAGCTCACAATCTTACTCTAGCTCAAGCAGAATACAAGCTGGATCCCCACATCTTTAGTTAGGTTCAAGCATTTTCAACTTTCCCTAGTGTATACGCATCCCTTACAATGAAAATGCATGCCTGGACTGGCTGGTTAACAAGATATTTTAAGTTGCTTGTGTAGGTGCAAAAAATAACGACCCACAATGATGGGGGGTGCCTTAGAGGACTTACCCGAGTGAGATTAGGGACACCGATGCCTGCGCCTGGAGCCTGAGAAAAGGAAGAAGAAACGCAGGTCAGAGGACCCTGGCCTGGGCGGCGCAGGGCTCTCTGATGCCTAAGTTAGTATGTGAACTAAGCAGAGGGAGGAGATTTTTGGGGAAGAAGATGGCATACCAGAGTGGTAATGGCCTCCTCTCTCTCTGGAGGGGTAGTTGTGTTTATATAGAGGAGGAGGAGGCAAAGGGGTTGTTGGCTGTCTTGTCATAGCCCACTTTGTCAGGTACTAGGGAGGCGCGGTCTCATCGTAGCCTGTCTGGTCCCGTCGTAGCCTGTCTTGTCTCGTTAGGCCATATCCTGGCGCTTTGGGAGCTGTGGAGGGCGATCTGTCAGGAGATACGGGCTGTCCCCCTTGTCTTGTCGCACGGGCCATAGCGTGCTTGAGCGTCCATGGGAGGACAGCTGTCAACCCCTGCCTTGGCTAGCCCCGGCATCCTGACCGAGGTCGGGGAGCCGAGGTCGGAGAGGACCTTGACTTGGCTAGAGACCCTGCAGAGACGCCGAAGTGGAGGACCGGGGAGGAGTCCCTAGCCGAGCTGGAGACGACCTGGCCGAGGTGGAGCTCAGCCGAGCTAGGAGCGTACTGGCCGAGGTGGAAATGTCGTGGAGGGGCCGAGATAAGTCTCTGGCCGGAGTGGGGGACTTGGCCGAACTGGCGGACGTTGAGACGGGCCTTGCCGAGATGGCCTAGCTGGCGCCGGAGCATGAGATAGCATCCGGCCAGTCATCCGGCGAGTTCGGAAATATCCCCACACAATAGCCCCCCAGCTTCTGAGCTCGATAGACTGCTCCTTTGAGGTCAGAAGGTAAGTATCATGGAGGATGACGGGCCGGCAATGGACCAGAGCTAGAGGTTGGCATCACTGCTAAGTTGTAACAGGGTGCTTCTGCCGAGCTGGAGAGTGCATTGTTGCTGAAAGCCAAGAGAGATGGCTCATTTATTTAGGAGTATCTTGCTACTGCTGCTGAGGAGGCAAGATGAGGAGGCGAGCTATAGACTGGGTGCTGCTGCTAAACCGGAGACTGGCACTGCTGCCGAGCCGGAGGAAGGATTTCCTGCCGTACTGGAGGCTGGCGCTGCTGTGGAGCTGCGAACTGGCATGAGGCCGAGGTGGAGCCAGAGTAACTGCCAACCTGGAATCCGGCACTGATGCCGAGCTGAGGACTGTCATGAGGACGAGGAGGTGATACGGAACGGTCTCTACGGCAGTCTTGTCGAGCTGCCATTGGCCGAAGCGGCCAGCTTTTGGCCGAGACAAACTGCCTTGCGACAGTGGATCCAGAATCCCGCTGGTTGCGGAGCTGAGCATGAGTTCGGCAACGGTCTTTGAGGGGTGTATGAACCCGGATTTCAGGAATCTGACCTTGGCCGAAATGGCTGACCTTGGCCGAACAGCCTTGCGCCGAGGTGTGAGGGGTCTATGAACCCGGACTTTAGGAAACGGCTGAGTGTAGGAACTCCAGGCCATTTCCAGGGCGTATGTACCCGAAGTGTGTCCAAGACACGGGGGCTTTAGGAAAGGCTGGGTGTAGGAACTCCAGGCCATTTCCAGGGCGTAGAGCCTTGATTGTGTTCAAAACACGGGGCTTTAGGAAAGGCTGAGTGTAAGAACTCCCGGCCATTTCCAGGGCGTAGAGCCTTGTAGATGGGTGAAGACCCTGAGTTTAGGAATTGGCCGAGTGTCCAAACTCGAGGCCTTTTCTAGGGCTGTTAACCCTTGGAGATGGGTGAAGACCCTGAGTTTAGGAATTGGCCGAGTGTCCGAACTCGAGGCCTTTTCCAGGGCTATTAACCCTTGGAGATGGGTAAAGACCCTGAGTTTAGGAATTGGCCGAGTGTCCGAACTCGAGGCCTTTTCCAGGGCTGTTAACCCGTGACTTGTCTTTCTGGCACTCGCCGAGGCGGAGAAGCCTGGGTGTACGAACCCGAAGGCAGTCTCGATGGCACTGGCCGAGACCAACATGAGGCCAAACCTGTGAAGCGCGTAGCTAGCATGAGGGCGATACCAACATGAGGTCGTTAGATGCGGTCGAGACCATCATGAGGCCGAAACCAGCGTGAGGTGGAGACCAGCACGTGGACGGACCAGCATGAGGTCGTCAGATGCGGTTGAGACCATCATGAGGCCGAAACCAGCGTGAGGTGGAGACCAGCACGTGGACGGACCAGCATGAGGTCGTCAGATGCGGTCGAGACCATCATGAAGCCGAAACCAGCGTGAGGTGGAGACCAGCACGTGGACGGACCAGCATGAGGTCGAAAGATGCGGTCGAGACCATCATGTGGCCGAAACCAGCGTGAGGTGGAAACCAGCACGTGGACGGACCAGCATGAGGTCGTCAGATGCGGTCGAGACCATCATGAGGCCGAAAGCAGCGTGAGGTGGAGACCAGCACGTGGACGGACCAGCATGAGGTCGTCAGATGCGGTCGAGACCATCATGAGGCCGAAACCAGCGTGAGGTGGAGACCAGCACGTGGACGGACCAGCATGAGGTCGTCAGATGCGGTCGAGACCATCATGAGGCCGAAACCAGCGTGAGGTGGAAACCAGCACGTGGACGGACCAGCATGAGGTCGTCAGATGCGGTCGAGACCATCATGAGGCCGAAACCCGCGTGAGGTGGAGACCAGCACGTGGACGGACCAGCATGAGGTCGTCAGATGCGGTCGAGACCATCATGAGGCCGAAACCAGCGTGAGGTGGAGACCAGCACGTGGACGGACCAGCATGAGGTCGTCAGATGCGGTCGAGACCATCTTGAGGCCGAAACCAGCGTGAGGTGGAAACCAGCACGTGGACGGACCAGCATGAGGTCGTCAGATGCGGTCGAGACCATCATGAGGCCGAAACCAGCGTGATGTGGAGACCAGCACGTGGACGGACCATCATGAGGTCGTCAGCTAAGTGACAAAAAGTTCCGTCTAGCTGCCCCCGAGTCGGAAGAGATTCCTGTAGAGCTGGGGGCTGCTAGCGAGCTGGAGATATCCGCTGAGCTGGAGACGTCCGCCGCGCTGGAAGCATCTGCCGAGCTGGAAGCGATATGATCGCTGTCGCGGAGGTTGAACTGCTCCTGGGCGCGGTTGCTTCTGCTCTTCAGGGCGCGTCTTTCGGGGGGTAGAGTCGAGGTCGAATCCTTAGAGGATGAACCCGACCGAGTATCCTGCTGTTGGTCGCCTGCCTGGCCAGATCTTGCTCCTGACCTTTCTCGGCGGGGGACCGTCGGCAGCTGTGTCGACTAATGCAATAGGTTCCTTTCCCTTTCTGGCTCTTCGAGGCATGGTGTTTGGAAAGATTTGGAGAAGGTTGGGAAGGCTGGGATATTGCTTTCCCACAGACGGCGCCAATTGTAGGTGCAAAAAATAACGACCCACAATGATGGGGGGTGCCTTAGAGGACTTACCCGAGTGAGATTAGGGACACCGATGCCTGCGCCTGGAGCCTGAGAAAAGGAAGAAGAAACGCAGGTCAGAGGACCCTGGCCTGGGCGGCGCAGGGCTCTCCGATGCCTAAGTTAGTATGTGAACTAAGCAGAGGGAGGAGATTTTTGGGGAAGAAGATGGCATACCAGAGTGGTAATGGCGTCCTCTCTCTCTGGAGGGGTAGTTGTGTTTATATAGAGGAGGAGGAGGCAAAGGGGTTGTTGGCTGTCTTGTCATAGCCCACTTTGTCAGGTACTAGGGACGCGCGGTCTCATCGTAGCCTGTCTGGTCCCGTCGTAGCCTGTCTTGTCCCGTTAGGCCATATCCTGGCGCTTTGGGAGCTGTGGAGGGCGATCTGTCAGGAGATACGGGCTGTCCCCCTTGTCTTGTCGCACGGGCCATAGCGTGCTTGAGCGTCCATGGGAGGACAGCTGTCAACCCCTGCCTTGGCTAGCCCTGGCATCCTGACCGAGGTCGGGGAGCCGAGGTCGGAGAGGACCTTGACTTGGCTAGAGACCCTGCAGAGACGCCGAAGTGGAGGACCGGGGAGGAGTCCCTAGCCGAGCTGGAGACGACCTGGCCGAGGTGGAGCTCAGCCGAGCTAGGAGCGTACTGGCCGAGGTGGAAATGTCGTGGAGGGGCCGAGATAAGTCTCTGGCCGGAGTGGGGGACTTGGCCGAACTGGCGGACGTTGAGACGGGCCTTGCCGAGATGGCCTAGCTGGCGCCGGAGCATGAGATAGCATCCGGCCAGTCATCCGGCGAGTTCGGAAATATCCCCACACAGCTTCTTTGTCTTGTACTGGTGAAAAAATATAGCAACCTCGGATAGGCTGGATATTTTTGAACTTGAGCAACTAGCAAGTGGGAGCTGTCTCTTATCTCCTTCTTAGATTCTTCAGAAAATTTTTTTTTTTTGTGGTAATAGATGTATTTATTGAAAGCTTACAGAGGAAACAACATAAAGAGGAGATAGTCACGGTTCCTCATGCCCATTTGGTATTTTACTATTAAAATCAAGTAGAGTGAAGCGAAATGAAAAGTATGAATATAATATGTAGTGAGTTATGATGATATTTTATTTTTAGTTATTTGGGATGGAATATTATTGACTTTTGTTATGAAAATGGAGTTTTTTTATCTTTTAGTTAATCAATGTGATTACTTTTTGACTTTTTGTTAGAAAAGTTGGAGAGAGTTTTAAGAAAAATTACTTTTGATGTGATGTTTAAGATGACTTAACTTTACTTGACTTTACTAGTCACGTTACCAAATGGGGCCCACAGAGGAAAGTGATGAGGGTTATACGAAAGTCCATCGGTATCCTCCTATAGTGGGAACTAAAACGATAAAAAGCATAAAAGGATAAAGATAAACCAACGGAACTCTTTCGAAATAGCCTTTGATGAAAAACTATCAACCAAGACGTTGTGAGACGGTGCACCCCGGTATTTGTCTCGTTGGTCATTATTGCGTAGATGAACTCGCCTTTCCGGCCTGTTGATGTGCCGGAGGGAGAAACTGTATTGGCCTCCAATGCTTCCTTCGCCAGCCTCGTTTTCTTCTTCATGCGGTAGGTAAAACAAGGATCTAGTGTATGAAGTAGCCCTGACTTTTTCCATATTGATCTGCAAAGGGATGTGGGGTGGCAAGTCTACAATCTGGGAAGACTCCACAGGAATGGGATAGCTAGCCAGCAGATCCGCCGCGACGTTTGCTGAGCGTTTGCATAGTGAATCGTCCATTGACCAGTGGATGTCAACAGTTCAATAGTTTCATGTTCCACTCCGCTTCTTTCTAGTGTTTGACTTCTTTGTTCTGACTCTTCGACGCTACTGGCGTCTGAACAAGAATGCTAAACCTTTTCCAACTCATAGCACAAAAAATCAAAAAAATCTTCTTTCTGTGTGGTCCATGTCAATAATATACAAGGACCCACACTGGAAAATGGTGGCAAGTCTTCAGCGAAATTTCCAAGTCAAGTTGCAATTACGCTACAGCAGACTAATTAATTGATTTCAGATGTAACCATAGTCTATGGAAGAGTACCAATTGTGCAAATAAAAGACACTAATCCGATGGCTAACGGTGCCCATCCCCTAGCTACATATTATAATGTGACCCCACAAAGTGTTCCATCTGAATAGTGGTAAACGCTCGCAAGCCTTCGACGAACTTTCCAAGTCAAAAGTTGGAATGGATCGAACACGTACAGGTACATATGAGAGCCTTTGTAGTTGAAGTGAAAGGACATGGCGCACTGACAAAATGTTTCTGTATGCCTATCTTCGTTCTGACTCTTAGACGCTAGCTGTCCCCTCACGCTACTGGCGTATGAAAAAGGACCATACCACAAAAAATCAAGAGTCTTTCCCGAAATTTCCAAGTCAAGTTGCAATTACGCTACTGCAGACTAATGGACCTTTCCACATAAGAAGCTCTGTAATTGTAGCGTAGGGCTATTACAAAATGTTTCTGACCCTGTGGCTCGCTGCTTTGATTTTCTTCCCAAACTGCAACTCAGCAGACACCATCACTCCTATTCAATCGGTCAGAGATGGTGAAACAATTATTTCAGCCGACGAAACCTTTGCCCTAGGCTTCTTTAGCCCTGGCAATTCCCGGGATCGCTATGTTGGAATATGGTACAACAAGATTCCAGATCAAATAGTTGTTTGGACAGCGAATAGACAAAACCCAGTTTTTTATTCTTCTGGAATTCTTACAATCAACGGTGGGAATCTAGTACTACTCGATGGAGGGCATGACATCAACCGCACTCTATGGTCCACCAACGTTTCAAGTTCAACAACCATGGCGAATTACTCAAGTGCCACTCTTACAGATTCTGGCAATCTGGTGTTAACAGATGATCGTGGGGTGAGATTGTGGGAAAGCTTTGATTATCCTACAAATACATTTCTTCCAGAAATGAAATTGGGGTTGAACCTCCGAACCAGTCTGAATTGGTCCCTGACCTCTTGGACATCGGTGTATAACCCAGCACCTGGAGAATTCTCACTCAGTCTCGATCCTGTAGGCCTGCCACAGTACTTCTTAAGGATGGGCTCTGATCCCATCTTGCCAATCTGGCGAAGTGGGCCATGGAATGGTGTGGGAGTAAGTGGTGTGCCAATAATTAATCGCGCCAGCTATTTATACAATTGGAGGTACGTTGCCAACAATGATGAGATCTATGTTTCGTACAGTGGCAACACCACCTAACCTCCAGATTTGTTTTGGATGACTCTGGTTCATATCAATTTCTGATGTGGAGCAACAAGAACCGTCGGTGGGATGTGAGATGGTCGGCCACACAAGACAGATGCGATCGATATGCGAAATGTGGGGCATATGGAAGCTGTAACTCTAATCGCGTGGTTGAGTGCGAGTGTTTGAGAGGGTTCGAGCCAAAGACGCCTAGTCAATGGAACTTGAGAGATTGGTCGGGCGGATGTGTGAGACGTAAGTCGTTGGATTGTGATCGGAAAAGTGATGGGTTCTTGAGATTGGGAAATGTGAAGGTGCCTGACACATTAAAGTCTCAGGTGGAGCCAGGTTTGAGCCTGGAAGCGTGCAAGGTGGGGTGCTTGAAGTGTTAGTACAGTGGACCGTCACAAGGAGAGCAAACTACGGATCCAGCAATCATGAATACTGCGCTTTTCCTGCGTATAAGGATCCACCAATCGTGAGTACTGCGCATCACTGGGCCCACCACCTTTTGTTTGGCGGTCTGTGGATTCTCCGGGCTAAGTCCGGGCCTGGGCTCTGATACCATTTGTTAGTACAGTGGACCACCACAAACTCCACATTGATATGATATTGTCCACTTTGGAAGTAAGCCCTCATGCATTTTTTCTTGGGTTCTACCCAAAATGCCTCATATTAATGGAGTACTTTGTCCAACTTATATGCCCATTATCTTTTCCAATTCTAGCCGATGTGGGATTTTGTTTGCACATCCCCAACATGAAGAACTGTTCCTGCACGGCTTATGCCAGTTTTAATCTCAGTGGAGACAGTGGTTGTCTGATGTGGGATGGCGATTTGGTTGATCTTAGGGTGTATTCTGATGGAGGGCAGGATATATACATGCGTGTGGCTGCTTCTGAGCTAGGTAAGAAAGTGTCTTGGTTATTTTAAATATCAACTTTTTTTTTTATTATTTCTTTCTCTATTTTGCTAGATGTTTGGAAATGGGAGATACTAAACTGCAACTTTATTACAACAACTTAGGATTACAAATAATACAAGCAAAGTGCAAATACAAATACATCAAAAACTGGCCCACTTAAAAATTTACACAACTAAACTACTAAAATGCTTTTTAGTCACACATATTACACAACACATAATTTTCAAATCCCACTCTTCAAACCTACAAGAGGTGGCACTCACTTCTCTAGGTGGCACTCACTTCTCAACACGCTATCTCACTATAGTAATTCACTCCACACTCTCTTGCACTACACACTTCAAGGGGACACAAATGACCCAAGGCACTTCTATTTATAGTGCCTTGGTCTAATGTTAATTAGTTGTGGGCCATATTGACCCATTAGTAGTTACCATTCATCAAGGTCGGTTAATGCATATAAACCTATAAGTGAATGAGGGATGGCGAGTGTCTTTTCTAGAATCTTGTAGAGAAACTGAGAAGAGGATAAGGGTTTGTCTTGATTAACTTTTCTCCCTATCAACATGGATCTTTTTCATCAGTCAAAGTAAAATTGTCATCATTTCAAGCTTGGCACTTAACCTTATGAATGTATCTATTGGCAAAGCTTTAGTGAAGATATCTGTTGTTTGTGAAAGTCCTGGGGATCCTAACCCTAGGGGGGGGGGGGGGGGGTGAATAGGGTGATCTACACTTAATGACTAATTATGACCAATTTTAATTTCTTTACAAGTAACTAGTCACATGTGATGATTAACATACAAAATGCGGAAGCTTAAACAAACAATCACCACAAATCAATCAACACTACACAAAGATTTATAGTGGTTCGGCCTCAATGCCTACATCCACTACCGGCTTGTGACGCAACACCCCACCGGATTTCCACTAAGTATGCTTTTCAATAGGCTAAGCAATAACCTCTACAACTATGCTTTTCTAGGCTAAGCAATAACCTTTACACAATGCTTTTCTTAGGCTAAGCAATAACCTTCACACATAGAAGATTTTCTCTCAAGAAGGTGTCTTCACAAACACTCTAAGAGATTACAATTTAAGCTCAAATAAATTACCTCTAAATGGGCGGATATGAAATTGTAAAACAAACTAACACAACACACTAAGAAATGCAAAGATGAATGCTCATGAGGTGTGTGTGTGTGTAGAACTTCAATCAAGATAAAATTAAGTCCAATGAATTTTATGCTTAAAGCATTTCAAAGTTTAAAGCACATAAAAGATATGATTGAAGTCAAATGCAAATCACTTGAACAATTACAATCTTGTGAATGATATGAAAATCTAAAGATCACAAGTTGTATGAAAATGATTAAGACTAATCAAGTGATGCATGTGCAATGTTGTTTTCAAAAACTAATTTAACTAAGGTTTAAATGTATGAAAACAACAAAGAAGATTCAAACAAGAAATAGAATCATGCTAAAGAGGATATCAAAGATTTTCATAAAACATGACTTTTAAAGTTTTAAAAACAAAACTTTGTTTGAACCTAAGTGAAGAATCCTATGATATAAAATCAAAGATTAAAGGAAGTAGAGGATTCAACACATCATAGTTAATATGCTTAAAATCATTTACCAATAATTTAGACAAAGCATAAAACATATGATTAACAAAAGGCAAAGCTTACTTGGTAGTTTAACTTCATTAATCGAAGCTTTAGCTTTTCCTAATGACCCATTAGCCTTCCTTAGCTCTTCCCCTTTCTTTGGCCTCAAAATACCTCAAGAAGGGCTCCAAAGATCATCCCCAATGGCTAAAGAATGAGTTTCTTTTTATAGAAAAAGTGGTCCAACGGCTCTCAGGTCGGTTAACCGACACTTTGAGTTCGGTTAACCGACACTCAACGGCTAGAAACCCAACGGTCATACTTTTTGAAAATCGGCTTTTAACGGCGGCCATAAAGCGCCGGTAAAAGTCACAGTTTGGCCGCCGGTAAAAGTCCAGAATTCTCAAAAATGAGATTTTCAAAGTGATTTTCTTGGGGGGACTTTGGGCCAATAAACCAAGCATGGAAATATTATTTAAACCAATCCAAGTGCTTAAAAATCATGTAACATAAAACGCCAAACAAAATTTGAAACATTTAAAACCAATGGCTAGCTTGATTTATAAAATCTTTTTCAAACTAAAAATGCATCCAATGTTTAAAACCAGAACATGCATAATTCATAAGGTTTACAAGATTTAAAACAATGTATGTATAAATCAAGATTTCAAGATTTCTAAAATCAATTCATGTGAATATTCAAATGAATGAATAAGATGAATGATAAATCCATCAAATTGCAATACAAAATCCTAACAATCTCCCCCTTTGCAATTTGATGGCAAACCTTTCTCAAAACTAATAGTTCACACATTGTCTTCAGCTCCTCCTTAACTGGACAAGGCTTGAAATCTTCATAGATGCTCCTTTGACTTGGCTTGGGCTCTAGCTCTTTCTCTTAATTCTCCTTGATGCTTGGAGCTTGATCAATCTTCAAGCTTTCTCTTCATCTTCCTTTCTTTAGACCAAGCATCTTCTTTAGCTCCCAAGCTTTCTTCATTTCATTTCTCCCCCTTTGACCATCCACTCTCCTTTTGGAAAGATGTTCATACAATGTCTCTCCCCCTTTGACATTGAATTGCACATCTCTCCCTTTAGCAACTTGAGCACTCTCTTCCCCTTATTCTCTCAATTTGCTCCCCCTTAATTATCTCCCCCTTTGACATTAAATTGCAAAGGTATCAATTGAGGAGGGGTACCTACACACATGAAACAAGAAAAATACCTTTCAGTAGCACCTGTTAATATAAGTAATTGAAAATGAAATACATAACAGGTTATCATGCACGGGTAGTAAGCTTATAAGGGTACAGAGCCAATATAAGGGTGAATTTGATCAACTCTAATGCTTCCTTAGAAGGTTTACTCCTCCTCAATCCATACTCTTCTTTTGTCAAACTTTTGACAAGGATTTAACTAATAGGTGCAAGAAGAAGATGGTTTAGCCAATTGAGGGCTAACTTCAAGAGAAGAATTAGATACCAAATGATAATGATAATTGACTATTAAAGTACAAATTGATCAAATTACCAATATAAAGATGTACCAATTGACGGATAAGCTATAGGATAATTAAAGAGCAAGGTCAAAAGGATATACTAAACATAGCACAAATCATTATAACTATGAAAATCATATGCTATGTAAGGTTTTGAATTCATTTCATACAATCATTGGATATAACTAACACGCACAAGATGAATGAAATGAAGTTCAATCATGAAGCCAAACCTCACCATTAACCAACCAAAATTATGAAAACATAAACATGGTGGTCATGAAATTTACCTATAAGAGCATGAGAGGTGGCAATCATGAAGATTATGATGCTAATGGAATGTGACATGGAACAAAAGACATATGACTATTAAGATCAATCCAATGTACACAAGGTCTATCACAAACTCATGATATGATACCAATTGGATATAGATACTAATTGAAAATTATACCAATTGATTACCAATTGAATAGGAAACATGATTAAGAGCAAGCATGTGACAAACACAAAATCCCAACAAGCATCATAAATTGATATTCATCACTTAGAATAATATAACTAATGAGCATAGTGATGAACAAGAGAAATTGCATAAAAGGATATAACTTAGTATTAACATGCAATTTTCAAAGTGTCAAATCATATGAATTCAACAACTAAGAAATCCATCAAAGAATAGATATAACTATGAAATACAAGCAATGGATTTCAAAGAGGCTCATATGATCAAGCACACTACTATGAAGTTGAAACATGTATAAAGAATGATACCAATAAGAAAAATACACATGAATCAACAACATAACCATCCATTTCAAAATTAATATAACTAGAAAGCATAAATGATGGGTTTGAGAGTCCTAGTATATAACTTCGAATAAAACTAAGATCACAACCATACAAGGAAGTAAATGACATTTGCATATAAAAGTAATGAAACTAAATGAGCAAAGATGCAAAATGGCATATAACAATTATTTCCTTCTAAAATTTATAATCATTAGCACAAGGAATTAAACTCAAAAGAAAATGTTTGAATGAATATAACTAACAAAGCTTGAAAAACATTTTCAATTCATACAATCTTCAAATCATTTCAATACACAAAATCCAACAATGAGCATAAAGAGGATGATTTTGAAGATAACACTTTTTCAACTTGCATTTTAAAAGATATAACTTATTTGAAACACATACAAGTTGGTTTTTCAAAATAATAGTTTTCCATATGAAGGTATAACTTAGAAATCTATGGAAAATCCAAATTGTTTCAAATTATTTGTTTTTCAAAACAAATCTTACTAAGACATCTAAACAAATGATTTTACAACATCAATTGATTATGAAAGATCTAGCTAATAAAGCTTTGAAACCATAATCAATTGAACATGTATAGAATTGCAAGAGATATAACTAAATGAACAAGAAGCAAATCTAACATGTTGAAACTATAATCAAATGATTTTGAAAACCATGATATGTAACTAGATAAGTACATGAAGACAAAATCAATTGATCATAAACAAGCATTGCATTTTATGAAATGTAACTATGAAATAACAAAATGCAAATGCAACATGACCAACAAAAGGATTTACCTATAAAGGATAGGTTGGTCAAAGAGGTCCAAGGCCTTAAGGTTTGTCTAAGTTTATAACTTTGGGAATCCACCTAAGGTCTTGAGAGGTTTGGTCTTTGAGGTCTAGGTTTGAAGTCCCACCAACTTTAGGAGATTTGACTTGATAAATCTTAGATTTGGACCTATCACCATGAGATTTGAATAATTTAAACTTAGGTTGGTGATTAGTCTCTTGGGGTTGGTGAGATTGTTTCTTAGGGGTTGGGTTCACTTTTCTTTTCTTCTTATTTCCTCCCTTTATTTGACTTTTGAATTTTAAATTTAACTTAGCAACTTTATTCAAAAGTTCTTTCATTTGTTGAGTTATGGGAGGAAGATTGAGAAGCTTTTTGTTAATAGATTCTTTTAGAGTTGGTTTAACTTGTTTAACCTTTTTAGAATCTATTTTAGGAGACTCCTTTTTAATAGGTTTTACTTGTTTATTCTTCTTGGAGTCTTCCTTGGTTTTTAGTGTCTTAACCATCATAGAATTTGATTTTACTTTCTTTGGTTCAAAAATGATTTTAGACACATGGCTTCTTCTTGATTTACACTCAAACCTAAAATGTCCTTCAATGCCACAATAATTACATTTAGACATGGGCAAGGAAGTGTGAGTGCTAGAGAATGAGGACTCACCTTTCACAAATGTGTTGGTGAATTTAGGGTCATGTGAAATATTCCTATCAAAACCAAGACCCGTCCTATCTCTTTTAGATTTACCCAATTTAAATAATTTTTCAAATTTTTCTTCACTTTGGGTAAATTTGCACTCATACTTTTGTTTGTAGGTTTCAAGTTGAGTGACTTGGTTTTTAAGGGTTGAATTTTCATTTTTAATTTTTGTTAATTCATTTTCAATTCCCTTAAAGTTGTTTAGCTCTTCATGGGCAAGTTTTAATTCAAATTTAACTTCATTGATAACATTAGATCCAAGTTCTAGAGTTTTTATCTTAATTTGTGCATTGGATAAATTTTCCATAGAGATGGTTAACTTGGATTCTAAATTGTTAATGTTTTCATCTTGCCTTTTTAATTGATCTCTTAGTTTAGAATTTTCCTTATTAAGAATATCACAATCTATCTTTGATTCTCTTATGTCATCTTTAATATTAGATAGATTATGTAAAGAGATCATGAACTTAGATTCTACACAATTTATTAATTCATCTTTTTCTTTAAGTTCATTTTTAGAAGAGACTAATTCTTGGTTTAGCCTTTTAGATTCTTCTTTTAATCTTGTATTCTTCTTAGAAAGCTCTAAGGACCATGTGTACAATTCCTCATAAGCTTCATTTTCATCATATTCTTCTTCTTTTGATTTAGATTTAGATTCATTAATTTTAATGTTAGAATCTCCAATAGATGGAAGAAGGAGGGGTCTAGAGGAATCTACACAAGAATCTACAAAGTCTAAACTAGTGGAATCCATTCTAATGATTTTCATAGAAAAACAACACTAGGGTTTTGATCTAGATAGAGAGGATCAACTCCGGGTATTTAAGCCCTAAATGGAGTAACCTTGCTCTGATACCAATTGAAAGTCCTGGGGATCCTAACCCTAGAGGGGGGGTGAATAGGGTGATCTACACTTAATGACTAATTATGACCAATTTTAATTTCTTTACAAGTAACTAGTCACATGTGATGATTAACATACAAAATGCGGAAGCTTAAACAAACAATCACCACAAATCAATCAACACTACACAAAGATTTATAGTGGTTCGGCCTCAATGCCTACATCCACTACCGGCTTGTGACGCAACACCCCACCGGATTTCCACTAAGTATGCTTTTCAATAGGCTAAGCAATAACCTCTACAACTATGCTTTTCTAGGCTAAGCAATAACCTTTACACAATGCTTTTCTTAGGCTAAGCAATAACCTTCACACATAGAAGATTTTCTCTCAAGAAGGTGTCTTCACAAACACTCTAAGAGATTATAATTTAAGCTCAAATAAATTGCCTCTAAATAGGCGGATATGAAATTGTAAAACAAACTCACAGAACACACTAAGAAATGCAAAGATGAATGCTCATGAGGTGTGTGTGTGTGTAGAACTTCAATCAAGATAAAATTAAGTCCAATGAATTTTATGCTTAAAGCATTTCAAAGTTTAAAGCACATAAAAGATATGATTGAAGTCAAATGCAAATCACTTGAACAATTACAATCTTGTGAATGATATGAAAATCTAAAGATCACAAGTTGTATGAAAATGATTAAGACTAATCAAGTGATGCATGTGCAATGTTGTTTTCAAAAACTAATTTAACTAAGGTTTAAATGTATGAAAACAACAAAGAAGATTCAAACAAGAAATAGAATCATGCTAAAGAGGAGATCAAAGATTTTCATAAAACATGACTTTTAAAGTTTTAAAAACAAAACTTTGTTTGAACCTAAGTGAAGAATCCTATGATATAAAATCAAAGATTAAAGGAAGTAGAGGATTCAACACATCATAGTTAATATGCTTAAAATCATTTACCAATAATTTAGACAAAGCATAAAACATATGATTAACAAAAGGCAAAGCTTACTTGGTAGTTTAACTTCATTAATCCAAGCTTTAGCTTTTCCTAATGACCCATTAGCCTTCCTTAGCTCTTCCCCTTTCTTTGGCCTCAAAATACCTCAAGAAGGGCTCCAAAGATCATCCCCAATGGCTAAAGAATGAGTTTCTTTTTATAGAAAAAGTGGTCCAACGGCTCTCAGGTCGGTTAACCGACACTTTGAGTTCGGTTAACCGACACTCAACAGCTAGAAACCCAACGGTCATACTTTTTGAAAATCGGCTTTTAGCGGCGGCCAGAAAGCGCCGGTAAAAGTCCAGTTTGGCCGCCGGTAAAAGTCCACAATTCTCAAAAATGAGATTTTCAAAGTGATTTTCTTGGGGGGACTTTGGGCCAATAAACCAAGCATGGAAATATTATTTAAACCAATCCAAGTGCTTAAAAATCATGTAACATAAAACGCCAAACAAAATTTGAAACATTTAAAACCAATGGCTAGCTTGATTTATAAAATCTTTTTCAAACTAAAAATGCATCCAATGTTTAAAACCAGAACATGCATAATTCATAAGGTTTACAAGATTTAAAACAATGTATGTATAAATCAAGATTTCAAGATTTCTAAAATCAATGCATGTGAATATTCAAATGAATGAATAAGATGAATGATAAATCCATCAAATTGCAATACAAAATCCTAACAGTTTGTTCTCTAAAGTTGCAGTATTCTACCTTCATTGTTCTCAGCTTTACATGATCCCTTATAAACTGATACCTAATACCAGTTTCCTTATTACTTCCGTTATGTACTGACTTCTTAGGAGTTAGATGGCAGACTTGTTGTCGGCATTTATGTTTATAGATTCTTCTTGTGGGTAATCAAAGTCTTATAGAAGGTTTTTCAGCCATATTGCTTCCAACACTACGGATGATACTGCCGTATATATACTCGGCCACACATGTAGATAAAGTCACAAAACTTTGTTTCTTGGAAACCCATGTAAAAGTTGTCAATCCAAGATAAAGGACGTGTCCTGTAGTGTTTTTCCTTTCATCTTAATCACCTCCCCAATCACGATCTAAATATTCATATAATTTTTCATTACCGCCGTAAGTGTAGAAAAAGCCAAGATCTATGGGTCCTTTAATGTACCTGTAGGTGCAAAAAATAATGACCCACAATAACTGGGGAGCCTTAGAGGACTTATCCGATGGTGGTGATGACTGGGTGCCGTCCGAAAGCCTGAAAGGGAAGAACACACGGTCAGAGGACCCTGGCCTGGGCGGCGCAAGGCTCTCCGATGCCAAAGTCAGTGAAGGAACTGGAACAATGGAAGGAGAGGAAGAAGAGAGGCAGGGTAACAGCTCTATGAGTTGTATTGTGCGTACCTTGCATGTGGAAATGCAATCCTTTTATAGACGATTTGGAAGATATCTAGGACGATATCTTGGCATGGGTCTCATGATTCGACTGGGAAGTCATGATCAGCCCACGTTGCAATTAATGCGGTCCAATCCAGCCCACTCGGCATTAAATGCGCGTCGGATCAGCCCACGTCGCATTTAATGCGCGTCTTGTTGGGCCAGATCGTGTTGGACGCCTTTGGCGGTAGGGGATCGTGGGATCTGCCCTCGGGCCTTGCCCTGATGTGGCCTCAGCCGCTGGATGTCGCGTCTGTCCCACTAGCTCATGCCCCTATCCCTCCACGTGCCTGGCGACGTGGGGGATGAGGGGCGCAAGTGGAGGCTCTTTCTTGCTTCGGCTTCCATCCCGGCTTCTTTAGCCGGGGTGGAGCTTTCTGCCGAAATGGCATCCGGGGTGACTCAATTCGGCGCTAGTGGCCTGGAGATGCCTGACTTCGGCCGGACCCCCTGTCCTGGTAGCCGGGGTGAGCTTGGTGCCACGTGGATGGCACGCGGATGGCATGTGAGAGTGCTTAGCCTCATCTGATGGCTGTGATTAGCGTAATCCTGTGGTTCTGGAAATCTCCCCACACAATTGCCCCCTAGCTTTTGACCTCTTGAGCGCCTTGGCCTTTAGTGGTTGAAAGCTAGAAGACTCGCCTGGGGATGCGACGGTCATTGCCTGGTGTCGCTTCAACTGTCCTGAAGCAATGAATGCTCTGTCTTGCCTGTACTGGGAAGCGAGTCGACGGTTACACGCGTCGCCTCTTCACTGGTTGCGCTGTCTTATTGATGGAATGGGCACGGATTGCGAAATCCGTCCTTTCGAATTTCAAAAGCAGCGCGCGCCGAGGGTTTCTTCTCCATAAATAGGGTCGTCTCCTTCTCTCCACGTTTCTGATTTCTTTTCGCCTTCGCCTTCATCTCCGATTTCTGCTCCGCTGCTCAAGATCTTTCTAGCGAGGACGACCGTGGGGCGTGTCTGGATCTGTACTCGAGTCGCCCCTTTTCGTCTCTGTAAGTCGCTTCGCGCCTCTGTGTAGCTTTTTTCAGCAGCCTTTAGGGTTTTTTTTTCTTTTGCTGTATCCTTCTTTCTAGACATGGGCACCCCTAGGTTCAGTTTAGACACCGAAGAGGGCATAACCAGATTTAGGGCTGCCTTCGATATTCCGGAGCGAGTCCTGCTCAAGCCAGCAGACTCCGTCGACTATGCCACGATGCGCTGGTCCGGCGGCTGGATGCCGTTCCCTCTGATCTCTGTGATCGAGGGCGGGGTCAGATTTCCCCTGCACCCTCTACTTAGAGCCTGCCTCAGTACCTGGTCCCTCACCCCTTGCCAGCTGATGCCCAATGGCTATAAGGTCATCATGGGCACGGCGAAGCTGAACGAGGTTTTGGGGATCGACCTGGGTGTCCATGATATCGAGGATACCTACGACATCTGCAAGGCCGGGGAAGGGAAATATTATCTCCGGGTGAAGCCGCAGCGAAGAGGCTTCGTCCTGGCCTTGGAAGATTCAAGTAAGAATGCCGAAGAAGCCTTCTTCTGTGTTTTGGGGGACTGGGAGTTCGGCGCTGGCGAAAGTAGGAGGCTAGCGGTCCCACGCCGCCCTGGGACAGTCCCAAGTAAACATCGCTCCTTTCATTCATTTTCTTTGCTTGATTTTGACGATGCCGAGCTGACCCCTCTATTGTTTGTTATGCAGAGGCAGGTGCGAGACGACGCCGAGCTGCGAGTGAGGGCTGGAGGAGGAACCCCGACGACATCAACAAGGTCGAGAGGTACAAGGGGCACGAGACTAGGTCGGCCTGGAAGCTACTCGGATACAGGCCGAGATACCGCGGCCACTACCAGAGGACCGGGGTACCCGAGGTGGACGAGACGCATCCTGATCGCGCAACCGTCTCCCTTGCCGTGCCTTCCGGGATCCCTTTGAGCGATCCTGCCGCTAGCCGAGCTGCATCTGGGTCCGAGGCGTCGACTTCAAGTTCGGAACCGTCGAACCTGAGGCAGATAGTGGACGCTTATTCTTCCGATCGGGAAGAAGACATGGCGGGAAGGTCGAGGGAGCCTGCCGTCAAGGACCTAGCGGCCAAATTCAGGCGGGCGTCCTCTTCCTCTGCGACGTTATCTTCTGCCAGCACCCGAGTAGCTTCGAGCTCGGGAGGTGCTGGCGACACTTCCGCTCCCGCTCCTGCTCCTGCTTCCGCTCCTGTTCCTGCTTCGAGTGCGGGAGTTCGGCGACGTTCGCCGGAGCGCCCGAGGGAGGGGTCCCCGCCTAGGAAGAAGTCCAAGGCGGGGGAGAAGGATTCGGGGGCCGAACAGCCTCCGAAGAGTAAGACCCCTGTGCGGGCCCCCGGAGCCAAGGCTCCAACGGACAAGAGTGCACCGGCTGAAAAGAGTGCACCAGCTGAGAAGAGCGTGCCGGCGGGCAGGACGTCAGGCGGGACGACTCGCGAACCGACGATCTTGGTGAGGCAAGGGTCTGGATCGGCCCCCAGACCCCGAAGTGCCCCTGCGCCATGGAGGCCGAGGATGGAGACTCAGCCCGGTAAGCCTCTGAACGTCGAGGACCGGCTGATGGGGAATGCCGAGGTGATCGGGGCTCTCGCCAAGGTCTGTGCTCTGCCACGAGACATGGAGACGCACGAGAGGTTCGACGATGAGAGCCTGATGGTTTCGGCGATCCAGGCCAACCTCCTGGTAAGTGTTTTCAGCGTTTTCCTCTAAGTAACCCAGCTTGACTGCCCCGGTTTGACCCACTTTTTCCATCTGCAGAACGTGCAGAGGCTCCTGACCGTGGTGGGAAGGAGCGACAGGAACGCGAAGAGGGTCTCCCAGCTGGAAACCGAGAGAGACAAGCTGAAGAAGGAACTGGAGGAGCTGCAGGCGGGAGTGGAGCGGATGAGAAGGCCAGCGTTGATGAGGCTGCTCGGCTGGCATCGGCTCTGGCTGATGTCGCCGAACTTACGTCGAAGGCCAATCATCTGAAAGGCGAGGTCTGGGCGAGGAACAAGAAGACCGCCGAGCTGGAGTCGGAATTGGCAAGATTGAAGGCTGAATCGACGGCTGAGGGGACGAGGCTGCGCGGGGAAGTGCTGGCTGGGCGAGCCGAAACAGCGAGGCTGAAGAAGGAGAACGCCGAGCTGGAGAAGGAGAAGGCCTCTCTTCTGTCCGAGGCCCAGTCCGCCTTCCAGGATGGGGTGGATCACGCCACTGAGCTGTATGAGAAGCAGGTGGAGGAGATCACCGCCATCCTGTTCGAGGAAGGATCCCTGGCCGCACTGAGACGTGCGGGGGTCCCCGAAGACCATCCTGTCTATCGGGACCTGCCGAAGTACTCGGACTCGGCTCCTGAGCCGAGCTCCGCTCCTGCAGCCGAAAGTGCCCCAGTTGAAGCTCCTGCAATCGCTCCTGCTGCTGACGACGCTCCGGCTGCCCCGGTCTTGAGCGATGCCCCGGTCGCCAGCGATGCTTCGGCCGTGCCTCAGGGTGAGACCTCTTCTGCTCCTGGTTCGGGTGAGGTACCGGTCGGAGCCTCCTCTGCTAGCGACGCTCCAAGCAAGGTCACGATTTCGGCCGAGTCCACTGGTCCATCAGATACGGTGATCGACCTAGTGGAGTCGCCGAAACCATAGTAGCCGGGCTCCTCTGTATTTCTGTCTTCTTGCATGTAATGCTTTCGCTCCTTAGCCTTGTAATACTCTCAGTAATCAATGAAAAACGGGCTTCTTTACTTGTGCATTCTTTCTCTGCATTTGTTTCTCCTTCATTTCTGGATGTGCATTGAATGGTGCTTGAATGCCTTTAATATAACGCGTGACTCTTGAGGTAGAAGGAGTCAAACGGTCCTCATAGCTGTCCGTGCCAATTCTCCGTATTCTGGAGGCCATAAATAGCAGTAAACATGGTGGCACGGCCTATGAGGGAAACGGACGGATGTCTCCACTTGGCGTCATAGGGATCGCTGGTCAACAGTCGTGCGTCCCGAGCAACGCGTGGGAGACTTCGCCCCCGTAACTTCCTTCGGAGGCTAAGCCCTTCTTCTTCCTATAAGTAGGGGCGACAGGCTTGCCATGGGCGATGAAAAGAACAAAATGTAGAATAGCTTAAATCACATAGACATAGGAATCATGGCTGGTAGACATTCTGCAGTCTTTGATCCGGGGGGGACCCTTGCGCCTGTGGATGGCTTTCTCCAAGGGGGGAAGCCCATCGTAGTCTGCGCGCTCTCTGAAGGAACTCCCCGTGGACTACGCGCTCTCTGAACGCGGGTTCATGGCCGACCGCCCCTGGTCAGGTTTCGTTGATGGAGAGAAGAAGAGGAAGAGGGGCGGTGGCGCATTCTCGTCCGACACGGTCTTGCGAGACCGCCGGACGGAAGGTGGGATTGAGGCCCCGCTGGACCTGGGGGTTCTTCAAACCTTGGCTGGTCTTACTGGCCTGAGGGTGTTGAAGAGCTAAGCGAGGTCCAGGGCCTCCGCACTGGAGGGGCTTCTGCAGCCGCTTTGGTCTGACCAACCATAGCGTGTTGTAGAGCTCACTGAAATTCAGGATCACTCAGAACCTCCAGGCAACGATCCGACGTCTTGGAGTACGCAGCCCGAAGAGTGAGTGAAGATCAGAGTCTCCCAGCTTTTCCTTATTTTCTGTTTTTAGAGGACTGTGATCCTCCTTTCTGTACTTTGCTTTCGGTTCTGTAATTCTTGTAATAAAGCAGTTTACAATGAATAAAAAGGAGGAATTCTGTGATCACCCAAACTGCGTACAATGCTTTTGAGTTCTTTTTCTCTTTCTTTGCACTGTTCTGGAATGCTTGCATTTTTGTGTGTTTGCGTGCTGGCACAGCTTTCTTCCTCTGGAAAGCTGCCCTTGGCCGAAATGGCTGGCTTTGGCCGAGACGAGCTGCCTTGTGCCGAAGTGGAGTCATCCTTCCACTGGTCTCGGCTGTGGGAGCATGAGCTCGGCAATGAACTTTGAGGGGTGTAAAAACCCTGACTTTAGGAATCCGGCCGAGTGTCCGAACTCGAGGCCTTCTCCAGGGTCCAGGACCCGGAGCTTTAGGAAACGACCGAGTCTGGACTCGAGGCCTTTTCCAGGGCGGTAGACCCGTGGGTTCAAAACCCGAGGACTTTAGGAATTCGGCCGAGTGTAAGAACTCCAGGCTGTATCCAGGGCGTAGACCCATGCTGTCCGGCCGAGTGTCCGAACTCGAGGCCTTCTCCAGGGTCCAAGACCCGGAGCTTTAGGAAACGACCGAGTCTGGACTCGTGGCCTTTTCCAGGGCGGTAGACCCATGGGTTCAAAACCCGAGGACTTTAGGAATTCGGCCGAGTGTAAGAACTCCAGGCTGTATCCAGGGCGTAGACCCATGCTGTCCGGCCGAGTGTCCGAACTCGAGGCCTTCTCCAGGGTCCAAGACCCGGAGCTTTAGGAAACGACCGAGTCTGGACTCGAGGCCTTTTCCATGGCGGTAGACCCGTGGGTTCAAAACCCGAGGACTTTAGGAATTCGGCCGAGTGTAAGAACTCCAGGCTGTATCCAGGGCGTAGACCCATGCTGTCCGGCCGAGTGTCCGAACTCGAGGCCTTCTCCAGGGTCCAAGACCCGGAGCTTTACGAAACGACCGAGTCTGGACTCGAGGCCTTTTCCAGGGCGGTAGACCCGTGGGTTCAAAACCCGAGGACTTTAGGAATTCGGCCGAATGTAAGAACTCCAGGCTGTATCCAGGGCGTAGACCCAGTGCTGCCGGAATCAGTCAGAGAGAGACGACAAGTTGATGACAAGGCGAAAAGCTGCTTTTATTGATTTTGAGACTCGATACATCCTTAGAAATAAAATTTCTTCAAGTGGGATGCATTCCATGGTCTCGGCAGTGGCTTGCCTTCCAAGTCTTCGAGCTTGTAGGCTGACTTTCCTGCCAGTGAGACTATTCTGAATGGGCCATGCCAGTTCGGAGCTAGCTTCCCTTCGTTTGGCTCTCTGTCAGCTGGCAGGGTTTTCTTTTAGAACCAGCTCTCCCGCAGAGAACTTTCTCTCTCTGACATTTTGATTGTATGCCCTGGCTAACCGTTGCTGATAGTCGGTCAGTCGCAGGGCTGCTGCTTCTCGTCGCTCGTCTGCCAGCTCCAGCTCCATTGCCAGGTTTGTCTCATTTCGGTCTTGGTCGACCAGCTCTGTCCTCAGGGTAGGAAGGCCGATTTCCAAAGGAATGACCGCCTCCATCCCGTAGGCCAGAGAGAAGGGTGTTGCCGAGGTGGACCTCATTGGAGTTGTTCTGTATGCCCACAGCACGCTCGGAAGCTCCTCTGTCCATCTGTCCTTTGCCTTGTCCAGTCGCTTCTTCAAGCCGTCCAGGATCACTTTGTTGGAGATTTCTGCCTGGCCATTACTCTGTGGATATGCCGGAGTGGAGTAATGATTTCTGATGCCGTGCCCTTTGCAGAAGTCTTTGAAAGACTTGGAGTCGAACTGAGTCCCGTTATCCGAAATCAGGGTCCGGGGGATGCCGAACCTCGTAAGGATGTTTTTCCAAACAAAGTTCCTGGAGTCCCTGTCCGTGATTGAAGACAACGGTTCAGCCTCTATCCAATTTGTGAAGTAGTCCGTAGCCACTATCAGCCATCTCTTGTTTCCTGGAGCTCGGTGAAGAGGCCCCACAATGTCCAGGCCCCATTGAGCGAAGGGCCATGGGCTAGAGAGGGGACTCAGATCTTGTGCTGGCTGATGGAGGGAGTGGGAGAACTTCTGGCACTTCTCGCATTTCCTGGCGTAGACCTGCGCGTCTTTCTGCATGTAGGGCCACCAGTAGCCCTGGCTTATTGCTCTGTAAGCCAGGGATCGACCTCCTATGTGACTGCCGCAGATTCCTTCGTGGATCTCATACAGGAAGTCATCCACCTTGTTCGGATGGACGCATTGGAGGTATGGACCTGTGAAGGATTTCCTGCAGAGTTTGCCTTCGGGAGAGAGCCAGAATCGCGCTGCCTTGAGTCTGATCCTGTGGGCTTCAGCCTTGTCCTCGGGGAGCTGGTCGTCCTTCAAGTAGGCGACAATTGGATCCATCCAGCTTGGGCCGAGGTCGGCACAGAGGACAAGCCGAGATGAATGGAGTTCTAAGCTTGACCTTGATACTGACCCAACCTCGATGGTCCTTTTCTTCCCTGCTTCGACAGCGGAGGCCAGGTTTGCAAGCGCATCTGCGTGCGTGTTGGTATCTCTGAATATTTGCCTGACCTCGGCTTTCTGGAAATAAGAGAGCAGTTTTTTCGCAAGGGCTAAGTAGGCCGCCATCCTGTCGTCCCTGGCCTGGTAGTCTCCAGCGAGCTGGCTAGTTACCAGTTGATAGTCGCTGAAGATCTCCAGGTGCTGGGCTCCGAGGATTTGGGCGCTGTTCAACCCTGCAATCAGTGCTTCGTACTCTGCCTCATTGTTTGTCGCTTTGAAGTCCAGGGTGAAGGCCTGCTCTATGACCAGTCCCTCTGGCGATTGGAGAACTATGCCGGCGCCAGCTCTCTTGGAGGTGGACGACCCGTCGACAAAGATCTTCCATGCCGAGGTGGGAGACTGCTGGACCTCTGTTTCTACTGGCTCGTGCCCTGTGCCCCCCAGTGCCGTGCGGAGCTGGGTCGGAGCCGGGTTGGGGGAGACGAATTCGACAATGAAGTCTGCCAGGATCTGGGCTTTGATCGCAGTTCGGGGACGGTACTGTATATCATACTGCCCCAGTTCAACTGCCCACTTTGATATTCGCCCTGAAAAATCAACTTTCTTGAACACTGAACGGAGTGGATGCTCCGTGATCACCACAATGGTGTGGGATTGGAAATAATGGGAGAGCTTGCGGGAGGCACTGACGAGAGCCAATGCAAGCTTCTCCAATAGAAGGTACCTGGTCTCGGCATCGAGCAGGGTCTTGCTCGTATAATAGATTGGCTTTTGAACTCCCTCGTCCTCCCTGATGAGGACGGAGCTCACTGCGTGATCCGAGACCGCAAGGTACAAATACAGAATCTCCCCCAAAGTTGGGGTGGAGAGTAAGGGTGGTGACATTAAGTAGGTTTTGAGTGCGGCCAATGCCCGGTCGCACTCGGGGGTCCACTGGAATTTCAGATTTTTCTTTAAAAGCTGAAAGAAAGGCCTGCACTTATCTGATGACCGGCTGATGAAGCGGTTGAGTGCTGCAGCCATTCCTGTGAGCTTCTGAACTTCCTTCGTGGGGTGATCTGGTCCGGATTAGCCTCTATCCCCCTCCGCGTTACCAAGCTGCCGAGGAACTTGCCAGAGGCTACGCCGAAGGCGCACTTGGAAGCGTTTAGCTTGAGCTTGTACGCGCGAAGGATGTCGAAGACTTGGCCAAGATCAGCCAGATGATCGCCGGAGTGCACTGATTTGACGACCATGTCGTCGATGTAGACCTCCACCGTCCGGCCGAGCTGAGCATGGAACATTTTTGTGACGAGGCGCTGATAGGTTGCCCCCGCGTTCTTTAGCCCGAAGGGCATCACCTTGTAGCAGTAAGTGCCGCGGGGGGTTATGAATGATGTTTTCTCCTCGTCTGGCTCGTAGAGCGGGATCTGGTGGTAGCCTCTGTAGGCGTCGAGGAAGCTCATTCGGTCGTGACCAGCGGTGGCGTCGATCAGTTGGTCAATCTTTGGAAGGGGGAAACTATCTTTAGGGCAGGCCCTGTTTAAGTCTGTGAAGTCCACGCACACCCTCCACTTTCCAGTTTTCTTCTTGACCACCACCGTGTTGGCCAGCCACACCGGGTATTGGACTTCCCGGATGGCTCCTGCCTTTAGCAGGTTGTCGATCTCTTCGACGACCGCATCTGTCTGCTGCAGCCCTGTCCTGCGGGCCCTCTGTACTACCGGCTTGTGCTCGGGGTCCACATTCGGCTTGTGGCACATGACCTCAGGGTCGACCCCAGGCATTTCGCTTGGGCTCCAAGCGAAGACGTCGACGTTCTGCATCAGGAACCGAGAGAGTTCGGCCCTCTCCTCGTCTGGCAGCTGGGTGCCAATCAGGAAGAACCTGTCTGGATCTGCCGGGTTTAGCCTGACCTCGGCCAGGTCCTCGATGCTTTTCTTCTCGGGATCTCGGCCGATTTCGTCGAGGCCTTTCTCGAACTCGGCGAGGTTGACGCGCTCTGGCTCCTTCACTGCCGGGACTGCGGCCAGCATGCACTGCCCGGCTTGCTGCTGATCCCCCTCCACTGTGACTACCTCCATCTTGCCCTCCTTGTTCTCATGGACGAACTTCGGCTTCTGGTGGAGGGAAAAAGGGACAGCTTCTAACTTGTGGAGCCACGTTCTGCCCAGAATGACGTTGTAGGGAGAAGGGGCGTCCACGACTAGAAAGTCGGCCGACACGGAGGCCCCACCAACTCGGGTCTCCAGGGTGATCCTGCCCTTGGGGTAGACTGGCGTGGCGGACAACCCTAGCAGGGGTGCTCGGACCTCCGTGAGGTCTGCTTCGGAGAGCTTCATCTTCTTGAAGCAGTCGTAGTAGAGGACCTCGGAGGAGCTGCCGGAGTCGACGAGGATCCTCTTCACTGTGAAGTCTCTCAGCTTCATGGTGAGGAGTAGAGGGTCGTTGTGAGGGAGCTGGATTCCCTCTAGGTCTCTGTCTGAGAACGAGATGGCGGGTCAGTCGCGGCGGGCTTTCTTGGACGCCGGAGTGAGCTCGGCTTTCATTACTTCTTTCCCGTGCAAAGCCCGCCTGGCTTCGGCACGGGCCTGGGAGCTGCCCCGGGACGAGGAAGCGGGAACTGAGGACGCCAGATGGATCACGTTAATGATCTTCTCTGAATCCTCGCTATCAGGAGCCTGGGCTGCGCTCTGGTGAATCCGGCCCTCGCTGCCGCCGGGATCACCTGCCTTGACGAATTCTGGAATGTGGCCTTCTTCGGCCAGCTTCTCCAGGTACCACTGCAAAGTCTTGCAGTCCTCGGTCTTGTGCCCGTTACCCCTATGGAAGGAGCAGTAGAGCTGGCTTCGGCCGCCGGAGGTGGGCTCATTCTTCAAGGGCGGAGGGTACTTGAAGAACGGCTTGGACCTGATCTTGGTCAGGATGCGGTAGATCGGCTCCTTGAAGACGACGCTAACGCTCTGACTGGCGCTGGAGGGAGGTCTGGGCTTCCAAGTGCCCCCGGACCTGGACGACGCAGGCTTCGCCGAACTGGAGACCCAGGCCTGCTTGGGCTCCTGCTTCTCGGAGGGTCTCCCGCCTCTCTGCCGAGGCTGGCTACTCTTCTGCTCGGGCTCCGGATGCCCGTCCTGATCCCTGGCTCGGATCTCGTCTTCCTCCTGGGCGATGAAGTGCTTTATCCGGGACATCAACTCTGGCATGGATTCTGGGGGGTTCCCGGCCAAGTCTTTTCGCAGGTCGTTGCCGGGGATCAGGGCATGCTGGAAGGCGTAGATTCTTATCTCCTCCCTGGTGCCCTCGATCTGGCTGTAGACTGCCCAGAATCGCTGGGCGAACTTGGCGAGGGTCTCACCCTGCTTCATTCTCAGGGCGAGGAGGTCCCCTTCCTTCTTGGGGACGGCGCTGTAGGCTTGGAACTTCTTCAGGAAGGAGAACTGGAGCTCCTTCCAACTCGAAATGGACTTCTCTGGGAGAGAACAGAACCACTTCAGGGGGAGGTCACCCAAACTGGAGGAAAAGATTTTGCAGTTCAGGTGACCCTCATTCCCCCAGATGGACATCTTCTAGGAGAAGTGTCGGAGGTGAGCAGATGGGTCGGACAGTCCGTCATAGGGGATGAAACGCGGGACGGAGAACTTTCTGGGCAAGGGGGTGCGCTCGATATCTTTTGTGAAGGGCGAGCCCCCCAGATCAGTGTGACCACAGATCTGCTTCTGGTCCCGCACGTCCAAGTTGTGCTGGAGAGCCAATCTGACACGTTTGTCAAATCGCTCCTGCTCATCGTCCTTCTCTAGAGTCTGAGCTCTGGGCTTTCGCTTGGGGTGGTTCGGGCTACGACGGCTATGAGTTCGGCCATCGCGGCTATGATGACTCCGGTTGTTGCTCGAGCCTTCGTCATGAATCTGGCTCCGTTTATAGTCCAGATGATTTCTTAGGTCCTCGCGGGGAGGCTGGGCTGCCCTGCTGGGGGCGTCATTCTTCTTCCCTTGAGGCTCAGAGACCTGCCTCAAGGAGGCGGTTTGCGCTGCCCTCAGCTGCTGCTGGAGCTCGCGAATCAGCTGCTCTTGCTTCTGGAGGAGAGCAGTTTGGGCTTCAAGAACCCCTCCAGTGGCAGGGGGTTGAACGTGGCGCGTCTCTCCTACGGCCACGGCTTTGTCCTTCCGAGGACGCTCATGCCGACGCTCATCGCGTCTGGGTGGCATGACTTCTTCTGCTGAGATCGAGGCCTCGAGTCCCTCTTGGAGTGGGAACTCGACAAAGAGCTGAGAGCCTAAGCGGCCCTCGCCTGCAGACGTGCCATGCACCGTGTGGGAGCGACCTTGAGGAGGGACGTCCGTCGACGGTGGTGGCAGCTCGAGCGCTGCTCTCGAGGACTCTACGCCCTTCCTAGCTTTCGGGGGCATGGCTTCTGAAAGACTGAGGTTAAGAAGGTTGGGATATTACTTTCCTACAGACGGCGCCAATTGTAGGTGCAGAAAATAATGACCCACAATAACTGGGGAGCCTTAGAGGACTTATCCGATGATGGTGATGACTGGGTGCCGTCCGAAAGCCTGAAAGGGAAGAACACACGGTCAGAGGACCCTGGCCTGGGCGGCGCAACGCTCTCCGATGCCAAAGTCAGTGAAGGAACTGGAACAATGGAAGGAGAGGAAGAAGAGAGGCAGGGTAACAGCTCTATGAGTTGTATTGTGCGTACCTTGCATGTGGAAATGCAATCCTTTTATAGACGATTTGGAAGATATCTAGGACGATATCTTGGCATGGGTCTCATGATTCGACTGGGAAGTCATGATCAGCCCACGTTGCAATTAATGCGGTCCAACCCAGCCCACTCCGCATTAAATGCGCGTCGGATCAGCCCACGTCGCATTTAATGCGCGTCTTGTTGGGCCAGATCGTGTTGGACGCCTTTGGCGGTAGGGGATCGTGGGATCTGCCCTCGGGCCTTGCCCTGATGTGGCCTCAGCCGCTGGATGTCGCGTCTGTCCCACTAGCTCGTGCCCCTATCCCTCCACGTGCCTGGGGACGTGGGGGATGAGGGGCGCAAGTGGAGGCTCTTTCTTGCTTCGGCTTCCATCCCGGCTTCTTTAGCCGGGGTGGAGCTTTCTGCCGAAATGGCATCCGGGGTGACTCAGTTCGGCGCTAGTGGCCTGGAGATGCCTGACTTCGGCCGGACCCTTTGTCCTGGTAGCCGGGGTGAGCTTGGTGCCACGTGGATGGCACGTGAGAGTGCTTAGCCTCATCTGATGGCTGTGATTAGCGTAATCCTGTGGTTCTTGAAATCTCCCCACACAGTACCTCATAATTCTTTTAATTGCAAGCCAATAAGACTCCTTTGGCCTTTCCATCTATCGGCTCAAAGGTCTGACACCATAGATGATGTCTAGCCTTTTGCTTATTGTAGTGTCCGAGAAATGATTATTCCTTCTCCTTCTTTTGTTAATCTCAAAGCCATTGTTATAAAGCGTGCTCACAGTATTGTAGCTACTCATTCTAAATTTCTCAAAGAATCTTTTCATATAATTTTCTTGAGAAATGAAGATATCATTTGCTTGTTGCCTTACTTCTATACCCGGGAAGAAGGACATTAGTCCACAATCAGTCATCTCCAACTGCTTCAACATAGCGTACTTAAATTATTTGAACATCTGCAGACTATTCCGGATAAATAGTAAGTCATATAAAGGCATGCTATGAGCATTTTTCC
This sequence comes from Litsea cubeba, assembly GCA_012931725.1. Lineage (NCBI taxonomy): Eukaryota > Viridiplantae > Streptophyta > Magnoliopsida > Laurales > Lauraceae > Litsea > Litsea cubeba. Next base: position 10,305,597 of record CM022951.1, read on the forward strand.
ATGAGTGGTTCTCTTTATGTAGACCTCATGCTCATATGGACGTTCCGAGAAGTCATTTTCTTCTATAGTTAGCTAGGTGTCGATGTGAGCACTCCATGCTCGTTGGCCTCGCTTTAGCCCATATAAAGCATTCTTTAAGTAATATACTTATTGTTCCTCTCCTCTACAAAGCGTTCTTGTTGTTTTACATGCACTTTTTCGTCAAGTATGCCATTTAATAATGTTGATTTAACATCAAGTAGGTAGATTTCCCCAACTGTGATAAGCCTTGCCTTGTATTGAGCAATTTTTTTGTCAGACTTGCGTTTAATTTTGTACACCCATTTAACACTGTGTGGGGAGATTTCCAGAACCACAGGATTAAGCTAATCGCAGCCATCAGATAAGGCTAAGCACTCTCACGTGCCATCCCCGTGCCATCCACGTGGCACCAATCTCACCCCGGCTACCAGGACAGAGGCATCGGCCGAAGTCAAGCATCTCCGGGCCACTAGCGCCGAACTGGTCCACCCCGGGCGCCATCTCGGCGGGGAGCTCCACCTCGGCTGAGCCACCCCGGGTGCCATCCCGGCAGCAAACCCCACCTCGGCTGAAGAAGCCGGGACAGAAGCCGAATCAAGAGAGAACCTTCACTTGCGCCCCTCATCCCCCACGTCACCAGGCACGTGGAGGGATAGGGGCACGAGCTAGTGGGACAGACGCGACATCCAGCCGCCCACAATCTTCGCCAGATCCCTGACAGGGCGGCATCCAGCGGCTGAAGCCACATCAGGGCAGGGCCCGAGGGCAGATCCGCTGGTACCCCTACCGCCAAAGGCGCCCAACATGACCTGGCCCAACAAGACGTGCATTAAATGAGATGTGGGCTGACCCGACGGGCATTTAATGCATAGTGGGCTGGATTGGACCGCATTTAATGCATAGTGGGCTGGATTGGACCGCAATTAATGCAATGTGGGCTGATCGTGACTTCCCAGTCGAATCACGGGACCCACACCACAATATCTCCCAAAGATACGTTCCAAACTCTATAAATAGAGGCTCAAACCACCATCTAAGGTACGCCCATTTCCATTCACAGAGCCGTTACTCTGTCTCTCTTCTCCCTCTCCTTCCATTGTTCCAGTTCCCATACTGACTTTGGCATCGGAGAGCCTTGCGCCGCCCAGGCCAGGGTCCTCTGACCGTTTGCTATTCTCTTTCAGGCTTTCGGACGGCATCCAGTCACACCCAGTCACCATCATCTTCTCGGATAAGTCCTTTAAGGCACCTCCTTATTGTGGGTCATTATTTTCTGCACCTACAATTGGCGCCGTCTGTGGGGAAGTAATATCCCAACCTCTCAAAACCTTCCCAACCTTCTAAACCTCATCTCTCAGAAGCCATGCCACCGAAAGCTAAGAAGGGCGGAGAATCCTCGAGGGCAATTCTCGAGCGGCTAGCACCGTCGACGGACGTCCCCCCTCAGGGACGGTCCCGAACGGTCCAAGGCACATCCGCAGGCGAGGGCCGCCTGGGCTCCCAACTCTTTGTCGAGATCCCCTTCCAAGAGGGAGTCGAGGCCTTGCTCTCAGCGGACGAAACCGTGCCACCCCGACGTGACGAGCACCGGCGCGAGCGTCCCCGCAAAGATAAAGTTGTTGCCGTAGAGGAGACGTGCCGCGATCAACCTCCAGCCGCTGGAGGAGACGTCGCAGCCCAAGACGCTCTTCTCCAGAAGCAGGAGCGGTTAGTCCGAGAGCTCCAGCAACTCCAACAGCAGCTGAGGGCAGCGCGAACTGCCTCCTTGAGGCAGGTCTCTGAGCCTCAAGGGAAAAAGAGGGACGCCCCCAGCAGGGCAGCCCAGCCTCCCCGCGAGGACCTCAGAAATCATCTGGACCAGAAACGGAGCCAGGTCCGTGACGAAGGCTCGAGCAACAGCCGAAGTCACCATAGCCGCGACGGCCGAACTCATAGCCGTTGTAGCCCGAGCCATCCCAAGCGAAAGCCCAGAGCTCAGACTCCAGAGAAGGACGATGAGCAAGAGCGATTTGACAAACGTGTCAGATTGGCTCTCCAGCACAACTTCGACATGCGGGACCAGAAGCAGATCTGTGGTCACATTGATCTGGGGGGCTCGCCCTTCACAAAAGAGATCGAGCACACCCCCTTGCCCAGAAAGTTCTCCGTCCCGCGGTTCGTCCCCTATGACGGACTGTCCGACCCGTTTGCACACCTCCGACACTTCTCCCAGAAGATGTCCATCTGGGGGAACGAGGGTCACCTAAACTGCAAAATCTTCTCCTCCAGTTTGGGTGACGTCCCCCTGAAGTGGTTCTGCTCTCTCCCGGAGCAGTCGGTTTCCAGTTGGAAGGAGCTCCAGCTCTCCTTCCTGAAGAAGTTCCAAGCCTACACCGTCGTCCCCAAGAAGGAAGGGGACCTCCTCGCCCTGAGAATGAAGCAGGGCGAAACCCTCGCCAAGTTCGCCCAGCGATTCTGGGCGGTCCACAGCCAGATCGAGGGCGCGAGGGAGGGGATAGCCATCTACGCCTTCCAGCATGCCTTGATCCCCGGCAACGACTTGCGAAAAGACTTGGCCGGGGACTCCCCAGAATCCATGCCAGAGTTGATGTCCCGGGTGAAGCGCTTCATCGCCCGGGAGGAAGACGAGATCCGGGCCAGGGATCAGGACGGGCATCCGGAGCCCGAACAGAAGAGTGGCCAACCTCGGCAGAGAGGCGGGAGGCCCTCCCAGAAACAGGAGCCCAAGCTGGCATGGGTCTCCAGTTCGGCGAAGCCTTCGTCGTCCGGGTCTGGGGGCACTTGGAAGCCCAGACCTCCCTCCAGCGCCAGTCAGAGCGTCAACGTCGTCTTCAAGGAGCCGATCTACCGCATCCTGACCAAGATCAGGTCCAAGCCGTTCTTCAAATATCCTCAGCCCATGAGGAATGAACCCACCGAAGGCCCCCGAAGCAAGCTCTACTGCTCCTTCCATAAGGGCAACGGGCACAAGACCGAAGACTGCAGGACTTTGCAGGAGTATCTGGAGAAGCTGGCCGAAGAAGGCCACATCCCAGAGTTCATCAAGGCGGGTGATGCCGGCGGCAGCGAGGGCCGAATTCACCAGAGCACGGCCCAGGCTCCAGACAACGAGGACTCAGAGAAGATCATCAACGTGATCCATCTGGCGTCCTCAGCTCTCGCTTCCTCGTCCCGGGGAGGCTCTCAGGCCCGTGCCGAAGCCAGGCGGGCTTCGCACGGGAAAGAAATAATGAAAGCCGAACTCGCTCCGGCATCCAAGAGAGCCCGCCGCGACCGACCCGCCATCTCGTTCTCGGATCGAGATCTAGAGGGAATCCAGGTCCCTCACAACGACCCCCTGCTCCTCACCATGAAGCTGAGAGATTTCACCGTGAAGAGGATCCTCGTCGACTCCGGCAGCTCCTCCGAGGTCTTCTACTACGACTGCTTCAAAAGGATGAAACTCTCCGAAGCAGACCTCACGGAGGTCCGAGCACCCTTGCTAGGGTTATCCGCCACGCCAGTCTATCCCAAGGGTAGGATCACCTTGGAAACCCGAGTTGGCGGAGCATCCGTGCTGGCCGACTTCCTGGTTGTGGACGCCCCTTCTCCCTACAATGTCATTCTGGGCAGAACGTGGCTCCACAAGCTAGAGGCAGTTCCTTCTTCCCTCCACCAAAAGCTGAAGTTCGTCCATGAGAACAAGGAGGGCAAGATGGAAGTAGTCACAGTGGAGGGAGACCAGCAGCAGGCCAGGCAGTGTATGCTGGCCGCAGTCCCAGCAGTGAAGGAGCCAGAGCGCGTCAACCTGGCCGAGTTCGAGAAAGGCCTCGATGAGATCGGCCGGGACCCTGAGAAGAAGAGCATCGAGGACCTGGCCGAGGTCAGGCTAGACCCGGCAGACCCAGACCGGTTCTTCCTGATTGGCACCCAGCTGCCAGACGAAGAAAGGGCTGAACTCTCTCGGTTCTTGATGCAGAATGTGGACGTCTTCGCTTGGAGCCCAAGTGAAATGCCTGGGGTCGACCCTAAGGTCATGTGCCACAAGCTTAATGTCAACCCCGACCACAAGCCGGTAGTGCAGAGGGCCCGAAGGACCGGGCTGCAGCAGACAGATACGGTCGTCGAAGAGATCGACAACCTGCTCAAAGCAGGAGCCATCCGGGAAGTCCGGTACCCGGTATGGCTGGCCAACACGGTGGTGGTCAAGAAGAAAACTGGGAAGTGGAGGGTGTGCGTGGACTTCACCGACTTGAACAGGGCTTGCCCTAAGGACAGTTTCCCCCTCCCGAAGATTGACCAACTGATCGACGCCACCGCCGGTCACGACCGAATGAGCTTCCTTGACGCCTACCGAGGCTATCATCAGATCCCGCTCTACGAGCCTGACGAGGAGAAAACATCATTCATCACCCCCTCGCGGCACTTACTGCTATAAGGTGATGCCCTTCGGGCTGAAGAACGCGGGGGCGACCTATCTGCGCCTCGTCACAAAAATGTTCCAGGCCCAGCTCAGCCGATCGGTAGAGGTGTACATCGACGACATGGTCGTCAAATCTGTGCGCTCCAGCGACCATCTGGCGGATCTCGGCCAAGTCTTCGACATCCTTCGCGCATACAAGCTCAAGCTAAACGCTTCCAAGTGCGCCTTCGGCGTAGCCTATGGCAAGTTCCTCGGCAGCTTGGTAACGCGGAGGGGGATAGAGGCCAATCCGGACCAGATCACTGCCATCCAGGGCATCTAGAGTCCCTCTACCACGAAGGAAGTTCAGAGGCTCACAGGAATGGCCGCAGCACTCAACCGCTTCATCAGCCGGTCATCAGATAAGTGCAGGCCTTTCTTTCAGCTTTTAAAGAAAAATTTGAAGTTCCAGTGGACTCCTGAGTGCGACCAGGCATTGGCCGCACTCAAAACTTATTTAATGTCACCACCATTACTCTCCACCCCAACTTTGGGGGAGATTCTGTATTTGTACCTTGCGGTCTCGGATCACGCAGTGAGCTCCGTCCTCATCAGAGAGGACGAGGGAGTTCAAAAGCCAATCTATTACACGAGCAAGACCCTGCTCGATGCCGAGACCAGGTACCTCCTGTTGGAGAAGCTTGCGCTGGCTCTCGTCACCTCCTCCCGCAAGCTCTCCCATTATTTTCAATCCCACACCATTGTGGTGATCACGGAGCACCCACTCCGTTCATTGTTCAAGAAGGCTGACTTTTCAGGGCGCATATCAAAGTGGGCAGTTGAACTGGGGCAGTATGATATACAGTACCGTCCCCGAACTGCGATCAAAGCCCAGATTCTGGCAGACTTCATAGTGGAATTCGTCTCCCCCAACCCGGCTCCGAACCAGCTCGGCACGGTACTGGGGGGCACAGGGCACGAGCCAGGAGAGTCTGAGACCGAACAGTGTCCCACCTCGGCATGGAAGATCTTTGTCGACGGGTCGTCCACCTCCAAGAGAGCTGGCGCCGGCATAGTTCTCCAATCGCCAGAGGGACTGGTCATAGAGCAGGCCTTCACCCTGGACTTCAAAGCGACAAACAATGAGGCAGAGTACGAAGCACTGATTGCAGGGTTGAACAGCGCCCAGATCCTCGGAGCCCAGCACCTGGAAATCTTCAGCGACTCTCAACTGGAAACTAGCCAGCTCGCTGGAGACTACCAGGCCAGGGACGACAGGATGGCGGCCTACTTAGCCCTCGCGAAAAAACTGCTCTCCCATTTCCAGAAAGCCGAGGTCAGGCAAATATCCCGAGATATCAACACGCATGCAGATGCGCTTGCAAGCCTGGCCTCCGCTGTCGAAGCAGGAAAGAAGAGGACCATCGAGGTCGGGTCAGTATCAAGGTCAAATATAGAACTCCATTCATCTCGGCTTGTCCTCTGTGCTGACCTCGGCCCTAGCTGGATGGATCCAATCGTCGCCTACCTGAAGGACGACCAGCTCCCTGAGGACTAGACTGAAGCCCACAAGATCAGACTCAAGGCAGCTCGGTTTTGGCTCTCTCCCGAAGGCAAACTCTACAGGAAGTCCTTCACAGGTCCATACCTCCAATGCGTCCACCCGACCAAGGTGGACGACTTCCTGTATGAGATCCACGAAGGAATCTGCGGCAGCCATATAGGAGGTCGGTCATTGGCCTACAGAGCAATCAGCCAGGGTTACTGGTGGCCCTACATGCAGAAGGACGCCCAGGTCTACGCCAGGAAATGCGAGAAATGCCAGAAGTTCTCCCACTCCCTCCATCAGCCAGCACAGGATCTGAGTCCCCTCTCCATCCCATGGCCCTTCGCTCAATGGGGCCTGGACATTGTGGGGCCTCTTCACCGAGCTCCAGGGAACAAGAGATGGCTGATAGTGGCTATGGACTACTTCACAAAGTGGATAGAGGCTGAACCGTTGTCTTCCATCACGGACAGGGACTCCAGGAACTTCGTTTGGAAAAACATCCTTACGAGGTTCGCCATCCCCCGAACCCTGATTTCAGATAACGGGACTCAGTTCGATTCCAAGTCCTTCAGAGACTTCTGCCAAGAGCACGGCATCAGAAACCATTACTCCACCCCGGCATATCCACAGAGTAATGGCCAGGCAGAAATCTCTAACAAAGTGATCCTGGACGGCCTGAAGAAGCGATTGGACAAGGCAAAGGGCAGATGGACAGAAGAGCTTCCGAGCGTGCTGTGGGCATACAGAACAACTCCAAGGAGGTCCACCTCGGCAACTCCTTTCTCTCTGGCCTACGGGATGGAGGCGGTCATTCCCTTGGAAATCGGCCTTCCTACCCTGAGGACAGAGCTGGTCGACCAAGGCCGAAATGAGACGAACCTGGCAATGGAGCTGGAGCTGGCGGACGAGCGACGAGAAGCAGCAACCCTGAGACTGACCGACTATCAGCATCGGTTAGCCAGGGCATACAATCAAAATGTCAAAGAAAGGAGGTTCGCCGCGGGAGAGCTCGTTCTAAAGAAGACCCTGCCAGCTGACAAAGAACCAAACGAGGGGAAGCTCGCCCCGAACTGGCATGGCCCGTTCAGAGTAGTCTCACTGGCAGGAAAGTCAGCCTACAAGCTCGAAGACTTGGAAGGCAAGCCACTGCCGAGACCATGGAATGCATCCCACTTGAAGAAATTTTATTTCTAAAGATGTATCGAGTCTCAAAATCAATAAAAGCAGCTTTCACCTTGTCATCAACTTGTCATCTCTCTTTGATTGATTCCGACGGATTGGGTCTACCGCCCTGGAAAAGGCCTCGAGTCCAGACTCGGTCGTTTCCTAAAGCTCCGAGCCTTGGGCTCTGGAGAAGGCCTCGAGTTCAGACACTCGGCCGGATTGGGTCTACCGCCCTGGAAAAGACCTCGAGTCCAGACTCGGTCGTTTCCTAAAGCTCCTGGCCTTGGGCCATGGAGAAGGCCTCGAGTTCAGACACTCGGCCGGATTGGGTCCACCGCCCTGGAAAAGACCTCGAGTCCAGACTCGGTCGTTTCCTAAAGCTCCTGGCCTTGGGCCATGGAGAAGGCCTCGAGTTCAGACACTCGGCCGGATTGGGTCTACCGCCCTGGAAAAGACCTCGAGTCCAGACTCGGTCGTTTCCTAAAGCTCCTGGCCTTGGGCCATGGAGAAGGCCTCGAGTTCAGACACTAGGCCGGATTGGGTCTACCGCCCTGGAAAAGGCCTCGAGTCCAGACTCGGTCGTTTCCTAAAGCTCCGAGCCTTGGGCTCCGGAGAAGGCCTCGAGTTCGGATACTCGGCCGAATTCTTAAAATCAGGGCTTTTACACCCCTCAAAGATCATTGCCGAGCTCACGCTTCCACAGCCGAGACCAGTGGAATGATGACTCCACTTCGGCACACGGCAGCTCGTCTCGGCCAAAGCCAGCCATTTCGGCCAAAGGCAGCTTTCCAGAAGAGAGCTGTGCCAGCACTCAAACACAAATGCAAGCATTCCAGAACAGTGCAAAGAAAGAGAAGAACTCAAAAGCATTGTACATGGTTTGGGTGATCACAGAACTCCTTTTTTATTCATTGAAAACTGCTTGATTACAAGAGCTACAGAACAGAAAGAAAAGTACAGAAAGGAGGATCGCAGTCCTCTGAAAACAGAAAATGAAGTAAAAACTGGGAGACTCTGATCTTCACCGACTCTTCAGGCTGCAGGCTCGAAGACGCCGGATCGTTGCCTGGAGGTTCTGAGTGATCCTGAATTTCACAGAGCTCTATAATACACTTTGGTTGGTCAGACCAAAGCATCGCACAGCCCCTCCAGTTCGGAGACACTGGACCTCGCTGGGCTCTTCTTCTCTCCATCAACGAAACCCGACCCATCGCTTGAAGAAACCCCAGGTCCAGCGGGGCCTCAATCCCGCCTTCCGTACGACGGTCGCACAGGACCGTGTCGGACGAGAATGCGCCACCGTCCCCCGGTTACGTTGCAGCGCTGCGTTGCAGCGCATCCTCACTCTGTCTGGCCAGGGACGGATGGCCATGAACCCGCGTTCAGAGAGCGCGTGGTCCACGGGGAGTTCCTTCAGAGAGCGCGCAGACCACGACGGACTTCCCCCTTGGAGAAAGCCGTCCACAGGCGCAAAGGTTCCCCCCGGATCGAAGATTACAGAATGTCGGTCAGACATGGTTCCTACAGCTAAGTGGATTAAGTTATCCTACTTCCGTTTCTTTTCTTCTCCCATGGCGAGCTTGCCATCCCTATTTATAGGAAGAAGAAGGGCTCGGTCTCCGAATGAAGTTATGAGGGCGAAGTCTCCCACGCGTTACTGGGGATGCACGGCTGTTGACCAGCGATCCCTATGGCGCCACGTGGAGACATCCATCCGATTCCCTCGTCAGCTGTGCCACCTTGTTTGTTGCTATTTATGGTCTCCAGAATACGGAGAGTCAGCACTGACAGCTACGAGGACCGTTTGACTCTTTCTACCTCAAGGGCCACGCCACACAGTAAAGGCACTCAATACCATTCAGTGCACATCCAGAAATGAGAGAGAGACAAATGCAAAGAGAAAAATACACAAGTAAAGAAGTCTTTTCATTAATAATGGAAAGAATTACAAGGCTGAAAGAAAGGGGCGTTACAAAAGAAAGACCAAGGACATGAGAAGAGATAGGGCTACTCCGGTCTCGGCGATTCGACCAGATCAATCACCGTTCCCAAGGGGCCAGAGGCTTCGGCCGAGACAGGGACCTCGCTTGGAGCGTCGCTGGCAGAAGGGGCTTCGACTGGCACCTCAGCCGAACCAGGAGCAGAAGAGGTCTCACCCTGAGGCACGGCCAAAGCCTCGCTGGCGACTGGGGCATCGCTCGAGACCGGGGCAGCTGGAGCGTCGTCAGCAGCAGGAACTTCGACCGGAGCGCTTTCAGTTGCAGGTGCGGAGCTCGGCTCTGGATCCAGGTCCGAATACTTCGGCAGGTCCTGATAGACAGGATGGTCTTCAGGGACCCCCGCACGTCTCAGTGCGGCCAGGCATCCTTCCTCGAACAAGATTGCAGTAATCTCCTCCACCTGTTTCTCATACAGCTCGGTGTCACGATCCACCCCGCTCTGGAAGGCGGATTGCACCTCGGACTGAAGAGAGGCCTTCTCCTTCTCCAGGTCGCCGTTCGCCTTCACCAGCTTCTCCCTCTCAGCGCGACCAGCCAAGACCTCCCCTCGCAAACTCGCTACCTCGGCCGTCGACTCAGACTTCAACCTGGCCAACTCCGACTCCAACTCGGAGATCCTCTCGTTCTTCGTCCAAAGCTCGCCTTTCATATGGTTGGCCCGGGACGAGAGTTCGGCGACCTCAGTCAGAGCCGATGCCAACCGAGCGGATTCTCCAGCACTGGCCACCTTGAGCTCTTCCATTCCCTTCCGCTGCTCGTCCAGCTCCTTCTTCAGCTTCTCCCGCTCGGACTCCAGGCGGGTCACTCTCGCAGCGTTCCTATCCCTCCTTCCTAGGATGGCTAGGAGCCTCTGCACGTTCTGCAAGTGAAAGGAGGAGGGTCAAAACAGGAACAGCCGAACTAGGCCACTCGGGAGTACACAAAAAACACTTACCAGGATGTCAGCCTGGATCGCTGACAACATCAGGCTCTCGTCATCAAACTTCTCGTGCTCCTCCATGTCTCTTGGCAGAGCACAGGCCTTGGCGAGAGCCCCGATCACCTCGGCATTTCCCAGCAGTCGGTCTTCAACGTTCAGGGGTCTGCCGGGTTGAGTTTCCATTCTCGGCTTCCACGGTGCTGGGGCAGTTCGGGGTCCGGAGGCCGATCCGGACCCTTGCCCCGCCGAGACGAGAGGCTCGCGTGTTGGCCCGACAGTCGACCTGCTGACTGGCGCACTCTTTTCGGCCGGCGCACTCTTTTCTTTCGGCGCGCTCTTCTCGCCCCCCTTTTCGGCTGGAACTTTAGCTCTAGGGGCGTGAGCGGGATCAGCCTTCGAACTCTTCTCCCCCGCCTTGGATTTCTTCCTGGGCGGGGACCCCTCCTTCGAGCGGTCCGGCGAGCGTCGCCGGGCTCCTTCGCTCGGAGCGGGGGCAGGAGCAGAGGGAGCACCAGCGCCCACCGGACCCGAAGCAGCACGAGTACCGGCAGGCGACGGGGCCCCAGAAGACGCTGACCTCTGCCTAAACTTAGCAGCCAGGTCCCTGACAGCGGGCTCCCTCGAGCTTCCCTCCATGTCCTCTCCTCGATCAGAGAGATAAGCGTCCACTATCTGCGTCAAGTCCGGCGGCTCCGGATCAGAAGTAGACGCCTCAGCTCCAGACGCAGTTCGGTCGGCAACAGGATCGGTCAAGGGGACCCCGCTAAACACCGCAACTGATACGGTCGGACGGTCAGGGTGTGTCTCGTCCACCTCAGGTACTCCAGTCCTGTGGTAGTGGCCGCGATACCTCGGCGTGTACCCAAGCAGCTTCCAAGCTGACCTGGTCTCGTGCCCCTTGTACCGTTCGACCTTGTTGATGTCGTCGGTATTCCTCCTCCAACCTTCGCTAACAGCTCGGCGTCGCCTTGCACCCGCCTCTGCTCAACAGGCAAAAAAGAGTACCAGTTCGGCATCAATGAGGTAAGCAAAGCAGAAAGGAGAAAAGCAGTGATGATTACTTGGGACTTCCCCAGGGCGACGTGGGACCGACAGCCTCCTGCTTTCACCCGGGGTGAACTCCCAGTCCCCCGAGACACAGAAGAAATCTTCCTCGGCGTTCTTACTTGAATCCTCCAAGGCTAGGACGAAGCCCCTTCGCTCCGGCTTCACACGGAGATAATATCTTCCCTCCCCAGCCTTGCAGATATCATATGTATCCTCGATGTCGTGAGGGCCTAGGTTGGTCCCCAAGATCTCGTTCAGCTTCCCTGTGCCCATGATGACCTTGTAGCCATTGGGCATCAACTGGCCCGGGGCGAGGGACCAAAGGCTAAGGCAGGCCCTAAACAGGGGGTGCAGTGGAAACCTGACCCCACCCTCGATCACGGAGATCAGAGGGAACGGCATCCAGCCGCCGTAGCAGCGATACAGGGCAGCATCGGCAAGGTCCGCCGGTTTCAGGAGGACCCCCTCCGGAATGTTGAAGGCAGCCCTAAACTCGGCTAAGCCCTCATCGGAATCTACCCTGAATCTAGGGGTGCCCATGTCTAGAAGGGGTGACAACGAAGAAAAACCCTAGAAATCGAAAAACCCCAAGAAGAACCAGACAGAAGAACAAAGCGACTTACAGGGACGAAGAGGCAGATCAAGAGCAGATCCGGACGCGTTCAACGGTCGTCCTCCTCGAACAGATCTCAGGAACCAGAGCAGAAATCGAAAGCAAAGGCGAAGGCGAAAGAAATCGGGAGCGAGAAAAAGAAGGGGACGACCCTATTTGTAGAAGGGGAACCCTCATTTGGGTACCGCCTCCGAATTCGAAGAGACACTTCAAAGCCCGTGCCGGTCCCATCAATAAGACAACGCAATCAGCGCAGAAGCTACGCGTGTAGCCGTCAACTCGGTTCCCAAGACGAACAGGACAGGGCATTTATCGCTTTAAAGAGTTGAAGCGACACCAGGCATAAAGAGTTGAAGCGACCCCAGGCATAAAGAGTTGAAGCGACACCAGGCAATGATCAACGTATCCCCAGACGGATTCTTCTAGCTTTCAACCCCTAAAGGCTAGCACACTTCAGAGGTCAAAAGCTAGGGGGCAATTGTGTGGGGAGATTTCCAGAACCACAGGATTAAGCTAATCACAGCCATCAGATAAGGCTAAGCACTCTCACGTGCCATCCCCGTGCCATCCACGTGGCACCAATCTCACCCCGGCTACCAGGGCAGAGGCATCGGCCGAAGTCAAGCATCTTCGGGCCACTAGCGCCGAACTGGTCCACCCCCGGGTGCCATCTCGGAGGGGAGCTCCACCTCGGCTGAGCCACCCCGGGTGCCATCCCGGCAGCAAACCCCACCTCGGCTGAAGAAGCCGGGACAGAAGCCGAAGCAAGCGAGAACCTTCACTTGCGCCCCTCATCCCCCACGTCACCAGGCACGTGGAGGGATAGGGGCACGAGCTAGTGGGACAGACGCGACATCCAGCCGCCCACAATCTTCGCCAGATCCCTGACAGGGCGGCATCTAGCGGCTGAAGCCACATCAGGGCAGGGCCCGATGGCAGATCCGCTGGTACCCCTACCGCCAAAGGCGCCCAACATGACCTGGCCTAACAAGACGTGCATTAAATGAGATGTGGGCTGACCCGACGGGCATTTAATGCATAGTGGGCTGGATTGGACCGCATTTAATGCATAGTGGGCTGGATTGGACCGCAATTAATGCAATGTGGGCTGATCGTGACTTCCCAGTCGAATCACGGGACCCACACCACAATATCTCCCAAAGATACGTTCCAAACTCTATAAATAGAGGCTCAAACCACCATCTAAGGTACGCCCATTTCCATTCACAGAGCCGTTACTCTGTCTCTCTTCTCCCTCTCCTTTCATTGTTCCAGTTCCCACACTGACTTTGGCATCGGAGAGCCTTGCGCCGCCCAGGCCAGGGTCCTCTGACCGTTTGTTCATCTCTTTCAGGCTTTCGGACGGCATCCAGTCACACCCAGTCACCATCATCTTCTCGGATAAGTCCTTTAAGGCACCTCCTTATTGTGGGTCATTATTTTCTGCACCTACAAACACCAATAGCGTTTTGACCTGGAGAATGTGTAGTTAACTCCTAAGTATTGTTTTCTTTTAATGTGGTGAATCTCTTCTTTCACGGCGATTCTCTAAAAGTTTTCTTTTATTGCCTCTTAAAAAGTAAAAGACTCATGGTCATCGTATAGACTAAAGAGGCTTGTGTCTATAGATTCACAATATATATCTCTTAGTCTTCTCATTTTCATTCAGGTTATATGGGTAGTTATGGATGAAGAAGAGTTTTGAGTTTACGAACTGCTTGTGTGGGATTTTACTTTTTCTGCTGGACTCCTTCGAATTGATGTTGTGTGTGTAGGGGTTAAGTTATTTTGCTGAGAGCCTTCACGATTAGGATTTTGAGGATTTGTATTTCTCTTCCATGTCAATTGTAGTTTTTCTTGGATGACTTCTTCTTCGTTCCATTTATACGATTCATTTTCATTGAAGGCTATATGATCTCCACTCACCACCACCTTTTTAGTAAAAAGATTGTAGAGTTTATGGGCTTCAGATTCCTTGCCATGATATTCAATGAAGATGCACTTTTGTGCACGATCATCAAGTTTAATTTCTTTCTTTTAGCCTCTGGAACTTGAGCATATGCAACACACCCAACGATTCTTACTTCTTAGGTACACCACGCTTAGTTTATGATCGCTCTATGCCTCCTGCAGTGTTTTTGTGTGGGGAAAATCCCAAGAGAATCCTGGACAAGGTGCTCCATCCCGGGCCCCCGCATCAGCAAGCCCATCCCGGCAAGTGTGGTCTCGTGCTCCACGCTTCCTATGCTCAACTCCCCTCACCTCGGCAGGATCCACTCCGGCCAAAGCATCCCACTTCGGCTGCCCAGCTCGGCGACAGTACCAGGCCCTTCCACTTCGGCAACAGTGCCATGGCCCTACATCTCCGCCAGGTCTCACCCGGCACGACACTGCATCCCGGCCAAGCGCCTCATATCGATGAAAGTACTGAGCACTGACAGCTGTCCTCCCATGGACGCTCAAGCACGCTATGGCCCGTGCGACAAGGCAAGGAGATAGCCCGTATCTCCTGACAGATCACCCTCCACAGCTCCCAAGGCGCCAGGATATGGCCTAACGGGACAAGACAGGCTACGACGGGACCAGACAGGCTACGATGAGATCGCGCCTCCCTAGTACCTGACAAAATGGGCTACGACAAGACAGCCAACTACTCCTTTGCCTCCTCTTCCTCTACATAAACGCAGCTACAGCTCCAGAGGAAGGGGGGGAAAACGCCATTTACCACTCTGGTATGCCATATTCTTCCCCAAAATCTCCTCCCTCTGCTTAGTTCATACACTAACTTAGGCATCGGAGAGCCTTGCGCCGCCCAGGCCAGGGTCTTCTGACCTACGTTTCTTCTTCCTTTTCTCAGGCTCCAGGCGCAGGCATCGGTGTCCCTAATCTCACTTGGGTAAGTCCTCTAAGGCACCCCCCATTATTGTGGGTCGTTATTTTTTGCACCTACAATTGGCGCCGTCTGTGGGAAGGCAATATCCCAGCCTTCCCAACCTTCTCCAAATCTTTCCAAACACCATGCCTCGAAGAACCAGAAAGGGAAAGGAACCTATCGCACTGTCGACCCAGCTGCCGACGGTCCCCCGCTGAGAGAGGTCAAGAGCAAAGTCTGGTCCAGCAGGCGACCAGCTTCAGGATATTCGGTCGGGTTCATCCTCTGAGGATTCGACCTCGACTCTACCCTCCGAAAGACGCACCCAGAAGAGCAGGAGCAACCGGGCCCATGGCGAAGGCTCGGGTAACGGCCGCGACTCCAGAGAGTGGCTCGATCAACGCATAGAGCGAGCAGTACGACAGCGCATGGAAATGGCCGACTACGCTCAAGTTCGGATGAACTCTAATGATTTCGGCGCATCTCCTCTCTCCAGAGATCAGAAGCTTCCCCCTTCCCGAAGATTTCAAAGTCCCGAGGTTCGTCATTTACGATGGAACCTCGGACCCAGCAGCACACCTCCGGCACTTCAGTCAGAGGATGTCGATATGGGGCAATGCAGGCCACCTCAACTGCAGAGTCAATGCAGGCCACCTCAACTGCAAAATCTTCTCCTCCAGTTTGGGCGACCTCCCCCTGAAGTGGTTCTGTTCTCTCCCAGAGAAGTCCATTTCGAGTTGGAAGGAGCTCCAGCTCTCCTTCTTGACGAAGTTCCAAGTTTACGAGGTCATCCCCAGGTCAGCCGCCGACCTGATGGCCCTCAGAATGAAGCAGACCGAGAGCATCGCGCAGTTCACCAAAAGGTTCTGGGCTGTCTACAGCCAGATCGAGAATGCCTCAGAGGCAATAGCAGTCCTGTCTTTCCAACAAGCCCTCGTACCAGGCAACGAGCTCCGAAGCAACTTGGTCATGTATCCCGTGGTCACTATGGCTGCACTCATGACTAGGGTAAATCAATTCGTCAGGCAAGAGGAGGACGAAGCCCGAGCCCGGGAGCAGTTCAACCTCCGCGACAGCGACCAAATCGCTTCCAGCTCGGCCGAACCTGCCAGCTCGACCGACGCTTCCAGCTCGGCCGACTCTGCCAGTTCGGTGGACGCTTCCAGCTCGGCCGACTCTGCCAGTTCGGCGGATGCCTCCAGCCCGGCGGGCATCTCCAGCTCGCTAGCAGCCCCCCACTCTGCAGAAATCTCTTCCGACTCGGGGGCAGCTAGACGGAACTTTTTGTCACTTAGCTGACGACCTCATGCTGGTCCGTCCACGTGCTGGTTTCCACCTCACGCTGGTTTCGGCCTCATGATGGTCTCGACCGCATCTGACGACCTCATGCTGGTCCGTCCACGTGCTGGTTTCCACCTCACGCTGGTTTCGGCCTCATGATGGTCTCGACCGCATCTGACGACCTCATGCTGGTCCGTCCACGTGCTGGTTCCCACCTCACGCTGGTTTCGGCCTCATGATGGTCTCGACCGCATCTGACGACCTCATGCTGGTCCGTCCACGTGCTGGTTTCCACCTCACGCTCGTTTCGGCCTCATGATGGTCTCGACCGCATCTGACGACCTCATGCTGGTCCGTCCACGTGCTGGTTTCCACCTCACACTGGTTTCGGCCTCATGATGGTCTCGACCGCATCTGACGACCTCATGCTGGTCCGTCCACGTGCTGGTCTCCACCTCACGCTGGTTTCGGCCTCATGATGGTCTCCACCGCATCTAACGACCTCATGTTGGTATCGCCCTCGTGCTAGCTACGCGCTTCACAGGTTTGGCCTCATGTTGGTCTCGGCCAGTGCCATCGAGACTGCCCTCGGGTTCGTACACCCAGGCTTCTCCACCACGGCGAGTGCCAGAAAGACAAGTCACAAGGGTTAACAGCCCTGGAAAAGGCCTCGAGTTCGGACACTCGGCCAATTCCTAAACTCAGGGTCTTCACCCATCTCCAAGGGTTAACAGCCCTGGAAAAGGCCTCGAGTTCGGACACTCGGCCAATTCCTAAACTCAGGGTCTTCACCCATCTCCAAGGGTTAACAGCCCTGGAAAAGGCCTCGAGTTCGGACACTCGGCCAATTCCTAAACTCAGGGTTTTTACCCATCTCCAAAGGTTCATCCGCCTTGGAAAAGGCCTCGAGTTCATACACTCGGTCGTTTCCTAAAGTCCCGGGTCCAACGCCCTGGAAAAGGCCTCGAGTCTACACTCGGTCGTTTCCTAAAGTCCCGGGTCCAACGCCCTGGAAAAGGCCTCGAGTCCACACTCGGTCGTTTCCTAAAGTCCCGGGTCCAACGCCCTGGAAAAGGCCTCGAGTCCACACTCGGTCGTTTCCTAAAGTCCCGGGTCCAACGCCCTGGAAAAGGCCTCGAGTCCACACTCGGTCATTTCGTAAAGTCCCGGGTGCAACGCCCTGGAAAAGGCCTCGAGTCCACACTCGGTCGTTTCCTAAAGTCCCGGGTCCAACGCCCTGGAAAAGGCCTCGAGTCCACACTCGGTCGTTTCCTAAAGTCCCGGGTCCAACGCCCTGGAAAAGGCCTCGAGTCCACACTCGGTCGTTTCCTAAAGTCCCGGGTCCAACGCCCTGGAAAAGGCCTCGAGTCCAAACTCGGTCGTTTCCTAAAGTCCCGGGTCTACCGCCCTGGAAAAGGCCTCGAGTCCAAACTCGGTCGTTTCCTAAAGCTCCGGGTCCTGGACCCTGGAGAAGGCCTCGAGTTCGGACACTCGGCCGGATTCTTAAAGTCAGGGTTTTTACACCCCTCAAAGACCGTTGCCGAACTCATGCTCACATCTCCGCAACCAGCGGGATTCTGGATCCACTGTAGCAAGGCAGTTCGTCTCGGCCAAAAGCTGGCCACTTCGGCCAATGGCAGCTCGACAAGACTGCCGTAGAGACTGTTCAGTATCACCTCCTCGTCCTCATGACAGTCCTCAGCTCGGCATCAGTGCCGGATTCCAGGTTGGCAGTTACTCTGGTTCCACCTCGGCCTCATGCCAGTTCGCAGCTCCACAGCAGCGCCAGCCTCCAGTACGGCAGGAAATCCTTCCTCCGGCTCGGCAGCAGTGCCAGTCTCCGGTTTAGCAGCAGCACCCAGTCTATAGCTCGCCTCCTTCTCAGCAGCAGTAGCAAGATACTCCTAAATAAATGAGCCATCTCTCTTGGCTTTCAGCAACAATGCACCCTCCAGCTCCGGTCCATTGCCAGCCAGTCATCTCAAAACTATGAGCAGCTCCGAGGCACAAATGTTGTCTTCCATGATACTCACCTTCTAACCTCAAAAGAGCAGCCTATTGAGCTCAGAAGCTGGGGGGCTTTGTGTGGGGAAAATCCCAAGAGAATCCTGGACAAGGTGCTCCATCCCGGGCCCCCGCATCAGCAAGCCCATCCCGGCAAGTGTGGTCTCGTGCTCCACGCTTCCTATGCTCAACTCCCCTCACCTCGGCAGGATCCACTCCGGCCAAAGCATCCCACTTCGGCTGCCCAGCTCGGCGACAGTACCAGGCCCTTCCACTTCGGCAACAGTGCCATGGCCCTACATCTCCGCCAGGTCTCACCCGGCACGACACTGCATCCCGGCCAAGCGCCTCATATCGATGAAAGTACTGAGCACTGACAGCTGTCCTCCCATGGACGCTCAAGCACGCTATGGCCCGTGCGACAAGGCAAGGGGATAGCCCGTATCTCCTGACAGATCACCCTCCACAACTCCCAAGGCGCCAGGATATGGCCTAACGGGACAAGACATGCTACGACGGGACCAGACAGGCTACGATGAGATCGCGCCTCCCTAGTACCTGACAAAATGGGCTACGACAAGACAGCCAACTACTCCTTTGCCTCCTCTTCCTCTACATAAACGCAGCTACAGCTCCAGAGGAAGGGGGGAACGCCATTACCACTCTGGTATGCCATATTCTTCCCCAAAAAATCTCCTCCCTCTGATTAGTTCATACACTAACTTAGGCATCGGAGAGCCTTGCGCCGCCCAGGCCAGGGTCCTCTGACCTACGTTTCTTCTTCATTTTCTCAGGCTCCAGGCGCAGGCATCGGTGTCCCTAATCTCACTTGGGTAAGTCCTCTAAGGCACCCCCCATTATTGTGGGTCGTTATTTTTTGCACCTACAGTTTTAATCCTGAGATTTTTAAGAGGGCATCTATCAAGGAAGTAGACTGTACTTGCAACTGCTTTCGTTAGGGCCCAACTCCGATTTTTTTTGTTTCATGCGTAAATATCATAGAGTATTGCATTAATATAAATATATAATTAACTAATCAAGGTTAACACATTGTGATTGAAAACAATGAGTAATTATTAAATTAATTAAACGTGCACAGTAGTGGTCATAACTTGGGACTCCATTAGTCCACAAGATTAATTAAACGAAATTAAATGAGGAGTATATATGTGTATGGCCAAGATATTTGGCGAATCAACTGAAAATAAGCAAGTGGAGTTGATGTGGGACCCACTAATAATGCACGGTCAATCAATGGGCCGGTTATCTTCTAGGACCAGCCAGATAGCAAAAATCTAATCATGTTTAAGAAATCATTAGATGCAATAGAAAGTCAGATTTACAAAAAAATAAAAATAAAAATAAAAAGTGTAGAACTTCACTAAACCAACATTAATCTGCTAAAATAATGATAGCAAGTAGTAACCACATTAGCATGGCCCTACATTGGATTTCTCGTCAACACTATATTCCATTACCAATAAGCAGCATGAAAAAATAACTAACAAATAAATAAAGAGGATTTTATGGGAAAAAACCCATATGATGGCCCGTGCACGTAAAGGACCTACTAGTTTCTGCTGCACAAAAAAGGCCTAACATCTTTTTTAAACTTTTACATTGAGCGATGATATTGTCCCTCATTTTAATCGAGCAGCGGCGATATCATCACTCGTGTCTTCTTCTTCCTATTCACCTTCTTCTTCCTCCATCTCCCCCACTCCAATTTCATAAAAGTTGATGTATTCTTTTCTATCCGCGTCGTTTTCCTCTTCTTCTTCATTTACTGAATGAAGGAAGAAGTTTTGTGCAGCTGCAATGCCAAATCATAGAGAAAGACATACACCAGAGACGTTTCAATGCACTTGATGTCACATTCCCCAAAATGAGAATTGGGGAAAGCGTGAGAAATAATTCAAATTCAAATTTCCTGTGATTAATACAACAAAACCTTCCAAAAGTGGACCCACATAAAGTTTCAAACCGTGGTGAGTCAAAGTAAATTTCATTAAATTAAACGGAAGCTTTATTCAATTGGTATTCAATATTCATAATAAGACCCAACACAAAAACTGGATAAACATTAATAATTTAAGTTGCAGAATAAATTAAACAATTTCTAAAAGAAATCTCATTATTAAAAAAGAAAGTTCATCTAGGGATCCATAAGATGACGTTCACTCTTGTGCTGTCTCAGACGGCTCCAAAGCCATCTCCGGCACCCCATTCGGGTTCGCATTCGGGATCCATAATATGACGTTCACTCTTGTGCTGACTCAGATGGTTCCAATGCCTTCTCGGGCACCCCATTCAGGTTCGTCAGTTGGCTCAAACGTTTGAAACGCTTAATCCTCCTCTGTTTCCTCGGTAAAGTAGGGCTTTGTACCTGCGCACCAAATATTAAAGTAAATTGCAAGAACATGATCATAATTTGAAATTAAAATATGATATCAAGATGAGTATAGACAAGTGAGATCATCATGAAGCAATGATAATGATAATAGCAAGGAAGAACGTATAACACAAATCCAAGTAACACAAAGGAGCAATATGGAGTTCACATGGTGACAAGTGTCCCCGTTGTGGGTTGTCAGCCCTAAATAAATAGGGAAAGCCCGTCCATAACGTCGGTGGTCATAATCCGATCAAAATATCAGGATAACCTGTCCATAGTTTCAAAGCGGATAATAAGTGATCCAGTCACATCGGTAATCAACCGTCTATATATCGACCTGCAGTCGTCCATAAATGACCCACATTTACATATATATATATATATACAAACATAATAGACCCGAATAATAATGTTCCGACCCAAGAGTCCTAAGTCAAATGAAGTGCTGGCCATTCCACATTCCACATCATAGTCAAATCATTACACATAAATTGCCAAGCCACCTCAAGGATATGCATCTAAAGGAATACATAACCTAAACCAAGATATGCATGCGAATTCGAAGGTCAAGACATAATTACAAACCAACCTAAGGTTAGACGTATATCCATATACCCTTCAACACACAACGATCAACAGTAGTGAGTTAGGGACGTTACATCTCTCAAAATTTATGGTGCATAGACCCAATGAAGGGTTTTCAATTGAGATGCATTGACCATTTCTCGCTAGAGTTCATGAAAGTCATACCTGGTATTTAATCCTATGCCAATAGGATACCGTATGCCCAAAGACGGTTCTTAAGTAAGGTCCATGTAGATAATTAAGGTTATTAAATCCAAATAAGGTCCCGTACACGATGCCACAATTCCCCAAAATGATACAGAGCCAAAATAGTTAAATAGTATCATAGTTTGCCAAAGTACACTGAACGTCCAAACGTTCAGTGCCTCGGGTTTTTGGCTCAGGGGCGAAGAGACTCAAACGTTCGAACGTTCGATGTCTCTACCTTTTGGCCCATACGATATACGAACATGGACTCGCACGTTCGAACGTTCAATGGCAACGCTCGAACGTTCAACTTCCCTAACGTTGGCCGAGTTTGTGCACAGATGTAGAGAATGGGGTTTTTCCCCTTTTTCATTCCTTTTTCTCCCTGTACCAAAGGCAAGTCCAATCCAACCCAAAATACATAAAAAATCAGTACCTTTTTGGAAAGGAATAATAATCCACATTTCCATCATCCAAACACCAAATAACCCAAAAACCATTAAGAAGCCCGAATCCACCATTGCCATTTAAAATGGGCATTTAAACAATCTATATGCAAAGCATCGAGAATCAAAGATCAAACACATATTTAATAAAAAATTACAATAATGTACTTGCCTTTATCCGAAGTTGATGAAAAGTGCAATAGGGTTCCTAACCAGCACCCAATCCGAGATTCCCACGGCGCACGATCACAATCCTATCACCAATCTGACTTGGAAGATGGGAAAGAAATGCTCAAACGAACAGATCTATGGTAACCCTACCCAAAATCTACCATTGGAAAGAAGAAGAAGATGCCCTACAATATAGATCTACTCCTAACAGTTTGAGGAGAAGGTTACCTAGTATAAGAAAGTTGAGCGAAGAATGATGGCAGTCTCTTATCGTAATTCTGATGGCTGGATCCTACAGCAATGGCCTGAGAAGTTGAAAGAGGAAGAAGACGAATAAGTGGGGAGGGATAAGAACGTGCGGTTCTTAAAATAGGTTTAGGTTAAGAAATAATATTCTCCGAGCTTAAGTTATTGGGTCAAACTGTTGGTCAGGTCATCTACCCAATAGCCCAACTCACCGATCCAATAATCTAATCTAACGTGTACCCCACTTAACTCTACCCACTTAAATAACTAAAGGACATTTAGTTAAAATAAAAGTAATATTATAATAAAAACATAATTAGTGGGGCCGGAACCTTACACTTGAGAAATAGAACATTTGAGAACAAAGTAATGGAGTAGGGGGGGTAGTTATAGGATTAATTTCAAATCATCGGTTCAAGTAGTTGGGCCTTTGACACTTCGCATTCTCGTTAGGTGACATGGATCAAGCAAATGTGAGACACATTGTCTCTTAAGAACACGTGGCTTCTCAGATGCCTTTGCCAATGCGGCACTAGATAGACCCAATGCTAATATCGGTTTGTGTGTGGGATTACTCTATAAGGCCTGTTAGTGGGGAGATGGATAAAGAGGAAGGAGAAGAGGAAGAAATAACAGAAAGAAAAATACATGACCGATGGTATTGTCACTACTCAATTGAAATGAGGAAAGATATCGTCGCTCAATTTAAAAGGTAAAAAAAGAAGAAGTTAAATTGGTGGGAGGGAAGGCGCAAAAAAGAAATGAATGAGGCTTCATTCATCAAGCTGGCCTGGTCGGTGGCTTCCTCCAACTCCCTCTGGGCCTAATGGATGGCTAACAAATACCTTAGGAACTCATTTATTTGGAGTCCATCTTCCCCGAAAAGTGGGTCTTGCATTTGGCGCAAAATCAGGAATTCTGGCCATCACATTCACCTCCGCAGCAGGTGGATAAGAGGGGACGGTAAGACCGCAGATCTATGGTATGATAGCTGGGCCAAGGATGAGACTTTAGCATCTCTCTATGCCCCATTTCCCTTCCCTGCAAATCAGCACCTCCACCACCTCTGCGACGGCTACACCTAGGCTATTCCTTCAAACATACTTGCTGCAGCTGCATTTTTCCTGAGAACTGCAGTCACCAACATCTCCCTAAATGAGCACTCTGCCGATCGCAATGTATGCAAAGCGCACTCAGACAAAGGTCTCTCCTTTAAGGAGCCCTAGCAATTGACCAGATCCATAAGAGTATCAACCGAATGGGCTACTTGGGCTCCCTTAATCTGGAACCATTTCCTTCACCCCAGAGTCTCCTTTTTTGCATGAAGACTTCTTCATGGTAAGACTACAACCCAAGCCTGGACCCAAGGAGCAGTGTTAGTATTTTTATGTTGGCTAATTCATCGGTTGGACAAAACTCTGGGTCCATTGAGTTGTGTTTTCTATTTTATTTTAGAATGGACTATAGTTGTGTCGCCAGAAGAGCTGAAGCGAAGAAAAAAGAAAAAAGAGAAGACCGGGTGAAACTCCCAGGCTCGATCAATTGGAGCCTCTGTCCGATCGATTGGATAGTTGATGCGCCCCAGTTATTTTAGTGATCCGATCGATCAAATAGGCGCGGGCAAAAATGGGAAAGTCTCCTAAACTGCTACGAAGTCGTTTCCTTCTAAGATTCCGCTTCCCAATTTGAGTCCTATTTGTATTCTAAGTCTAAGGCACGAATTTGGGTCTTTAAATAGGGTGTTGCTCTCAACCCTAGATAATGACCACTTCCATTAATCTGAGTCAGAGATATCTAAGAGAGAGATTATTCTCTACAGCCATTGAGAGGTCGTTTTGAAGGACTGCTCTAGAAGGTCATTGTTGCTTTTGCTTTCTTATAGAAGATAGTTCATCTTAACTGACAAGCTGTGAAGAGATCAAGTAAGGAGAACGGTGCACGATGGATGCCGTGTTTGTGGATTCTGTGCAAGAACAACTACAGTCCTTAGGTTGAGGTACAAACTGAGGAAAAGAAGCTGTGAGTATATCTTGTAACTGTTCGTAAGTTCCTGATTTCTGGTTCGTGGTTTTTCTCCCTAAATGGGGTTTCCACACTTAATATTGTGTCTACCTTCTTATGCTGTATGATTGGTAGATAGCTAGTTCTATTCTGTCGGATTGGTTATTTCCGCTGCATTGATTTGTTAAATTAGATCTAGTAATCCATTCTGGCAGCCTACAAAAACTTTCAATTGGTATCAGAGCAGGTTACACTATTTTACTGTGTTGATCTATATTTTGCTAGAATGGATAACTATCGTGAGAGAATGGTTGCCTTTGTAAAAGTCATAGATCTGAAAATTTGGAAATCTATTGTGAAAGACTATTCCTTGCCTACTGTCACTACTGATGGGATAATGAGTCTTAGATCGGAAGATCGGTGGACTAAGGATGAAGAATTGGCAGCCACTTGCAACTCTAGGGCTTTGAGTGTTATTTATAATGGAGTTAGCATGTATGAGTTTCGTAGAATTTCTACATGCACTACTGCAAAAGAAGCTTGGAATATTCTACAGACTGTGAATGGAGGGACTGACACTGTCAAACAGTCGAAACTTCAGAAGTTGTATACAGCTTTTGAAACCATCAAGAGGAAAGATGATGAATCCTTTGATGAGTTCAATTCAAAGCTGAATATGCTATTGTGAATGATACCTTACTTTGGGAGAGCCAATTCCTGAGGATAGAATTGTGAAAAAGATTTTGCGGTCTCTTCCAAGAAGGTTTGATGCAAAGGTCGTGGCCATAAAGGAGAATAAAAATCTGAATAATCTTTAAGTTGAAGATTTGGTTAGCAACCTTCAGACTTTTGAATCAAACCTAAGGACTAATAGAAAATCAAAATCCAAAGGTGTTGCTTTGAGAGCCTACAAAGAATCATTCAAGAAAATTGCTAGTGATTCTAATTCTAATTCTGAGGAGATAGATCCCCAAGCTGTTGTTCAGTTTATGAAGCAATTTCAGTCGTTTATGAAGTGGAAGAAAAGTGATTTGAAAATCCTTAAAAATTATGTAAAGAAGAAATCTTCTAAGGGGATTCAATGTCAAAAAATGCTTTCAATTTGACTTGGGATGATGATGCTTTTGATGAAGATGATAAAAAATCTAAGTCTGAGAAACTTGAATCTAGCAAAGAAAAATTCATGGCATTTATGGCAACTTTCGTTTATGCTACTCCACCACTTTCTTCTGATGATGGGACTAAACAAGATGTTAGTGAGTTAGAGACAGAATATGATTGGAAAGCTGAATATCAGTTATTGTTTGCAAATACCATGAAGATGCTAAAGATGAATGAAAAACTGGTTACAAGTTGAAAAGAATTAGAAGAGCAGAATATTTCTTTAAAACTGAATTATCAGAAGCTCTTAAAAAAATGAGTCACTTAGAGGCAAAAAATAATAAGTTGGCAAACATAAAATGACTGCTGAAGCACAGAAGTATGATTCATTTGATCATGATATGAAGACATTGAAAGCTGAAAATACAAGAAATACTCAAGAAGAATCTTTTTTTGAGTTGAATACTAGCAAGGCTTCGATAAACAGGATGAAATTAGGGTCTAAAAAACTTGACGACATTCTGAGCAGTCAAAAGGCAAAGACAGACATGCAAGACATTGACTACACTGATGGGGGGCATCTACATCTAAAGTCAAAGGTACTAACTTTTTTGTTCAAAATTCAGTTGTTACTAATCATGTTGTTCATGCTACAAATCCAGCTGCCAAGAAGAAGAATGTTTCACGTCCTGAACGAATCCCCACTTGTCATCACTGTGAAATTAAAGGACACATTCGACTCCATTGCAATAATCTGTGAAAGTCACCAAAAGATAAAAGCAATGGAAAAACAGAAGGAATAGTCACCAATAAAAAGCAAAGTTGTATGGGTCAAGAAAGAAGACCTTCCATCTATATTGGTACACACTTTGCTGAAATGTTTGAATATGCAAGTGTGCATACCAAAGTTTCATCACCCCTGATCTGCTATATCATTTCACCTCCCTAGTGCTGATTCGAAGATCTTACTGAGGGGGAGTCAAAATTGAGGGTGAGTTACAAAATCCAAATTAACAGAAGCTGTTTGAAAAATAATTGTTTGTCAATTATGGACAAAAGGTGGGAGAATAATGAAGCTAGGGGGAGAAAACAAGCAAAGATCTATAGGTGCTAAAAAAAGATTTTGGGTTGAAAATTCAATGTATTTTGAGTTTTTCTATTGGGTGTATCATTTGTATTGTTCTAGGGAGCTTTTGTCCATGAATTGCCAAACTGAGAGATTGTTAGTATTTTTATGTTGGCTAATTCATGGGTTTTACAATACTCTGGGACCATTGAGTTGTATTTTCTATTTTATTTTAGAATTTACCGTAGTTGTGTCGCCGGAAGACCTGGAGCGAAGAGTAGAAGGAAAAAGAGAAGACCTGACGAAACTCCCAGGATCGATCAATCGAAGCCTCTGTCTGATCGATCGGTTAGTTGATGCGCTCCAGTTATTTAGGTGGTCCGATCGATCGGAGCCACTGTCTGATCAATCGGACAGGCGCGGGCAAAAATGGGAAAGTCTCCTAAACTGCTACAAAGTTGTTTCCTTTTGAGACTCGACTTTCCAATTTGAGTCGAAGTCTAAGGCACGAATTTGGGGCTATAAATAGGGTGTTGCTCTCAACCCTAGATAAGGATCACTCTCATTAATCTGAGTCAGAGATATCTAAGAGAGATTATTCTCTAGAGCCATTGAGAGATCTTTTTGAAGGGTTGTTCTAGAAGGTCATTGTTGCTTCTGCATTCTTATAGAAGATAGTTCATCTTGACTGATAAGGTGTGAGGAGATCAAGTAAAGAGAATGGTGCACGGTGGATGTCGTGTTAGTGGATTCTATACAAGAACAACTACAGTATTTAGGTTGAAGTACAGATTGAGGGGAAGGAGCTGTGAGTATTTCTTGTAACTGTTCGTGAGTTCTTGATTTTTGATTCATGGTTTTTCTCTTTGGATATATAGGGTTTCCACGCTAAATATTGTGTCTGCCTTCTTATGGGGTGTGATTGGTAGGTAGCTAGTTCTATTCTGTCTGATTGGTTATTTTCACCGCATTGATTTGTTAAATTAGAACTAGTAATCCATTATGGTAGCCTGCAAAAACTTTCAAGCTGGTTTTAACCTTGCTTCTCCTGCTGCCTCTGTAAAGCTGAGACGAAAACTACTCCTCACCTTCTTTTCAGCTGCTCTTTTGCATCTTCAATTTGGAGCTGGATTCAGCTTCAAGTACCTATTGTCTCCTTCGTTGGGCCCATATCTCCTTCCAAGATCTGGTATGCTCTATCCTTAAACAGCGACCATTTGGCTCGCAAAGGTGCTGCCTCCATCTTCTTCTCCACAACTTTTGTTTTTTGGAAATGTGGGAATGATCATTTTTTCAGTAAATCCAGAGTCCTCGGACGAGGGTCAAAAACTACCTGACTGAGCTTCTCTCAACTTCGCTCAGATTAGACAAACCCTTTTCTGGTAGACCTTTACAAGAGTTCTATAAATTTTTGTTTGATCTCCCCTAGGCATTTTCTATTCTCTAGGGGGCTCAATTTCTTGCTCATTTTTTCCAGAGGGGGCTCAGTTTTAGCTTTTCTTTTGTTCACCTTGTTTAATGGTTGTGTGGCTTTCCTCTTTTGGGGCGTCTAGCCTTTGTTTTTCTCCGCTCCCTTTTCTAATACAATTTGCCATTAACAAAAATAAATAAATTATTATTTGAGGGAGGGCCCTTTTTGTACAATAAAAATTATGGGGCCCTCTTTCATGCATGGGTCATCTCAAGGTTTTTTTCCCGTAAAATCCTCATAAACTAAATAATAAAAACGAGTGATTAGTGTAGGATTCAAAATTGGGGTTTTAAGTATTCCACGCCAAAAGAGACCGTGTCTCTTTTGGACGGTCATTTGAGACAGACCGAGAGTGTGAGAAGTGGGAAAGAAACGAAGGAAGGAGAAGATAGGGAAGAGAGGAAAAGGAAGAGAATAAAAGAAGGAAGAGATGGGAGAGAGTAAGGGTTCATCTCGTTCTATATTGGGTTTCGATTTGGGGGATTTCTAGCGATCTACAACTCGCTAGGGATCAAAGAGGTAAATGGACAGGTGCCCTTCTCAATGTCATATGAATGTGCCTCTTAGATTTGTGATTCATAGTCATTCGAGACTTTCATTCTTGGGTGTTTATTGATAGCACTGAATGTTCATGATAGGAATAAATCGGCCAAACTTGAGACTTAGGCTTATAACCTAAATCTGAAACTTGTAACTCAACAATTATTGGTTCCTTTATTGTGAACACCACCATGCAGCATCGAGTCAGCCACAAGAGGGATGCATCAAGTCCACTGATTCTACTTCAATCATAATGCTTATAAAGTCATTCAATTTGTTAGACAGGAACAAGTGTGGAAAAAAAATACAATATAAGAGTTCTCTACAAATTATATTATCATATATTCTTCATTAGAAAATGCAAAATTCGTACAATCCAACACTTAATTTCGATTATTGATTGATATAGTTTTCTTCTAGATGGAAGCACCATCGAATATTCAGGCGGTTTGCAAGGTAAGAAGAAGCTATTGGTAACTCTATTGACTATCATTGTGGGGTCGCTTTTATTCATCCTTTGTGGTTATTGCTGGTGGAGGAAGGCAAAAGGTATGAATGATTCATTTAGCTAATATAATAACAACCATATTGTGTGGGGAGATTTCCAGAACCACAGGATTACACTAATCACAGCCATCAGATGAGACTAAGCACTCTCACGTGCCATCCGCGTGCTATCCACGTGGCACTAAGCTCACCCCGGCCACCAGGGCAGGAGGTCCGGCCGAAGTCAGGCGGCTCCGGGCCACTAGCGCCGAACTGGCCACCCCGGGTGCCATCTCGGCAGGGAGCTCCACCTCGGCTGGGCCACCCCGGATGCCATCTCGGCAGAAAGCTCCACCTCGGCTGAAGAAGCCGGGATGGAAGCCGAAGCAAGAAAGAACCTCCACTTGCGCCCCTCATCCCCCACGTCATCAGGCACGTGGAGGGATAGGGGCACGAGCTAGTGGGACAGACACGACATCCAGCCGCTCACAATCTTCGCCATATCCTGACAGGGCGGCATCCAGCGGCTGAGGCCACATCAGGGCAAGGCCCGAGGGCAGATCCCACGATCCCCTACCGCCAAAGGCGTCAAACATGATCTGGCCCAACAAGACGCGCATTAAATGCGACGTGGGCTGATCCGACGCGCATTTAATGCAGAGTGGGCTGGATTGGACCGCATTTATGGCAACGTGGGCTGATCATGACTTCCCAGTCGAATCATGAGACCCATGCCAAGATATCGTCCAAGATATCCTCCAAATCGTCTATAAAAGGATTGCATTCCCACATGCAAGGTACGCACAATTTCATTCACAGAGCCGTTACTCTGTCTCTCCTCTCCCCCTCCTTCCATTGTTCCAGTTCCCACACTGACTTTGGCATCGGAGAGCCTTGCGCCGCCCAGGTCAGGGTCCTTTGATCGTTTGCTCTTCTCTTTCAGGCTTTCGGACGGTACCCAGTCATTCCCAGTCATCATCTTCTCGGATAAGTCCTCTAAGGCTCCCTCCTTATTGTGGGTCATTATTTTCTGCACCTACAATTGGCGCCGTCTGTGGGGAAGTAATATCCCAACCTTCCCAACCTTCCCAACCTTCTTAACCTCAATCTTCCAGAAGCCATGCCTCCGAAAGCTAGGAAGGGCGGAGAATCCTCGAGGCCAGTCCTCGAGCTACCAATGCCGTCAACGGACGTCCACCCTCAAGGGCGGTCCCGCACGGTGCAAGGCACGTCTGCAGGCGAGGGCCGCTTAGGCTCTCAGCTCTTTGTCGAGTTCCCCTTCCCAGAGGGACTCGAAGCCTCGATCTCAGCGGAAGAAGTCATGCCGCCCAGACGCGATGAGCGTCGGCATGAGCGTCCTCGGAAGGACAAAGCCGTGGCCGTAGGAGAGACGCGCCACGCTCAACCCCCCGCCACTGGAGGGGTTCTCGAAGCCCAAGCTGCTCTCCTCCAGAGGCAAGAGCAGATGATTCGCGAGCTGCAGCAGCAGCTGAAGGCAGCGCAAACTGCCTCCTTGAGGCAGGTCTCTGAGCCTCAAGGGAAAAAGAGGGACGCCCCCAGCAGGACAGCCCAGCCTCCCCGCGAGGACCTCAGAAATCATCTGGACCGTAAACGGAGCCAGATTCATGACAAAGGCTCGAGCAACAGCCGAAGTCATCATAGCCGCGATGGCCGAACTCATAGCCATCGTGGCCCGAGCCATCCCAAGCGAAGGCCCAGGTCTCCTGGAAGC
The DNA here is from genome assembly GCA_012931725.1 of Litsea cubeba. Taxonomy (NCBI): domain Eukaryota; kingdom Viridiplantae; phylum Streptophyta; class Magnoliopsida; order Laurales; family Lauraceae; genus Litsea; species Litsea cubeba. The sequence continues at coordinate 10,335,874 of CM022951.1, forward strand.
CCAGACCTCCCTCCAGCACCAGTCAGAGCGTCAACGTCGTCTTCAAGGAGCCGATCTACCATATCCTGACCAAGATAAAGACCAAGCCATTCTTCAAGTGGCCTCTGCCCTTGAGGAATGAGCCCGCCTCCGGCAGCCGGAGCAAGCTCTACTGCTCTTACCACAAAGGTAGCGGGCACAAGACCAAGGACTGCAACTCTCTGCAGTGGTATCTGGAGAAGCTGGCCGAAGAGGGCCACATTCCAGAGTTCGTTAAGGCAGGAGATGCTGGCGGCAGCGAGGGCCGACTTCACCAGAGCGCAGCCCAGGTTCCAGACAGTGAGGATTCGGAGAAGATCGTTACGTGATCCATCTGGCGTCCTCTGTATCCATCTGTATCCCAAGAAATTCAATTTCTAAAAGATGTAATGAATCTCTGAATCAATGGAAATAGCTTTCGCCCCGTCATCAATCTGTCATCTCTCTTTGATCGACTTCGGCTACAAGGGTTAACAGCCCTGGAAAAGGCCTCGAGTTCGGACACTCGGCCAATTCCTAAACTCAGGGTCTTCACCCATTTACAAGGCTCTACGCCCTGGAAATGGCCTGGAGTTCTTACACTCAGCCTTTCCTAAAGCCCCGTGTTTTGAACACAATCAAGGCTCTACGCCCTGGAAATGGCCTAGAGTTCTTACACTCAGCCTTTCCTAAAGCCCCGTGTTTTGAACACAATCAAGGCTCTACGCCCTGGAAATGGCCTGGAGTTCTTACACTCAGCCTTTCCTAAAGCCCCGTGTTTTGAACACAATCAAGGCTCTACGCCCTGGAAATGGCCTGGAGCTCTTACACTCAGCCTTTCCTAAAGCCCCGTGTTTTGAACACAATCAAGGCTCTACGCCCTGGAAATGGCCTGGAGTTCCTACACTCAGCCTTTCCTAAAGCCCCCGTGTCTTGGACACACTCCCGGGTACATACGCCCTGGAAATGGCCTGGAGTTCCTACACTCAGCCTTTCCTAAAGCCCCCGTGTCTTGGACACACTCCCGGGTACATACGCCCTGGAAATGGCCTGGAGTTCCTACACTCAGCCTTTCCTAAAGCCCCCGTGTCTTGGACACACTTCGGGTACATACGCCCTGGAAATGGCCTGGAGTTCCTACACTCAGCCTTTCCTAAAGTCCCCGTGTTTGGAACACACTCAAGGGTTAACAGCCCTGGAAAAGGCCTCGAGTTCGGACACTCGGCCAATTCCTAAACTCAGGGTCTTCACCCATCTACAAGGGTTAACAGCCCTGGAAAAGGCCTCGAGTTCGGACAACTAGGCCAATTCCTAAACTCAGGGTCTTCACCCATCTACAAGGGTTAACAGCCCTGGAAAAGGCCTCGAGTTCGAACAACTAGGCCAATTCCTAAACTCAGGGTCTTCACCCATCTACAAGGGTTAACAGCCCTGGAAAAGGCCTCGAGTTCGGACACTCGGCCAATTCCTAAACTCAGGGTCTTCACCCATCTACAAAGGTTAACAGCCCTGGAAAAGGCCTCGAGTTCGGACACTCGGCCGAATTCCTAAAATCAGGGTTTCATCCCCCTCTACAAGGGTCTACCGCCCTGGGAATGGTCTGGAGTTCCTACACTCAGCCGTTTCCTAAAGTCCGGGTTCATAAACCCCTCACACCTCGGCGCAAGGCAGTTCGGCCAAGGTCAGCCATTTCGGCCAAGGTCAGATTCCTGAAATCCGGGTTCATACACCCCTTAGAAGGCCATAGCCGCACTCACTCTCGCCTAGCCGAGTCCAGCGGAACGATGGATCTACCCCGGCGCAAGGCAATTCGGCCAAGGTATGTATCCACCTCGGCGCAAGGCCAACCATTTCGGCCAAAGCCAGCCATTTCGGCCAAAGTCAGTCTTCAAAAAAGAAAAGAGCTGTGCCATCACTCAAACACAGAAAAGCAGCACAAAAACACAAGTGTTCCAGAACAGTGCAAGGAAAGTAAGAAAGAACTCAAAAGCATTGTACACAGTTTGGGTGATCACAGAACTCCTCCTTTTTATTCATTGTAAACAGCTTCGTTACAAAAGTTACAGAACAGAAAGCAAAGTACAAAAAGGAGGATCGCAGTCCTCTGAAAACAGAAAATGAAGCAAAAACCTTACATACAGAAAGACATAAATAAAGAGGAGCCCGGCTACTGTGGCTTCGGCGACTCCACTAGGTCGATCACCGTATCTGCTGGACCAGTGGATTCGGCCGAAACCGCGACCTTGCTGGGAGCGTCGCTGGCAGGAGATTCTTCGACCAGAGCCTCATTTGCTCCAGGGGCAGGAGAGGCCTCACCCTGAGGCACGGCAGAAGCATCACTGGCGACCGGGGCACCGCTCAAGACCGGGGAAGCTGGAGCATCTTCCGGAGCAGAAACCACTGCAGGAGCTCCAACTGGGGCACTTTCGGCTGCAGGAGCAGAGCTCGGCTCAGGAGCCGAGTCCGAGTACTTCGGTAGGTCCCGATAGACAGGATGGTCTTCAGGGACCCCCGCACGTCTCAGTGCGGCCAGGCATCCTTCCTCGAACAGGATGGCGGTGATCTCCTCCACCTGCTTCTCGTACAGCTCAGTGGCTCGATCCACCCCATCCTGGAAGGCGGACTGGGCCTCGGCCTGAAGAGAGGCTTTTCCCTTCTCCAGCTCGGCGTTCGCCGTCTTCAACCTTGCCGTTTCGTCGCGCCCAGCCAGCACTTCCCCACGCAGCCTCGTCCCCTCAGCAGTAGATTCAGCCTTCAATCTGGCCAGCTCAGACTCCAGTTCGGCGGTCTTCTTGTTCCTCGCCCAGACCTCGCCTTTCAGATGATTGGCCTTCGACGTAAGTTCGGCGACATCAGCCAGAGCCAATGCCAGCCGAGCAGCCTCATCAACGCTGGCCTTCTTCATCCGCTCCACTCCCGCCTGCAGCTCCTCCAGTTCCTTCTTCAGCTTGTCTCTCTCGGTCTCCAGCTGGGAGACCCTCTTCGCGTTCCTGTCGCTCCTTCCCACCACAGTCAGGAGCCTCTGCACGTTCTGCAAATGGAAAGAGTGGGTCAAACCGGGGCAGTCAAGCTAGGATACTTAAGAGAAAAACGCTCAAAACGCTTACCAGGAGGTTGGCCTGGATCGCCGAAACCATCAGGCTCTCATCGTCGAACCTCTCGTGCGTCTCCATGTCTCGTGGCAGAGCACAGACCTTGGCGAGAGCCCCGATCACCTCGGCATTCCCCATCAGCCGGTCCTCGACATTTAGAGGCTTACCAGGCTGAGTCTCCATCCTCGGCCTCCATGGCGCAGGGGCACTTCGGGGTCCGGAGGCCGATCCAGACCCTTGCCCCACCAAGATCGTCGGTTCGCGAGTCGTCCCGCCTGACGTCCTGCCCGTCGGCGCGCTCTTCTCAGCTGGTGCACTCTTTTCAGCCGGTGCACTCTTGTTCGTTGGAGCCTTGGCTCCGGGGGCTCGTGCAAGGGTCTTACTCTTCGGAGGTTGTTCGGCCCCCGAATCCTTCTCCCCTGCCTTGGACTTCTTCCTAGGCGGGGACCCCTCCCTCGGGCGCTCCGGCGAACGTCGCCGAACTCCCGCACTCGAAGCAGCAACAGGAGTAGGAGCGGAAGCGGAAGTATCGCCGGCACCTCCCGAGCTCGAAGCTGCTCGGGTGCTGGCAGAAGATGGCGTCGCAGAGGAAGAGGACGCGTGCCTGAATCTGGCCGCTAGGTCCTTGACGGCAGGCTCCCTCGACCTTCCCGCCATGTCTTCTTCCCGATCGGAAGAATAAGCGTCCACTATCTGCCTCAGGTTCGACGGTTCCAAACTTGAAGTGGACGCCTCGGAACCAGATGCAGCTCGGCTCGCAACTGGATCGGTCACAGGGATCCCGGCAGGCACGGCAACAGAAACGGTCGGACGGTCGGGGTGCGCCTCGTCCTCCTCGGCAACTCCGGTCCTCCTGTAGTGACCGCGATACCTTGGCTCGTACCCGAGCAACTTCCAGGCCGACCTTGTCTCGTGCCCCTTGTATCCCTCAACCTTGTTGGTGTCAGCAGCGTTCTTCCTCCAGCCTTCGCTTGCAGCTCGGCGTCGTCTAGCACCTACCTCTGCACAACAAGCCATAAGAGTGTCAGCTCGGCATCGCCGAGATCAAGCAAAGCAACAAAGAGTAAAGAAGCGGTGTTTACTTGGGACAGTCCCGGGGCGACGTGGGACCGCCAGCCTCCTGCTTTCTCCATCGCCGAACTCCCAGTCCCCCGACACACAGAAGACGGTCTCCTCGGCATTCTTACTTGAATCCTCCAAGGCCAAGACGAAGCCTTTCCGCTGTGACTTCACCCGGAGATAATATTTCCCTTCCCCAGCCTTGCAGATATTGTAGGTGTCCTCGATATCGTGGACACCTAGGTCGGTCCCCAAAATCTCATTCAGCTTCGCCGTGCCCATGATGACCTTATAGCCATTGGGCATCAGCTGGCAAGGGGTGAGAGACCAGGTACTCAGGCAGGCTCTAAGCAAGGGGTGCAGAGGAAATCTGACCCCGCCCTCGATCACGGAGATCAGAGGGAACGGCATCCAGCCGCCAGACCAGCGCATCGTGGCATAGTCAACGGCGTCCGCCGGCTTGAGGAGGACTCCCTCTGGAATTTTGAAAGCAGCCCTAAACTTGGTTATGCCCTCCTCGGTATCTAGATCAAACCTAGGGGTGCCCATGCCTGAGAAGAAAGGGAAAGCGAAAGAAAAACCCTAAAGGCTACTAAACCCTAGGAAAAAGCTACAAAGAGGCGTGAAGCAACTTACAGAAACGAAAGGGGCGACTCGAATACAGATCCCGGCACACCCTATGGTCGTCCTTGCTAGAGAGATCTTCAGCAGCAGAGCAGAAATCGGAGATGAAGGCAAAGGCGAAAAGAAATCAGAAACAAGAAAGGAAGAAGACGACCCTGTTTGTAGAAAGGAAACCCTCGGCGCACGCTGCTTTCGAAATTCGAAAGGACGGACTTCGCGATCCGCGCCCGTTCCATCAAAAAGACACCGCAATCAGTGAAGAGGCGACGCGTGTAGCCGTCGACTCGCTTCCCAGTACAGACAGGACAGAGCGTTTATTGCTTCAGGACAGTTGAAGCGACACCAGGCAATGATCGCCGCATCCCCAGACGGATTCTTCTAACTTTCGACCACTAAGGGCTAGGGCGCCTAAGAGGTCAAAAGCTAGGGGGCAATTGTGTGGGGAGATTTCCAGAACCACAGGATTACACTAATCACAGCCATCAGATGAGACTAAGCACTCTCACGTGCCATCCGCGTGCTATCCACGTGGCACCAAGCTCACCCCGGCCACCAGGGCAGGAGGTCCGGCCGAAGTCAGGCGGCTCCGGGCCACTAGCGCCGAACTGGCCACCCCGGGTGCCATCTCGGCAGGGAGCTCCACCTCGGCTGGGCCACCCCGGATGCCATCTCGGCAGAAAGCTCCACCTCGGCTGAAGAAGCCGGGATGGAAGCCGAAGCAAGAAAGAACCTCCACTTGCGCCCCTCATCCCCCACGTCATCAGGCACGTGGAGGGATAGGGGCACGAGCTAGTGGGACAGACATGACATCCAGCCGCTCACAATCTTCGCCATATCCTGACAGGGCGGCATCCAGCGGCTGAGGCCACATCAGGGCAAGGCCCGAGGGCAGATCCCACGATCCCCTACCGCCAAAGGCGTCCAACACGATCTGGCCCAACAAGACGCGCATTAAATGCGACGTGGGCTGATCCGACGCGCATTTAATGCAGAGTGGGCTGGATTGGACCGCATTTATGGCAACGTGGGCTGATCATGACTTCCCAGTCGAATAATGAGACCCATGCCAAGATATCGTCCAAGATATCATCCAAATCGTCTATAAAAGGATTGCATTTCCACATGCAAGGTACGCACAATTTCATTCACAGAGCCGTTACTCTGTCTCTCCTCTCCCCCTCCTTCCATTGTTCCAGTTCCCACACTGACTTTGGCATCGGAGAGCCTTGTGCCGCCCAGGCCAGGGTCCTTTGATCGTTTGCTCTTCTCTTTCAGGCTTTCGGACGGTACCCAGTCATTCCCAGTCATCATCTTCTCGGATAAGTCCTCTAAGGCTCCCTCCTTATTGTGGGTCATTATTTTCTGCACCTACACATATCTAAGTTTTGATTAACTAGTTTTAGATTTTATGTTATGAACTATAGGTTCTAAGAAGAATGAAAGACGTGATACTATGTTAAATGAGAATGATATTGAAGAGAAGGGTAAAGGTTCAGAATTGACATTATTTAATGTCAGTGTCATAGCAGTTGCCACAAATAACTTTGCAGAATCAAACATGCTAGGAAAGGGTGGTTTCGGACATGTTTATAAGGTATGTTTGTATTTCACATATTACTTAATCAAAGGAGTATAAGCTTTTATAGACCCACCAATGCACCCTCCTAAAACGGGGCATTTTTGGGTAATGACTTAAAAAATTTATTCTATGATAGGAGAGTCTTACTACATATGTAGGAATTGTAAGATTTTTATTTCCAAAAGTGATTGGGATTCTTAAAGAAATGAATGTGTATTTTCAAAAATGATCATCAAGTTATCTCCCCTCTAATAGAAAAAGAAATAAGAGAAGTTGGAAATGAATGTTCAGCCACCACACTCTAGTAATTCAAATTCTAGAAAGTGAGGGTTGCATCTATATTGGGAAGATCTTTTCTTACGCATGAGCTCCTACAGAGCGTGCATCCGGACCATCACCAAAGGCAACACCTGGCTGAATTTCACATGATCCCACATGGCATTGATGCGTAGTGCACAATGTGCAAGTGCATAAAAGAAAGTCTTCCTCTACATCAGTTGATGATTGCCTTCATCAACTACTTCTTTAATGATTATTTGGTAGAGGTTATTTGACCAATATGAATTCTCATTGTTTGAATTCATACATGTTCCCCACAAACAAACTAGACCATAATGTCCCTTACAAGCAAAAGATATTATCGCCCGGAATTTTAACTTCAAAAGTTCCCTGACTATTCACTTTACGTTTGTTATGAAAATTAAGCTATGACCCAAGTGTAATGAATGATGCATTAAGACAATTTACATACTAGAATGCATTAATTGAAAATAATTATTTTTAAATTGGAGGATTCTAGCTTTTTAATTACGATAAAGTTGGAAAACATGGTTATCTTTCAGGGACAACTGCAGAATGGACAAGAGATAGCAGTGAAAAGACTCTCAAAAACTTCATCCCAAGGAATAGAAGAATTCAAAAATGAGGTGACATTGATTGCCAAACTTCAACACAGGAATCTCGTGAAGCTTTTAGGTTATTGCATTAGTGGACAAGAGAAGATATTAATCTATGAATACATGAGTAACAAAAGCTTGGACTCTCTTATTTTCGGTATCAATCTTACCATCCTCTTGCTTATAATCAGAGACTATAACCTCATGTTGATTGTAAACATTGCTTAATACTCATAATTATCTTTTTCATGTAATTGTTGCATAAGCGTATTGTTTTCACTCTCCCGCAAATCAACTACAACTTAAAGGAATGACAATTAAAAGCATACTGCTTCAATTATCCTTGTTTGGGAAATGGACATTTTTATAGGTTTTAGTAGCTTTTTCTTACCTCGCACATCCAATGCAATGAATGATTAATTGGTACTATCTTTACACTATATGTAAAACTTAAACAGATGATAAATATGGATGGGCATATCTTCTATGTAAATTATAAGGTGAGAAGCATTATAATATAGATGATAATTAAAAAATTAGAGTATAGTTTGTACACAATAGCACACATTATTTCACAATCAATGCCTATATGACAAATTTATAAGCACATATATGCAAATATAATCACATAAAGAGATTGAAATGCGGCACAGATCAAACAAGGAGCGCAGCGTTGGATTGGCAAAAATGTTTCAACATCATTGTGGGGATAGCTCGAGGGATTTTGTATCTGCATGAAGATTCCAGATTGAGAATTATTCATCGGGATCTTAAAGTTAGTAACATTCTTTTAGACAAAGATATGGATCCCAAAATCTCGGATTTTGGTCTGGCAAGATTATTCGGGCAAAACCAAGCTCAAGCAAACACAACTCGAGTTGTTGGAACTTAGTAAGTAACATACACGAATGCACACATGCAATGAATGGACTCTTAAATGAATTGTGCATTGATTATTAGAAAGGTCTAATTATGTTCCATCACCTTAATTGTTTATTTTATATACTTTTATGCAGTGGTTACATGTCACCTGAATATGCCATGGATGGACGTTTCTCAGTAAAATCAGATGCCTTTAGCTTCGGCGTCATACTATTGGAGATTATAAGTGGAAAGAGGAACAACTATTATTGTGATTGTTGCTCATTGAATTTAATAGGACATGTAAGTATAGAAACTCCTTTCCCTTATAAGGTAGAAGTTCAAATAAAAAACCATCCATTCCACTAAAGTATACAAAATGACTGTGATTTAAACAGATAAAAACATTTTGTACTTATGGGATATGTTTTAAATCTTTTATCAGGTATGGGAGAAATGGAAAGAGGGCAGAGTTCTGGAGGTAGTAAATTCATCAATGATTATTTCTTCTAAAAGTGAAGTTTTGAGATGCATTCAAGTAGGACTCTTGTGTGTACAAGAAAAAGAAAAGGACAGGCCCAATATGTCATCTGTTGTTTTTATGCTCAGCAACGAAACAATGATGCCTTCGCCTAGGCGACCTGCATTTTGTTTTGGAAAAGGAAATTCTTCTGATCATCCACACTTATCTACCAATGGGGCAGTTTGTTTCTCAGTAAATGATGTCACAATGTCAAAGATGGAAGCTCGATAATAATGTTTACTTGAGAACTATAAAACCATTCGATCAAATGCTACAACCATTTGTAAGCAACCTTTTTTTGTCGAAATTGTATGAGTTTGAGATGAATCAGTTTGAAATGTTTATTCAAAAGGGCAATAGAGACACAAGTTTTATTTGCAATGGGTCGATGTTTTTTCACTGCACATCTTTCCGTCTTTCTTAACATGAAATTTTGAGGAAACCCTTTTTTTTTTTATATATTGAAGATAGTCAGAAGTCGTGAACCACCTAACTATGGTGAATTAATTTTTTTGTTTATTAGAACATATGGCAAAATATACATGTTTACAATGTTTTTACTGACCAAATCAAGTCGGTCTATCCAACCAAGTTGATAGTTGATACTTCATGTTTGTGTTCGGTTCACTAGAAAAAAAACTCACCATTAATGGAACCATGAGAACCGTGCAGTTCAAACATTTAACCTTTCTAACCAAAATCCAGCCAATGAGAATAGTCAAACAAAGAAACTATTTTGGTAGTGCAAACTATTGTTAGTTTAAATGGTGCAAACTATTATTAGTTAATTTGGTTGTTCAAAATCTATCCATTACATTTTTCATATAATCATTTTGTAAGTTCTTAGTTGGAAAACTCATTAGGTTTTGGAACAAAACTCAGGTTCAAATTGAGTTGTAATTTTTCTTTTTTTACATATGGACTGACTTTTCATTGAAGATTGAAAGAAGCAGAGTCAACACAATCAGATATATGATCAGTGCACAGAGGGTTCCCCGAGCCAGTGGGCTGGCTCGCTCGAGCGAGCAGACCTGTAGGCTCTCACTCCTCCAGATAGAGTAGGGCCTCTCTCTCTGCTCGCTCGAGCAACCCTCATGATTTTCCCGCGCGAACTGAAATTCTTTTTCCGAATTTTGCTCAAACTTTTATTCTTAATTCCACTAGAAGTAAGATACCTTTGCATGATCTTGGGCCTATAAATAGACACTCTTGCAACCCTAAACAAGAACTCTCTCATATTCATTCAATCAAGTTTTTCTCTAAGAGATTGGTTGTTACTGTGGAAGAGTGTTGTAATGGAGAAGTTTCAGTCTATCTCGTTCTCTGAAGCACCTTGAAGAGGCATTCAAGGTGGCGATGTCAAGCACGATGAAGGTGAGCGGCGAGTCATCTGCAAGTCCATCATAGTCATTTGGTTGAATTTCAAGTGGGGAAAGGTTCTGTGAGTGTTCTTATAACCTATTTTTATCATTGTGCTTGGTTTGTCTGTGGTCTAGACGAAAAGACCAGTGGTTTTTTCCGAGTAGGATTTTTCACATAAAAAATCTCATGCCTCCTCTCTCAGTTGTGGTTGATTTTTTTTGGACTCTGGTTAATCACCTAGAATAATTAATTGGAATTGAGATCCATAACGAAACCTGATTTGGGACCTAGCCCGTATTAAGGTTTAAACATAACCATCAACTTTTATACTTTTAGAATTTATTTCTTATATACTTAGAACGTCATCCTATTGCCATGGTTCTTCTCAATGATGTAACAGTTCGACCAAGTTTGAACATTGTTCAATAGCTAACCCAAATTTAAAATATTGAGTAAATTAGCGAAAGGTCCCTCAAAACAGTCTTGTACGGCCTCCAGTCCAAGAACTTTTCCTCTAAGGCCTATAGTCCATAGAACTAGACATATTTCGGCGAGAGGTCCCTACATACGCCACATCAGACATTTTAATGACTGCTTTGCCCTCTCAACTATTTTGACATAAAAATTTTGAAATTTTAAATTTCAAATCTTCTATTCTCCCTCTTTTTCTTCTTCTTCTTCTTCAAGGATCCAAGGCAATGGGCTCAAAACACAACCCAGATTGAGATAGCTCTCCACCTTCTTCCCCTCCTTCCCTCGCAGCTTCTCCACCTCCGTCTTCACTCTCACAGCGCTGACGCCGGCTTCCTTAAGTGTTGTAGCGATCTGGGAGTCTTCAAGCAGGCCAAGGATGAGCTGATCAATGGCCAAATCGGATAGGATTGGGCGCGGTGGATGACCATGATGAGGGAGATGCTCACAGAGACTTCATCTGGGGCGGGGCTCTGAGGGGATTTTTTTTGAGTGCTTGTTTGAGGAGGCGTTTGAAGGAGTTGGAGGACTCGTCTCCGCCGCCTGCACCTATATTATTAATTTTTATTGTTGCCATTTTTTATTATGTTTTTTTAGGTAAGATTTGCAAGTAATGTAACTGATGGCTTCTATCCTCTGCATCTTTTGGATAATTATTGCAGATTCTAGCAAAATCTATGCTAATACATTGTTTAGTGGAGTGTTAACATAAGTCAATTGACTCAAAAGAGAAGAGATACACAATATCGAACAGTACACTAAGTAGCTTTCAGGGGAAGAGAAGCATCAGGCTATCTTCTACCCCCCACAGGTATGGTATGGTTTCCATATTCTCCTCTCCTTTCTTATGAAAAGCAAGGGTATTATAACTGTAGGTGCAGAAAATTATGACCCACAATAAGAGGGTGCCTTACAGGACTTATCCGTGAAGATGATGGTGTCTGGGATGTCTGGATGCCGTCCGAGAGCCTGAAAAGGAGTAGCAAACGGTCAGAGGACCCTGGCCTGAGCGGCGCAAGGCTCTCCGATGCCAAAGTCAGTATGGGAACTGGAACGATGGAAGGAGAGGGAGAAGAGAGACAGAGTAAGGGCTTTGTCAATGGAAAATGTGCGTACCTTGATGGTGTTTGAAGGTCTATTTATAGAGGAATGGATTGTATCTCTCAGAGAATATCTGGGTGTGGGTCCCATGATTTGACTGGGAAGTCATGATCAGCCCACAAAGTAATAAATGCGGTCTAATCCGGCCCACTCAGCATTTAATGCCAGTCGGGTCAGCCCACATTGCATTAAATGCATGTCTTGTTGGGCCAGATTGTGTTGGGCGCCTTTGGCGGTAGGAGTACCAGCGGATCTGCCCTCGGGCCTTGCCCTGATGTGGCTTCAGCCGCTGGATGCTGCCATGTGGCGATCTGGCGAAGATAGTGGGCGGCTGGATGTCGTGTCTGTCCCACTAGATCGTGACCCTATCCTTCCACGTGTCTGGTGACGTGGGGGATGAGGGGCCCAGGCGAAGGTTCTTTCTCGCTTCGGCTACTGTTCTGGCTCCTTCAGCCGAGGTGGCTTTAGCCGAGGTAGGGTTATCTGCGGAGATAGCGTCCGGGGTGGCCTTGCCGATGTGGACTCTTTGCCGAGACGATGCCCGAGGTGGTCCAGTTCGGCGCTTGTGGCCTGGAGATGTATGATGTCGGCCAAGGCCTCTGTCCTGGTAGCCGGGATGAGATCGGTGCCACGTGGATGGCACGCGGATGGCACGCGGATGGCACGTGAGAATGTTTAGCCCCGTCTGATGGCTGTGATTAGCTTAATCCTGCAGCTCTGGAAATTTCCCCACACAATTGCCCCCTAGCTTCTGAGCTCGCGTAGAACGTCAGTGCCGTGAGGTCGGGAGCTATGTGCCGGGTCTCTGTAGGAGATCCTCTTTCGGCCCTGACTCGCTGTCGCTTTGGATGTTCGAGGTGATAAATGGCGTCCCCTATTCAATGCTGAAGACAGTTCGACGGCTCCACGTGTCGTCCCCTGGCTGGTTGTCTGTCTCTTCGAGGTCGTACGCGCCGTTTCGTCAGGGGCGCAATCAATTTTTGAAATGATTTGCGCGCCGCTTCAGGGAGGCGTAATAAATTTTCGAAATGATTCGCGCGAAATCCCAGGGGGGGGGGCGCCCCTTGGCACGCCCGATTAGGGTTTCTGTAAAAAAGGGGGGACTCTCTGCTATTTATAGGGCAGTTGAGGTCTGCTCCATCCTTCGTTTGCGATTCTGAATCAGAGGCGAGCGTCAGAAGAGGGAAGGCTACTGTGAGGGAGCTTCATCCGAGAAGTGGTGCGCTGCTGAGGTTGAGTCTCTTCGCTGTCCAGCGTCTTTGTTCTGCTTCCGTAAGTTCTTCCTGCTCTGCTTCTTCTTCTGCGGGTTTCTCTGCTTTTAGACTGGGATAGGAATGGGGATTTACAACCACTGGTTAGAGAGCGAGGCAGCGATCGAGGGCTTTAGGTCGGCCTTTAGGATCCCTGCTGATGTCCAAGTCAGGGGTGCTGACCCCCATGGCTACAACCCTCGCGCCTTTCTGGGAGGCTGGATGCCTTTTCCGCTGGTGGCTGTGATAGAAGGCGGGGTCCGATTCCCCCTTCATCCGCTTCTCAGGAGGTGCCTTAGTCAGTGGCGTCTCTGCCCTTGCCAACTGCTGCCGAATGCCTTCAAGATCGTGATGGGCACGGTCAAGTTGAATGAGGTCCTGGGTACCGACTTCGGCGTCTTCGATCTTGAGGACGTCTATGACATATGCAGGTCCGGGGAATCTTATTATCTCCGGGCTAAGTCAGGCCGGGACGGCTTCGTCCGATACTTGGAGGATTCGAGCAAGTATGCCGGGGACGATCTTTTATACGTCTCTGGGAACTGGGAGTTCGGGGAGGCCGACACCGATAGAGGCTACCAGGTCCCTCGCCACTTCGGTACCATCCCAAGTAAACATCCTCCGTTTCTTTTCTTTTTTCATAAGTTTCTTTTTATTCTGCCGTGCTTATGCTTCTGATTGCTGCAGCTTTGAAGGAGAGGAGACGGGCTGCCAGATACATCTGGAAGAGGAACGATGCCTGGCTCCGTCTGGTGAAGCGGTACAGCGGTCACGACGGCAGGGCGGCTTGGTCGCTGCTAGGATATGAGCCGAAGTACCGCGGGTATCTGAGGGGCACCGTAGAGCCGATCCAGAGCGAAGGTGCCGGATCCGGGGTTGGTCAGGAGCAGGCCGTTCCGGAGGTCGCAGAGCCCTCGCGGGCGTCGTCTGAAGCTAGGGCAGCGTCTGGAATCCTAGCTTCCTTAGCTGAATCGAGACTTCCCCAGGTCTCAGGAAGGGAATCGAGTCAATCTACCCGATCTCCCTCGCCAGGATCCGAGATGAGGCACACCAGGCGTTTGTCCTTCGAGGATCTCGAGGCCTTGGCGCTTGGAGTAGAGGACGTCCGAGCCCCCGAGGAGCCGGTAGATTCTCCGAGGCATCCGTCTCCGAGGGCTCGGGTGGCTTCTCCTGCAGAGGTGGCGGAGGTTGCCGTGCCCCCTAGCCCTGTTGACCTAGGGGTACGCTTGCCCCCAGCCGAGGTCGAGCAGGAGGAAACTCGGCCGCTGAAGATGCTGAGGACTGATGCGGGCCCTAGCTCGGCTGCTGCCTCGTTGCCGTCGGGGCCGCAGTTATGGGAGCCGAGCTTCATGCTCGGGCCGGGGAGGCCGATGACGGTGGAGGATAGCATTCTTCACAGGATCGATCTCCCGGTCCTCGAGGCCCTTGGGCGAGCCTGTGCCCTTCCCCGGGACATGGAGCGGCTGGATAAGTACAGCGATCAGAAGCTGATCTTGTCGATGCTGCAGTCCAACTTCGTGGTAAATCTTCATTTTCCTTTGCTAAACCAGCAATTTAGCGTCTGACGCTCTTTGGATCTAACACGTACGTTTTCTTCATTTGACAGGCGGCTCAGAAGTCCATGGCCGTTGCTGATAGGATCTGGAGGTACAGCGCGGACGCTGCCGAGCTGTCCGTGGAGAAGAACGGCCTGCAAGAGTCCCTGGACGCTGTGAGCCAGAAGTTGGCCAAGGTAGAAGAGGAATATGCGGCGAAGCTCGAGCAGGCCAGGGAGGAGGCTGAGGCGGAGAGGACTAAGTCGGCCGAACTCGAGGTCTCCATTTCGAAGATGGGAGATGATTATGCGGCCCTGCTTCAAGCCAAGGCTAAGAGAGCGGACGAGGCCGAGGCGAAGCTTGAATCCGAGTCCAAGAGGGCGGATGAAGCCGAGGCTAAGCTCGAGTCCGAGTGCGATGCTGCATTCGATGATGCCAAAGCGCAGGTCACCGCCCACTACAAGGAAAGGGTTCTTGTGGTGAGGGATAAGGCTTGGGCGAAAGGGTGGCTTGCCGCACTGAAAGAGGTCGGGGTCTCGGAGGGCCACCGCTCCTTTCGGGAGCCGCCTCCGTACCCGCTTCCGGTGCCGAACTCTGCCCGTTCATCCGGCGAAGCCTCTGATGCCGCAGCTCGAGCAACTGACCGGTCATGACCTCGGGACATCGGGACCTTGGGATTTTTGCTTCTTTGCTTTATGCTTTGTAATTTTCTTCGATTTGTATTTGCTGAAACTTTAATACAAATGAAGGTTTTCTGAAATACTCGTGCTTTTCTCTTTTAAGCTTGAGTTCTTCGATTGCTTGAGTTCGGTAGAGTGCTCCCTTAAGATCTTTTTTGGTATTTGCGCTGATACTTCGTATCTTGGGTGATCTTCATTGGTATTCGCGCTGATCCTCCGTATCTTAGGTGATCTTGAATAGCAATGAACATGGTGGCGCGGCAGACGAGGGAGTCTGACGGATGTCTCCACGTGGCGCCATAGGGTTCGCTGGTCAATAGTCGCGCCTTTCCAACATCGCGTGGGAGACTTCGCCCCATAACTCCTTTTTGGAGACTGGGCCTTCTTCCATCCTATAAATAGGGGGAACAGGCTCGCCATGGGAGAAGGAAAGAACATAGGAGCCATGTCTGGGAGGTGCCTGAGATTGCTTGATCCGGGGGAAAACCCTGCGCCGTTGGACGGCTGCCCCCAAGGGGGGAAGGCTGTCGTGGCCTGCGCGCTCTCTGAAGGAACTCCCCGTGGGCCACGCGCTCTCTGAACGTGGGTCCATGGGCACTGGCCCTTGGCCAGACAGAGTGAGGATGCGCTGCGAGGGGAAGGTGGCGCATTCTCGTCCAACACGACCCCGTGCGCCCGTCGTACGGCAGGCGGGTTGAAGCTCTGCTGGACCTGGGGTTCGTCGATGGAGAGAAGAAGAGAAAGAGGGGCGGTGGTGCCCGCTGCACTTCTCGTCCGACAAAGTCCGAGGAGTGAGTGAAGATCAGAGTCTCCCAGTCTTTGCTTCATTTCCTGTTTTTAGAGGAGTGTGACCCTCCTTTCTGTATTTCGCTTTCTGTTCTGTATTTCTTGTAATGAAGCAATTTGCAATGGATAAAATGGAATTCTCTGATTACCTAAACTGCGTACAGTGCTTCTGAGTTCTTTCTCATTACTTTACGCTGTTTTAGTATGTTTGGGTTTTTTGTTTGAATGCTGGCACTGACCTCGGCCGAAAGGGCTGGCTTTGACCGAGACGAGCTGCATTGTGCCGAAGCGGAGTCATCATCCCACTGATCTCGGCCGCTTGGGCATGAGCTTGGCAATGATTTTTGAGGGGTGTAGAAACCCTGATCTTTGGAATCCGGCCGAGTGTCTGAACTCGAGGCCCTCTCCATAGCCCAAGGGTAGGAGCTTTAGGAATCGACCGAGCCCGGACTCGAGATCTCTTCCAGGGCGGTGGGCCCAATCTCGGCTGAGTGAGAACTCGAAGCCTCTCCATAGCCCAAGGCTAGGAGCTTTAGGAAGCGACCGAGTCGGGACTCGAGGTCTTCTTCCAGGGCGGTGGGCCCATGTGTCCAAGACACGGGATTTTAGGAAAGGCTGAGTGTAGGAACTCTTCTATGCCGTTTCTAAGGCGTCGAGCCTGTGTGTCCAAGACACGGGATTTTAGGAAAGGCTGAGTGTAGGAACTCTTTTATGCCGTTTCCAAGGCGTTGAGCCTGTGTGTCCAAGACACGGGATTTTAGGAAAGGCTGAGTGTAGGAACTCTTTTATGCCGTTTCCAAGGCGTTGAGCCTGTGTGTCCAAGACACGGGATTTTAGGAAAGGCTGAGTGTAGGAACTCTTTTATGCCGTTTCCAAGGCGTTGAGCCTGTGTGTCCAAGACACGGGATTTTAGGAAAGGCTGAGTGTAGGAACTCGAAGCCATTTCCAAGGCGTTGAGCCTGTGTTGCCGGAGTCGACCGGGGAGACAGATTGATGACAAGGCAAGAGCTGCTTTTATTGATTCTGAAGTTCATTACATCTTTAGAAATAGAATTTCTTCAAGTGGGACGCATTCCACGGTCTCGGCAATGGCTTGCCATCCAAGTCCTCGAGCTTGTAGGCTGACTTTCCTGCCAGTGAAACTACTCTGAACGGGCCGTGCCAGTTCGGGGCAAGCTTCCCCTCATTTGGTTCTCTGTCAGCTGGCAGGGTCTTCTTTAAAACGAGCTCTCCCGTGGTGAACCTTCTTTCCTTGACATTTTGATTGTATGCCCTGGCTAACCGTTGCTGATAGTCGGTTAGTCTCAGGGCTGCTGCTTCTCGTCGTTCGTCCGCCAGCTCCAGCTCCATCGCCAGGTTCGCCTCATTCCGACCTTGGTCGACCAGCTCTGTCCTCAGGGTAGGAAGGCCGATTTCCAGGGGAATGACCGCTTCCATCCCGTAGGCCAGAGAAAATGGTGTCGCCGAGGTGGACCTCCTTGGAGTTGTTCTGTAAGCCCATAGCACGCTCGGAAGCTATTCTGTCCATCTGCCCTTTGCCTTGTCCAGTCGCTTCTTCAGGCCGTCCAGGATAACTTTGTTGGAGATTTCTGCCTGGCCGTTACTCTGCGGATATGCCGGGGTGGAGTAATGGTTTCTGATGCCATGTTCTTGGCAGAAATCCCTGAAGGATTTGGAATCGAACTGAGTTCCGTTATCCGAGATCAGGGTCCGAGGGATGCCGAACCTTGTGAGGATGTTTTTCCAGACGAAGTTCCTGGAGTCCCTGTCCGTGATGGAAGACAATGGTTCAGCCTCTATCCACTTGGTGAAGTAGTCCGTAGCCACTATCAGCCATCTTTTGTTCCCTGGAGCTAGGTGAAGGGGCCCCACAATGTCCAGGCCCCATTGAGCGAAGGGCCATGGACTGGAGAGGGGACTCAGGTCCTGCGCTGGCTGATGGAGGGAGTGGGAGAACTTCTGGCATTTCTCGCATTTTCTGGCGTAGACCTGGGCGTCCTTTTGCATGTAGGGCCACCAGTAACCCTGACTGATTGCTCTGTAGGCCAACGACCGACCTCCAATATGGCTGCCGCAGATTCCCTCATGGATCTCGTACAGGAAGTCGTCCACCTTGGACGGGTGGACGCATTGGAGGTACGGACCCGTGAAGGACTTCCTGTAGAGTTTGCCTTCTGGAGAGAGCCAAAACCGGGCTGCCTTGAGCCTGATCTTGTGGGCTTCCGTCTTGTCTTCGGGGAGCTGGTCATCCTTCAAGTAGGCGACGATTGGGTCCATCCAGCTGGGGCCGAGGTCAGCACAAAGGACAAGCCGAGATGAATGTAGCTCTAGACTTGACCTTGATACTGACCCGACCTCGATGGTCCTCTTCTTTCCTGCTTCGACAGCGGAGGCCAGGTTTGCAAGCGCATCTGCATGCGTGTTGGTGTCTCGGGATATTTGCCTGACCTCGGCTTTCTGGAATTGGGAGAGTAGCTTTTTCGCCAGGGCTAAGTAGGCCGCCATCCTGTCGTCCCTGGCCTGGTAGTCTCCAGCGAGCTGGCTAGTTACCAGTTGAGAGTCGCTGAAGATTTCCAGGTGCTGGGCTCCGGGGATTCGGGCGCTGTTCAACCCTGCAATCAGTGCTTCGTACTCTGCCTCATTGTTCGTCGCTTTGAAGTCGAGGGTGAAAGCCTGCTCTATGACCAGTCCCTCTGGCGATTGGAGAACTACGCCGACGCCAGCTTTCTTGGAGGTGGACGACCCGTCGACAAAGATCCTCCATGCCGAGGTGGGAGACTGCTGGACTTCTGTTTCTACTGGCTCTTGCCCTGTGCCCCTCAGTGCCGTGCCGAGCTGGGTCGGAGCCGGGTTGGGGCAGGCGAATTCGACTATGAAGTCTGCCAGGATCTGGGCTTTGATTGCAGTTCGGGGACGGTACTGAATGTCATACTGCCCCAGTTCAACTGCCCATTTCGATATGCGTCCTGAAAAATCAGCTTTCTTGAACAATGACCGGAGTGGATGCTCCGTGACCACCACAATAGTGTGGGACTGAAAATAATGGGAGAGCTTGCGGGAGGCGGTAATGAGAGCCAACGCAAGCTTCTCCAACAGGAGGTACCTGGTCTCAGCATCGAGCAGTGTTTTGCTCGTGTAATAGATCGGCTTTTGAACTCCCTCGTCCTCCCTGATGAGGACGGAGCTCACTGCGTGATCCGAGACCGCAAGGTACAAGTACAGAATCTCCCCCCGAGTTGGGGTAGAGAGTAATGGTGGTGACATCAAATAAGTTTTGAGTGCGGCCAATGCCTGGTCGCACTCGGGGGTCCATTGGAACTTCAAGTTTTTTCTAAGAAGCTGGAAGAAAGGCTTGCACTTATCTGATGATCGGCTGATGAAGCGATTAAGTGCGGCGGCCATTCCTGTGAGCCTCTGAACGTCTTTCGTGGTGGAGGGACTCTGGATGCCCTGGATGGCAGTGATCTGGTCCGGATTGGCTTCTATCCCCCTCCGCGTCACCAAGCTGCCGAGGAACTTGCCAGAGGCTACGCCGAAGGCGCATTTGGAAGCGTTTAGCTTGAGCTTGTAGGCGCGAAGGATGGCGAAGACTTCGCCGAGATCCGTCAGATGGTCGCTGGAGCGCACAGATTTGACGACCATGTCGTCGATGTATACCTCCACCGATCGGCCGAGCTGGGCCTGGAACATCTTCGTGACGAGGCGCTGATAGGTCGCCCCTGCGTTCTTCAGCCCGAAGGGCATTACCTTATAGCAGTAAGTGCCGCGGGGGGTGATGAACGACGTCTTCTCCTCGTCGGGCTCGTAGAGCGGGATCTGATGATAGCCTCGGTAGGCGTCAAGGAAGCTCATTCGGTCGTGACCAGAGGTGGCGTCGATCAGTTGGTCAATCTTTGGGAGGGGGAAGCTGTCCTTAGGGCAAGCCCTGTTCAGGTCGGTGAAGTCCACGCACACCCTCCACTTCTCAGTTTTCTTCTTGACGACCACCGTGTTGGCCAGCCATACCGGGTACTGCACTTCCCGAATGGCCCCTGCTTTTAGCAAGTTGTCGACCTCTTCGACGACCGCATCTGTCTGCTGTAGCCCGGTCCTGCGGGCCCTCTGTACTATCGGTTTGTGGTCAGGGTCGACGTTGAGCTTGTGGCACATGACCTCAGGGTCGACCCCGGGCATTTCACTTGGGTTCCAAGCGAAGACGTCCACATTCTGCATCAAGAACCGTGAGAGTTCGGCCCTTTCTTCGTCCGACAGCTGGGTGCCGATCAGGAAGAACCGGTCTGGATCTGCCGGATCCAGTCTGACCTCGGCCAGGTCCTCGATGCTTTTCTTCTCAGGGTCCCGGCCGATCTCATCGAGGCCTTTCTCGAACTCGGCCAGGTTGACGCGCTCTGGCTTCTTCACGGCCGGGACTGCGGCCAGCATGCACTGCCTGGCTTGCTGCTGGTCTCCCTTTACTGTGATTACTTCCATCTTACCTTCCTCGTTCTCATGGACGAACTTCAGCTTTTGGTGGAAGGAAGATGGAACTGCCTCTAGCTTGTGGAGCCACGTTCTACCCAGAATGGCATTGTAGGGAGAAGGGGCGTCCACAACCAGAAAGTCGGCCGACACGGAGGCTCCGCCAACTTGGGTTTCCAAGGTGATTCTACCCTTGGGGTAGACTGGTGTAGCGGACAACCCTAGCAGAGGTGCACGGACCTCCGTGAGGTCTGCTTCGGAGAGCTTCATCCTCTTGAAGCAGTCGTAGTAGAGGACCTCGGAGGAGCTGCCGGAGTCGACGAGGATCCTCTTTACGGTGAAGTCTCTCAGCTTCATGGTGAGGAGCAGGGGGTCGTTGTGAGGGACCTGGACTCCCTCCAGATCTCGATCCGAGAACGAGATGGCTGGTCTGTCGCGGCGGGCTTTCTTGGATGCCGGGGCGAGGTCGGCTTTCATTACTTCTTTCTCGTGCGAAGCCCGCCTGGCTTCGGCACGGGTCTGAGAGCTTCCTCGGGATGAGGAAGCGGGAGCTGAGGACGCCAGATGGATCACGTTGATGATCTTCTCTGAGTCCTCGCTCTCTGGAGCTTGGGCTGCGCTCTGGTGGATCCGGCCCTCGCTGCCGCCGGCATCTCCTTCCTTGATGAACTCTGGGATGTGGCCCTCTTTGGCCAGCTTTTCCAGATACCACTGCAAAGTCCTGCATTCTTCGGTCCTGTGCCCGTTGCCCTTATGGAAGGAGCAGTAGTGCTTGCTTCGGGCTCCTTCGGTGGGTTCATTCTTCAGGGGCGGAGGATACTTGAAGAATGGCTTGGATTTGATTTTGGCCAGGATGCGGTAGATCGGCTCCTTGAAGACGACGTTGACGCTCTGGCTGGCGCTGGAGGGAGGTCTGGGCTTCCAATTGCCCCCAGACCTGGACGACGAAGGCTTCGTCGCACTAGCGGCCCAGTCCCGCTTGGGCTCCTGCTTCTGGGAAGATCTCCCGCCTCTTTGCCGAGGTTGGCTGTCTTTCTGCTCGGGCTCCGGATGCCCGTCGCGATCCTTAGCTCGGATCTCGTCTTCCTCCCGGGCGATGAAGCGCTTCACCCGGGACATCAATTCTGTCATGGACTCTGGGGTATCCCCGGCCAAGTCCTTCCGCACGTCGATGCCGGGGATCAGGGCATGCTGGAAGGCGTAGATGGCTATCGCCTCTCTCGCGTCTTCGATCTGGCTGTAGATCGCCCAGAATCGGTGGGTGAACTTGGCGAGGGTTTCGCCCTGCTTCATTCTCAGGGCGATGAGGTCCCCTTCCTTCTTGGGGACGACGGCGTAGGCCTGGAACTTCTTCAGGAAGGAGAGCTAGAGCTCCTTCCAACTGGAAACTGACTGCTCTGGAAGGGAGCAGAACCACTTCAGGGGGAGGTCACCCAAACTGGAGGAGAAGATCTTGCAGTTTAGATGACCCTCGTTTCCCAGATGGACATCTTCTGGGAGAAGTGTCGGAGGTGCGCAGATGGATCGGACAGTCCGTCGTAGGGGATGAACCGCGGGACGGAGAACTTCTTGGGCAAGGGGGTGTGCTCGATTTCTTTTGTGAAGGGAGAGCCCCCGAGATCAGTGTGACCACAGAGCTGCTTCTGGTCCCGCATGTCCAAGTTGCGCTGGAGAGCCAATCTGACGCGCTTGTCAAATCGCTCTTGCTCGTCATCCTTCTCTGGAGTCTGAGCTCGGGTCTTCCTCTTGGGACGGCTCGGGCTACGACGGCTATGGGTTCGGCCGCCTCGGCTGCGGTGACTTCGGCTGTTGCTTGAGCCTTCGTCATGGATCTGGCTCCGTTTCTGGTGGGCCGGATGATGTCTGAGTTCCTCACGGGGAGGCTGGGCTGCCTTGCTGGGAGCGTCCTTCTTTTTCCCTTGAGGCTCCGAGACCTCCCTCAAGGAGGCAGTTTGCACTGCCTTCAGCTGCTGCTGAAGCTCGCGAATCATTCGTTCTTGCTTCTGGAGTTGCTTCTGGAGGAGGGTAGCTTCAGGAACCTCCCCAGGGGGTTGAGCGTGGCGCGTTTCTCCTACGGCCACGGCTTTGCCCTTCTGGGGACGCTCGTGCTGACGATCCTCGCGTCCGGGTGGCGCGACTTCTTCCGGTGAGATCGAGGCCTCGAGTCCCTCTTGGAATGGGAACTCGATAAAGAGCTGAGAGCCTAAACGGCCCTCGCCTGCAGTCGTGCCATGCACCGTGTGGGGGCGTCCTTGAGGAGGGACGTCCGCTGGCGGTGGTGGCAGCTTGGGCGCTGCTCTTGAGGATTCTACGCCCTTCTTAGCTTTCGGAGGCATGGCTTCTGAGAGGTTGAGGTGAAGAAGGATTGTTTGGAAAGATTAGGAGAAGGTTGGGAAGGCTGGGATATTTCTTCCCCACAGACGGCGCCAATTGTAGGTGCAGAAAATTATGACCCACAATAAGAGGGTGCCTTACAGGACTTATCCGTGAAGATGATGGTGTCTGGGATGTCTGGATGCCGTCCGAGAGCCTGAAAAGGAGTAGCAAACGGTCAGAGGACCCTGGCCTGAGCGGCGCAAGGCTCTCCGATGCCAAAGTCAGTATGGGAACTGGAACGATGGAAGGAGAGGGAGAAGAGAGACAGAGTAAGGGCTTTGTCAATGGAAAATGTGCGTACCTTGATGGTGTTTGAAGGTCTATTTATAGAGGAATGGATTGTATCTCTCAGAGAATATCTGGGTGTGGGTCCCATGATTTGACTGGGAAGTCATGATCAGCCCACAAAGTAATAAATGCGGTCTAATCCGGCCCACTCAGCATTTAATGCCAGTCGGGTCAGCCCACATTGCATTAAATGCATGTCTTGTTGGGCCAGATTGTGTTGGGCGCCTTTGGCGGTAGGAGTACCAGCGGATCTGCCCTCGGGCCTTGCCCTGATGTGGCTTCAGCCGCTGGATGCTGCCATGTGGCGATCTGGCGAAGATAGTGGGCGGCTGGATGTCGTGTCTGTCCCACTAGATCGTGACCCTATCCTTCCACGTGTCTGGTGACGTGGGGGATGAGGGGCCCAGGCGAAAGTTCTTTCTCGCTTCGGCTACTGTTCTGGCTCCTTCAGCCGAGGTGGCTTTAGCCGAGGTAGGGTTATCTGCGGAGATAGCGTCCGGGGTGGCCTTGCCGATGTGGACTCTTTGCCGAGACGATGCCCGAGGTGGTCCAGTTCGGCGCTTGTGGCCTGGAGATGTATGATGTCGGCCAAGGCCTCTGTCCTGGTAGCCGGGATGAGATCGGTGCCACGTGGATGGCACGCGGATGGCACGCGGATGGCACGTGAGAATGTTTAGCCCCGTCTGATGGCTGTGATTAGCTTAATCCTGCAGCTCTGGAAATTTCCCCACATAATTTTGTAGGAGGGTATCCGAGCTGAGGAGGTAACCGCTTGGGAGTCGCACAGCTGGACCCTCTACAGGGGATAGGCGGAGCCCAGGGCCCCGCGCCTATTGTATACACTCGGGCTGTAACCTTGTGGCTGTAACCCTTGTGCGTTTGTCCCGGGCAGGAGCGTGTCACGTACCCAGGGGCCTCCCCAGGTTTCGAACCCGAGACCTCCTGTATAAAGGATAATCTGGGTGAAACCTGGTACCACTTGGGCTAGTAGCTCAAGTGGTACCAGGTTTCACCCAGATTATCCTTTATACAGGAGGTCTCGGGTTCGAAACCTGGGGAGGCCCCTGGGTACGTGACACGCTCCTGCCCGGGACAAACGCACAAGGGTTACAGCCAAAGGTTACAGCCCGAGTGTATACAATAGGCGCGGGGCCCTGGGCTCCGCCTATCCCCTGTAGAGGGTCCAGCTGTGCGACTCCCAAGCGGTTACCTCCTCAGCTCGGATACCCTCCTACAATAACAATAGACCGCTAGCCGGAAAATGCCTTTTGGATCGGAGATGAGGGCGAGCGTGAGGTGGACTGGGGTGATTTGGGCGTGGCCTGAGTTGAGTGCCAATTCATGGGCACTCATCCGAGCTTCATTTGTTTTGTGGGTGAACCTTTTTGGATTCATTGATATCTATCTCAATCTGGGTTGTGTTTTGACCAAATCCAGAGGACGGAATCCAGATGTGTGGGTTTCCGGATTCATTGCTAGCTATCTCCGGCAAACAGTACGGTCAAAGCCAATTTTGACCAAATCGAAGTCTGAAAATTATTTTCGCGATATCTTGACAATCCAAAGTCTGATCGGAGATTTGTTTGAACCTACGGACTCATTGCGAGCGGATCTACGCAGTTATGGAAGAAGATTGGTTATCCAATGGTCAACGAAGGAGATTGATTATGCCGCAATTGTCGTCTCGTCGTCGTTGGAGATAGCAGACTCATCGTTTCCCAAGGAAAAAATCCAGACGATCTGGTGTTTCTCGTTCTCTATTACAGAAATAGAGGAAGGTAGAAGAAGTGGCCTGGCTCCAGGCTAGTCACGATACAGGAGGTTTGTTCCAGGTTGGTTCAGATCAAGCCGGAATCGACGTGGAAGAGAATTTATCCAAGTTTTTTAACAAATTTAACTTAGATTTTGTCAAATTTATCTGAGTTTTAATCAAATTTATCTGATTTTTTGTCAAATTTAACTGAGTTTTGTCCAATTTATCTATTTGAGTTTTTGTCAAATTTATCTGAGTTTTTGGCAAATATATTTAAGCTTCGAAAAACTTGTCTCCATTTTAAAAAATTAAATTGAGCTTTTGAACAAATTTTTCTGTATTTTTTGTAAATTTATCTGAGTTTTTTTTTGGAAAATTTATTCGCTTCATTTCACATTTATTTGCGTTTTTTTTAAATAAATTTAACTAAGCTTGGGAAAAAATACTTGAATTTTTGGAAAACTTTTGTGAAATTTGAAAAATTGGTTTATCTTAGTTTGGGCAAATGTATTTGTGTCTTTTGAAATTTATTTCCAAATAAGAGTTTTATTTACATCCTTTGAACTTTATTTACATTTTTTGAATTTTATTTGGATCTTTTGAAATTTATTTGCATCTTTTGAAATTTATTTACATTTTTTGAAATTTATTTGGTTATTTTCAAATTTATTTGCTTCTTTTAAAATTTCTCTGCGTTCTTTTAAAATTTATTATGTTTTTTTAAATTATTGTGGTTTTTGAAATTTATTTGCGTTCCTTTGAAATTTATTTGTATTTTTTTAAATTTGTTTGTGTTTTTTTAGAATTTATTTGAAAATCTCATTAATGGGATTTCATTAATTGTGGCCAATTAAATGGTAGTTGACAATTATTAATGGTATATCCCACTAATAATGAGATATCATTTAAAGAAAGAGTAAATTAGACATTTTAGGTCTTCAAATTTAGAGAAATGACCTATCACACTATAAAGAGAGATTGTGGATCCAAAGTCATAATGTGAAATATTGAGGGACCTGTCGCCGAATGGCCCTAAAATATTCTACAAGTTAAACAAAGTGCATCCTTCTGAGAACAAAAGGTTAGCCAGTTGGTTGGGTACTCTACTTCTCTTTCAATGGCTTGGTTCCTCTCTCGAGTTTGCTTCTTTCTATATTTATGGAGCATCTTGTACTCCAAGATCAGGCTTCTTTCCCCATAGTTAAGTCTCATGTGTCCTTGCTCATTAGTTAGGTGCTATAAAAAACAGTTGCATGCTTGGGTTGTGGGCAAGTTGGATTGGGTGAGAACAGGTTTGAGTCGACGGGTTGAATGTCCCCCGTTTGTATTCTTCCCTTTTGCAAACTCTCATTGGATTGAACATTTCAAATACCTCACCATCACCCACGCTCCCTGCTTCTTAGCCATAAATAATCCTTTCAAGTTCGAGGAGATGTGGATCATTCACCCCGATTTTTTATAACAGGTGGAGCAATGTTGGAACACTCTGATCCAGGGTAATCCCTAATTCATTCTACCCCAAAACCTCAAACTACTCAAGAGTCATTTAAAAAGTTGGAACAAATCTATCTTCGGCCGCCTGAGATCAAACATTTCAGAAGCCCAATCTAAAGTAAATTCCTACCAACAAGCTCTAGATAACTTCCCCTTTGAGCAAAACCTTGTAGTTCTGAAGCTTGCAAAGGCAGCTCTCGATAATTGGCTAAAAGCAGGGAAAGTCCACTGGAGGCAAAAGGCTAGAATTTACTGGCTCCGGGATGGTGACCATAACACTCTGTTCTTTCACCTCTTTGCCAAGGGGAGAGGTCGAGTTAACATATTTAGTAAACACATCTCCACGGAATGCCAGACCTTTGAAGATCCTCAAACCATCAGACAAAAAGGCGGTGGAAGTCCCATCTGAAGGCCTGTTCCAAGTGCATCCTCCAGCTGTCTCAGAAGCTGCCCTCCAGGTTGCATCCCTTTCTCACTCAAAAGAAGTAGCCCTCGTAGCCCTGACGGTTTTAATGAATGAATGAATTAATTAATTTTTTTAATGAGGAGGAACCTGCCAGCCCCCTTTAGTGTTGATTATTGGTAAAACCTGGATACACAATACCACCCATTAGTTCTGTGTATCGGGTACCCAAATGGTTCTATTAAGTTCCTGACATATTATAGGTAAAGTTCTCCGCTCTGCTTTCATGCATTTATTTCAAATCAGTTGCTTGTTGCACATACTTTTTGGCATTAATCCCTAAAACTCCTTCTCCTAAATCTTTCATAGAATATTGCCCTATTAGTTTGTTGAATTTGTCATATAAGATCACATCAAAAATTCCTTGTGCAAGGCTATCAATTATTCTTCCTAGCCTAATACTTTCCATTCAAGCAGCCTTTGTCAAAAGGAGATCAATCATCAATGTGCAGCCTTGGCCCATGAGCTCTTCCAAAAGTTAAAACCAAAGATTAAGGATGGGCGAGATGCATGAAATTAGACATTTCAAAGGCCTTTAACAAATTGTAGTGGTCCTTCCTTTTTAAAGCATTAGACTTCTTCCAATTCTCAGAAAAATAGATTAGGATCATCAAAGATTTGATAACAGCCTCTAGAGGCTCGGTTCTAGTTAACAAGAGCCCTCGTTGATTTTCCGGATCCTCTTGTGGCCATCTTAAAGGCGATCCCCTCTCCCCAAACCTTTTGATTCTCTCGGATGAGATCCTAAGCCTAAACATTCACTGTCCACCTCATGCCATTTATTCTTTCTGGATGAAATCTTGCGTTTTCTTAAAGCCTCTAAAAGAAGCTCATTGTTTTAAGTATGCAAGTGACAATCATGTTTATGTTGTAAATAAATTTTAAAAATCAATGTAAATATTGGTTATATTCCGCATTATATGTATCTGTTATCCCTTGTGAGTTTTATGTGTTAAAATTCACAGGAGTAAATATGGTTTCGACTCCGATTAACTCGAATTGATTAAATTTCGGATTCGGGTCGTGACAAATTCCTAACCAGGTTTTCCCTGTTGGCAGCCCAAACAATGGTTGGATCTGGAATATTGTTGTACCATATTCTAACACAGGGACTCTTGGAATAGAGATAGAAAGCTTTTGAGACAGGCCATGTCACTTGGCTACCAAGGCTCTAATCATCCGTTATAGGCCATGTCCCTTTGCTAAGGAAACTTGCAAAATTAGTTTGCTTCAAGAGTTTCGGAGGTGATTTCGAATGGGTCACAGGTTCTGCAGTCTCTAAAACGACATGTTTGTTTTTTTCTGATCTCATTTTCTTGCTTAGATGACCACATGCCTTTGTCTCAGTTTTCAAAGTCAATATAGTCTGCTTCAAGAATTTCTGAGGTGATTTCGAATGGGTCACAGCCTCACAGGTTCTGCAGTCGCTAAAACCACATGTTTTTTCTCTCATTTTCGTGCTTAGATGACCACATGCTTTTGTCTCAGTTTTCAAAGTCAATATAGTCTCACAAGTAGTGGTTGGAAAACTGGACCACTGGAAGCTTTTGACAAAGTTATCCAAGTACGCTTTTAATACAGTCGTCAGTGATCGTCACTATTCCTGCGTTTCAAAAGAACCGCTCCTTACCCCCACTAAGTAAGGAGTTCGGCTCTTAGTGGGGAGGTCAGGGGTTCAACCGCGACCCCCTCCCTATATATTCTTGCATGTGTATATGCGGACTTTCTTTCTATTTCAGTGGCTTTCTTCTCGGGTGTGCCAGTCTTTCTTCCCACCTCAGTGGTCTTCCTTTCTAGTTGTGCCGGGCTTTCTTCCCACTTCAGTGGGCTTCCTTCCGAGTGTACCGGGCTTTATATAATAATATAAAAAAAAGAGGGTCCCAACCAGCGAAGTTGGGGTACTTCTTATGTTTCTATACACAACGAGCTATCTAAGGGTGCGTTTGGCATCGTGCTATTTGAATGTTTCCATGTTCCCACGAGATAAGGGTGTAGAAAATATGTTTGGTATGTGTAAATGATTGTTCTGAATTTTGTTCTCATGGGATGGAATCTCAAAATCTTAACCCGCCAGCATAAGAAAGTTAGAATAAAAAAATCTTTTTTTTTTTTAAGAAACGACTTGCTGGCACAATTGTTTCTTTCTTATCTCTTGCCTTTTAAAGAAAATCATTTGAAGATTCTAAATCCTCTCACTTATCCTAAATGTAGGCCCCACTTTATAATTTCTAGAGGTGGGTTACATGGTCACAATCACAAAAGGTGAGCCCCTATTATAATTCTATAATGGTGGGACCACGTTATAAATCGATTATAAAGGTAGGCATCACGTTGTAATTTCTCTAGGTGGGTCCCGTGTCCACAATCACATTTTCATGGTGGCCCTATGTTCGGATTTCTAAATGTGGTTACCATATTGTAATTTTTTCAAGGTGGGTCCCGTGTTCACAATTAACAAAAAGTATGGCCCCACATTTTAATGATGGTCCCATATTCGGATTTCTAAATGTGGGTACCACTCTGTAATTTTTAAAAAGTGGGTCCCGTGTTCACAATTAACAAAAAGTATGGCCCTACATTATAATTCCTATAAAGGTGGGCCCACATTGTAGATTTTATAAATGTGCTACCCCCATGTTCTAATTTTTAAAGGTGGGCCCTGTGTCTACAATTACAAAAAATGTGGCTCCACTTTGTAATTTATAAATATGGGTCACATGGTCTCATAGAGAAATTGGGACCCACATTATAATTCCTATAAAGGTGGGCCCACATTATAAATCCAATGGATATAGGTTCCATGTTCTAATTTTTAAAGGCGGGTACCACGTTTTAACTTCCACAGGTGGGTCCCATATATGACAATAATAGTACTGCAAACAATAAAAAGTGGGTCCTACATTGTAAATCCTATGTTTGCTGATTGGAGCAAAACTTTATAATGTTACCAAACAAGTTACGTACATCATAATTTTAGTAGAGTAATTTAATATAATATTGTCAAACAAGTTCTGCAGAGTATAGATTCGGCACACAACCTGATCTCAGCACAACCTAATCCAAGCACAAAATTGGCAACAACACGAGAATTATGCCAAACGGGCCCTAAGGTTCTGGGCACTGCCCTGATGACCCAATAACGTCACTCTTTGTCCAAGGAATTCGGATCCCCTGAGTCTCTGGACTTTAGAATTTTGAGTTGAAAAATGAAGCTTCATGCTGTGGCACATCAATTAAAAATCTGACGGAGCCCTTCAATATTAACGCCTCATAGGGCGTGTTTCTTTACTTGAATTCATGGGATTCACATATAAAGAATTTTGAAATTTTCAGACAAAGTTGATTTCCAAAATGTTCTCATGTACTTGAGCATCTAGAAATTCCACCAAAAAGAAAATGGGCTGAAATTTTCAAAGGTCATGTGAAACATTTTCAGTTGATTGAAAATTTGAAATTCTTGTGAAGAAACATTTCATTTGCATATGCTACAAACAAGATGCCACATCATGTCTAAAAATCCCCAACATGGCAAATTCTTGTCCGAAATTCTAGTAAAAAAACAGGCTCATAGTATATGCCACATCCTTAAATCTTAGTTAAATAGGAGTTGGCTCCACCATAAGATTGAACATATCATGAATAATGATATGCTTAAATCTTACGGTGGGGTCAACTCCTATTGGAACAAAATTTAGAGACATAATGTTCCAATAGGAGTTTCCCCCACCATAAGATTGCACATATCAAAATTTAGAGACATGATGTAAATACAATAAAACCAACGAGTGGTAGCTCAATAGGCAAAGAACTCCGCGCCTCAGGAAGCGGAGAGATCTTGTGTTCGGTTGTGGGCCACCTCCCATAAATTTATCCGGTGCATGTGGATAGAAGGGTTTAATTGTGGCCCTAAGGGGTGTTCTCGGCTGCCCAAAATTGGGTGTCCCTCGGGCTCAGGGCCAAAGGCTCTTGGGTTGGGATGGGCGAAACATACCCTGGGTTACAAAAAAAAAATGTATATACACTAAGATTGTATTTTAAATAGACGGGCTCCTCTGTGGAATTCACACCATTAACTTAGGACTTCATTAACTCATTGACGTTAGAGGATCCAAACTAACCAGCCTACATTTAAGTAAAATCTAGCATACAAATGCCATGATTCCTTGATATCATGTAATATTGGATTATTCTATGATATTATGGAATGTCCCTTTTTTCATTAAATTTGCATGTTGGCTATTCTATGATAGCATGTATATTCCATGATATCATGGAACAGAGGTCGAATGCCATAAGTGTTTGGGCCCTTCGGAATATTTCTAAACTTTAATGATTTTTCATAAAAATTCCATTTGATTTTTTGAATTATTTGCACATAAACATAGCCTATACTTACATTAAAATCAATTATATAGGTTCTAAGAAACATTTAGTTGACTTGCATAATAGTACATACTTTTTTTTTCCGGGCTCGTTGGGCTAGGAAGCCTAGCCTGGGGTTCCAACACTTGGTGGGATTCGATGCTGAGACCTCCGGGTGGTTACGGAGTGCCCCAACCAACTACTCTACCAAGTGTTGGTATAATAGTACATACTGTGAACATGTAGGATTGTGGATCACTATTGAATTATCAGATAATTTCTTTTGAAGTGATGGATTTAATAGAAATACATTAACATAATAATTAATAGTGTGTGGGGAGATTTCCAGAACCACAGGATTAAGTTAATCGCAGCCATCAGATGAGGTTAAGCATTCTCACGTGCCATCCACGTGCCATCCTCGTGCCATCCACGTGGCACCAAGCTCACCCCGGCTACTAGGACAGGAGGTCCGGCCGAAGTCAGGCAGCTCCGGGCCCTTAGCGCCGAACTGGCCCACCTCGGGCGTCATCTCGGCAAGGAGCTCTACCTCGGCTGAGCCACCCCGGGTACCATCTCGACAGAAAGCTCCGCCTCGGCTGAAGAGGCCGGGACAGAAGCCGAAGCAAGAGAGAACTACACTTGCGCCCCTCATCCCCCACGTCATCAGGCACGTGGAGGGATAGGGGCACGAGCTAGTGGGGCAGACGCGACATCCAGCCGCCCACGATCTTCGCCAGATCCCTGACAGAACGGCATCCAGCGGCTGAGGCCACATCAGGGCAGGGCCCGAGGGCAGATCCGCTGGTACCCCTACCGCCAAAGGCGCCCAACAGGATCTGGCCCAACAAGATGGACATTTAATGCATAGTGGGCTGGATTGGACCACAATTAATGCAATGTGGGCTGATTGTGACTTCCCAGTCAAATCGTGGGACCCACACCACGATATCTTCCAAAGATACGATCCAAACTCTATAAATAGAGGCTCAACCCACCATCTAAGGTACGCCCTTTTTCATACACAGAGCCGTTACTCTGTCTCTCCTCTCCCTCTCCTTCCATTGCCCACACTGACTTTGGCATCGGAGAGCCTTGCGCCGCCCAGGCCAAGGTCCTCTGACCGTGTGTTCTTCCCTTTCAGGCTTTCGGACGGCATCCAGTCATTCCCAGTCAGCATCATCTTCTCGGATAAGTCCTGTAAGGCACCACCTTATTGTGGGTCATTATTTTCTGCACCTACAATTGGCGCCGTCTGTGGGAAAGCAATATCCCAGCCTTCCCAACCTTCCTAAACCTCAATCTCTCAGAAGCCATGCCTCCGAAAGCTAAGAAAGGCGGAGAATCCTCAAGACCAGTTCTCGAGCTGCTACCACCGTCAACGGACGTCCCTCCTCAGGGACGGTCCCGAACGGTCTAAGGCACATCCGCAGGCGAGGGTCGCCTGGGCTCCCAACTCTTTGTCGAGATCCCATTCCGAGAGGGAATCGAGGCCTCGCTCTCAGCGGACGAAACCGTGCCACCCCGACGCGACGAGCACCGGCGCGAACGTCCTCGGAAGGACAAAGCCGTGGCCGTAGGAGAGACGCGCCACGTTCGACCTCCTGCCGCTGGAGGAGACGTCGCAGCCCAAGACGCTCTTCTCCAGAAGCAGGAGCAGTTAGTCAGAGAGCTCCAGCAGCTCCAACAGCAGCTGAGGGCAACGCAGACTGCCTCCTTGAGGCAGGACTCCGAGCCTCAAGGCAAAAAGGGGAACGCCCCCGGCGGGGCAGCCCAGCCTCCCCGCGGAGACCTCAGGAATCATCTGGACCAGAAACGGAGCCAGATTCGTGACGAAGGCTCGAGCAACAGCCGGAGTCACCATAGTCGCAATGGCCGAGCTCATAGCCATCGCAGTCCGAACCACCTCAAGCGAAAGTCCAGAGTTCAGACTCCAGAGGAGGACGACGAGCAGGAGCGGTTCGACAAACGTGTCAGGCTAGCTCTTCAGCACAACTTGGACATGCGGGACCAGAAGCAGATCTGCGGTCACACTGATCTGGGGGGCTTGCCCTTCACAAAAGAGATCGAGCGCACCCCCTTGCCCAGAAAGTTCTCCGTCCCGCGGTTCGTCCCCTATGACGGACTGTCCGACCCATCCGCCCACCTCCGACACTTCTCCCAGAAGATGTCCATCTGGGGGAACGAGGGTCACCTAAACTGCAAAATCTTCTCCTCCAGTTTGGGTGACCTCCCCCTGAAGTGGTTCTGCTCTCTCCCGGAGCGGTCGGTTTCCAGTTGGAAGGAGCTCCAGCTCTCCTTCCTGAAGAAGTTCCAAGCCTACACCGTCGTCCCCAAGAAGGAAGGGGACCTCCTTGCCCTGAGAATGAAGCAGGGCGAGACCCTCGCCAAGTTCGCCCAGCGATTCTGGGCGGTCCACAGCCAGATCGAGGGCTCGAGGGAAGGGATAGCGATCTACGCCTTCCAGCATGCCCTGATCCCCGGCAGCGACTTGCGGAAGGACTTGGCCGGGAACCCCCCAGAATCCACGCCAGAGTTGATGTCCCGGGTGAAGCGCTTCATCGCCCAAGAGGAAGACGAGATCCGGGCCAGGGATCAGGACGGGCACCCAGAGCCCGAACAGAAGAGTGGCCAACCTCGGTAGAGAGGCGGGAGGCCCTCCCAGAAGCAGGAGCCCAAGCGGGACTGGGTCTCCAGCTCGGCGAGGCCTTCGTCGTCCAGGTCTGGGGGCACTTGGAGGCCCAGACCTCATTCCAGCGCCAGCCAGAGCGTCAACGTCGTCTTCAAGGAGCCGATCTACCGCATCCTGGCTAAGATCAGATCCAAGCCGTTCTTCAAGTATCCTCCGCCCATGAAAAATGAGCCCACCGAAGGCCCCCGAAGCAAGCTCTACTGCTCCTTCCATAAGGGCAACGGGCACAGGACCGAGGAGTGCAAGACTTTGCAGTGGTATCTGGAGAAGCTGGCCAAAGAGGGCCACATCCCAGAGTTCATCAAGGAAGGTGATGCCGGCGGCAGCGAGGGCCGGATCCACCAGAGCGCAGCCCAGGCTCCAGACAGCGAGGACTCAGAAAAGATCATCAACGTGATCCATCTGGCGTCCTCAGCTCCCGCTTCCTCATCCCGGGGAAGCTCTCAGACCCGTGCCGAAGCCAGGCGGGCTTCGCACGAGAAAGAAGTAATGAAAGCCGAACTCGCTCCGGCATCCAAGAAAGCCCGCCGCGACCGACCCGCCATCTCGTTCTCGGATCGAGATCTAGTGGGAATCCAGGTCCCTCACAACGACCCCCTGCTCCTCACCATAAAACTGAGAGACTTCACCGTGAAGAGGATCCTCGTCGACTCCGGCAGCTCCTCCGAGGTCCTCTACTACGACTGTTTCAAAAGGATGAAGCTCTCCGAAGTAGACCTCACGGAGGTCCGAGCACCCTTGCTAGGGTTATCCGCCACACCAGTCTATCCCAAGGGTAGGGTCACCTTGGAAACCCGAGTTGGTGGAGCATCCGAGCTGACCGACTTCCTGGTTGTGGACGCCCCTTCTCCCTACAATGTCATCCTGGGCAGAACATGGCTCCACAAGCTAAAGGCAGTTCCTTCTTCCCTCCACCAAAAACTGAAGTTCGTCCTTGAAAACAAGGAGGGCGTGATGGAAGTAATCACGGTGGAGGGAGACCAGCAGCAGGCCAGGCAGTGCATGCTGGCCGCAATCCCAGCAGTGAAGGAGCCATAGCGCGTCAACCTGGCCGAGTTTGAGAAAGGCCTCGATGAGATCGGCCGGGACCCTGAGAAGAAGAGCATCGAGGACCTGGCCGAGGTCAGGCTAGACCCGGCAGACCCAGACAGGTTCTTCCTGATTGGCACCCAGCTGCCAGACGAAGAAAGGGCCGAACTCTCTCGGTTCTTGGCACAGAACGTGGACGTCTTCGCTTGGAGCCCGAGCGAAATGCCTGGGGTCGACCCTGAGGTCATGTGCCACAGGCTGAATGTGGACCCCGACCACAAGCCGGTAGTGCAGAGGTCCCGAAGGACGGGGCTGCAGCAGACAGATGCGATCGTCGAAGAGGTCGACAATCTCCTGAAAGCAGGAGCCATCCGGGAAGTCCAGTACCCGGTATGGCTGGCCAACACGGTGGTCGTCAAGAAGAAGACTGGAAAGTGGAGGGTGTGCGTGGACTTCACCGACTTGAACAGGGCTTGCCCTAAGGACAGTTTTCCCCTCCCAAAGATTGACCAACTGATCGACGCCACCGCTGGTCACGACCGAATGAGCTTCCTTGACGCCTACCGAGGCTATCATCAGATCCCGCTCTACGAGCCTGACGAGGAGAAAACATCATTCATCACCCCCCGCGGCACTTACTGCTATAAGGTGATGCCCTTTGGGCTGAAGAACGCGGGGGCGACCTATCAGCGCCTCGTCACAAAAATGTTCCAGGCCCAGCTCGGCCGATCGGTAGAGGTGTACATCGACGACATGGTCGTCAAATCTGTGCGCTCCAGCGACCACCTGGCGGATCTCGGCCAAGTCTTCAGCATCCTTCGCGCATACAAGCTCAAGCTCAACGCTTCCAAGTGCGCCTTCGGCGTAGCATCTGGCAAGTTCCTCGGCAGCTTGGTAACGCGGAGGGGGATAGAGGCCAATCCAGACCAGATCACTGCCATCCAGGGCATCCAGAGTCCCTCCACCACGAAGGAAGTTCAGAGGCTCACAGGAATGGCCGCAGCACTCAACCGCTTCATCAGCCGATCATCAGATAAGTGCAAGCCTTTCTTTCAGCTTTTAAAGAAAAACCTGAAATTCCAGTGGACCCCCGAGTGCGACCAGGCATTGGCCGCACTCAAAACTTATTTAATGTCACCACCATTACTCTCCACCCCAACTCGGGGGGAGATTCTGTATTTATACCTTGCGGTCTCGGATCACGCAGTGAGCTCCGTCCTCATCAGGGAGGACGAGGGAGCTCAAAAGCCGATCTATTACACGAGCAAGACCCTGCTCGATGCCGAGACCAGGTACCTCCTATTGGAGAAGCTTGCGTTGGCTCTTGTCACTGCCTCCCGCAAGCTCTCCCATTATTTTCAATCCCACACCATTGTGGTGATCACGGAGCACCCACTCCGTTCATTGTTCAAGAAAGCTGACTTTTCAGGGCGCATATCAAAGTGGGCAGTTGAACTGGGGCAGTATGACATACAGTACCGTCCCCGAACTGCGATCAAAGCCCAGATCCTGGCAGACTTCATAGTGGAGTTCGTCTCCCCCAACCCGGCTCCGACCCAGCTCGGCACGGTACTGGAGGGCACAGGGCACGGGCCAGGAGAGTCTGAGACCGAACAATGTCCCACCTCGGCATGGAAGATCTTTGTCGACGGGTCGTCCACCTCCAAGAGAGCTGGCGCCGGCATAGTTCTCCAATCGCCAGAGGGACTGGTCATAGAACAGGCCTTCACCCTGGACTTCAAAGCCACAAACAACGAGGCAGAATACGAAGCGCTGATTGCAGGGTTGAACAGCGCCCAAATCCTCGGAGCCCAGCACCTGGAGATCTTCAGCGACTCTCAACTGGTGACTAGCCAGCTCGCTGGAGACTATCAGGCCAGGGACGACAGGATGGCGGCCTACTTAGCCCTTGCGAAAAAACTACTCTCCCACTTCCGGAAAGCCGAGGTCAGGCAAATATCCCGAGATACCAACACGCATGCAGATGCGCTTGCGAACCTGGCCTGCGCCGTTGAAGCAGGAAAGAAGAGGACCATCGAGGTCGGATCAGTATCGAGGTCAAGTCTAGAACTCCATTCATCTCGGCTTGTCCTCTGTGCTGACCTCGGCCCCAGCTGGATGGATCCAATCGTCGCCTACTTGAAGGACGACCAGCTCCCTGAGGACAAGACTGAGGCCCACAAGATCAGGCTCAAGGCAGCTCGGTTTTGGCTCTCTCCCGAAGGCAAACTCTACAGGAAGTCCTTCACAGGTCCGTACCTTCAATGCGTCCACCCGACCAAGGTGGACGACTTCCTGTACGAGATCCATGAAGGAATTTGCGGCAGCCATATAGGAGGACGGTCGCTGGCCTACAGAGCAATCAGCCAGGGTTACTGGTGGCCCTACATGCAGAAAGACGCCCAGGTCTACGCCAGAAAATGCGAGAAATGCCAGAAGTTCTCCCACTCCCTCCATCAGCCAGCACAGGATCTGAGTCCCCTCTCCAGCCCATGGCCCTTCGCTCAATGGGGCCTGGACATCGTGGGGCCTCTTCACCGAGCTCCAGGAAACAAGAGATGGCTGATAGTGGCTACAGACTACTTCACGAAGTGGATAGAGGCTGAACCATTATCTTCCATCACGGACAGAGACTCCAGGAACTTCGTCTGGAAGAACATCCTTATGAGGTTCGGCATCCCCCGGACCTTGATTTCGGATAACGGGACTCAGTTCGATTCCAAGTCCTTCAGAGACTTCTGCCAAGAGCACGGCATAAGAAACCATTACTCCACCCCGGCATACCCACAGAGTAATGGCCAGGCAGAAATCTCCAACAAAGTGATCCTGGACGGCCTGAAGAAGCGACTGGACAAGGCAAAGGGCAGATGGACAGAGGAGCTTCCGAGCGTGCTGTGGGCATACAGAACAACTCCAAGGAGGTCCACTTCGGCGACACCTTTCTCTCTGGCCTACGGGATGGAGGCGGTCATTCCCTTGGAAATCGGCCTTCCTACCCTGAGGACAGAGCTGGTCGACAAAGGCCGAAATGAGACGAACCTGGCAATGGAGCTGGAGCTGGCGGACGAGCGACGAGAGGCAGCAGCCCTGAGACTGACCGACTATCAGCAGCGGTTAGCCAGGGCATACAATCAAAATGTCAAAGAAAGGAGGTTCACCACGGGAGAGCTCGTTTTGAAGAAGACCCTGCCAGCTGACAGAGAACCAAATGAGGGGAAACTTGCCCCGAACTGGCATGGCCCGTTCAGAATAGTCTCACTGGCAGGAAAGTCAGCCTACAAGCTCGAAGACTTGGGAGGCAAGCCGCTGCCGAGACCGTGGAATGCATCCCACTTGAAGAAATTTTATTTCTAAGGATGTAATGAATCTCAGAATCAATGAAAGCAGCTTTCACCTTGTCATCAACTTGTCTCTCTGACTGATTCCGACAGCATGGGCCCACCGCCCTGGAAAAGACCTCGAGTCCAGACTCGGTCGATTCCTAAAGCTCCTAGCCTTGGGCTATGGAGAAGGCCTCGAGTTCACACTCGGCCGGGATCGGGCCTACCGCCCTGGAAGAGACCTCGAGTCCAGACTCGGTCGATTCCTAAAGCTCCTAGCCTTGGGCTATGGAGAAGGCCTCGAGTTCACACTCGGCCGGGATCGGGCCCACCGCCCTGGAAGAGACCTCAAGTCCAGACTCGGTCGATTCCTAAAGCTCCTAGCCTTGGGCTATGGAGAAGGCCTCGAGTTCACACTCGGCCGGGATCGGGCCCACCGCCCTGGAAGAGACCTCGAGTCCAGACTCGGTCGATTCCTAAAGCTCCTAGCCTTGGGCTATGGAGAAGGCCTCGAGTTCACACTCGGCCGGGATCGGGCCCACCGCCCTGGAAGAGACCTCGAGTCCAGACTCGGTCGATTCCTAAAGCTCCTAGCCTTGGGCTATGGAGAAGGCCTCGAGTTCACACTCGGCCGGGATCGGGCCCACCGCCCTGGAAGAGACCTCGAGTCCAGACTCGGTCGATTCCTAAAGCTCCTAGCCTTGGGCTATGGAGAAGGCCTCGAGTTCACACTCGCCTAAGATCGGGGTTTTTACACCCCTCAAAGATCATTGCCGAGCTCACGCCTCCATAGCCGAGTCCAGCGGAATGATGACTCCACTTCGGCACAAGGCAGCTCGTCTCGGCCAAAGGCGGCTTTCCAGAAGAAAGCTGTACCAGCACTCAAACACAAATGCAAGCATCCCAGAACAATGCAAAGAAAGAGAAGAACTCAAAAGCATTGAATACTGTTTGGGTAATCATAAAATTCCTCCCTTTTATTCATTGAAAACTGCTTTATTACAAGAGCTACAGAACAGAAAGCAAAGTACAGAAAGGAGGATCACAGTCCTCTAAAAACAGAAAATAAAGTAACTGGAAAACTCTGGATCGAAGACGCCGAAGGCGCCGGATCGTCGCTTGGAGGCTCTTGAGTAATCCTGAATTCCACCAGGCTGTACAATACACTTTGGCCGGTCAGACCAAAGCATCGCACAGCCCCTCTAGTTCGGAGGCCCTGGACCCCGCAGAGCTCTGCAACACCCTCGGCGGGCAGTGGGACCAGCCAAGCTCGAAGAAACCCCCGGAGCGGCGGGGCCTCAATCCCGCCCTCCGTACGACGGGCGCACAGGGTCGTGTCGGACGAGAATGCGCCGCCATCCCCCCGCAGCACATCCTCATTCTGCCTGGCCAGGGACGGATGCCCTTGGACCCGCGTTCAGAGAGCGCGTGGCCCACGGGCAGTTCCTTCAGAGAGCGCGCAGACCATGATAGCCTTCCCCCCTCGGGGATAGCCGTCCAACGGCGCAGGGTTCCCCCCGGATCAAGTAATTTCGGACACCTCCCGGACATGGTTCCTACAGCTAAGTTCTTTTCTTCTCCAATGGCGACCTAGCCACCCCTATTTATAGGAAGGAGAAGGACTCGGTCTCCGAAAGAAGTTATATGGGCGAAGTCTCCCACGCGTTACTGGGGATGCACGGCTGTTGACCAGCGGTCCCTATGGCGCCACGTGGAGACTTCCGTTCGATTCCCTCGTCAGCTGCGCCGCCTTGTTTATTGCTACTTATGGTCTCCAGAATACAGAAAATCAGCACTGACAGTTTGACTCTTTCTGCCTCAAGAGCCACGCCACACAGTAAAGGCATTCAATATCATTCATTGCACATACAGAAATGAAAAAGAGACAAATGCAAAGAGAAAATGCACAAGTGAAGAAGCTCGATTTTCATTGATTGCAAAAAATGTTTACAAGGCCGAGACGCAAAAGGATTACAGACAAGAAGACAGAAGGAGTCCGGCCACTACGGTTTCGGCGACTCCACTAGGTCGATCACCACATCTGATGGACCAGTGGACTCGGCCGAAATCATGACTCCGCTCGGAGCATCGCAGGCGGAGGAGGCTTCGATTGGTACCTCAGCCGAACCAGGAGCAGAAGAGGTATCACCCTGAGGCACGGCCAAAGCCTCACTGGCGACTGGGTTATCGCTCGAGACCGGGGCAGCTGGAGCGTCGTCAGCAGAAGGAGCTTCGACCGGGGCGCTTTCAGTTGCGGGAGCTTCGACCAGGGCACTATCAGTGGCAGGTGCGGAGCTCGGCTCGGGATCCAGGTCCGAATACTTTGGCAGGTCCTGATAGACAGGATGGTCTTTAGGGACCCCCGCACGTCTCAGTGCGGCCAGGCATCCTTCCTCGAACAAGATTGCGGTGATCTCCTCCACCTGCTTCTCGTACAGCTCAGTGGCTCGATCTACCCCGTCCTGGAAGGCGGACTGGGCCTCGGCCTGAAGAGAGGCCTTTTCATTCACCAACTTCTCCCTCTCAGTGCGACCAGCCAAGACCTCCCCTCGCAGCCTCGTCCCCTCAGCAGCAGATTCGGCCTTCAATCTGGCCAGCTCAGACTCCAGTTCGGCGGTCTTCTTGTTCTTCATCCAAAGCTCGCCCTTCATATGATTGGCCCTTGACGAAAGTTCGGCGTTCTCGGTCAGAACCGATGCCAATCGAGCGGACTCTCCAGCGCTGGCCACCTTGAGCTCCTCCATTTCCTTCCGCTGCTCGTCCAGCTCCTTCTTCAGCTTCTCCCGCTCGGACTCCAGGCGGGTCATTCTTGCAGCGTTCCTATCCCTCCTTCCCACCACGGTTAGGAGCCTCTGCACGTTCTGCGAATAGAGACAGAGAGTCAGGTTCGACCAAGATACTTGAAGAATGGAGAAAAGCGTTGCAAACACTTACCCGAAGACTATCCTGGATCGCCGAGACCATCAGGCCCTCGTCCTCGAACCTATCGTGCGCCTCCATGTCTCTTGGCAGAGCACAGGCCTTGGCGAGAGCCCCGATCACCTCGGCATTTCCCAGCAATCGGTCTTCAACGTTCAGGGGTTTGCCGGTAGAGGTTTCCATTTTCGGCTTCCACAGTGCTGGGGCAGTTCGGGGCCCGGAGGCCGATCCGGACCCTTGCCCCGACGAGATGAGAGGCTCGCGCGCTGGACCAACAGCCGACATGCTGACCGGCGCACTCTTTTCGGCCGGCGCACTCTTTTCCTTCGGCGCGCTCTTCTCGCCTCCCTTTTCAGCTGGAGCTTTGGCCCCAGGGGCTCGTTCAGGAGTTTTGCCCTTCGACTGCAGACCAGCCTTCGAGCTCTTCTCCCCCGCCTTGGATTTCTTCCTGGGCGGGGACCCCTCCTTCGAGCGGTCCGGCGAGCGTTGCCGGGCTCCCCCGCTCGGGGCAGGGGCAGTAGCAGAGAGAGCACCAGCGCCCGCCAGACCCGAAGCAGCACGAGTACCGGCAGGCGACGGGGCTCCAGAAGACACTGACCTCTGCTTAAACTTAGCAGCCAGGTCCTTGACAGTGAGCTCCCTCGAGCTTCCCTCCATGTCCTCTCGATTAGAGAGATAGGCTTCCACTATCTGCGACAAGTCCGGCAGCTCCGGATCGGAAGTGGACGCCTCGGCTCCAGACGCAGTTCGGTCGGCGACGGGATCGGTCAAGGGGACCCCGCTAAACACCGCAACTGATACGGTCGGACGGTCAGGGTGTGTCTCGTCCGCCTCAGGTACTCCAGTCCTGTGGTAGTGGCCGCGATACCTCGGCGTGTACCCAAGCAACTTCCAAGCTGACCTGGTCTCGTGCCCCTTGTACCGTTCGACCTTGTTGATGTCGTCGGTATTCCTCCTCCAACCTTCGCTAGCAGCTCAGCGTCGCCTTGCACCCGCCTCTGCTCAACAGGCAAAAAAGAGTATCAGTTCGGCATCAATAAGATAAGCAAAACAGTAAAGGAGAAAAGCAGTGATAATTACTTGGGACTTCCCCAGGGCGACGTGGGACCGACAACCTCCTGTCTTCACCCGGGCCGAACTCCCAGTTCCCCGAGACACAGAAGAAATCCTCCTCAGCGTTCTTACTCGAATCCTCCAAGGCTAGGACGAAGCCCCTTCGTTGCGGCTTCACACGGAGATAGTATCTTCCCTCCCCAGCCTTGCAGATATCATATGTGTCCTCGATGTCGTGAGGGCCTAAGTTGGTCCCCAAGATCTCGTTCAGCCTCGCTGTGCTCATGATGACCTTGTAGCCATTGGGCATCAGCTGGCCCGGGGCGAGGGACCAAAGGCTAAGACAGGCCCTAAGCAGGGGGTGCAGGGGAAACCTGACCCCGCCCTCGATCACAGAGATCGGAGGGAATGGCATCCAGCCGCCGTAGCAGCGATACAGGGCAGCGTCGGCAAGGTTCGCCGGTTTTAGGAGGACCCCCTCCGGAATTTTGAAGGCAGCTCTAAACTCGGCTAAGCCCTCGTCAGAATCTACCCTGAATCTAGGGGTGCCCATGTCTGAAAGGGGGTGACGACGAAGAAAAACCCTAGAAACTGAAAAACCCCAAAAAAGAACCAGACGGAAGAACAGAGCGACTTACAGGGACGAAGAGGCAGATCAAGAGCAGATCCAGACGCAATCTGCGGTCGTCCTCCTCGAACAGATCTCAGGAACCAGAGTAGAAATCGAAAGCAAAGGCAAAGGCGAAGGCGAAAGAAATCGGGAGCGAGAAAAAGAAGGGGACGACCCTATTTGTAGAAGGGGGAACCCTCATTTGAGTACCGCCTCCGAATTCGAAGAGACACTTCAAAGCCCGTGCCCGTCAATCAATGAGACAACGCAATCAGCGCAGAAGCTACGCGTGTAGCCGTCAGCTCGGTCCCCAAGGCGAACAGGGCAGGGCATTTACTGTTTTAAAGAGTTGAAGCGACACCAGATAATGATCACCACATCCCCGGACGGGTTCTTCTAGCTTTCAACCCCAAAAGGCTAGCACACTCCAGAGGTCAAAAGCTAGGGGGCAATTGTGTGGGGAGATTTCAAGAACCACAGGATTAAGTTAATCGCAGCCATCAGATGAGGTTAAGCATTCTCACGTGCCATCCACGTGCCATCCTCGTGCCATCCACATGGCACCAAGCTCACCCCGGCTACCAGGACAGGAGGCCCGGCCAAAGTCAGGCAGCTCCGGGCCCTTAGCGCCGAACTGGCCCACCTCGGGCGTCATCTCGGCAAGGAGCTCTACCTCGGCTGAGCCACCCCGGGTACCATCTCGACAGAAAGCTCCGCCTCGGCTGAAGAGGCCGGGACAGAAGCCGAAGCAAGAGAGAACTACACTTGCGCCCCTCATCCCCCACGTCATCAGGCACGTGGAGGGATAGGGGCACGAGCTAGTGGGGTAGACGCGACATCCAGCCGCCCACGATCTTCGCCAGATCCCTGACAGAACGGCATCCAGCGGCTGAGGCCACATCAGGGCAGGGCCCGAGGGCAGATCCGCTGGTACCCCTACCGCCAAAGGCGCCCAACAGGATCTGGCCCAACAAGATGTGCATTTAATGCATAGTGGGCTGGATTGGACCACAATTAATGCAGTGTGGGCTGATTGTGACTTCCCAGTCAAATCATGGGACCCACACCACGATATCTTCCAAAGATACGATCCAAACTCTATAAATAGAGGCTCAACCCACCATCTAAGGTACGCCCTTTTTCATACACAGAGCCGTTACTCTGTCTCTCCTCTCCCTCTCCTTCCATTGCCCACACCGACTTTGGCATCGGAGAGCCTTGCGCCGCCCAGGCCAAGGTCCTCTGACCGTGTGTTCTTCCCTTTCAGGCTTTCGGACGGCATCCAGTCATTCCCAGTCAGCATCACCTTCTCGGATAAGTCCGGTAAGGCACCACCTTATTGTGGGTCATTATTTTCTGCACCTACAAATAGTAATGCATATAACATGCGATTTGCTTTGACTCTTAATACAATAACTATTTGGTTTCATGTTCTACTCCGCTTCTTTCTAGTGTTTGACATTTCTTTGTTCTGACTCTGCGACGCTAGTTGTCCCCTCACGCTATTGGCGTCTGAAAAAGGATGCTAATCCTTTTCCTACCCATACCACAAAAAATAAAGATTCTTTCTGCGTGGTCCATGTCAATTATATACAAGGACCCACACTGGAAAATGGTGGCAGTCTGCAGCGAATTTTCCAAGTCAAGTTGCAACGCTACAGCAGACTAATGGTACTTTTCCCACCACATAAGAAGCTCTGCAGTTGTAGTGTAGGGCTGTTACAAAATGTTTCAGTCCCTGTGGCTCGCTGCTTTGATTTTCTTCCCAATCTGCAACTCAGCAGACACCATCACTCCAATTCAATCGGTCAGAGATGGTGAAACCCTTATTTCAGCTGGCGAAGAATTCGTCCTGGGCTTCTTCAGCCCTGGTAATTCTTCCACGAATCGCTATGTTGGAATATGGTACAACAAGATTCAAGTTCAAACCATTGTTTGGACAGCAAACAGAGGAAATCCAGTTCTTAATTCTTCTGGGGTTCTTACAATCAAGGGTGGGAATCTAGTACTACTCGATGGAGGGCATAACAACAACATCATTCTATGGTCCACCAACGTTTCAAGTGCAACCATGGCGAATGACTCAAGTGCCACGCTCACAGATTCTGGTAATCTAGTGTTAAAAGATGATCAGCAA
Organism: Litsea cubeba; assembly: GCA_012931725.1. Taxonomy (NCBI): domain Eukaryota; kingdom Viridiplantae; phylum Streptophyta; class Magnoliopsida; order Laurales; family Lauraceae; genus Litsea; species Litsea cubeba. The sequence goes on from CM022951.1 coordinate 10,380,644, forward strand.
GGGAGATTGTGGGAAAGCTTTGATTATCCTACAAATACATATATTCCAAGAATGAAATTGGGATTCAAGAAGGGAACCGGTCTGAACCGGATCCTGACCTCATGGAAATCCGCGGATGACCCGGCACCTGGTGAATTCTCACTCAGTCTCGATCCTCAAGGTGTGCCACAGTACTTCTTAAGGAAGGGCTCTGATAGGATCTGGCGAAGTGGGCCATGGAATGGTCAGAGATTGGTTGGTGTGTCAGTAATGAATCAGTACTCTAATTTATTCAATTGGAGTTACGTTACCAACGATGATGAGATTTACTTGATGTACAGAGTTACGAACACCTCATTAACCATCAGATTTGTTTTGGACGATTCGGGTGTATATCAGAGGTTGATATGGAATGACAACACCAGTAGATGGAACCTGATGTCGGTGGCCACCCAAGACAGATGTGACCGATATGGGAACTGTGGGGCATATGGAAGCTGCGACTCTAATCGTGTAGTCGAGTGCGAGTGTTTGAGAGGGTTCGAGCCAAAGACGCCTAGTGATTGGAAATTGGGAGGTTGGTCGGGCGGATGCATGAGAAAGAGGTCGTTGGATTGTGATGGTAAAGGAGATGGGTTCTTAAGATTGGAACGTGCGAAGTTGCCTGACACATCAAGGTCTCGGGTAGAGCCTGGTTTGAACCTAGAAGCTTGCAAGGAGGAGTGCTTGAAGAACTGTAACTGCACGGCTTATGCCAGTGCTGATATTAGTGAAGGAGGCAGTGGTTGTCTGCTGTGGGATGGCGAATTGGTCGATCTTAGGGTGTATTCTGATGGAGGGCAGGATTTATACACACGTGTGGCTGCTTCTGAGCTGGGTAAGCAAGTGTCTTCGTTACTTTAAATTTCATCTCTTTCTTTTCTTTTGCTAGATTAGGTGTTACAGTAATCCTCACTTACCTTACCTGATCAAGCATGGCTCGATCATGAGCGGCTGAATGAGATGAGAGTTAGACCCTTGGTGTTTTGTGTTTTTATCTCTTAGCCTTTTACTTGCTCCATCTTTTCAAACCGTTTCTACCACATCTACTATACTGGACCCCCTGCTTAAACTTTGTATTGAGACTCGACTTATGGTTCTTTTTCTTGCATCCTTCTTTCCATTTTTTGGCACCTCCTGTGCTCACTTACTACATGTAGTCATATGCTTCGACATTGTTTGCCTAGGAGTGATGGTGCTCTAATTCTTGTCTAGTAGGCTTACCCGTTTTTGGAAGTTTCAAAAAATTTACTTATATACCTTAAAATGGATAGATCAGATTTTATGGACTTTGGAATCTAGGGTATACATCGGCCCATTGATTTTACATTTTCAATTGTGAAGCTTATAACGTGAAATGCAATTTGTTACAGAGGAACAAGTGTGAAAGAAATGAATACAATATAAAAATTTTCTACAAGTTATATTAGTTTATGTTCTTCATTGGAAAATGTAGAATTGATACAATCAACACTTATTATTATTATTGATTGATTGAGATAATTTCCTTCTAGATGGAAGCACCATCAAATATTCAAGAGGTTTGAAAGGCAAGAAGAAGCTACTAGTCACTCTATTAACTATCATTGCAGGGTTGCTTTTATTTGTCTCGTGTGGCTATTGCTGGTGGAGGAAGGCAAAAGGTATGGATTAGTCATTTAGTTTTTATGATAACGACCATATTTAAGTTTCTATAATTTTTTAAAATTCAATGTTGTGATTTATAGGTCGTGAGATGAATGGAAGACACAATAATGTGTTGAATGACAATGATATTGAAGAGAATGGTAAAGGTTCAGAATTGCTGTTATTTGATGTTAGTGTCATAGCAGCTGCTACAAATAACTTCTCAGAATCAAATTTGTTAGGAAAGGGTGGTTTTGGACCCGTTTATAAGGTATGTTCCATTTCATATATCACTTAATTAATGAAGGAGGGAGGACTATATATCCACAGTTTCTTTACCATACATTAACCTTTTCATGTAATTTCATACATAAAAAATACTGTAAGACTTTTATTTCAAAAAACTATTTATATTTTAAATAAACAAATGTGAGTTTTCAAAAATGATCATCAAATTATCTCCCCTCTAATAGAAAAATAAACAAGAGAAGATTGAAAACGAGTGTTCACGTCCCATAATCTATGGCCATTGTATTTAGGGCCGCAACTAGCCACCACCCTAGTAATCCAAATCCTAGAAAGGTTGGTATGGCACCTACATTAGGCAGTGCCCTCCTTGAGTTTCATGAGGTCCCACTACGTACGACACAGCGTGCAATGTGCAAGTAGATAGGAGAAAGTCACCTACTACAATGGTTCCTTATTTCCTTCATCCTTTACCTATTTAATAATCATTTAGTAGACCTTATTTGACCATGATTTTTACTGTTTCAATCCCTACATGTTCTCAACAAACAAAAGCCCTTAATGTCCTGACAAGCCAAAGTTAAAGTGTCTAGGACTTTTAAAGTAAGACATTTCTAGACCATCCACTTTACATTTGTCATGCAAATTAAACTATGGCCCAAGTGTGAAGAACGTTGCATTGAGATAATCTACATACTAGAATATATTAACTTCAAATAAACCTTTTTAAATTAGAGAATTTGATCTTTTTTATTATGTAAAGTTGAAAAAGATGATTATATTTCAGGGACAACTATTGAATGGACAAGTAATAGCGGTGAAAAGACTTTCTAAAACTTCAACACAGGGAATAAAAGAGTTCAGAAATGAGGTTACATTGATTGCCAAACTTCAACACCGAAATCTTGTTAGACTTTTGGGTTATGGCATTAGTGGACAAGAGAAGATATTGATCTATGAATACATGAGAAATAAAAGCATGGACTCCATTATTTTCGGTATAAATCTTACCACCCTCTTGCTTTTTTGTTATCCTAGCATGAAATAATCAGAGACTAACTTTATGCATCGATTGTAAACATTTTTCAATACTCCTGATTATTTTTTTTTCCCCTTAGTTGTATCAGCTTATGTTTTCACTCTCAAACTAATCAGCCACAACTTAAAGAAATGATAGCTTAACTGCATGTTGTTTCAATTATCCCTTTTTTTATAAATGAATATTTTTTATAGGTATTTAGTAGCCTTTTCTTACCTCGCATAACCAATGTGTTAAATGACTAATTGATACTATCTTTAGACAATGTGCAAAGCTTAAAGGGATGATTAAAATGGATGGGCATATGTTGCGTGTACATTATATTGTTAAAAACATTATAATATAGATTAGAGCATTTACAGACCAGCTTACAATTTGTACACAATAGAACACATTATTACACAATCAATGCCTATACAATAATTTTATGTGCACAATTATGCAATTATAATCGTATAATGAGATTGAGATGTGACACAGATAAAAAAAGGAGCGCAATTTTGGATTGGAGGAAACGTTTTAGCATCATTGTGGGGATAGCTCGAGGGATTTTATATCTGCATGAAGATTCCAGATTTAGAATTATTCATCGGGATCTTAAAGTTAGCAACATTCTTTTAGATGATGATTTGGATCCCAAAATTTCAGATTTTGGTTTGGCAAGAATATTTGAGCAACACCAAGCTCTAGCAAATACAAATCGAGTAGTCGGAACTTAGTAAGTAACATACATAAATGCACACACGAAGTGAATGACTCATGAATGAATTGTGCACTAATTCCAAAGAAAGGTCCAAATATGTTCCCTCACTTCAAATGTTTTTGTTAATACTCTTTATGCAGCGGTTATATGTCACCTGAATATGCCATGGATGGGTGTTTCTCGGTAAAATCAGATGCCTTTAGCTTCGGCGTCATATTGTTGGAGATTATAAGTGGAAAAAAGAACAACTATTACTGCGATTGTTGCTCGATGAATTTGATAGGACATGTAAGTAAAGAAACTCCTTTCTTTTCTAAGGTAGAAACCCAAAGAAAATGCTATCCATTCTATTAAAGTGTTTTAATTGATTATTATTTAAGATAAAAAGATAAAATATTTTGGACTTACAAGATAATTTTTAAATCTTACCAGGTATGGGAGAAATGGAAAGAAGATAGAGCTATGGAGGTAGTGGATTCATCAATGATTAATATTTCTTCTTTTAGAACTGAAGTTTTGAGATGTATTCAAATAGGGCTCTTATGTGTACAAGAAAAAGCAAAAGACAGGCCCAACATGTCTTCTGTTGTTCTTATGCTCGGGAATGAAACAATGATGCTTTCACCGATGAAACCTGCATTTTGTTTTGGGAAAGAAAATTGTTCAGATCATCAAATAGTTCGTACGTCAATAAATGAGGTCACAATGACAAAGATGGAAGCTCGATAATAAATGTTTGCATGTGAAATATATAAAACCATTCGATCAAATTCCACAACCACTTGTAAGAAAAATTTTACTGTTCGAATTGAATGAGTTTGAGATGAATTGGTTTGAGAAGGTTATTCTAATGGGCAATATTAGAGACAGCTTTTGTTTTCAGTGGGTCTGCTGTTTTATTGTGCCTCTTTCCTTCTTTCTTAACATGAGTTTTATTGCGCCTCTTTCCTTCTTTCTTTTAACATGAGAACTGTGCAGTTCAACCATTGAAAGTTGAACTTATTGAACCAGGAATTGGCCAATGAGAAAAGTCTAACAAAGAAACTAAATTTAAAAATGCAAACTATCATTAGTTAAAACCCTTGTTCAAAATCAATCCATTACTTTTTTTCATAGGAATCTCATACTTTCTAAATATATTTCTAAGATAGATTCTTATTTTTACATTTATTTATTTTATACTTAGAACCTCGTCCTAATGTCATAGTTTTCCTAATGATTTAACAGTTGGACCAGATTTGAACATTGTTCAATGACCATACTAGTTCCAAAAACATTGTACATTAGTTGTACAAAGTGCATGAATCGGAGAATAAAGAGTTGCAGAGTTGGTTGGGTACTCTACTTCTCTAACTACTACTAGGGATTCGATCCCTCAGTTCCTTTTCCTGTAGGATCAAACTTCTTTCCCTATGTATGGGGCTTCTCGTCGCACGGGAGTAGGTCTCATGCCTGGGACCAGAAAGAAAAGTGTGCTTGGGTTGTGGGCTTGGCATGTTGGCTTGAGTCATTCTAATAATTATTGTTTCAACAAACTTTTCATTTAGGAATTGTAAAGAAGTTCCTCTCTTGCGTGTGCATGTGTGTATATATATAGTAATTGTGTGGGGAAATTTCCAAGAGAATCCTGGGCAAGGTGCTCCATCCCGGGCCCCCGCATCAGCAAGTCCATCGCGGCAAGTCCATCCCGGCAACTCCCCCACCTCGGCAATGCACGCCTTAGCAAGACCAGACACTCCACCTCGGCAGGATCCACTTCGGCAAAGCATCCCACTTCGGCTGCCCAGCTCGGCGACAGTGCCAGCCCCTTCCACTTCGGCAACAGTGCCCTGACACTACATCTCCGCCAGGTCTCACCCGGCACGACACTCCAGCCCGGCCAAGCGCCTCATCTCGATGAAAGTACTGAGCACTGACAGCTGTCCTCCCATGGACGCTCAAGCACGCTATGGCCCGTGCGACAAGACAAGGGGATAGCCCGTATCTCCTGACATATCACCGTCCACAGCTCCCAAGGCGCCAGGATATGGCCTAACGGGACAAGACAGGCTACGACGGGACCAGACAGGCTACGATGAGACCGCGCCTCCCTAGTACCTGACAAAATGGGCTACGACAAGACAGCCAACTACTCCTTTGCCTCCTCTTCCTCTACATAAAGGCAGCTACAGCTCCAGAGGAAGGGGGGACTCCATTACCACTCTGGTATGCCATCTTCTTCCCCCAAAATCTCCTTCCCTCTGCTTAGTTCATACACTAACTTAGGCATCAGAGAGCCTTGCGCCGCCCAGGCCAGGGTCCTCTGACCTACGTTTCTCCTTCCTTTTCTCAGGCTTCAGGCGCAGGCATCGGTGTCCCTAATCTCACTTGGGTAAGTCCTCTAAGGCACCCCCCATTATTGTGGGTCATTATTTTTTGCACCTACAATTGGCGCCGTCTGTGGGAAAACAACATCCCAGCCTTCCCAACCTTCTCAATCTTTCCAAACACCATGCCTCGAAGAACCAGAAAGGGAAAGGAACCTATCGCACTGTCGACCCAGCTGCCGACGGTCCCCCGCCGAGAGAGGTCAGGAGCAAAATCTGGTCCAGCAGGCGACCAGCTTCAGGATACTCGGTCGGGTTCATCCTCTAAGGATTCGACCTCGACTCTACCCTCCGAAAGACGCACCCTGAAGAGCAGGAGCAACCGGGCCCATGGCGAAGGCTCGAGTAACGACCGCGACTCCAGAGAGTGGCTCGATCAACGCATAGAGCGAGCAGTACGACAGCACATGGAAATGGCCGACTACGCTCAAGTTCGGATGAACTCTAGTGATTTCGGCGCATCTCCCTTCTCTCCAGAGATCAGAAGCTTCCCCCTTCCCGAAGATTTCAAAGTCCCGAGGTTCGTCATTTACGATGGAACCTCGGACCCAGCAGCACACCTACGGCAGCACTCATGACTAGGGTAAATCAATTCGTCAGGCAAGAGGAGGACGAAGCCCGAGCCCGGGAGCAGTTCAACCTCCGCGACAGCGACCAGATCGCTTCCAGCTCGGCCGAACCTGCCAGCTCGACCGACGCTTCCAGCTCGGCCGACTCTGCCAGTTCGGCGGACGCTTCCAGCTCGGCCGACTCTGCCAGTTCGGCGGACGCCTCCAGCTCAGCGGACGTCTCCAGCTCGCTAGCAGCCCCCCGCTCTGCAGAAATCTCTTCCAACACGGGGAGCAGTTAGGCGAACCTTTTTCTGTCACTTAGCATCAACCGCCCGTCAGCTTCGATCGTACGACCCTCTACCGTCATTTCGACGGCACGGTCCTCTGCTGTCAGCCTTGATCGCACGGTCCTCTACCGCCATCTGTCGTCCAGAGCCACCGAGCTCACCCTGGGGCCGTTTTATACGCTCAGGCGTGACTCGTGTTCGGCGCCAGAGCAACCAAGTCCTCGGGTAGGCGCGCCCAGGCTCCTTGGCCTCCAAACGACCTCATGCTGGTCCGTCCACGTGCTGGTCTCCACCTCACGCTGGTTTCGGCCTCATGCTGGTCTCGACAGCATTTAACGACCTCATGCTGGTCCGTCCACGTGCTGGTCTCCACCTCACGCTGGTTTCGGCCTCATGCTGGTCTCGACAGCATTTAACGACCTCATGCTGGTCCGTCCACGTGCTGGTCTCCACCTCACGCTGGTTTCGGCCTCATGCTGGTCTCGACAGCATTTAACGACCTCATGCTGGTCCGTCCACGTGCTGGTCTCCACCTCACGCTGGTTTCGGCCTCATGCTGGTCTCGACAGCATTTAACGACCTCATGCTGGTCCGTCCACGTGCTGGTCTCCACCTCACGCTGGTTTCGGCCTCATGCTGGTCTCGACCGCATCTGACGACCTCATGTTGGTATCGCCCTCGTGCTAGCTACGCGCTTCACAGGTTCGGCCTCATGTTGGTCTCGGCCAGTGCCATCGAGACTGCCCTCGGGTTCGTACACCCGGGCTTCTCCATCTCGGCGAATGCCAGAAAAGCAAGTCACAAGGGTTAACAGCCCTGGAAAAGGCCTCGAGTTCGGACACTCGGCCAATTCCTAAACTCAGGGTTTTTACTCATCTCCAAAGGTTCATCCGCCTTGGAAAAGACTTCGAGTTCATACACTCAGTCATTTCCTAAAGCTCCGGGTCCATCGCCCTGGAAAAGGCCTCGAGTCCAAACTCGGTCGTTTCCTAAAGCTCCGGGTCCACCGCCCTGGAAAAGGCCTCGAGTCCAAACTCGGTCGTTTCCTAAAGCTCCGGGTCCACCGCCCTGGAAAAGGCCTCGAGTCCAAACTCGGTCGTTTCCTAAAGCTCCGGGTCTACCGCCCTGGAAAAGGCCTCGAGTCCAGACTCGGTCGTTTCCTAAAGCTCCGGGTCCTGGACCCTGGAGAAGGCCTCGAGTTCGGACACTCGACCGGATTCCTAAAATCAGGGTTTTTACACCCCTCAAAGACCGTTGCCGAACTCATGCTCATCTCCGATCCACTGTCGCAAGGCAAGGCAGTTCGTCTCGGCCAAAAGCTGGCCACTTCGGCCAATGGCAGCTCGACAAGATTGCAGTAGAGACTGTTCCATATCACCTCCTCGGCCTCATGACAGTCCTCAGCTCGGCATCAGTGCCGGATTCTAAGTTGGCAGTTACACTGGTCACCTCGGCAGCATCGCCAGAACACTTCCAACGGGGCTGCGCCTCCGGCGACGGGCCAGCTGGTCATGCCTCGATCTCTTAGTTGGTGATGAATCAGTTGGCTGGACCATCAATCTCAAAGCGACAAACTGCTCCAAGGCACAAGTGTTGTCCTCCATGGTACTTACCAACTGGACCATCAATCTCAAAGCGACAAACTGCTCCAAGGCACAAGTGTTGTCCTCCATGGTACTTAGCTTCCGACCTCAATGAGGAGTCTAATGAGCTCAGAAGCTGGGGGGCTTAGTGTGGGGAAATTCCCAAGAGAATCCTGGGCAAGGTGCTCCATCCCGGGCCCCCGCATCAGCAAGTCCATCGCGGCAAGTCCATCCCGGCAACTCCCCCACCTCGGCAATGCACGCCTTAGCAAGACCAGACACTCCACCTCGGCAGGATCCACTTCGGCAAAGCATCCCACTTCGGCTGCCCAGCTCGGCGACAGTGCCAGCCCCTTCCACTTCGGCAACAGTGCCCTGACACTACATCTCCGCCAGGTCTCACCCGGCACGACACTCCATCCCGGCCAAGTGCCTCATATCGATGAAAGTACTGAGCACTGACAGCTGTCCTCCCATGGACGCTCAAGCACGCTATGGCCCGTGCGACAAGACAAGGGGATAGCCCGTATCTCCTGACAGATCACCGTCCACAGCTCCCAAGGCGCCAGGATATGGCCTAACGGGACAAGACAGGCTACGACGGGACCAGACAGGCTACGATGAGACCGCGCCTCCCTAGTACCTGACAAAATGGGCTACGACAAGACAGCCAACTACTCCTTTGCCTCCTCTTCCTCTACATAAACGCAGCTACAGCTCCAGAGGAAAGGGGGACGCCATTACCACTCAGGTATGCCATCTTCTTCCCCCAAAATCTCCTTCCCTCTGCTTAGTTCATATACTAACTTAGGCATCGGAGAGCCTTGCGCCGCCCAGGCCAAGGTCCTCTGACCTACGTTTCTCCTTCCTTTTCTCAGGCTTCAGGCGCAGGCATCGGTGTCCCTAATCTCACTTGGGTAAGTCCTCTAAGGCACCCCCCATTATTGTGGGTCATTATTTTTTGCACCTACAGTAATCAACTAATTTATATTAGTAGAGCGGTGCTACACAGGCTAACGGTAAAATTGGAAAGGTTTGGGGTTGGATAGGGGGAAGTTGGATCTCGAGCTAATAAAATGATCCTAGTCAGTCTTAAGTCCGTAAGGTTTAATTTTTAAACATTGTGCAAAACTGTTGTGATGAAGTCTAACGTGAATGCCTGGAATAGTGCAAAATTCGAATAAGTGCCACTTCTAAGTGTTTCCAAACAGATAGGGTTGATTAATTGTGAACCGCAAGTAATAAAATTAAGAAAGGCGTGGATTAATAAAATTAGTATAACTCATGACTCGCCTGGATTACACATGGGTTAATGAGTTTTCATTAGCACAAATGGAAAATTACACATGTTTGCAATGTTTTTGCAAACCCATTCTATCCAACAAGGTTGAACTTGAAATACTACATGTTTGTATTTTAGTTCACCTGAAAAACCCACCTTTAATGGAACCATGAAAACCGTGTTGTTCAACCATTGAACCTTTCAAATCAAACACCAGCCAATGAGTAATGTCAAACAAAGAAACTAATTTAAAAGTACACATTCTTATTTGATAAATGAATCCAATACATTTTTCGCAAGATTTTTGTAGTTTACAAATATATTTCCAATATAATTTTTTAATTTATTTATTATATGCTTAGAACGTCATACTAATGTCATGGTTGTTCCTAATGAACTAACAATTGGACCAGGTCTTAATGTTGTTAAAAAGCCAGTCCAGATCAACAAGTAGAGGGGAGCCACACAAAAAATGCCCCCATTCAGTGGAGACCAACCAGATGCATGATAAATAATGGACTGAAAGGAGGCATTGTAATGGAAAAGTTTCGGCCTAAATGTAGGGAACTTGAGATCTCCAGCCAATAAAATGATCCTAGCCATTAGTTTTAAATCCGCAAGGATTAATGTCACTTCCCCACTCTTAAAACAGGGTTAAACGCGAGAATAAGAATCAAATTAGAAGTTCAGAAATGACAAGACAGTCATTTAACCCTTAAACATAGCCCATAGTATCGAAGTCCGCGGTGAGATGGTAAATAATTGTCAATTGATAACATAACATAAGTAATTGTACAGTATCAAAGTAAACATATATATCTTAGAGATTAATCTTCACAGTTTAACTACAAAAGTTCTAATTATACAAGTGCTTCAAAAGTATCTCAAAATGAAAACCTATTTATCAAGCATAGTACCATCAACCACAAGAGCTGGCAGGTAGATATAATTAATTTGTAATAGATATGTATTGGAAAGCAAATAAAATCATAAATTCATAAATTCAAATCAAATCATAAATTCAAATCAAATCATAATTTCGTATTCAAAACACACCACTTAGGCTTTTACCATGACCATAAGCCATGGCACTTTGGGTCCTTACCATGTCCATAAGTTCTTAATCCACCAGATATTCCAGGTATCCGGCCCTATTCATAAGTTTTGATTCCATATTTTCCGGGAATCTGACTCTATTCATATATTCTTAACACGGTGATCAATCATTCCAGAAGTTCAAACCCAGCTGTACAGTTGTCCATAAGTTTGAACGTGGGATACAATTAGCTTTGTTCACATATTTGAATCCATAAATTCAAGATAAAAAATAGAACTTCCATTAAAATAAGTGAAGTCCACTAGTGAACCGACTAGTTCAGTTAACCGAGAGGTAACTGAGGGCTTAACCGAATGAACAAAATCCTGACTTTCTATGTTCCAGTTATTCTAACAGACATGTTCGGTCTGTTCTCTGATCTTGGATGTTCGGTTAACCGAAAACAATAATTCGGTTCGGTTAACCAATGAGTCCAAGCACGAATAGGCTTCAGTTGCAGGGATTTTATCCCCTTGCCTCAACACCTGAGCTGTAACAAAACACAGGGCCAAGCCCTCTTCACTATCATCCAACCTTCTCCCTTCCAAATTCATTTACATCCACCTATTTCATTCATTCAATTTCATATAAAGAAATGATCCATTCTTTTGAATTCAAAATGATAAATTAATATCAGTTCAAAGCTATAATTTCAGTTCGACATGCATATCAATCTCAAGTTTTGTATTTCCACTTGCCTTTGCTTGAAGGTAAACTCAAAATCCCCAATTCCTAACTCCAAATCTCCAAATTCTAGAAATTGAACCAAAACCATCAAAATACTATACTAAGCAAGCATAAAAGAAGCTAAATAACTCATCTACAACATTTAAATCACAAACCCCACAAACACCCATACCTTAATCACAATCAAAGACTCACCTACAGATGTGTGGAACTTCAAACAAATGGTATGTAGAGAATGGTGAAATACCAAGGATGATGATGATGTTTTTTTTTTCTTTCCTCCGCAGTCCACCCTTTCTGTTTCTGTTTCGGAAATGGAAGTCGGAAAGGGATGAAACGAGCCTTTTAGGGCAACTGCCTTTTATTCGCTTTTTTAATTCTTTTTTAAATTACATACATGTATGTAATTTGTGGTATTCATGGTCTCTGGGGCTTGATTGGGTAATACCCTGATTTGGGATTTCGGATCGTCACAAAAGTTTTTGGAGGTACATGGATATTTGAGCATTCTGTTAAGGAAAAAACCCCAATATAGTAAGCATCCATTATTTTGGTTGGCTTTGGATTTTCATAAGTGGGCTCCATTCAGGATCAAATTAAATTCATGCGAGTCCATAAAAATGCAGACGTTGTTACTTTTGCATTTTAAATGTATTTGTTTCTTTTGAGGCTTTTTTGATCTAGACACAATAGGAGCATGATGGGTCTACGGATGTGTAGTTTTGCCTTGTGTTAGTGGTCCCATCGCTACTTTTCTTTTCTGTTTTTTTTTTTCTTTTTTTTTTCTTTTGCCTTTTTCCTTTTTAAAATAGGAAGTTCCCATCCCGTGTAGCTATTCAGATTTCAGGGACATCTTCAATACATGTGAGACTACCTACCCACCTAAGGATCAATCCATGATTGGCTATGGAAGATGAGACGTGGGTCTCATGTTTCTCTATTGGGGTCCGGATTGGTTATGACTCGATGTATTTAACATTCTTTGTAAATATTTGGAGTCGAACAAATTTTTCGGCTTCATCTTTGTAGGTAATTGGTCATCCACTGCTTAGGTAATTGGTAACTCTAATTAATTGTGATTAATATGAATTAAGCGTGATTGGTCAAATTAAATGGTGATTACTAATTGGAATGATCCAATTAGTCTTGGAAGACTGAATTAAGCCTAGTGAAATGATTTGGAAGTCATTAAGTTGATTAAGGTGGGTTTTAGACTTAAGTGAGTGAAATAAAGGACTTTACCATAAATACAAGTTTGTACGTATTTCGTTGAAATTGGTGAAACTCTATACCATCATGTGTATTTCGACGAGTACATCAATTTTCATAATACACTCGATTTCGTTTTGCTCAAGAAGAATCAAGTGAGCTTTGAATTGACTTGAAATGTAAATAAGTCTTAAAAATTGGTTTTATGTTGTAATTTGGAACCCACATGTCCCTTATACACTATTCCAGCACATTTAGAACGGAATCAGAAGCTGGAAACATAAGAGGAAGTTAAGGAGGGCATGCCAGCAGCTCCTACTTCTTCTTTATTCGTTTCATCTTGTTTCAGCTCATGCCATTTCTTTCTTCCTCATTTTATTCATTTTCTCTTCTCTACGATTTGGAAGGAATTTGTGAGTGGGTTCTAAGAAAGGGAAACTTATCTTCTTCCTCTTCTTGTTGGAGTTCTCTGGAGACAAAATTAAGGGAAATCTGAAATTGTTCCAAGACTTGGAATTGGTGGTTTTGTGCTAGAATCAAGTAAAGGCAAGTAAAAATAGTTGCTTTTGTTTATATGTTAATGAATCTGAGTTTTATTAAGTTTGTTGATTCAGCTATATGTTAGAATCAACTATATGATAGAAATGGAATAGGTTTGAATGAATGGAATTGATTTGAATGACTAGATTTGAATAAATGATTGGTCAATGGAAGTGTTTGATTGATGTTTAAATGATAAATGAGGAAAGGAACAGGAGGTTCCAAATGTATTATGCAGGTTGTGAATGATTGGGAGAAGAACAGAACTCTGAAACGAATTCAATAGAGATTTCTGTACAGAAATCGATTAACCGACATTATAAGGTCGGTTAGCATTCGGTCAACCAACATGTGACCGACCACTTGACCGACAATGTAAAAATGGGGAAGAAACGTATCTCTGGTTTTCGAACCGAGACCTGAGCTAATCCAGTTCGATCAGCCTAAGTTTGTAGTTCGGACAGCCGAACTCTCTAGTTCAGTTAACCGACATTCAATAGAAAATTGTTAAGAAGAAGATAATGGTTCTGGAAATCGAACCGAGAAGCAAACGAGCAACCGAAAACAATCAACAGAGATCAATTAACCGAAGGTTAACCAAGGAGCTGACCGACAGCCTATAAAGACTGTATTTAATTCTGTAATTAAAGAAAATAGAGCCTATTGAGTTAATCAAGGCTGTTTATAGTGTTTATACCTCCATAGATGTTAATTACGGGGACTTTTTAAAGAAAATAGAGCCTATTGAGTTAATCAAGGCTGTTTATAGTGTTTATACCTCCATAGATGTTAATTACGGGGACTTTAATGTACAAATTATATATAACTGTGATGTTCATCAAGAATAACACGAGTACATTAAAGAACCGAGGATTACATCCAATTGGATGGTATTATTTAATTGAATTTGAATTGTCAAGATATGTTCTATATTGTCTTAAATGACACTATATAATGAATCAAACCCAGATAGAGTAATTATTGATTTATATATTGCAAAGAATCCTGAAAGAATTATTTATTGATTCGTATCCATTCATTTATAATTAAACGGAAATTAAATGATATGAATTGTATTATATATTGAGTCTGGTACTACATAGTTATTTCTGTCTGCTGCAGCAGATTATTTGGGAGTGTCCGGTACTCCGTAGTGAGACCAGTGATCTCTGATCAAGACACTGAGTAGATATGCCACTCATTTAATAAGTCCTTGAGGCCTGAGTCGTGAATGATGCGCTCTTCAATCCTGTGCCAATAGAGGCAATTCTTCCTTTTTAGGGAGATATAATTTGACTGGAACTGCTATGGTAGTTTGCCAACTTATAAAGACTCTCATTGATTAGTAATTGTAATTGTAATTGATTTGTAAATTGTAAGTAGTATTACTGTCATTGAAAATATTACTGGTTTTAGTCTAACATTGAATTGGACAGATTAACACTGTTGATTTATTTATGTTTAATGATTAATTAAATACATTGAGAGTGTGATTAGCATATGAAATCTTAGAACTGTTTATACATTGCTGAATTGTGAATTCACAGTGTTATTGATGGCATTCAGGCACAGCAGCCATTGTCGGTCCTTCAGAGGTCACAACACCAGTGGAAACAACTAATACAGTTTCTTCCGAAGGACTAGTTGAGTGAAAATAAAGTATTGTTATAATGATGTGAGACTTTTAGAAAATGATTATTGTTTATACTGTAAATAAAATTTTGTTTATATACCGCATAATATGTAATTTGATATCCCTTATGAAATTTATGAATAAAGTTCACGGGAGTAAATATGGTCGCGACTCGGGGTTAACTCGATTTAAATTTTTATCTCGGGCTTGGGTTGTGACAATCTCTAACATTGATTGACTGTGAGGAGAAGAAAGGGCGAGGGAAGAAGAGATCGAAGCGCCCACCAAAATTAGAGGAATGATATCCAAAATTTGATAAGACGTAGAGGTTGTCATTACTCAAGTCGTGTGCACATATAGAAAGAGTTAAGAGTCGAAATACATCATATAGAGGAAGAGATCATAACCCGTCAGTGATTATCTAAACCAATGATTATACAAATGCTATATACATGGTAAATGGCTTAAATCACAGCCCCTCAGTGCCATAGTGTCATTACTGTGCGGGGAGATTTCCAGAGCACCGGATTAGGCTAATCCCAGCCATCAGATGAGACTAAGTACTCTCACATGCCGTCCGCATGCCATCCACGTGGCACTAAACTCACCTCGGCTACCGGGATAGAGGCCTCAGCCGAAATCAAACAGCTCCAGGCCGTTAGCGCCGAGCTCGTCCATCCCATGTGTCCATCTCGGCTGAGAACTCCATCTCGGCTGAAGGAGCCGAGACGAGATCCGAAGCAAGAAAAGACCTCCACTCGCACCCCTCACGTCGCCAGGCGCGTGAAGGAACAGGGGTACGAATTAGTAAGACAGATGCGACATCCGTCCGTCCACAATCTTCGCTGGATCACTGACAAGGCGGCGTCCAGCGGCTGAAGCCACATCAGGGCAAGGCCCGAGGGCAGATCCGATGCTACTCCTACCGCCAAAAGCACCCAACACAATCTGGCCCAACAAGACGCGCATTTAATGCATTGTGGGCTGATCCGACTGACACTAAATGCAGGGTGGGCTGGATTGGACCGCATTGATTACTTTGCGGGCTTATTATGACTCCCAGTCAAATCACGGGACACACACCAAGGTGTCCTCCAAAAATACAAGCCAAGCTTCTATAAATATAATCCCATACCACATGCAAGGTACGCACAATTGGATACACAGAGCCGTTACTCTGTCTCTCTTCCTCCTCTCCTTCCATTGTTCCAGTTCCTTCACTGACTTTGGCATCGGAGAGCCTTGCGCCGCCCAGGCCAGGGTCCTCTGACCGTGTGTTCTTCCCTTTCAGGCTTTCGGACGGCACCCAGTCATCACCATCATCGGATAAGTCCTCTAAGGCTCCCCAGTTATTGTGGGTCATTATTTCTGCACCTACAATTGGCGCCGTCTGTGGGAAAGTAATATCACAACCTTCTCAACCTTCCCAACCTTCCCAACCTTCTTAACCTCAATCTCTCAGAAGCCATGCCTCCGAAAGCTAGGAAGGGCGTAGAGTCCTCGAGAGCAGCGCTCGAGCTGCCACCACCGTCGACGGACGTCCCTCCTCAAGGACGCTCCCGCACGGTGCATGGCACGTCTGCAGGCGAGGGCCGCTTAGGCTCTCAGCTCTTTGTCGAGTTCCCCTTCCAAGAGGGATTCGAGGCCTCGATCGCAGCAGAAGAAGTCATGCCACCCAGACGCGATGAGCGTCGGCATGAGCGTCCTCGGAAGGACAAAGCCGTGGCCGTAGGAGAAACGCGCCACGTTCAACCCCCTGCCACTGGAGGGGTTCTCGAAGCCCAAGCTGCTCTCCTCCAGAGGCAAGAACAGCTGATTCACGAGCTCCAACAGCAGCTGAGGGCAACGCAAGCTGCCTCCTTGAGGCAGGTCTCTGAGCCTCAAGGGAAAAAGGGGAACGCCCCCAGCAGGGCAGCCCAGCCTCCCCGCGAGGATCTCAGAAATCATCTGGACCAAAAGCGAAGCCAGATTCGTGACGAAGGCTCGAGCAACAGCCGGAGTCATCATAGCCGCGATGGCCGAACTCATCGCCATCGTAGCCCGAACCACTCCAAGCGAAAGCCCAGAGCTCAGACCCCAGAGAAGGACGATGAGCAGGAGCGATTTGACAAACGCGTCAGATTGGCTCTCCAGCACAACCTCGACGTGCGGGACCAGAAGCAGATCTGTGGTCACACTGATCTGGGGGGCTCGCCCTTCACAAAAGAAATCGAGCGCACCCCCTTGCCCAGAAAGTTCTCCGTCCCGCGGTTCGTCCCCTATGACGGACTGTCCGACCCATCCGCTCACCTCCGACACTTCTCCCAGAAGATGTCCATCTGGGGGAATGAGGGTCACCTGAACTGCAAAATCTTCTCCTCCAGTTTGGGTGACCTCCCCCTGAAGTGGTTCTGTTCTCTCCCAGAGAAGTCCATTTCGAGTTGGAAGGAGCTCCAGCTCTCCTTCCTGAAGAAGTTCCAAGCCTATAGCGACGTCCCCAAGAAAGAAGGGGACCTCTTCGCCCTGAAAATGAAACAGGGTGAGACCCTCGCCATCTTCGCCCAGCGATTCTGGGCGGTCTACAGCCAGATCGAGGGCACCAGGGAGGAGATAGCAATCTACGCCTTCCAGCATGCCCTGATCCCCGGCCACGACTTGCGGAAGGACTTGGCCGGGAACCCCCCAGAATCCATGCCAGAGTTGATGTCCCGGGTAAAGCGCTTCATCGCCCAGGAGGAAGACGAGATCCGAGCCCGGGATCAGGACAGGCATCCGGAACCCGAGCACGAGAGCAACCAGCCTCGGCAGAGAGGCGGGGAGCCCTTCCAGGAGCAGGAGCCCAAGCAGGCTTGGGTCGCCAGTTCGGCGATGCCCACACCACCCAGGTCTGGGGGCAGCAGGAGGCCAAGGCCTCACGCCAGCGCCTATCAAGGCATCAACGTCGTCTTCAGAGATCCGATACACCAGATCATGAACAAAATAAAGGGTAAGCCGTTCTTCGAGTGGCCTCAGCCCTTGAGAAATGAGCCCACCAACGGCAGTCGAAGCAAGTTCTACTGCTCCTACCACAAAGGTAAAGGACATAAGACCGAGGAGTGCAACTCTCTGAAGTGGTACCTGGAGAGACTCGCCGGCGAAGGCCACCTCCCAGAATTCGTCAAAACAGAAGATGCCGGCGGCAGCGGGGGCCGAGTTCACCAGAGCACGGCTCGGGACCCAGACGGCAAGGACTCCGAAAAGATCATTAACGTGATCCACCTGGCATCCTCGGTTCCCTCTCCCTCGTCTCGCGGAAGCTCGCATCGCGCGGGAAGAAGGTGATGGAAGCCGAGCTCGGACTGGCATCCAAAAAAGCTCACCGCGGCCGACCTGCGATCTCTTCTCTTAGACAAAGATCTCGGGGGAATCCAGCTCCCCCACAACGATTGAGGCCACGGCCGAGGCCATGCTGAACTCGGCAGACCCAGACAGGTTCCCCCTGATCGGCGCCATCACTGGCCACGACCGGATGAGCTTCCTTGACGCCTACAGAGACTGCCGCCGAGTCCCACTTCACAAGCCCGACGGTCTCCCACCTCGGCAACACCTCTCCGGCATGCGGGATGAAAGCAATCAATTCCTTTAGAGATCGGCCTTCTCGCAGAGCTAATCGACCAAGGCCGAAATAAGACAAACCTGGCAATGGAGCTGGAGCTGGCGGACAAGCGCCAAGGAGCAATAGCCCTGCGTCTGACCGATTATCGACAGCGGTTAGCCAGAGCGTACAATCAAAATGTCTAAGTGAGGTTCTCCCTGGGAGAGCCGGTTCTCAAGGAGACCCCGCCAGCTGACAGCCAAACAAAGGAAAGCCGGCCCCGAACTGGCATGGCCCGTTCAGGGTGGTCTCACAGGCAAGCCACTGCCGAGATCGTGGAATGCGTCCTGCCTGAAGAAATTCTGTTTCTAAAAAATGTAGCAAGTCTCAATCAATGAAAGTGCCTTTTGCCCTGTCATCAAATCTGAGTCATCTCTCCCCACATGACTTCGGCAACTCTGGGTCCACCGCCCTGGAAAAGGCCTCGAGTCCAAACTCGATCGTTTCCTAAAGCTCCGGGTCCATCGCCCTGGAAAAGGCCTCGAGTCCAAACTCGGTCGTTTCCTAAAGCTCCGGGTCCATCGCCCTGGAAAAGGCCTCGAGTCCAAACTCGGTCGTTTCCTAAAGCTCCGGGTCCACCGCCCTGGAAAAGGCCTCGAGTCCAAACTCGGTCGTTTCCTAAAGCTCCGGGTCCATCGCCCTGGAAAAGGCTTCGAGTCCAAACTCGGTCGTTTCCTAAAGCTCCGGGTCCACCGCCCTGGAAAAGGACTCGAGTCCAAACTCGGTCGTTTCCCAAAGCTCCGGGTCCACCGCCCTGGAAAAGGCCTCGAGTCCAAACTCGGTCGTTTCCTAAAGCTCCGGGTCCATCGCCCTGGAAAAGGCTTCGAGTCCAAACTCGGTCGTTTCCTAAAGCTCCGGGTCCATCGCCCTGGAAAAGGCCTCGAGTCCAAACTCGGTCGTTTCCTAAAGCTCCGGGTCCATCGCCCTGGAAAAGGCCTCGAGTCCAAACTCGGTCGTTTCCTAAAGCTCCGGGTCCACCGCCCTGGAAAAGGCCTCGAGTCCAAACTCGGTCGTTTCCTAAAGCTCCGGGTCCATCGCCCTGGAAAAGGCTTCGAGTCCAAACTCGGTCGTTTCCTAAAGCTCCGGGTCCATCGCCCTGGAAAAGGCCTCGAGTCCAAACTCGGTCGTTTCCTAAAGCTCCGGGTCCACCGCCCTGGAAAAGGCCTCGAGTCCAAACTCGGTCGTTTCCTAAAGCTCCGGGTCCTGGACCCTGGAAAAGGCTCCGAGCTCCGACGCTCAGTCGCTTCCTAAATTCTTGGTTCATACACCCCCAGAGATCGCACGGCCGAGATCCCCGATACTCTGGGTTCAAACACCCTCGAGGTCACGCCGAACTCAAACAGCCGAGATCACGCCAAAACTCACTTCGGTTCAATCTCCCCATTTCGGCCAAGGTCAGCTTTCGAAAGAAGAGCAGTGCGAGCATGGAAATACAAAAATGCAAATGTACACGGATTGGGCGAACACACAACTCGTCCCTTCTTATTCATTGTAATTGCTTCATTACATGGACTACAGACATGAAACGAAAAACACAGAAAGGCTCGTGGCCCTCCGAAGACCCAAAAGAAAGCAGGCTTTGAGACTACTCTTCACCGACGCCACCCGCCGACCGGAAACCTCCGGCGGAAAGGCTTGTTGCATCCTGCCCCGAGGTCTTGATACCCCACAAGAAGGAGGGTCTGCGGCATGATTCAGAACCGCCCCCTTGGACGAAGCAGGACCCCCAGGCGCCCGGTGCCAGGAGCTCTGCAACACGCTTTGGCTGGTCAGACCAAAGTTTGCAAACAAGAGCCCCCTCCTGGGGCGTTTCTAGTCCTACCCTCCGCCCAGAACCTTGCGGAATGACGACAAGGCCGCCGAATGAAGGGGGCGCCACCAACCCACGGCTGCAAAGATTCCCATGCAACCGCACCAGGGAAGGCTGGCCGTAGACCCGCGTTCAGAGAGCGCGTAGCCTATGAGGACCATCTTCAGAGAGCGCGCAGACTGCGACAGGCCTTCCCCCTCGGAGGAAGCCATCACCTGGCACAGGAGTTCCACCTGGGTCAAGAGCCCATGAAGATCAAGCCTGCCACTCCTATTTATAGGAAGAACGGGGGGCCCGATCTTCGAGGGAAATTATGAGGTGAGGTCTCTCACGTCTTGCGTGGCGTGCTAGACTTCCCCCCATACTGACCAGCGGCCCCGATGATACCACGCGGAGCCATCCCCTCGTTCCCCTCAATGGTCACATCACCATGCTTACTGCTGTACAAGATCGCCCCAGGTACGGAGTATCAGCGTGAATACCGGAAAAGATCGCCCGAGATACGGAGTATCGTCGCGAGCACCCAAGAAGATAGCTCGGCACACAAATCTAACGTCCCATCACAGAGAGCACCATGCCGAACTCAAGCACGGAAGCACCGAGAAAAAGGACGAGTGGTCAGAAACTTTTTCAATTGCATTAAAATCCTTGTCATTACATTATGCAGCAAATACAATTGAAGGAAATTACAAAAGGCATAAAGCAGAGAAGCGAATGTCCCGAGGTCATGCCCGGTCAGATCCATGGGCCGCAGCGTCAGAAACTTCTGGAGGAGCAGAAGCCGGCGTCGGGAGTGGATACGGGGGAGGCTCCCGGAAAGAGGGGTGATCCTCAGAAGCCCCTGCCTCCTTCAGGCCGGCACGCCATCCTTTCACCCAGGCCTTATCCCTCACGACGAGGACCCTTTCCTTGTAGTGGGCGGTGACCTGCGCTCTGGCGTCCTCGAAAGCAGCATCGCACTCCGACTCGAGTTTCGCCTCGGCTTCATCCGCCCTCTTGGATTCGGCCTGAAGCAGGGCCGCATAGTCGTCTCCCATCTTCGATATGGAAACCTCGAGCTCGGCCACTCTAGCTCTCTCCGCCTCGGCTTCTCCCCTCGCCTGCTCAAGCTTCGCCGCGTATTCTCCCTCCACCCTGGCTAATTTCTGGGTGACGACGTCCAGAGACTCTTGCAAGCCGTTCTTCTCCACGGTCAGCTCGGCAGCATCCATACTGTATCTGCAGATCCTGTCAGCAACTGCCATGGTCTTCTGTGCCGCCTGTGAAAGAAACGGGATATACGCGTTAGGTCCAGAGGTCATAGATGCCGAATCGCCGGATTGGCGAAAAGAAATGCAGAAAGATTTACCGTGAAGTTAGACTGCAGCATCGACAGAATCAGCTTCTGATCGCTATACTTGTCCAGCTGCTCCATGTCCCGGGGGAGGGCGCATGCTCGCCCCAGGGCCTCGAGGACCTGGGGATCAATCCTGTGAAGGACGCGATCCTCCATCGTCATCGGTCTCCCCGGCCCAAGCATAAAGCTTGGCTCCCATAAAGGCGGCCCCTGAGGCAACGAGGCAGCGACCGAGCTGGGACCTGCATCTGTCCTCGGCATCTTCAGCGGCCGAGCCCCCTCCTGCTCAACTTCGGCCGGAGGTGAACGTACTTCTAGACCAATGGGGCTAGGGGGTGCGGGAACCTCCGCAGCAGCTGCGGGGGAATTCATTCGAGCACTCGGAGGAGGCTCAGGGGAGTTCAGATTCACGGATCCATGGGGGGCACGGGCATCCTCCACTCCGAGCGCTAAGGCCTCGAGGTCCTCGAAGGACAAGCGCCTGGTGTGCCTCATCTCGGAACTTGGCGAAGGAGATCGGGCAGCCCGACTCGACTCCCTTCCCGGGACCTGGAGAGGTCTCGATCCCGACGTGGAAGCAAGAACGCCAGACGAGGCCCTAACGTCAGACGACGCCCGTGAAGGCTCCTCTACAGCCTCCGGACTGGCCTGTTCCTGCCCGACTTCGGGATCCGCACCTTCACCCTGGATCGGCTCTACGGTGCCCCGCAGATACCCACGGTATCTCTGCTGATACCCTAGCAGCGACCAAGCCGCCCTGCCGTCATGGCCACTGTACCGCTTTACTAGGCGGAGCCAGGCCTCGTTCCTCTTCCAGATGTAGCGAGCGGCCCGTTTTCTCTCCTTCAAAGCTGTAACAATCAGAAGTGTTAGCGCGGCAGAGCAAAAAGAAACAGTATAAAAACCAGAGAGAAGGTATTTACTTGGAATGGTCCCGAAGTGGCGAGGGACTTGGTAGCCTCTATCGGTGTCGGCCACCCCGAACTCCCAGTTTCCCGAGACATACAGGAGATCGTCTCCGGCGTACTTGCTTGAGTCCTCCAAGTATCGGACAAAGCCGTCCCGGCCTGGCTTTGCCCGGAGATAATAAGCATCTCCGGACTTGCATATATCATATACGTCCTCGATATCGAAGACGCCGAGGTTAATGCCCAAAACCTCATTTAACCTAGCCGTGCCCATCACAATCTTGAAAGCATTGGGTAGCAGTTGGCAAGGGCAGAGGCGCCATTGACTGAAACATCTCCTGAGAAGGGGGTGAAGGGGAAAACGGACCCCACCTTCTATCACGGCCACTAGAGGAAACGACATCCAACCCCCCGAGAAGTCACGAAGGTTGATGCCGTTGGGATCCTCGCCCCTAACTTGGACGTCAGCAGGGACCCCAAAGGCCGACCTAAAGCCTTCGATCGCTGCCTCGCCCTCTAACCAGTGGCTATAGATTTCCATTTCTACCCCAGACCAAGGACAGAGAAACCCGCAGGAGAAGAGTCAGGGTAGAAGGAACTTACGGGAGCAAGACGATGACAGTAAACAGCAGAAAGACGCGGCCTCAGCAGCACACCACTTCTCAGACGAGGTTTCCTAGCAGCAGCTTATTCTCCTTTGATTCAGAATGGCGACAGAAAAGAGGATGAACCTCGATTGCCCTATATATATCGCCAGAAGGCCCCCCCCCCTTTCCAGAGGACCTAGTTGGACGCGCCAGAGGGGCATTCTCCTAGAGCTCTGCGCGAATCATTTCAAACATTGATTGCGTCCCTGACAGAACGGCGCGCACGATCTCGAAGAGACAGACGACTAACCAGAGGACGACACGCAGAGCCGTCAACCTGTCTCCAGCATTGAATAAGGGACGCCAATTATTGCCTCGATTATCCAAAGCGACCGTGAATCAGGGCCCAGAGGGACTTCCTCCACCAGGTAAGCACCGTCACATAGCTCCCGACCTCACGGCACTGACGATCTCCGCAAGGTCAGAAGCTAGGGGCAATTGTGCGGGGAGATTTCCAGAGCACCGGATTAGGCTAATCCCAGCCATCAGATGAGATTAAGTACTCTCACATGCCAGCCGCGTGCTACCCACGTGGCTCCAGACTCACCTCGGCTAGCAAGGCAGAGGCCTCGGCCGAAGTCAGACAGCTCCGTGCCACTAGCGCCGAGCTCAGCCACCCCCTACGTCTCCATCTCGGCTGAGAACTCCATCTCGGCTGAAGGAGCCGAGACGAGATCCGAAGCAAGAAAAGACCTCCACTCGCACCCCTCACGTCGCCAGGCGCGTGAAGGAACAGGGGTACGAACTAGTAAGACAGATGCGACATACGTCTGTCCACAATCTTCGCTGGATCACTTACAAGGCGGCGTCCAGCGGCTGAAGCCACATCAGGGCAAGGCCCGAGGGCAGATCCGATGCTGCTCCTACCGCCAAAAGCACCCAACACAATCTGGCCCAACAAGACGCGCATTTAATGCATTGTGGGCTGATCCGACTGACACTAAATGCAGGGTGGGCTGGATTGGACCGCATTGATTACTTTGCGGGCTTATTATGACTCCCAGTCAAATCACGGGACACACACCAAGGTGTCCTCCAAAAATACAAGCCAAGCTTCTATAAATATAATCCCATACCACATGCAAGGTACACACAATTGGATACACAGAGCCGTTACTCTGTCTCTCTTCCTCCTCTCCTTCCATTGTTCCAGTTCCTTCACTGACTTTGGCATCGGAGAGCCTTGCGCCGCCCAGGCCAGGGTCCTCTGACCGTGTGTTCTTCCCTTTCAGGCTTTCGGACGGCACCCAGTCATCACCATCATCGGATAAGTCCTCTAAGGCTCCCCAGTTATTGTGGGTCATTATTTTCTGCACCTACAATTACAATGTTAGCCTAATTTCCACTTCTCATATATAACTCTGATGGTTGGAGATGTTTGAGTATAGTGTGGGTTTGTTAGCTTTTGTAATGTGTTTTTTTTTTTTTGGTAGAACGGTTAGAGATGTTGGAGTGCATGAGTGGGTTTGTTGGCTGTACTAGCAAATTATCCCACGGGAATGCTCATGTCCAACGTATGGGTGTGCTCGTTGCACTAGGAAATTTTGTCCTGCGGGAATGCTCATCTCGAATGTGTGGGTGCCTTGCAAGTTGCAATTCAGGAGTTCCCATCTTTTAATGGGGACCCACACTGTCACGCCCCAGAAGTGAAACCTGGGTTATGCATGAAATCAGGGTCAATTAAAACTTTCCCAACATTAATCAAATGTAACTTGGCCCCAATCATGTCCCATCTGGATCGAAGACCGCTGTGAGGTGTAAACATTTCCTCAAATATAAATAACAAATAGCGGAAGCTTCATATTTACAAATGGTATCTAAAAGATGTATGATTTAGAGCAAATACTGAATATCATAACTAGAGTTCAAGTTTGAATCTGTTTAAAAAATATTCATTACACCATTAGGCCACACCAAAACTTGGGCCTAATCAAAATGATAAAAGAACCAAAAGATGAAGCTAAACATATATAACATGAAGGCCCTCTCGTACGGAGTCGTTACGGCTATACGATGTCGTTCGTACTATACTCTAAGGAGTCATCAGGCTGATCTGCCTGAACTTCCTCAATCGTTTCTTCCTCGTAGTAGATAGGCTCGGTATCTATGCACCAAGAGTAGCATCATCAGACGCGAAGGTCGGCAAGCAATGTATATAAAACAGCAAGAGATATGTAGAACGAATTAGAGTAAACGATAGACAAGATCATTGGAAATGCATAGCATATCCATTTGAATCATAAACATACTAATAGAACATCTAACAAATAGGCAGTCCACATATGCTAATAACCACGGGATAGTTTCACTTGACCTTCCTGGCTCAACATGAGAGCTGTGGTAGAGTAAACAAATGGCACATGATAAAAACCCGGCAAGCAATCAGAATGATACCCTATAAAATAAAATAAAACAAAACATCAAACTTCTTCAGAACGGGTATCAAATGGTGTACATCCATTTAAATATAAAAAAGTCATAATGCGCAGACGTTCAATCCAAAGTCCTCACACAAATGGTGCCCCAAGTGTGTTTGGAGTTTATAGCTGAGTGGTGCCTGACACAAGAGTCCTAAACATACAATAGTGAGGGGCTAGACTCATCTTGCGTGAACAAGATTAAATCATAGAGAACTACTTTTACATCATCAAATCAAATCCATATCATCAAATCAAATCCATATCATCAAACTTTTTCAAAATATAAACATTATAATTAATTCTCAACAAGCCTTACAATCAAAGCCGTCTAGCCTCAACACTTTCATCAAACTTCAGAATAAACAGAACATCAAAAGGGATCCTAAGTTCAGCGTCTAAGTTCTTCATATGATCCCAAAGAAATCAAAGCAAACGAAGCTAATGAACATGGACATTTCATGTAGAAGGTACCAGACGGTACAATTTGGAATCATAAGTGATAGAAAATCCATTTCTTCCTTAACCTGATATACAGCCATATCAAGGATATAACAAGGCCATTCTAATTCCATTCATCTATCTAATCAAATCATCAATTTCATAATCCATTTCATTAAGCAATTAAACATAATTATCATGTTTTCAAACTTCTAAATTATCAAATGAGCAAAGGTCATCTAAATCATCATATTTGCATAGAAATCAAGGAGAGACAAACATATCCAACATAGTATATAAATTGACTTGCCTTTGATGAAGAGCTAAGTGAAAATCCAAGAGATGTTTTGGGGAAAACTCTTTTAAGCTCAAAGATGGAGAAAACAACTCTCAAACCCAAATCACTCCTACAAATACATGCCAAGGGTTGAGGTGAGTCTCCTTAATTCATTTCTAACCAAAAGGAAAAGGATTCACTAGGTCTACAAGCTTTGAGAGCCTACCTTAGAGTGATGTGTGGATGAAAAGCTTAAAAGGGAATATTAGTGATCTTGGAGACTTGGGGAAGAAGATGTGACGCTTTGCCGGCGATGTCGGAGCTCCGGTGACCATCGGCAGTGAGGAGGCAGTGGAAGAGGCTGAGTTTGTGAAGGTGGTACAGTGAAATGAAAGAGAGAATGAGAGATGAGTGTAGTGACTCTTATATTAGGTTAGGCTAATAGTTAATTTGGGTTAAGTCCTTGGTCCCTAAGTTTGATCTTTGGGCCTCTTCAACGCGTCGAATCGAAATGCGATAGAAGACTAATGTTCGTGAAATGACGAGACCTATCTGACGCACCCATCTTGCCAAAAACTCATAATCTCATAAAAACCCCTGAAAACTTCCTAAATTGCAAACCACCCCACTACTGTACCCAAACGAACTCGGCCTCGCGCGAGACTTCGCACGCATGATCCATACGATAAACCCGACTCGTTAAAACTCTAAACACGCTTACTAACTAATCAAGTAATTAATTAAAATTAATTGGGAATTAAGGCACGGGGTGTTACACACACCTCTTTAACGGCCGGATGGGATTTGTATGATAAATTCTCACTAGTTATGCTAGAGCTAAAAATAAAATACTACACCTCGCTTGATAATTTTCGTATGTACAAAGGGGTGAGATCAAGGGAGCCTGCCCCAAACCCTACTACTTTTTTTCCGTATCCCAACTAAAAAGCCGGGACTCTCTGAAACTCGTACATGCGAGGTGATGGGAACTCGTACATGCGAGGAGACATAACTTACAACATGCGAGGTGATGGAAAATCAACATGTAAGAAGATACAACTTACACCTATGAGGTAATAACAACTCTCATATGCAATGCAAGGAAGGGGAAGGTCAGGTTGGAAGAATGAACTTTCCAATGAGAATGGTTGCTACTTATACCACTAAGGTAAGGAGCCATTCTCACCCCAAAGCCTACTCGTTTACAATCCACCAAGGCTATAATAAGATCAGGTAGGGCTTTTACCCAAAACAAATAAGATCGGGTGGGGCAGCTTGACTCTTTACCTTTACCGAATTATCACATATATTTAGTCGTAAGTCCATTTAGATTCTTATAAATGTAGATACGTCTAGATCCATCATTTGGTTTGGATTGATTGTCGATGATGGGCATTGATTTGGCTGGGGGTTTGGGATTTCTCGGGTGATTTGGGAGGGATTGGGGGTTGAAAGAAGATGGGTTCAGAACTGACGGATGAATGGATGATGATGATGATGATGTGTTTCATGGGTTACCTCGAATCCGTGAATTGGACGGCGATCCGGGATCGGATCTTCGCTCTGATACCAATTAACGCAGCTTGGGTCCACAAGCAGTGATGGAACGGGTGTAAACAAACCTAGCGAGAGAGTTTGCCGAATTCTCCGGATTCCAGTGAAGACCAACTCCGCAGATGGAAATTGACCGAATTCCTCTCTGAACTCAATATGACTCTTCCATTGAAGAGAAAGATAAAACCAAACAAACCAACCAATCCTTATTATTCAATAATGATGAACTACTCTCCTAATGGAGGGATTACATATTTGTAGGAATGGTTGGACATCCAATTTCCTAGTAGGACTCTGCTTTCCTAAACAATAAAGGAAATAACTTGCTTTCCTAGTAGGAATCTACTTTCCTAAACAATAAAGGAAATAACTTGCCTAACAATCCAAATAAAATGAAACTCCTAATTTTAATGACTTCTAAATAAATTAGAACTCTCTAAATAAGATTCTTAAGCAATTAAATCTCTAACTAAATGAATGACCTATTGGGTATTGGGCTGGTGGACTGCGCCCAATTAGCTGGCAAGCACAAACCCACAGAATTAACCAAACTAATCACAAATAAAGAAGATAATAAACCCATCTATTACAGTTCTAAGCGAAACTCCCAAATCAAACTAACCTAAAATTAAAGAATAACTCACCTAAAAGAGAGGAAGAGGGGAAATCCCTTAAAAATAGCATCAAGAGAATCCTAGTAAGCTTGTGATGAAGATAGAAGGAATGGGTGATGAGGAGGAGGGTTGGATGGGCCATGATCATAAATGAAAGAAATGATGAAGAAACTGAAACAGAGGAAAACGTAGAAGAGAGAGAAAACAATGGAATAAAGGAAAAGAGAAAGAAAGATAAGAGAGAAAGAAGGAATGGATGAGGAAGAGGAAAGAGAGTGATGAGTGAGGTGTCACACGCGTGGGGAAGAATTGGAGGAGAGAGAAAAGGAAAAAGGTCGGTTGGCATAAAGGAAGGTTAATTTGGGTTTTTCACACCTTAAACCCAAATAAATGAAATAATCTTTGGTTCCATTTTTTTAAGACCCAAAGAAGTGTGGCTTTGTGAGAATTCTTATTCCTGAAAGAAGTGTTTGTAGTTGGTTTCTTTCTTTCTTTAAAACAAAATTATCAACATATGTAAGACCTCAATTTTTGCCAAGCATTCCCAATATATTCTCCGTCCTTGATAGAAATCATCTTTAATAGAATCGAATAATAATTGAAAATCAAGGATTGGGGTAATCTGATAGGTTTTTAGGCTTTTTTCCCAACATGTTTTGTTAGTGGGTTGCAGCATATATATTTTGAGTTTTTTTTTAACTATAAGAATATTTATGACATTATTAGTAAAACTATACAACTAATTACTTTAGTTTGTGAAGAGTTTGTGAAGATTAATTAAATGAGTAAATTAGCGAAAGGTCCTTAAAGTGGAATGTACGTATCCAGCCTCTAGTCCAGGCAAATTCTGTTTATGGGCTCTGGTCCACTCAGCTAGAGAATTTACAGCCAGAGGTCCCTACATCCACACGATCACATATTTCAGGACTAATTTGCCCTTTCAACCGTTTTAGGCATAAAATTTTAAATTTTAAAATTTCAAATCTTGTGTTCTCCCTCCTAGGGCTTGGGCAATCCTGTGCCGACAGAGATTGACGGGATTAAGTCACGAGGAGTTTCAAGGGCTGTTGGACGTTGAAGTCACGAGGTGGAAACTCTTGTTTCATGCCCATTAAAGATCCATAGTGCATCTTGTTCGTTTGATAAAACAAATAGTGGAGAAGTCTTAAGAAAAGACAAAAGGACTTTTGACTTTAAAAAAAAAAAAAAGGGGGGGGGGGGGGTTCGTGTTTTGCTGGGTTCTCATCGCATGAGCCATCGCCGGAAGAGAGAAGGTGCAGAGAATAGATCTCTTTGTAAACTGATCACCAAAGAAGGCTGCCTGCACGCCGTCGTCATCGTCGGATGACGCAGGCCACGGCCGTCAGAGTTCGCCTGTTGCCGGAGAAGAAGCAGCAAGGCACTGCAGTGTCCACGGTTCTGTTGTAGAAATAGAACCTGTCGAGGAAGAAGATAAGACCAAGTTGGGTCAGTTTCCAAGCCAGGGTCACGTTCGGATAAGTTCTAACCCGTCCGCAATAGGAAGCCCAGTTCAGCATTAACCAACAGTCAGCCAGGGCTGACGTCATTTGTTAAGATTTTCTGAGTTTTTGATAAATTTATATGAGTTCATGTCAAACTTATATTAGTTTTTAATTTTTTTTCAAATTTGTTTGAGCTTGCGTAAATTCATCTGAGTTCTGGACAAATCGATCTCAGTTTTTAACTATTTATCTGAGTTCTGGAATAAATTTATCTGAGTTCTGAACAAAACTATCCGAGTTTTTAGCAACTTTATTTGAGTTTTTGAAAAGTATAGCCGAGTTTCTGACAAATTTATCTCCATTTTAAAATTTCTAACTGAGTTTTAAAATGAATCTCTCTGTGTTTTTGGAAAATTTATTTGTATTTTCTTAGTTCTATTTGTGTTTTTGAATTTTATTTATTTCTTTTAAAATTTATTTGTGTTTTCAAAAATTTTAAAAATTGATTTATCTTAGTTTTGGCAAAAGTGTGTGCTTTTTTTAATTTTATTTGCATCTTTTGAAATTAATTTGCGGCTTTTTAAATTTATTTGCAATTTTTATTTTTTCTTTGGATCTTTTAAAATTTATTTACATTTTCTGAAATTTATTTGGATCTTTTGAAATTTATTTGCATCTTTCTAAATTTATCCACGTTATTTTGAAATCTATTGCCTTTTTTTTAATTTATTGCGTCATTTGAAATTATTGCATTTTTTAAAATTTATTTGCGTTATTTTGAAATTTATTTGTGTGTTTGTAGAATTTATTTGAAAATCTCATTAATAAGATTCCATTAATCGTGGTCAATTAAAGGAAAGTTGACCATTATTAATGGGATATCCCACCAATCACGGGATATGGTTTAAAGAAAGGGCAAATTGGACATTTCAGGTATGAGAAAGTGTGAGAGGGACCTTTGGCTGCATAAGTTTTTTTTTTTTTTTTGTGGACTATTTTCCTTAAAGTATACTTTAATTTGAGAGACCTCCGACCAAAGCCCCCTAATTATATATATTAAAGCAAAGGGGGAGGTGGGCTGTGGGGGGTGCCAAATCATCTCTAAAAAGTCTCTCCTTTTATAGAGGGAGAGGTGAGCTGTGAGGGGTGCCACCTCAACACCCAATTATTCTCCTTTAAGAAAAATCACTTAGAACTAGTGAGAGAGCCTTTGCCTTTCACGTGGGGCCTTGCTTGATGTCTTTCTCAATCTCCTAAAATCTCTCCCCCTCATCAACCAATTATACGTTCCTAAAATCTCTCCCTCTAATACTTCCCTAAATCTCTCATCAAGCAATTATACGTTCCTAAAATCTCTTCCTCTAATACTTCCCTAAGCTCTCTCATCCTCCTAATATCTCTCCCTCTAAGTCTACCCTAATTAAAATCTCTCATCCCCCTAATATTCCTCTATCAATTACTTTCACGCGGCATTGGTTCACCATCAGTCTTTGCTTTATTAAAGATTAGCACTTGAGGGCCCAAAGACCCAGCCCAGCCCAGCCCATGTAAAGATATGTACGGTTTATTTATTCTTTTTATTGTGTATTGGTGGGCTGGGCTTTGTTTAAAAGTCCAACTTGGTAGGTAGCAATTATGTATATTTTTATACATGAGCTTACTTTCACACGGCATTGGGTCACCATCAAGCTTTGGTTTATTAAAGACTAGCACTTAAGGGCCCAAAGACCCAGCCCAGATCAGCCCTTGTAAACATACATTTTATTTTTTTATTCTTTTTTTTCTCTCTGTTCTTGGGTTGGGCTTTAATTTTTTTCCCTTGTATATTTTTTTACATGGTTTTACTTTCACACGGCATTGGGTCACCATCCAACTTTAGTTTATTAAATACTAGCATTTGAGGGCCCAAAGAACCAGCCCATGTGGGCATGTATATTAAATATATATACTTCCCCTCACATGATCCTTAAATGGTGGGACATTTTATTTTATTTTATTTGAAAGTAGTAAGACTTATTTTATGGATAGATGATCTGGATGTGTGTATATATATAATATATATATATATATCCATAAATGAGATGGTCGTAATGCTCGATGCCTTTAAATTCAAGGGGTCGTCGTGTTATGTGAATTTACTTCATTTTATATTTATTTTCATATATTGAAATTTTTTTAATATTCAAAGATAATAAAAAAAAACTTATTTTATATTTATTTTATCTTAACAATATTTCAAAAGAATTCTTAAATTTTAACATATTTTTATTATTTGTCCGAGGTTAGCACGTGCCTTTGTTGCGGTGGGCTGTGGAGGGTGCCACCTAGCAACCAAATAATTATCCTTTTAAATAAATATGGAGAAAAAACATAGAGTGGTTTAAGGTGTCATGTCATCACATGCCACAATTTTTTCTAAAAAAAAATCTCTTTATCCATATCCTTTATCTCCTAAAGTCTCTCAATCAATATCCCCTAAAATCTCTCTATTTTGCTACAATTATTGTCTCTCTCAACACCATCTATCTTCCAACTTCTCAAGGTTGTCATCTTTTTATTTTAATAATTGGGGCCCACCATTCAACAATTCACACTGATAAATTTTTAATTAAAAATATCATTTTCTTTTAGTTTCCAAATAGAGCTCTACTATATTCAAAGATTGTCACATGTGAACGAAAATCAAACCCGACCTTCTGGTAGACCGCCTCATGGATGGGCTTGTGATAAAAATATTTTGAGGTTGGAGTTTTTTTGGTTGAATCTTATAGGCATCCTTTTCTGATCTGATTATATAGACATATGACCTTAGGTTTGGCCCACCATAAATATTTACACTTTCGTGGACCCAAGGTGGGCCAATTATTACTAGGATCAAATAACACTAGCCTATGGTTTTAAAGTCTCATAATTAATGGCTTTTAAAGTACGATTTGATGTTTATACATTTTTTTTAAATCTAGAGCTGAAAAACGATTTGAACAGTTCTAAAATGCTATTAGTGCTACTTCAAAAGGGTAGAGAAGAAGGGCTTTAAAATTATCAATGGGTAATAAAAACTTGAATGCATTTCTTATTACTAATATTATATATATTAAAAAAATTCGCTTTTCTATATCTTAGTTAGTAATTATTGCTGTTATTATTTTTTTTATGTTGTTGTTGAATGGATTTTTTAGCTTTATCTTTGTAATAGTTTATTGTTGTTGTTGACCACTTGTATTTGTGATTGAAGATGTGTTTATTATTTTTATATAACTATGTATGAATATATTCTTATATGTTTATAATTAATTTTGATATCTCATAAATTTAAAATATAATATTTTACGTTTTTGTCCTGAGCTAAGCAAAGGACGTTGTTGCTAGTTAAATTTACACGTGATTAACCGGTCCATCGCACAACGGTTGATGTTATTATATTTTGAAATAGAGAGAGAGTACTTGTCGGTGAAGAGGAACTATATAATATATTCCGAATGGAGCTAAGCACTGAATGAGAAGAGTAGTACGTATATTTTGAAAGGAATATTGAAGTGTTTCGAAAAATGCAGAACTTCGTGGAATATAAATAAAAAGTAGTAGCGGAGTGAGCGAGGTCCATCGAAAAGCCTAAATTGAAGGAAAACAGTTAAAATTGAACAAACAACGTCAGGCAAGTTGAATAAGATTCGATTGGTTGGGATAGAATTTGATATGAGAAAATACATCTGAATAAGATGTAACTGATACCATTGAATTGAGTGATGGGGCGATATAAAACCAAAAATTGAGTGTAAGCAGTTAAAATTGAATTGAAAATCTTTTGGTAGCTATAATATATAAGGGCACCCCTCACTTGAGTAGTAGTGCTCACGATAAGGTCATGAGTACTATTTCTTGTGTCCCCACCCGGAGATGGGACGGGGGATGGAAAGATCTTTCCCCCGCCTAGTTATATATGGTGATGAAGATTTGAATCATCATCTCAAAACCACCTGATCAATGGCCAACAACAATTTTTGACCATCCAAAAAAAAAAAAAAATTTTTTTTCAAGGGGGGCGTATCCCTGTTTAATAGTCCACTTGGATGGATCACTTAGTGGGGCTCATTAGTATTTAGACACACACCAGTGCTCACCTGATGTGTTTCCAATATATAATACTGGTGCATTTTTATCCTTGTACCAGCCATGCCACTGATTTGATATTTTTCTCCCCTCCATCCAAGGCTTTCCGCTCCATCGGTAACTACTTGTGATTTTAATGCATTTGAAATTCTTTTCTTTTCTAGAACATTACATTTTTTTTCAACGGCTCGTGCTGTTGTGCACATGCAGAAATTCTATACAAAATACGTAAAGCAATTTTAATTACTAAGAAATTCTCATCCTTGACAATGGAAACCAACTAACAACTAAATAAAATCCATTGACAAAGTTAAATGGCCAACGTAATTCAAATATTTGAATTTTGAACTGTCCTATTTTGAGCCACTTTACCATGACAACCCATAGCTGAAAGAAATCTGGTGTGCAAACGACTTTACATGCGTAAAATGCTGTCTATAGAAATCAAACTTCCATCAAAATTATTTTCACAAATCCACATAATCTCAGCAAGCATGTCTTCTTCTCCTTATCAGTTCTTCTATATGGTCCTCGTCATCATGGTTGCATGTTCTTTTGAGAGCATGTCGCGCCCCCTCCATGATTTATCAATGGCCAAGAGGCATGAGCAATGGATGGATTGTGGATTGTTATGCAGCCAACCCTTTACTTTGACTTAGGTTTTTGTGTCAGAGCATTACTGGTCACTAGGTCTATTCTACTATGATATGTATATATATATATGTATTTCGATTGGGTAATATTCGAATGACTACAGTTGTAATTGGACGACTGATCACCGATGTGTGCGGACACTATAATATCCAAATTGATTTCGAACCGGTTTATCCGGCCTAAGATTACGAACCGATTTATGATCGCCAGCCTTCGAACGGGTTTTCCCGCATTATCAGGGATGACCACCCAAAACAGTTGTATTGATTTTGTGTGATTATTGTATTGCTCCATTGTGTAGATTGGATTTAGGTTATACATTCTTTTCATCGTTGTCACATTGTTATTCTCTTATGATCATTACCTGTCATTACTCACATTGATCTTGTGTTTTATTTATGAATTATGCTTTAGTACTTGCTATTTACCTTGTTTATTGGTGCATAGGTACCGACCCCCATCCTGCCGTGGAGACGGAGGAGGGTCAAACGTTTCAAGCGTTTGATCCAGTTGTTGAACCCGAGTGGAGAGCCGGAGATGGCTACGGAGCCGTCTGAGTCTGTGCCGGAGTGATTTACATCATAGAGACCATTTTAGTAGCAATTTTTTCATAATGAACCTAATTTTATTCAGTTGTTTTGTTTAGGTTATTTTGGAAACTTTAACCTTAAATATTTAGTTAGTTATGTGTTGGTTTGATTTTGAATATTGATACCAATTGATTTAATGCTTCCGCAAATATTTTATTATGATTCATCATTTTTCGAAAATTTGTGGGTACATACTTGGGAGCTTGTGTTGCATTAAACACATGAAATTGAATCTTTATTTTTACTTTTCACGTTACCCCTTGGTTGTATTTTGGGGACGTGACAAAAATGCCACAAGTAAATAGAACTGTTAGCACATTCTTTTCAGTAAGTCTTGAATAACTTAAGCTGAAGAACAGGGAATCAGCCTTTTGTTTATTCTATTTACTTTCTGCAGTCCCTGAACTTCTTATATGTTGACACCACATGCCAATGCCATTAAGCAAAGCAAGAGATAGCAGAGGTAAAGAAAGGGCAACAAAATGCATTGTGAACACCTCAAATGAGAAGATTTGTCGTCAGCTTAACCTGCATAGCATCAAACTGCCTCAATTGTGTGTATATATTATCAACAGAAGATCAATGTAATGATCAAGAGTAGTTTGTCACCCAATATAACTAGAAGTGGGTAGTCTTTGGAGGATCATCATCCTTGTTGCATGTATACTTTTTAAACATGACAAGTATTTTGCTAGGGTTGTGACTAGACACTTATGGAATATGGCCTTCAAATTAACCAAAATTGCAAATGATAGAGAATCGCATCTACCAGGGATTCTTAATAGAAATGTTTTACATGTAATAACACTGATTCTTTTTTCTTTCGCGGTGGCAGTAAATGGAATCTTTCATGACATTAATATAATTTTCTTTGAAAACAGTCATGAATCTCAAATCATATGAAACATGTATCTACACACTTGCCTTTGATTCCACATAAGATTCCATGTGTAAGTTTTGTTTGGCTGCTTAAACTAGCTGTGTGGGGAAATTCCCAAGAGAATCCTGGGCAAGGTCCTCCATCCCGGGGGGCCCATCAGCAAATCCATCCCGGCAAGTCCATCCCGGCAACTCCCCCACCTCGGCAATGCACGCTTTAGCAAGACCAGACACTCCACTTCGGCAAAGCACCCCACTTCGGCAAAGCACCCCACTTCGGCTGCCCAGCTCGGCGACAGTACCAGGCCCTTCCACTTCGGCAAGAGTGCCATGGCCCTACATCTCCGCCAGGTCTCGCCCGGCACGATACTCCATCCCGGCCAAGCGCCTCATATGGATGAAAGTAGTGAGCACTGACAGCTGTCCTCCCATGGGCTCAAGCACGCTATGGCCCGTGCGACAAGACAAGGGGACAGCCCGAATCTCCTGACAGATCGCCGTCCACAGCTCCCAAGGCGCCTGGATATGGCCTAACGGGACAAGACAGGCTACGACGGGACCAGACAGGCTACGATGGGACCGCGCCTCCCTAGTTCCTGACAAAGTGGGCTATGACAAGACAGCCAACTACCCCTTTGCCTCCTCTTCCTCTATATAAACACAGCTACCTCTCCAAAGGAGAGGGGGACGCCATTACCACTCTGGTATGCCATATTCTTCCCCAAAAATCTCCTCCCTCTGCTTAGTTCATACACTAACTTAGGCATCGGAGAGCCCTGCGCCGCCCAGGCCAGGGTCCTCTGACCTGCATTTCTCCTTCCTTTTCTCAGGCTCCAGGCGCAGGCATCGGTGTCCCTAATCTCACTCGGGTAAGTCCTCTAAGGCACCCCCATCATTGTGGGTCGTTATTTTTTGCACCTACAATTGGCGCCGTCTGTGGGAAGGTAACATCCCAGCCTTCCCAACCTTCTCCAAATCTTTCCAAACACCATGCCTCGAAGAACCAGAAAGGGAAAGGAACCTATCGCACTGTCGACCCAGCTGCCGACGGTCCCCCGCCGAGAGAGATCAGGAGCAAAATCTGGTCCAACAGGCGACCAGCTTCAGGATACTCGGTCGGGTTCATCCTCCAAGGACTCGACCTCGACTCTACCCTCAGAAAGACGCACCCTGAAGAGCAGAAGCAACCGGGCCAAGGAGCAGTTCAGCCTCCGCGACAGCGACCAGATCGCTTCCAGCTCATCCGACTCTGCCAGCTCGGCGGAGGCCTCCAGTTCGGCGGACGTCTCCAGCTCGCTAGCAGCCCCCCGCTCTGCAGAAATCTCATCCAACACGGGGAGCAGCTAAGCGAACCCCTTTTTCTATCACTTAGCTTCGACCGCCCGTCAGCTTCGATCGCACGACCCTCTACCGTCATTTCGGCGGCACGGTCCTCTACTGTCAGCTTCGATGGCGCCGTCAGCTTTGATGACGCCGGCACGACCCTCTACTGTCGGCTTCGATCGTACGACCCTCTCCCGTCATTTCGACGGCACGGTCCTCTGCTGTCAGCCTTGACCGCACGGTCCTCTACCGCCATCAGTCATCCAGTGCCACCGAGCTCACCCTGGGGTCGTTTTATACACTCAGGCGTGACTCGCCTTCGGCGCCAGAGCAACCAAGTCCTCGGGTAGGCGCACCCAGGCTCCTTGGCCTCCAATCGACCTCATGCTGGTCCGTCCACGTGCTGGTTTTCACCTCACGCTAGTTTCGGCCTCATGATGGTCTCGACCGCATCTGACGACCTCATGCTGGTCCGTCCACGTGCTGGTTTCCACCTCACGCTAGTTTCGGCCTCATGATGGTCTCGACCGCATCTGACGACCTCATGCTGGTCCGTCCACGTGCTGGTTTTCACCTCACGCTGGTTTCGGCCCCATGATGGTCTCGACCGCATCTGACGACCTCATGCTGGTCCGTCCACGTGCTGGTTTCCACCTCACGCTGGTTTCGGCCTCATGATAGTCTCGACCGCATCTGACGACCTCATGCTGGTCCGTCCACGTGCTGGTTTCCACCTCACGCTGGTTTCGGCCTCATGATGGTCTCGACCGCATCTGACGACCTCATGCTGGTCCGTCCATGTGCTGGTTTCCACCTCACGCTGGTTTCGACCCCATGATGGTCTCGACCGCATCTGACGACCTCATGCTGGTCCGTCCACGTGCTGGTTTCCACCTCACGCTGGTTTCGGCCTCATGATGGTCTCGACCGCATCTAACGACCTCATGTTGATATCGCCCTCGTGCTGGCTACGCGCTTCACAGGCTTGGCCTCATGCTGGTCTCGGCCAGTGCCATCGAGACTGCCCTCGGGTTCGTACACCCAGGCTTCTCGACCTCGGCGAGTGCCAGAAAGACAAGTCACGGGTTAACAGCCCTGGAAAAGGCCTCGAGTTCGGACGCTCGGCCAACTCCTAAACTCAGGGTCTTCACCCATCTCCAAGGGTTAACAGCCCTGGAAAAGGCCTCGAGTTCGGACACTCGGCCAATTCCTAAACTTAGGGTTTTTACCCATCTACAGGGTTCATCCGCCCTGGAAATGGCCTGGAGTTCCTACACTCAGCCTTTCCTAAAGCCCCGTGTCTTGGACACACTCCTGGGTTCATCCGCCCTGGAAATGGCCTGGAGTTCCTACACTCAGCCTTTCCTAAAGCCCCGTGTCTTGGACACACTCCTGGGTTCATCCGCCCTGGAAATGGCCTGGAGTTCCTACACTCAGCCTTTCCTAAAGCCCCCGTGTCTTGGACACACTTCGGGTACATACGCCCTGGAAATGGCCTGGAGTTCCTACACTCAGCCGTTTCCTAAAGTCCGGGTTCATAAACCCCTCACACCTCGGCGCAAGGCAGTTTGGCCAAGGTCAGCCATTTCGGCCAAGGTCAGATTCCTAAAGTCAGGGTTTTTACACCCCTCAAAGACCGTTGCCGAACTCATGCTCATCTCCGATCCACTGTCGCAAGGCAAGGCAGTTCGT
Organism: Litsea cubeba; assembly: GCA_012931725.1. Taxonomy (NCBI): domain Eukaryota; kingdom Viridiplantae; phylum Streptophyta; class Magnoliopsida; order Laurales; family Lauraceae; genus Litsea; species Litsea cubeba. The sequence continues at coordinate 10,419,838 of CM022951.1, forward strand.
CTCGGCCAAAAGCTGGCCACTTCGGCTAAGGGCAGCTCGACAAGATTGCAGTAGAGACTGTTCCATATCACCTCCTCGGCCTCATGACAGTTCTCAGCTCGGCATCAGTGCCGGATTCCAGGTTGGCAGTTACTCTGGTTCCACCTCGGCCTCATGCCAGTTCGCAGCTCCACAGCAGTGCCAGCCTCCAGTACGGCAGGAAATCCAACCTCCAGCTCCGGTCCATAGACAGCCAGTCATCTCAAAACTATGAGCAGCTCCAAGGCACAAGTGTTGTCCTCTATGGTACTTAGCTTCCGACCTCAATGAGGAGTCTAATGAGCTCAGAAGCTGGGGGGCTTTGTGTGGGGAAATTCCCAAGAGAATCCTGGGCAAGGTCCTCCATCCCGGGGGGCCCATCAGCAAATCCATCCCGGCAAGTCCATCCCGGCAACTCCCCCACCTCGGCAATGCACGCCTTAGCAAGACCAGACACTCCACTTCGGCAAAGCACCCCACTTCGGCTGCCCAGCTCGGCGACAGTACCAGGCCCTTCCACTTCGGCAACAGTGCCATGGCCCTACATCTCCGCCAGGTCTCGCCCGGCACGACACTCCATCCCGGCCAAGCGCCTCATATGGATGAAAGTAGTGAGCACTGACAGCTGTCCTCCCATGGGCGCAAGCACGCTATGGCCCGTGCGGCAAGACAAGGGGACAGCCCGAATCTCCTGACAGATCGCCGTCCACAGCTCCCAAGGCGCCTGGATATGGCCTAACGGGACAAGACAGGCTACGACGGGACCAGACAGGCTACGATGGGACCGCGCCTCCCTAGTTCCTGACAAAGTGGGCTATGACAAGACAGCCAACTACCCCTTTGCCTCCTCTTCCTCTATATAAACACAGCTACCTCTCCAAAGGAGAGGGGGACGCCATTACCACTCTGGTATGCCATATTCTTCCCCAAAAATCTCCTCCCTCTGCTTAGTTCATACACTAACTTAGGCATCGGAGAGCCCTGCGCCGCCCAGGCCAGGGTCCTCTGACCTGCATTTCTCCTTCCTTTTCTCAGGCTCCAGGCGCAGGCATCGGTGTCCCTAATCTCACTCGGGTAAGTCCTCTAAGGCACCCCCATTATTGTGGGTCGTTATTTTTTGCACCTACACTAGCCATGGTAAATGGTGAAAGCCTGAGAATGGGGATTGAATAGAAATGTGATATAATATTCCTTTTGTAGCGACCATTATCTCCAGATAAAATATACCAGTCACAATATGCCTTTACCAAACGAGACGTGCTACATGGCCTGATGCCAGGCCCCGAAAAGTGGCCTGACATCAGGCCTGGACCGTTAGATATCGATCTAACGGTCCAGGCCTGATGTCAGGCCACTTTTCGGGGCCTGGCATCAGGCAAGCCATGTAGATTTTTTCTTACCAAAATACCACATAAAACTTGCTAACCTTTTATTCTTATACGACCAAAGCTTATAAACCTTACTGCAGGTTTCATAGAGTTATAGACTGCACTCGATCTATGCCCCACACGCCATAATCCATATAAGTGTCAGGATCCTCGGCTTCGCGCTCAAAACACATAATACACAGCTTAGGCCAACCATGCCAATGAAGTAATCATTGGAAAATCTCAATGACATTCCAACATAGATTGCCAACATACATGTGAATTGAAGCAAACAAACAGCAAGATTCCTCTAGAAATAAATCAGCAATGCTCATTGTCTGTGGTAAATTGTGGTAAATACAAACTCATGCCTGTAATTATTTCCATGTTCTCTCTGGCGAATCCAACTTCGTTATGAGATAAGTTTCCCCACCAAAACAACTTAGGTTAGAACTCAAGAAAGTAAGATCTCTAAAAAAATAATATCATAATTAAATGCCTATTTTTTCTCCTTCGGATTTCCTGTTTGGAGAACCGATTTCAGTTTTCTGTCTTCCTGGAATTTCAGCAAACGGTTGGTGTATGGTGCTAAAAAATAAACAAAAACCTCATTTACATACAAGGCTAGTGGTGAATGCAATATCAATAGAACGTCACACACAGCGTAGTGTGATACGCGGAAAATAATAAAGCAAGAGGCCCAGCACAAAAAGAGATAACAAAGAGCGGCAGGGGCTCTGTTTTAGTTTTGTAGGTGCAGAAAATTATGACCCACAATAAGAGGGAGCCTTGTAGGACTTATCCGAGAGGATGATGGTGTCTGGGAGTAACTGGATGCCGCCCGGAAACCTGAAAGGGAATAGCAAACGGTCAGAGGACCCTGGCCTGGGCGGCGCAAGGCTCTCCGATGCCAAAGTCAGTATGGGAACTGGAACAGTGGAAGGAGAGGGAGAAGAATGGCAGAGTAAGGGCTCTCTGTATTAGATTGCGCGTACCTTGCATGGTGCATGGAGCTCTATTTATAGAGGCTTGGATAGTATCTTTCAGAAGATATCTTGGTGTGGGTCCTATGATTCGACTGGGAAGTCATGATCAGCCCACAAAGTAATAAATGCAGTCTAATCCGGCCCACTCAGCATTTAATGCTAGTCGGGTCAGCCCACATTGCATTAAATGCATGTCTTGTTGGGCCAGACTGTGTTAGGCGCCTTTGGCGGTTGGAATATCAGCGGATCTGCCCTCGGGCCTTGCCCTGATGTGGCCTCAGCCGCTGGATGTCGCCATGTCAGCGATCTGGTGAAGATAGTGGACGGCTGGATGTCACATCTGTCTTATTGGCCTGCGCCCCTATTCCTCCACGTGTCTGACATCGTGAGGAATAAGGGGCGTGAGTGGATATTCTTTCTTTCTTCGGCTGCTGTCCTGGCTTCTTCAGCCGAGGTGGCTTCAGCCGAGGTAGAGCTCTCTGCAGAGATGGCATCCGGGGTGGCCCTGCCGAGGTGGACTCTTTGCCGAGATGATTCCCGAGGTGGGCCAGTTCGGCGCTAAGGGTCCGGAGCTGCCTGACTTCGGCCGGACCTCCTGCCCCGGTAGCCGGGGTGAGATTGGTGCCACGTAGATGGCACGCGGACGGCACGTGAGAATGCTTGCCCCCATCTGATGGCTGTGATCAGCTTAATCCTGTAGCTCTGGAAATCTCCCCACACAATTGCCCCCTAGCTTCTGGCCTCGCGTAGAACGTCAGTGTCGTGAGGTCGGGAGCTATGTGACGGGTCTGTCTGGAGGAAAAAGCCCTTTTCGGCCCTGACTCGCTGTCGCTTTGGATGTTCGAGGTAGTAAATGGCGTCCCCTATTCAATGCTGAAGACAGTTCGACGGCTCCACGCGTCATCTCCTGACTAGTTGCCTGTCTCCTCGAGGTCGTACGCGCCGTCTCGCCAGGGGCGCAATCAATTTTTTGAAATGATTTGCGCGCCGTTTCGTCAGGGGCGTAATCAATTTTTGAAATGATCCGCGCAGAATCCCAAGGGGCGCGCCCAATTAGGGTTTCTGGAAAGGGGGCCTCTCTGCTGTATATAGGGCAGTCGAGGCCCGCTTTACCCTTCGTTTGCTATTCTGAATCAGAGGTGAGCATCTGAAGGGGGAGAGCTATTGTGAGGGAGCTTCATCTGAGAAGTGTTGCGCTGCTGCAGTTGAGTCCATCTGCTGCCCAGCATCTCCGTTCTGCTTCCGTAAGTTCCTTCTGCCCTGCCTCTCCTTCTGCGGGTTTCTCTGCTTTTAGACTGGGATAGGAATGGGGATTTATAGCCACTGGTTAGTGGGCGAGGGCAGCGATCGAGGGATTCAGGTCAGCCTTTAGGATCCCTGCTGATGTCCAAGTCAGGGGTGCTGAACCCCGTGGCTACAACCCTCGCGACTTTTCGGGAGGTTGGATGCCCTTTCCGCTAGTGGCCGTGGTAGAAGGCGGGGTCCGATTTCCACTTCACCCACTTCTCAGGAGGTGCCTTAGTCAGTGGTGTCTCTGCCCCTGTCAATTGTTGCCGAATGCCTTCAAGATCGTGATGGGCACGACCAAGTTGAACGAAGTCCTGGGCACCGACTTCGGCATCTTCGACCTTGAGGACGTCTATGACATATGCAAGTCGGGAGATTCTTATTATCTCCGGGCTAAGCCAGGCCGGGACGGCTTCGTCCGATACTTGGAGGATTCGAGCAAGTATGCCGGGGACGATCTTCTGTACGTCTCGGGGAACTGGGAGTTTGGGGTGGCCGACACCGATAGAGGCTACCAGGTCCCTCGCCACTTCGGCACCATCCCAAGTAAACACTCCGTTCCTTTTTTCTTTACATTAAAATTTCTTTTTGTTCCGCCGCGCTTATACTTCTGATCTGTTGCAGCTTTGAAGGAGAGAAAACGGGCTGCCAGATACATCTGGAAGAGGAACGATGCCTGGCTACGCCTGGTGAAGCGATACAGCGGTCATGACGGCAGGGCGGCCTGGTCGCTGCTAGGGTACCAGCCGAAGTACCGCGGGTATTTGAGGAGTACCGTAGAGCCGATCCAGGGTGAAGGTGCCAGACTCGAGGTCGGGCAGGAGCAGGCCGGTCCGGAGGTCGCAGAGCCCCCGCAGGCGTCTGACGTCAGGGCCACGTCTGGTGCCTTAGCTTCTACGTCGGGATCGAGACTTCAGGTCTCTGGACGGGAATTGAGTCAAGCCGCCCGATCTCCCTCGCCAGGATCCGAGATGAGGCGCACCAGGCGCTTGTCCTTTGAGGACCTCGAGGTCTTGGCGCTTGGAGTGGAGGACGCCCGAGCCCCCCAGGAGCCGGTGAGTTCCACGGAGCATCCATCTCCGAGGGCTCGGGTAGTTTCCCCTGCAGAGGTGGCGGAGGTTCCTGCACCCCCCAGCCCTGTTGATCCAGAGGTACGCCTGTCCCCGGCTGAGGTTGAGCAGGAGGGAACCCGGCCGATGAAGGTGCCGAGGACCGACGCGGGTCCCAGCTCAGCTGCTGCCTCGTTGCCTCAGGGGCCGCCGTTGTGGGAGCCGAGCTTCATGCTTGGGCCAGGGAGGCCGATGACGATGGAGGATCGCATCCTTCACAAGATCGATCTTCCGGTCCTCGAGGCTTTGGGGCGAGCCTGCGCCCTTCCCCGGGACATGGAGCAGCTGGACAACTACAGCGATCAGAAGCTGATCCTGTCGATGTTGCAGTCCAATTTCGTGGTGAGTCTTCATTTCCCTTCGTCAAACCAGCGATTTAGAGTCTGGCGCACTTTGGATCTAACACGTACATCTCGTTTCCTTGACAGGCGGCACAGAAATCCATGGCCGTTGCTGACAGGAACCATAGGTACAGCGCGGACGTTGCCGAGCTGTCCGTGGAGAAGAACGGCCTGCAGGAATCCCTGGACGCCGTTAGCCAGGAGTTAGCCAAGGTGGAAGAGGAGTACGCGGCGAAGCTCGAGCAGGCGAGGGAAGAAGCCGAAGCGGAGAGGACAAGGTCGGCCGAGCTCGAGGTCTCCATTTCGAAGATGGGAGACGATTACGCGGCCCTGCTTCAAGCCGAGTCTAAGAGGGCGGATGAGGCCGAGGCAAAGCTCGAATCCGAGTCCAGGAGGGCGGATGAAGCCGAGGCGAAGCTCGAATCCGAGTGCGATGCTGCGTTCGAGGATGCCAAAGTGCAGGTTACCGCCCACTACAAGGAAAGGGTTCTTGTGGTGAGGGATAAGGCCTGGGCGAAAGGGTGGCTTGCCGGCCTGAAGGAGGTCGGGATCTCGGAGGGCCACCCCTCCTTTCGGGAGCCTCCTCCGTACACGCTTCCGGTGCCGACCTCTGCCCGTCCATCCGGTGGAGCCTCCGATTCTACAGCCCGTGCAACTGGCCGGTCCTGACCTCGGGGCCTCAGGACCTCGGGATATTTGCTCATGCTTTCTGCTCTTGTAATTTCCTTCAATTTGTATTTGCTGAATACTGTAATGAGTGAGATTTTAATACAATTGAAAGTTTCTTGAAATACTCGTGCTTCTGTCTTTTTTAAGCTTGGTACTTCGATTGCTTGAGTTCGGTAGAGTGCTCCTTGTGACGAAACGTTAGTATCGAGTGGTCCTCTCGGGCGCTAGCGTCGACACTCCATACCTTAGGTGATCTTCGTTGGTATTCGCGCTGATCCTCCGTATCTTAGGTGATCTTCATTGGTATTTGCGCTGATCCTCCGTATTTTGGGCGATCTTGAATTGCAATAAACATGGTGGCGCGGCTGACGAGGGAATCTGTCGGGCGTCTCCACGTGGCGCCATAGGGGTCACTGGTCGACAGTCGCGCATTCCCAGTAATGTGTGGGAAACTTCGCCCCATAACTCCTTTTGGAGATTGAGCTCTTCTCCATCCTATAAGTAGGGGGAGCAGGCTCGCCATGGGAGAAGGAAGGAACATAGTTGTAGGAACCATGTCTGGGAGGTGTCCGATGTTACATGATCCGGGGGGAACCCTGCGCCGTTGGACGGCTATCCCTGAGGGGGGAAGGCTGTCGTGGTCTGCGCGCTCTCTGAAGGAACTCCCCGTGGGCCACGCGCTCTCTGAACGCGGGTTCACGACCATCCGCCCTTGGCCAGACAGAGTGAGGATGCGCTGCAAGGGGACGGTGGCGCATTCTCGTCCGACACGACCCTGTGCGCCCGTCGTACGGAAGGTGGGATGAGGCCCTGCTGGACCGGGAAGCTTCTTCAAGCTTGGCTGGTCCCACTGGCCGCCGAGGGTGTTGCAGAGCCCAGTGAGGTCCAGGATCGCTCAGAACCTCCAGGCGGCGATCCGGCGTCCTCGAGCCTTCTGCCTGAAGAGTCGGTGAAGATCAGAGTCTCCTAGCCTTTCTCTATTTTCTGTTTTTAGAGGACTGTGATCCTCCTTTCTGTACTTTGCTTTCTGTTCTGTATTTCTTGTAATGAAGCAGTTTTGCAATGGATAAAAAAGGAATTCTGTGATTATCCAAATTGTGTACAGTGCTTTTGAGTTCTTTTTCTCATTTCTTTGCGCTGTTCCGGAATGCTTGGATTTGCGTTTAAATGCTGGCACTGACCTCGGCCGAAAGGGCTGGCTTTGGCCGAGACGAGCTGCATTGTGCCGAAGTGGACCCATTCCGTTGGCCTCGGCTCGGCGAAAGTGAGTTCGGCAATGGCCTTCTGAGGGGTGTATGAACCCGGACTTTAGGAAACGGCTGAGTGTAGGAACTCTAGACCATTCCCAAGGCGTGGAGCCTTAGTGTGTCCAAGACACGGGGCTTTAGGAAAGGCCGAGTGTAAGAACTCTTCCAGGCCGTTTCCAGGGCGTAGAGCCTTAGTGTGTCCAAGACACGGGGCTTTAGGAAAGGCTGAGTTTAGGAACTCCGGGCCGTTTCCAGGGCGTAGAACCTTGAGTGTGTCTAAGACACGGGGCTTTAGGAAAGGCTGAGTTTAGGAACTCCAGGCCGTTTCCAGGGCGTAGAGCCTGAGTGTGTCCAAGACACGGGGCTTTAGGAAAGGCTGAGTGTAGGAACTCGAGGCCATTTCCAGGGCGTAGAGCCTGTGCTGCCGGAGTCGACCAGAGAGAGACAGATCGAGGACAAGGCAAAAGCTGCTGTTATTGATTCTGAAGTTCATTACATCTTTAGAAATAAAATTTCTTCAAGTGGGATGCGTTCCACGGTCTCGGCAGCGGCTTGCCATCCAAATCTTCGAGCTTGTAGGCTGACTTTCCTGCCAGTGACACTATTCTGAACGGGCCATGCTAGTTCGGGGCAAGTTTCCCCTCGTTTGGTTCTCTGTCAGCTGGTAGGGTCTTCTTTAAAACGAGCTCTCCCGTGGCGAACTTTCTTTCCTTGACATTTTGATTGTATGCCCTGGCTAACCGCTGCTGATAATCGGTCAGTCTCAGGGCTGCTGCTTCTCGTCGTTCGTCCGCCAGTTTCAACTCCATCACCAGGTTCGTCTCATTTCGGCCTTGGTCGACCAGCTCTGTCCTCAAGGTAGGAAGGCCGATTTCCAAGGGAATGACCGCCTCCATCCCGTAGGCCAGAGAGAAAGGTGTTGCCGAGGTGGACCTCCTTGGAGTTGTTCTGTACGCCCACAGTACGCTCGGAAGCTCTTCTGTCCATCTGCCCTTTGCCTTGTCCAGTCGCTTCTTCAGGCCGTCCAGGATCACTTTGTTGGAGATTTCTGCCTGGCCATTACTCTGTGGATATGCCGGGGTGGAGTAGTGGTTTCTGATGCCGTGCTCTTGGCAGAAGTCTCTGAAGGATTTGGAATCGAACTGAGTCTCGTTATCCGAAATCAGGGTCCGGGGGATGCCGAACCTCGTAAGGATGTTTTTCCAAACGAAGTTCCTGGAGTCCCTGTCTGTGATGGAAGACAACGGTTCAGCCTCTATCCACTTTGTGAAGTAGTCCGTAGCCACCCATCTCTTGTTCCCTGGAGCTCGGTGAAGAGGCCCCACAATGTCCAGGCCCCATTGAGCGAAGGGCCATGGGCTAGAGAGGGGACTCAGGTCCTGTGCTGGCTGATGGAGGGAGTGGGAGTACTTCTGGCATTTCTCGCATTTCCTGGCGTAGACCTGGGCATCCTTTTGCATGTAGGGCCACCAGTAACCCTGGCTGATTGCTCTGTAGGCCAATGACCGACCTCCTATATGGCTGCCACATATTCCTTCATGGATCTCGTACAGGAAGTCGTCCACCTTGGCCGGGTGGACGCACTGGAGGTATGGACCTGTGAAGGACTTCCTGTAGAGTTTGCCTTCTGGAGAGAGCCAAAACCGAGCTGCCTTGAGCCTGATCTTGTGGGCTTCGGTCTTGTCTTCGGGGAGCTGGTCGTCCTTCAAGTAGGCGACGATTGGATCCATCCAGCTGGGGCCGAGGTCAGCACAGAGGACAAGCCGAGATGAATGGAGTTCTAGACTTGACCTTGATACTGACCCGACCTCGATGGTCCTCTTTTTTCCTGCTTCGACGGCGGAGGCCAGGTTTGCAAGCGCATCTGCATGCGTGTTGGTGTCTCTAGATATTTGTCTGACCTCGGCTTTCTGGAATTGGGAGAGTAGTTTTTTCGCAAGGGCCAAGTAGGCCGCCATCCTGTCGTCCCTAGCCTGGTAGTCCCCAGCGAGCTGGCTAGTTACCAGTTGAGAGTCGCTGAAGATCTCCAGATGCTGGGCTCCGAGGATTCGGGCGCTGTTCAACCCTGCAATCATTGCTTCGTACTCTGCCTCATTGTTCGTCGCTTTGAAGTCCAAGGTGAAGGCTTGCTCTATGACCAGTCCCTCTGGCGATTGGAGAACTATGCCGAGGCCAGCTCTCTTTGAGGTGGACGACCCGTCGACAAAGATCTTCCATGCCGAGGTGGGAGACTGCTGGACTTCTGTTTCTACTGGCTCTTGCCCTGTGCCCCCCAGTGCCGTGCCGAGCTGGGTCGGAGCCGGGTTGGGGGAGGCGAATTCGACGATGAAGTCCGCCAGGATCTGGGCTTTGATCGCAGTTCGGGGACGGTACTGTATGTCATACTGCCCCAGTTCAACTGCCCACTTTGATATGCGCCCTGAAAAGTCAGCTTTTTTGAACAATGAACGGAGTGGGTGCTCCGTGATCACCACAATAGTGTGGGAATGAAAATAATGGGAGAGCTTGCGGGAGGCGGTGACAAGGGCGAACGCAAGCTTCTCCAACAGGAGGTACCTGGTCTCGGCATCGAGCAGGGTCTTGCTCGTGTAATAGATTGGCTTTTGAACTCCCTCGTCCTCCCTGATGAGGACGGAGCTCACTGCGTGATCCGAGACCGCAAGGTACAAATACAGAATCTCCTCCCGAGTCGGGGTGGAGAGCAATGGTGGTGACATTAAATAAGTTTTGAGTGCGGCCAATGCCTGGTCGCACTCGGGGGTCCACTGGAACTTCAATTTTTTTCTTAAAAGCTGAAAGAAAGGCCTGCACTTATCTGATGAGCGGCTGATGAAGCGATTGAGTGCGGCGGCCATTCCTGTGAGCCTCTGAACTTCCTTCGTGGTAGAGGGACTCTGGATGCCCTGGATGGCAGTGATCTGTTCCGGATTGGCCTCTATCCCCCTCCGCGTCACCAAGCTGCCGAGGAACTTGCCGGAGGCTACGCCGAAGGCGCACTTGGAAGCGTTGAGCTTGAGCTTGTACGCGCGAAGGGTACCGAAGACTTGGCCGAGATCAGCCAGGTGGTCGCTGGAGCGCACAGATTTGACGACCATGTCGTCGATGTACACCTCTACCGATCGGCCGAGCTGGGCCTGGAACATTTTTGTGACGAGGCGCTGATAGGTCGCCCCCGCATTCTTCAGCCCGAAGGGCATCACCTTATAGCAGTAAGTACCGCGGGGGGTGATGAATGACGTTTTCTCCTCGTCAGGCTCGTAGAGTGGGATCTGATGATAGCCTCGGTAGGCGTCAAGGAAGCTCATTCGGTCATGACCGGCGGTGGCGTCGATCAGCTGGTCAATCTTTGGGAGGGGAAAACTGTCCTTAGGGCAGGCCCTGTTCAGGTCGGTGAAGTCTACACACACCCTCCACTTCCCAGTTTTCTTCTTGACCACCACCGTGTTGGCCAGCCATACCGGGTACTGGACTTCCCGAATGACTCCTGCTTTTAGCAGGTTGTCGACCTCTTCGACGACCGCATCTGTCTGCTGCAGCCCGGTCCTGCGGGCCTTCTGCATTACTGGTTTGTGGTCGGGGTCGACATTGAGCTTGTGGCACATGACCTTGGGGTCGACCCCAGGCATTTCGTTCGGGCTCCAAGCGAAGACGTCCACATTCTGCATCAAGAACCGAGAGAGTTCGGCCCTTTCTTCGCCTGGCAGCTGGGTGCCAATCAGGAAGAACCTGTCTGGGTCTGCCGGGTCTAGCCTGACCTCGGCCAGGTCTTCGATACTCTTCTTTTCAGGGTCCCGGCCGATCTCATCGAGGCCTTTCTCGAACTCGGCCAGGTTGACGCGCTCTGGCTCCTTTACTGCCGGGACTGCGGCCAGCATGCACTGCCTGGCCTGTTGCTGGTCTCCCTCCACTGTGACTACCTCCATCTTGCCCTCCTTGTTCGCATGGACGAACTTCAGCTTTTGGTGGAGGGAGGATGGAACTGCCTCTAGCTTGTGGAGCCACGTTCTGCCCAGAATGGCATTGTAGGGAGAAGGGGCGTCCACAACCAGAAAATCGGCTGACACGGATGCTCCGCCAACTCGGTTTTCCAAGGTGATCCGACCCTTGGGATAGACTGGAGTGGCGGATAACCCTAGCAAGGGTGTTCGGACCTCGGTGAGGTCTGCTTCGGAGAGCTTCATCCTCTTGAAGCAGTCGTAGTACAGGACCTCGGAGGAGCTGCCGGAGTCGACGAGGATCCTCTTTACGGTGAAGTCTCTCAGCTTCATGGTGAGGAGCAGGGGGTCGTTGTGAGGGACCTGGACTCCCTCTAGATCTCGATCCGAGAACGAGATGGCTGGTCTGTCGCGGCGGGCTTTCTTGGACGCCGGAGCGAGTTCGGCTTTCATTACTTCTTTCTCGTGCGAAGCCCGCTTGGCTTCGGCACGGGTCTGAGAGCTTCCCCGGGATGAGGAAGCGGGAGCTGAGGACGCCAGATGGATCACGTTGATGATCTTCTCTGAGTCTTCGCTGTCAGGAGCCTGGGCCGTGCTCTGGTGAACTCGGCCCTCGCTGCCGCCGGCATCACCTGCCTTGACGAACTCTGGGATGTGGCCTTCTTCGGCCAGCTTCTCTAGATACCCCTGCAAAGTCCTGCATTCTTCGGTCCTGTGCCCGTTGCCCTTATGGAAGGAGCAGTAGAGCTTGCTTCGGGGGCCTTCGGTGGGTTCATTCTTCATGGGCGGAGGGTACTTGAAGAACGGCTTGGATTTGATCTTGGCCAGGATGCGGTAGATCGGCTCCTTGAAGACGACGTTGACGCTCTGACTGGCGCTGGATGGAGGTCTGGGCTTCCAATTGCCCCCAGACCTGGACGACGAAGGCTTCGCCGAACTGGAGACCCAGGCCCGCTTGGGATCCTGTTTCTGGGAGGGCCTCCCACCTCTCTGCCGAGGTTGGTCATCCTTCTGTTCGGGCTCCGGATGCCCGTCCTGATCCTTAGCTCGGATCTCGTCTTCTTCCCGGGCGATGAAGCGCTTTACCCGGGACATCAATTCTGACATGGACTCTGGGGTGTCTCCGGCCAAGTCCTTTCGCAGGTCGATGCCAGGGATCAGGGCATGCTGGAAGGCGTAGATGGCTATCCCCTCCCTCGCGCCCTCGATCTGGCTGTAGACCGCCCAGAATCGGTGGGTGAACTTGTCGAGAGTTTCGCCCTGCTTCATTCTCAAGGCGATGAGGTCCCCTTCCTTCTTGGGGACGACGGTGTAGGCTTGGAACTTCTTCAGGAAGGAGAACTGGAGCTCCTTCCAGCTGGAAACCGACTGCTCCGGGAGAGAGCAGAACCATTTCAGGGGGAGGTCACCCAAACTGGAGGAGAAGATTTTGCAGTTCAGGTGGCCCTCGTTTCCCCAGATGGACATCTTCTGGGAGAAGTGTCGGAGGTGTGCAGATGGATCGGACAGTCCGTCATAGGGGACGAACCGCGGGACGGAGAACTTCCTGGGCAAGGGGGTGCGCTCGATCTCCTTTGTGAAGGGCGAACCCCCCAGATCAATGTGACCACAGATCTGCTTCTGGTCCCGCATGTCCAAGTTGTGCTGGAGAGCCAATCTGACATGTTTGTCAAATCGCTCTTGCTCGTCGTCCTTCTCTGGAGTCTGAGCTCGGGACTTCCGCTTGGGATGGCTTGGGCTGCGACGGCTATGAGTTCGGCCATCGCGGCTATGGTGACTTCGGCTGTTGCTCGAGCCTTCGTCACGAATCTGGCTCCGTTTCTGATCCAGATGATGTCTGAGGTCTTCACGAGGAGGCTGGGCTGCCCTGCTGGGGGCGTCCTTCTTTTTCCCTTGAGGTTCAGAGACTTCCCTCAAGGAGGCAGTTTGCACTGCCCTCAACTGCTGCTGGAGCTCGCGAATCAGCCGCTCTTGCTTCTGGAGTTGCTTCTGGAGGAGAGCAGCTTCGGGAACCTCTCCAGTGGCAGGGGGTCGAACGTGGCGCGTTTCTCCTACGGCCACGGCTTTGTCCTTCCGGGGATGCTCATGCTGACGCTCAACGCGTCTGGGTGGCGCGACTTCTTCTGACGAGGTCGAGGCCTCGTGCCCCTCTTGGAGTGGGAACTCGATAAAGAGCTGAGAGCCTAGGCGGCCCCCGCCTGCAGTCGTGCCATGCACCGTACGGGAGCGTCCTCGAGGAGGGACGTCCGTTGGCGGTGGTGGCAGCTCGAGCGCTGCCCTTGAGGATTCTACGCCCTTCTTGGCTTTCGGAGGCATGGCTTCTGAAAGGTTGAGGCTAAGAAGGTTGGGAAGGTTTTTGAGATTTTGAGAGGTTGGGATATTACTTTCCCACAGACGGCGCCAATTGTAGGTGCAGAAAATTATGACCCACAATAAGAGGGAGCCTTATAGGACTTATCCGAGAAGATGATGGTGTCTGGGAGTAACTGGATGCCGTCCGGAAACCTGAAAGGGAATAGCAAACGGTCAGAGGACCCTGGCCTGGGCGGCGCAAGGCTCTCCGATGCCAAAGTCAGTATGGGAACTGGAACAGTGGAAGGAGAGGGAGAAGAATGGCAGAGTAAGGGCTCTGTGTATTAGATCGCGCGTACCTTGCATGGTGCATGGAGCTCTATTTATAGAGGCTTGGATAGTATCTTTCAGAAGATATCTTGGTGTGGGTCCCATGATTCGACTGGGAAGTCATGATCAGCCCACAAAGTAATAAATGCAGTCTAATCCGGCCCACTCAGCATTTAATGCTAGTCGGGTCAGCCCACATTGCATTAAATGCATGTCTTGTTGGGCCAGACTGTGTTAGGCGCCTTTGGCGGTTGGAATATCAGCGGATCTGCCCTCGGGCCTTGCCCTGATGTGGCCTCAGCCGCTGGATGTCGCCATGTCAGCGATCTGGTGAAGATGGTGGACGGCTGGATGTCACATCTGTTTTATTGGCCTGCGCCCCTATTCCTCCACGTGTCTGACATTGTGAGGAATAAGGGGCGTGAGTGGAGGTTCTTTCTTACTTCGGCTGCTGTCCTGGCTTCTTCAGCCGAGGTGGCTTCAGCCGAGGTAGAGCTCTCTGCAGAGATGGCATCCGGGGTGGCCCTGCCGAGGTGAACTCTTTGCCGAGATGATTCCCGAGGTGGGCCAGTTCGGCGCTAAGGGCCCGGAGCTGCCTGACTTCAGCCGGACCTCCTGCCCTGGTAGCCGGGGTGAGATTGGTGCCACGTAGATGGCACGCGGACGGCACGTGAGAATGCTTGCCCCCATCTGATGGCTGTGATCAGCTTAATCCTGTAGCTCTGGAAATCTCCCCACACAAGTTTTATGTGAAGTCACAATTGAAAGCACTCATTGGCGAGGCCGAATTGTAGTGCAAGGTCGTTGTATACTGCTTCCAACAGTGAGAGAAAGAAACTTTAGAAAAATATGCATACCTTGATAGGCAAGGGAAAGCAGCCGCAAAGGGAGCGATAAGCATGGGAGACGGTGAAGGAGAGGCAATGGTTGACAGGGGCGGATGAGATGAGAGACGAAGATAGTGAGGCATTCAGGGATGACAAATTTGGCATTGAGGAAGGAGAAGGCGGTTTTCGTAGTAAAAAGGGGTGTTTCTGATCAAAGAGAGAAAGAAAAGGAGTTAGATGAAAAGAGACGTTTCTTCCTTGAATGGGTGTTTCCCTGCCATTGTTGGTTAGAAACGAGGATGGTGATGCTGATGTGGATAGAGGAGGGCTAAGATCCAAGGTTTTTCTTGTAACCGTTATTCGACTTTAAAGAGAGAACTAGTGGTAGCGCCCGTGCGATGCACGGTTTAACATTAGAGGAATTTACCCAGAGCTTAGATGGCCACTAAACAAAAAAGCCTCCGGTAATTTATATGATACTAAACGAAAAAGCCCAGAATGTGGGCTGTCTGTAAAAGGACAGATCTGAGGAGTTTTTGTATACAGGTAACTTCCATAGAAAGATGAAAGTGCCACATCAACAACTTCTTTGGTTTTTAAGTACTTTGGAAAAGGTTGCAGATTCCTTACGAAAAACTAGCATTTACTGTTTGATGCGGTAATTTTCTGCGGAAAAATAACAAAACTACAATAATATTATCATTTGTAAATTACTTTCTATTTACTCATTTTTTTCACACTTCTATGTATAAACTATGGATTATAAGAAATTTAGGACAAAATAAATGGTCTTGTTCTATGACCTCATCTCTCTATTTTTACCTTTTAACACCAAAGGCAGAGGCTATGTAGCCATTGATTTATACTTGACAACATATATATATATATATATATATGGGAGATGCTCCTATGAGAGATATCTCTCACCTTATATGAGAGATAGGGGTGGGGGCCCTCACATTTAAGTTGCTAGCATTGGATATGGAAGTGGGGGCCCTCACATTTAAGTTGCTAGCATTGGATATGGATGTGAGGGCCCCCACTCAATCTCTCATTTAAGGGGAAAGACTCTTCTTCCCTTTCTGCTAGCCTTGTCACTGCTGTCTATGGCTCTACGGATTACAGAACTAGAAGATCTCTTTGGAACTACCTTGCTAATGCCTCGTCCACATTGCTCCCCTGGTGCGTCATTGGTGATTTTAATGCAACCCTCCCGGCTTCGGAAAAAATCAGTACCCGTCCCCCTTCTACAATCTCAGTCAAAGAGTTTAATGAAATGGTTATTGTTGACACCAAAAATTGCACTTTGTCTCTTCAACATCAAGAAGCTACATAAAGCCGCATCCTACCATAGATAGGCAATGCTACTTCAAGCATCAAATCTTGTCAGAATCAAACCAAAACTGTAAGATTCTTCAAAACAGCCAAAAGAAGAGTACACAAGAACTTTTGTGAAATTTTTTTTTTTATGGAATGGTTGTTTGAACTTATGGCTTTTTTGTTTTTTGTGGGATGGAATGGATGTACTAACTTATGGTGGAAGGAATGAATGCATGAACTAATGTTGTGTTGATGAACAAGGATGGGGCTGATTTTTTGCAAATATGAAGGGCGACGAGAGATCTTTAATCCCCCCGGTCCCAGTCCGGCCCCACGTTAAGGCGCACACACTGATCTAGTGCGCGAGTCGCCACTACTAGAAATTTAGGCATTGGCGGATGAGAAAGCGGGCGGCCGCTTGGGGCGGTCGCAAATAGGACTATTAGCGACCGCCAAGAGGACCATTAGCGACCGCTTATGGCGGTCGCTGAAACCGTATATACCCCCCGCGCGAACCACTTTTCCTTCCCACTTTTTTCCCCTTTTCCCATCCCGCACTCTGCACTCCCCTGCTCCAGCGATCTGCGGTCCCGCCGCACCAGCGACTGGAGCCCGCCTGCGCCGGAGCCGCCACCGGTTCTCTCCCTCCCTCCCTATCCGTCTCCCTCTCCCTCCCTCTCTCTATTTCTCTCTCTCTCTCTCTCTCCCTCACTCCCTCTCCCTGTTGCTCTGCACTCTACCCTCCTGGACGCCGGAGCCACCACCGGTAATCTCTCTCTCGCTCCCTGGGCCGGAGCCGCCCCTCGGTCTCTCTCTCCCCCTCCCTCCCTCTCTCCTTCACTCCCCCTCGCTCTGCCTCTCTCCCTCTCTATTTCTCTCTCTCTCCCTCCCTCCCTCTTGTTAGGGATTTTGTGTTTGCAATTTGATGGATGCATTATCATTTTAATCATCATTTGAATTTTCACATATGCATTGATTTTAAAATACTTGAAATCTTGATTTTCACATGCATTGTTTTAAATCTTTTTAGAATTCATGGTTCATGCATGTTTTGATTTTAAACCTTGGATGCAATTAGTTTTGAAAGAATTTTTAAGAATCAAGCAAGCCATTGTTTTAAAAGTTTGAAATCTTTTTGGCTTTTTATGTTTCATGATTTTAAAATACTTAGAATGATTTAAAATCATATTTCCAAGCTTGATTTAGTGGCCCAATTGTCCCCACTTGAAAATACTTTAAAATATGCAAAATAAGCATTTTTGGGGGAAATGGTCCAGCAGACCCGGTCGACCCACAGTGCGGCCGGTCGACCGAGCCCATGGACCCGGTCGACCGAGCCCACTGCGGGTCGACCGGGAAAGAGCCAACGGCATTTTTTCAAACGGTCAGTTTTATGACCGTTGAAGCCCAGGTCGACCCGGGAAAGTGCAGGTCGACCGGGGACTCGCAGAAACCCACTTTTTGGGTATAAATACTAGTTCATTCCTTAGCCAAAGGTGAGGAACTAAGTGGCCCTTCTTGAGGTGTTTTGAGGCCAAACAAAGGGGAATGAGCTAGGGAATTCTAAGGGTCATTAAGGAAAGCTAAAGCTTGGAATCAAAAGTTAAACCCTCTAAGTAAGCTTGCTTTTCCTAATCATATGTTTTCATGCTTTGCTTTAATTATTGGTAAATCGTTGTTAGCATGTTAAACAATGATTTGTTGTGTCCTTAACATGTTTATGTTTTGAATTGATTCATTGTTTTGGATACATCACCTTGATTCAAACCAAGTAGTACTTAAATTGGTATATCTAAGTAAATCATGTTTTGGAATCATCTTTGAAATTATATGTAACATGATTCCTATACTTGGTTGAACCTTTGGTTGTTGTTTTTCATCATAAGAAAATCTCTTTCAAATCTATCTTATGTTTTGGATTCAACAACTTTACAAATCACATGTATTTTGTTTTAAAGTTTCACAACTTGTTTAGCTTTGATGGGTATATCATTTTCAAGTTGTATTTTTTAAATACATGAGATTTGACCCGTTATTTCAATCAAATCTATTTGTATGTTTTACCCTTTCAAATGTTTTATACATACATTAAGCTTCATTGTTAATTTGATTGAAATCCATATGCATCACATGTTTTGTCTTTGATTTTCACAACTTGTTTAGAATACATAGGTATGTCTTTTACAAGTTACTTTTAACATGTGATTAGCATTTCCTCAATCATAAATGTTTTGAGCTAAAACTTTTAAAAGCCTTTGGCATACATTTATGAGCTTTTATTTTCAAATTGATTGAGGACATCATGCATACACTTTGAACATACATCTTTGCATTCATATAGTGTTTGCATGAATTAGTTTTTCACTTTTATATCCGCCTATTAAGAGGCATTGTAATGAGCTAAATATGTATCTCCATCAAGTGTATTTTAGACACTACTAAGAGAGAGAACCAACCATTTGGTTGTATAGGTTATTGCTTAGCCTAAAAAGCATAATGTAAAGGTTATTGCTTAGCCTAGAAAAGCATAGTTGTAAAGGTTATTGCTTAGCCTATTGAAAAGCATACATAGTGGAAATCCGGTGGGGTGTGAGGAACACAAGCCGGTAGTGGATGTAGGCATTGAGGCTGAACCACTATAAATCATTGTGTTGGTGTGTGTGCTATGTGGTGATTTTGTTTATTAGCTTCCGCATTTTGTTTGTTAATCATCACAAGTGACTAGTTAATTTAAAGAAATTAAAATTGGTCATAATTAGTCATTAAGTGTAGCTCACCCTATCCACCCCCCCTCTAGGGTAAGGATCACCAGGACTTTCAAGTGGTATCAGAGCAAGGTTACTCTATTTAGGGCTTAAACACCCGGAGTTGATCCATATTTGCTTAAATCTAGATTTGAACCCTAATTTTGTGTTTTATTGCATATCATTAAGAATGATTTCCACTATGGTTGAAAATGAATTTTTCCTTCCTAGCTCTCTAATTTCCCCTAAGAATCTATCTCACCACTCTAAAACTTTTTTTAAGTTAAAACTCCAAGAGTTGGTGGGACCTCAAAGTAAACCCTCAAGGACAACCTTTTCAAGACCTTAGGTGAATCTTCAAAAGAATTGGACTAACCTTAAGGCCTTGAACCTCACTAGACCAACCTATTCCTTTTAGTCATATCTATTTGTTGGTCATGTTACATTTGCATTTTGTTTCTATATAGTCACATCTCTTAAAATGCAATGTTTCTTTGTGATCATTTGATTTCGTCTTCATGAACTTTCTTAGTTATATCTTTGGTTTTCAAAATCATTTGATTGCAATATCCTCATATAGATTTGCATTTTGTTCTCATATAGTTATTACTATTGTAGTGCATTTCTATTTGATGATCATCAATTGATTGTGATTACAAAAGCTTTCTTAGCTAGATGTTTCATGATCATTTGATGTTGGAAAATCATTTGTTTGGATATTATAGTTAGATTATTTTGTAAAACAAATGAGTCAAATCAATTTAGATTTTCCATGAACTTACAAGTTATATCTTTTGGTATGGAAAATATGTAATCAATTTGTATGAGCATTTGTATTTATATCCTTGATTACAAATTGAGATTAGTTCACTTCATGTTTTTCAAAGTCACTTGATCATAATTTAATAAATGTTTCATTGTTGGATTTTGAATATTGGAGTGAATTAAAGATATTTGGAAAATGTTCTAAGCTTTATTAGTTATATTTAGTGAAGCATTTTCCTTGAGTTTATTTCCTTGTGCTTATAATTTTATCATTTAGAAGGAAATACATGTTACAAGCAATTTGCATCTTTGCTCAACAAAGTTATATTCTTTCAAATGCAAATTGACTTTGTTGTTATGTCTTACTTTGTGTGGTTGGGTATGATGTCATTGATTTGCATGTTTTTGCCTAACTGGGTATATCATTTCATTAATGCAAATTGATGTTGTTTATGCTTTATAGTAAAATCTTTTCTTTCATGATCATTTGAACTTCTTAAGTACATATGTGATTTTGTGTGCTAAGTTCATTTGGTATGATTCTCATATCCATTTTCCATTACATTGTAAGCATAGTACATTTGCTAGAGTGGAGATTTTACGTGATAGATTAATGGATCATTTTAGATGAATTGGAATTAAACCATTGTTCCTTATAAGTTATACCCATATATGAGATCCATTTTCATCTATTTGCAATCCATGATATCCTTCTAACTTCATACCCTCTTGTGCATGCATAGGTATATTCTTTATTGATGATGTGGTATGAGTTAGATCATGAATGTTGATTGATCCTCTCTATGCAAATGTCAAATAGTTCCATGTATGGTTGTACTCTTAAGTTACATTTGTGGATACCATACTAGAACTCTCAAATCCATCCTTTGTACTTCATAAGCTTTGCTATAGATGGATGGTTGTGATATTGATTTATGCATAATTTCATAGTAATATCGCTTGTGCATTTTTCAATATCATATTTATGATCATATGAGACTCTCATCAAAATCCATTCTTTGTATCTTATAGGCATATCTACTTTAGATGGATTTCCTTCATGATTGAGTTCATATGATTTTTCAAATTGCATACATCTCCAAGTTATATCTTTATATGCAATTTCTCATGTTCATCACTATGCTCATTAGTTATATCATTAAAAGTGATGAATATTCTTTTATGATGCTTGATCTTATATTTGTCACATTTCATTAGCATCATAATGTTCATGTTTGCCTCCTCTCATGCTCACATAGGTAAATCTTATGACCACCATGTTTTATGTGTTAATAATCTTGGTTGGTTAATGGTTGAGGTAGGCTTCATGTTTGAACTTCATTTCATTCATCTTGTGCACATAATAGTCATATTTTTTTATTGGATGAAATGATTTCAAAATTTACATAGCATATGTTTTTCATAGGTATATTGATTGATGCTATGTTGAATAAACCCCATAACATCATGGATAGCTCTAATTTGGATTGATCCTAGGAGTTATATTCTTTTTAACTCCATTTTAGAGTGATTGAGATAATAGTAATATCCTTTAATCTCAATTGGTATTCTTTATTCCAATTGGTATCCATGGTTGCTTTTCTCCATGACCTTGCTCTTAATCTTGGTAATTTGATCATATTGAGCTCTATAGTTAAATGAATCTAATCCTTTCCTTGAAGTTTACCCTCAATTGGTAAAACCATCTTCATCTTGAACCAAATAGTTTAATCTTTGTCAAAAGTTTGACAAAATGAGAGAATAGATTGAGGGGGAGTATAAACCTTCATAGGAAGTATTAGTTTTGATCAAATTCACCATTGAATTGGCTTTATACCCTTAGACTACTACCATCACTACAACAAGTTGCACTTTTAGCCACGTTTTTTAGCCACGTTTTTAAAAATTCGTCGGTAAAGGGTATACCTTTGCCGACGTTTTTACAAAACGTCGGCAAAGGTATACCCTTTACCGACGAATCGTAAAAAGCGTGGCCAAAAGATATACCCTTTACCGACGTTTTTAGAAACGTCGGCAAAAGTAATGACTTTTACCGACGTTTTGTAAAAAGCGTGGCCAAAAGTGCATCCTTTACCGACGTTTTTAACAACGTCGGCAAAAGTATAGACTTTTACCGACGTTTCTAAAAAACGTGGCCAAAAGTTGACCCTTTACCGACGTTTTTTGATAAAACGTCGGCAAAGGCCATTCTTAAATTTTTTTAAAAAAATTATTTTTTAAATTTTACCGACGAAATAAAACGTCGGTAAATATGTTTATGAATATTTATTTATTTTTATATTAATTTTACAAGCGAAAATACAAACGTCGATAAATATGTTTATTTATTTTTATATTAATTGTACCGACGAAAATAAAAACGTCGATAAATATCTTTTTAAATTTTTATTTTTTATCTTTACCGACGAAATTAAACGTCGGTAAATATGTTTATTAATTTTTATTTATTTTTACGATCATGTTACCAACAAAAATAAACACGTCGGTAAATATCTTTTAAAATTTTTATTTTTTACTTTTACCGACGAAATTAAACGTCGGTAAATCTGTTTATTAATTTTTATTTATTTTCATATTCATTTTACCGAGGAAAATAAAATATATATCCATGATGAATCAAGTGATAAGATTTGACCAGATAATCATTGTTAACCTCCTAAAGAGGATTTCATGTTTAAATCGGGAAAAAGTGGCCCACAAAAATTAAAATTGAATCATTAACCTTTTGGTCCTTTTTGTCAATATCTCATAATACATGAATCGTTGGAATTTGATCTAGTAACGTTACTTGCCATATAAAGGGGGTTTATGGTCCATATGTTGCATTAGTCATCCAGATTGGAAATGTAGAAAAAACGGACTGCATGTCTTAACTCGTGAATGCACTGTAGTAACCATGCATTAATCCAACGATTGATATTTATTTCAAAAATATTTCATGATCCATATTGAATCAACATTTGGGGTTGGGACCTATAACTATAAATGACCTTTTGAAGAGGACTAAAAATTTGGATTGCGAAAATAGGGCGTACAAATTTCCATAAATGATGATCTAATGGTCTGTACGTTTTCATCAATACATCACAACCTATAATGATCCAATGGTTGACTTTTGGTATCATAGCCGTTTTTAGCCCCCCTAATATGATCAACGGTTTGGATCACAAATGTTTGTCTTAGTGCCATTTGAAATGGACACAGTAAAAGCTTCGTCCAAACATGCTAAAATCGGATTCCATCAGTTTTAAGCCAATAAGAAGAGAAAAGTAGAGACGCCAAACTGAACCTAAGTGTTAAAAATCCAACGTTTTAAGGGTTAATTCATTATCCGGGAGTCCGATTTACGAGCCGTCAGTTCCTGCAAGTTAATTTCGCCTCAAGCGAGGTGCTCGTGTCGGTTTCCAATTTTTTCGGAGCCTTTTCCCATTCCGTACGCCCTGCGGGCCGTTTTCGAACCTAAGTGTTGGGAAATCCTATGTTTTGCTTCTAATTCTCTAACCGGGAGTCCTATTTGCGAACCGTCAGTTCCGTCAATTTACTTTGTTCTCGAGCGAAGTGCTCGCACAGCTTTCCAAGTTTTTCGGTGGCCGTTTCCTATTCCGGACCCCCGGTGTGCCGTTTTTCGATCATAAGTGTTAGAAAATCCTATTTGATTGTTATTTTACTTCGGTAAAATTATTGCTGATGTGGATGATAGAGTGAGGCCTTGAAGGATGTGGTGTGAATGTGATTGAGATATAGATCTAGGTTTACGGCCTTCTTCTCTTAGAAAGAAAAAGAAAAAGAAACCGGTTCTAGTAGTTGTTGGAATATGAATTTTGGCCCAATAGTTTCAGCCATTTGTTTGAAGAAATGGGAGCCTCATTATGATGAGTATTGGGCTGAGACGTGCAATGCCATGTCGATTAATGATGAATCCAATAATATAGTAACCAAGCGAATCTACAAGAAATATAAGCAGGTAACTCCAGAAGATGCATCATCTCATCAGTTTTTAGGTGTACCTTCCATGTCATCTATTTTTAAATTCTAAATGAAATATATGAAAGGAAAGATGCCGACTCTCAAACAATTCAATCTGAATTTGGTCATAGGACAGACTTTTGGTCCACACGTGAAGTCGTATGATGAACTTAAATTCTACCATTATATTTCTATCTCCGAAGTTGAAGTCGTATGATGAACTTCAATTCTACCATTATAATTCTATCTCCGAAGGTGGTGCAAGGTGAGTGCAGTGGCTATGCAAGCCGGGTGGTGATGGCACTGCAGTGGGTGGTTGTGAGGGAGAGTAAAAGAATAGGAGAAAGAGAATGGAAAGAAAAGAATGGAGAAGGAGACGAAAATTAGAGTCGGAAAATTTATTACCGATGTTTAATATAAAACATCAGTAAAGGTTAGTAGTCTTTTTTACGTGTTTTCAATTAAAAAAAATTAAAATAATTATTAATGACGAAAAATCTATTTTTTGCGATGAAAATAATCGTCGAAAACAAAACGTCGGCAATGATCTTTTTTATTTTTTAATTTAACTTTGCCGACGAAAAGTAACGTCGGCAAAAGTCATTTTTTAAATTTTTTTATTTACCTTTTCCGACAAAAAAAAAAACGTAGGCACAAGTCTTTTTTATATTCTTATTTTTTTAATTTACCTTTGCTGACGAAGGAAAATGTCGGCAAATATTAAGAAAATTAAAATAATGTTTACCGACGTTTATATAAACGTCGGCAAACCAAATTTCCCACTCCCGCCTCCAGTCCCCCTTTTCCCTCTCCCTCTTTTCCCCTTTTCCCTCTTATCCCTCACTCATTTCTTTCTTTCCCTCCACCGCTCCCTCAAGCTCCTCGACTGGGCACTCCCTCCCGCCTCACCTCTCGCTTCCCCGACCTCAACGAGATCGACCTCGTCGCCGCCTCCGTCCGCTCCCAGTCCCCTCGCAGCAGCTCCGGCATCTTCCTCACCCTCCCCGACCTCATCTTCCTCTCCCTCGGTTCTCTCTCTCCAGGCGGCGGCGGTGGAAACTCCAAAAACCTTCTCTCCTAAGTCTCAGATCGGACCGTACATTTCTATTTCTTTGAGATTAGATTTCTGCATTGTTGTTGTTTGTATTCACAGATCTAGTGGCGATGGAAATGTAGAGATCTAGAGAGAGAGGTTTTGCTCGTGGAAACATTCATTTATTTGCTCGCTCGAGGAAAGAAAATAGAAATAGCGTGGGAAGTGGGGAGAGAGAGGGAAATGGTAGGGGTTTCTTTTTTCTTTTTGATAGTGGGGGATTCCTAACGGCCGATCAGACAAGGAGGAGCGTTTGAATTTTTGAGCAAAATAAAACTGGAGTTGTGATAGAAAGCTGAGTGAATTGGGTAGCATTATGCATTGCTGTTTGTTTGGTTGATTTTATGTGAGTGAAATATTGTATTGGAAGAAGGTGAGAATCTTTTTAATTACTAGGTTAGTCAATGGGAGAGGGGAAAAAGAAGGAAGAGGGGATATTTGTTTGGGGTTTTCAAATTGCTTTTCCTGGTTCATCCATCTGATTGTTGACAACTGGTTTGTCTTCCCTCTGACTCCATCTCTGATCTGAATATTCTCACTTTTCCTTCTTTTATAAATGGGGCCTTGTTACTTGAGAAACTACTGTTTTCTGTAAATGTGGCCCTATTTCTACAAAATGGTATTGTGTGTTATTTTTAGAAAATGGTGATCATGGTGGAAAATGATGCAGAGGAAAGGTAAAGAGAATTGTTCAGACTTCTCCACTTGTTTTCTCTGCTTCTAATCGGGCTCTTATCGGTAATGAAACATTAGTTTGTTAGAAAGCTTTCTGATGTTGCATAGCATCCATGTGGCTATGCGAGATGGCAAGTGAGTTACATTTTTGGGACCTTTAGTTGTAAAGCAAATACAAAATGCTTGTGTTGTTTGTGACAGATAAACTCCCAGGCCACTCTAATGGAAACAAGACGTCTGGTGCCCAAGACTAGAGACCAAACATCCAAAGAAATTGTTGATTCTTCTGGAGCAAGCCTGAAAAATTGGAGTTGGGTTAGTGAACCTGTGGGTATCTCTAAGACCAATGCATTCAAAAAATCTGGGTTACTAGAGCAAATAAATACAACTGCAGATATTACTGATTACTTATGGTATTCAATTATGTAAAAAAGGTTGTTATTATCTTAAAATATGTATCAATGCAGCAAGCCACACTAGACAATGTCCTTCGTGTCTGATTTGATGATTTTAGTGGATCTTGACAGTATTGAAATTCAAGGAGGTGAGCCATTTCTTAATGGGAATCAGACCATTCTTCATGTGGAAACTCTTGGTCATGTTCTCCATGCTTTCATCAATGGAAAGCTCGCAGGTGACGACTTTAATTCTTAGATAGATTGCAGTGATCAAATGTGCCATACCTATGATTAAATGCCCCAGTATGTGTTTTTATATATGTGTTTTTTTGTTTTTTTTTTTTGGAGTACTTGGTGGAGAGATGGTTTGGCTATGTGTATAGTTTGAATGTAGTGTTGTGGTTTTTCACTTGGGTATCTCACGTTTTGTCTAATTCATGATGCTGACATGTTTGTTGAAATGCCCTGTATGTTTTTATATATATTTTTTCTTTGGAGTACTTGGTGGAGAGATGATTTGGCTGTGGATTGATGGGGTGGTTTCTTTCAACGTGGTTAGTAGTTCTTGGAATTGCATGTTTACTAAGATTTCCTTTTCATGTAGTGCTGATGTTGTATACCCCTTACTATCTACTCTTAACTTGGCAATTGTTCTCCCTGGTCGTTTTATATCAGCTGGATGTTTGCCAAGTTCTTTATGGTAAATGCTAATGGTGAAAGGATTAAAAAGAGGAATGAGTTTCAGAGAGAGGAATTAAAACTAAAATTAATAAAGATTGCTCTTTTGAACATAAGAGATGCTGGTTGCCTTGAACCAAACATATGATCTTTCCCTGCCATCCTTTTTTCCACTCTTTTGAATCTGATGTTGTGGCATGTTGGTATCATTATTGAATCACAAAAGAGTCATCCTCTATGTCCAAAATTCTCAACTTAGCAATGTTAGTTTTTATCCATGCCAATTTCTCCACTTCTGCTTCTATGGGCACCCCTTTTTTCTTTTCCATGTGTTGAGCACATTCATAATAAATAAAATTCTTTCATACATTGGTACTCCAGATTTATGACCGGGGGGGGGGGGGGGGGGGGGGGGGGGGGGGGGGGGGGGGGGGGGGGGGGGGGGGGGGTTGGGGGGTGGGGGTTGTTAGTGTTGTTATGAACTATACAAATGTCATCAAGGGAGGCCATGCACATCACTCTCTTGTTTTATACTACTAAACAACTAAATTAATTGCATGGAGAGACTTTGGAAAGGAGGCTAGCTGAAACTTGTTTTGCATTGTGTGACACAGTTACTTTTAATGGGGTTCCTAATGTTGTTGAGTCTTCAAACCCAACCTACTCTCAGCTCATACATTTGCAAGAGGTTAACAAACAAGACAAGGAAGTGTCTTCCATGGAAATAGGCCCTGCCAAGACGAGTTTTCATACTAGTCAGGAAGGGACTTTATATACACATGTATATCAGTATATGTGACATTCTTTCCTAAGTTATGTATTTTTTGTGTTATATGGAAGACCTTACATGAATTTGGAATTCCTGATTTTTAGGGACAGAGGTTTGATGAATGGCTGTATATCAGTATGAATAAAGAAACAGGCTTGACTTCTCCTCAATGGACTGGCAACGGGTCTGATTTTTTTTCTCTCTCAATGGACTGGCAACAGGTCTGTTTTTTTTTTCTTTTCCTCTCTCAATGGACTTGACAAATCAGGCACAAGCAAGGAAAATGGGTGGACAATGCCTGAAAGCCAAAGCGGCAGTGATGTCTATCACCAGTTGAAGTTCTGCATACGTGAGAGCCTGTGGCAGTGCTGGGATGATCCCTATCTTTTGATGTTTCCTGGCTAAGAGGCTGATGCGGAGCCAAATTTGGTTCCTATCTGTGGGGTCTATGAGGGGATTGATGTAAAATATGGTTCCTAACTGTCTTCTATTTGGGGGCAAATAGAGAATGAGAGCTAGATTCCTGAACGTACATGTTTTGAGAAGTCCTGTGATCATCTTCTTCTCCATTGACACGCTGTATGGTGGCTGTTGTAATCTTTTTGCCATGTCTTTAGTCTCTTTGGATGAGGTATTTACGGACTAGTCACTGGGGCCTTTTGGAATGATGAGGCTTTTTATGAGACTAGTACTTTTCAAATTAGTCGGGGTATATGGAAAGAAAGGAACAGTAGGGCGTCGAGGGACAGTGGAAATCAAATTAGATCCTGTGGTGTGGATTGAGCTTTGGTCTCCTAACTTCTTTTCAGGATGGGTGCAAGGGGACATAAAAGATGTTGGCAATCTCTTTTACACACTACATGTTTCACTTTTCTGTTATGAATTGTTATTCTTTACCCTTTTCACTTCCATAACATTGTTTTGTATCTTTAGAGTAATAAGATAACGTCTATTTTGATGAATTAATGTGTACATGACAGCTTTGTCATATACCCATCCACACACACACTAACACATGCCATCATTAGATGGGTGCTTTTGCCATTAGCAACACTGCTATACTCATTCATCAATTTACAACCATTAGCAACGGAATGATGCATATATATATGCTCAAGTTGCTGGCTCCTTTATGGCTATGCAGTAAAGCTTGACTTGAAGTAAACACTTAGTATTGAATTTATTATTTATTTCGTTTTAGTTATTTGACTTCTTTCTGATATTGTTCTACATTGTAGCTGACTAATTATTAAAAATCTGAAATACTACTAAATGCCAGTTTAATAGTCACAATGACTAGGCATGCTTACCCAAGGCTTGACTTGGTGTAGGAACTGAATCAACTTTGCCAGACTTACCCAGCCCAAATAATTAGAAGGGTCTCTTTAGTGGCAGGAGTTAATGTTCACAATGACTCAGCTAGTTAATCTGAAATTTCCTTGCCATTATATTTTAATTTAATCTCTGTATTTTGTTTGTTTATTAGGTGGAGCAGTTGCAAAAGATTTTCAAGCTGTGTGGCTCGCCTTCAGAAGAATACTGGAAGAAGTCAAAGTTGCCACATGCAACCATATTTAAGCCTCAACAGTTATATAAACGATGCATAGCAGGAACCCGTCTTCGAGTTGAAGATGCTGTTGAGTTGGCAGAATCATTCGTGACTTCCACTTTGAGAGCTCCAAAATGTTTTCAGAAGTTTGATCACATTTCCAGCCTCTGATCTGATTTAATATATGTTGTAATTTTTAGTTTGTTTCACTCAAATGCAATGTCATTGTATGTGCTTCGATTTTGGTGACTTCTGTAAATATACTTGGTGTTCAATAACTCATTCAGTCATATTATTATCGTATGTTTTGATGGCCAATTGTGTGTTGTCATTGCAGAATATTTGCTCTTATTTTTCATGCTTCAGTAGATGTATAGGTGGTATGCATTTTTTATATTGAATATAGGTATATAAACAGGTTTACAGGGAAATTATATTGAAAAAATAAATATAATATTAAAAAAATAAAAGATTTTTGCCCACGTTTTTTTTCGTCGGCAAAAGTAAAAATTAAAAATTAAAAAAACTTATGCCGACGTTTTTTTTTTGTCGTCAAAAGTAAAAAGAAAATTTTAAAAAAACAAAATACTTTTGCCCACGTTTTTTTTCGTCGTCAAAAGTAAAAAGAAAAATTAAAAAAAAAAACAAAATACCTTTTGCCCACGTTTGTTTTTCGTCGGAAAAAAGTAAAAATTAAAAAAAAAATAAAATACTTTTGCCCACGTTATTTTTCGTCGGCAAAAGTAAATTAAAAAAATAAAATACTTTTGCCCACGTTTTTTTCCGTCGTCAAAAGTAAAAAGAAAAATTAAAAAAACAAAATACCTTTTGCCCACGTTTTTTTTTTGTCGGAAAAAGTAAAAAAATTTTAAAAAAATAAAACACTTTTGCCCACGTTTTTTTTTTCGTCGGCAAAAGTAAATTAAAAAAATAAAATACTTTTGCCGACGTTTTATTTTTCGTCGGCAAAAGTAAAAAGAAAAATTAAGAAAAATGAAACACTTTTGCCGACGTGTTTTTTCGTCGGTAATAGTCACATAAATCGTCGGTAAAAATTAAAATTTTGCCGACAAAAAAAATTTTCGTCGAAAAAAGGTTTTGCTGACTACATTTTACCGACGACCGGCCGACGAAACAATTTTCGTCGGTAAAAGTCTTTGCCGACGAAAATGTGACTTTTGGCGACGAAAATTTTCGTCGCCAAAAGTGCAGATTCTTGTAGTGCATACATGATACCTGCTATATATTTCATTTTCGATTTCTTTTGTTAACAGGTGCTACTAAAAGGTATTTTTCTTATTTCATGTGTGTAGGTACCTTTGCAATTTAATGTCAAAGGGGGAGAATATTCTAGATGTCAAATGGGGAGAATATTTTAGATGTCAAAAGGGGAGAACATAGCCAATTTATCTAAGGAGAGATTTTGTATTATCTTCCAAAGGGGGAGAAGATGCATATCTTGCCAAAGAGAGGGAGTGCATGGTCAAAGGGGGAGAGTTAAAAGAAGACTAAGCTTGGGAGTTAAAGAAGTTGCTTGGCTAAAGAAGAAAAGAAATCTTAAAGAATGATCAAGCTCCAAGCATCAAGAAGAATGAAGAAAAAGAACAAGAGCCCAAGCTAAGTCAAAGAAGCATCCAAGAGATTTCAAGACTTGTCCAGCTAAGGGGGAGCTGAAGACTTAGTGTGTAAATTCAGTGATGAGTGAGTTGCCATCAAATTGCAAAGGGGGAGATTGTTAGGGATTTTGTGTTTGCAATTTGATGGATGCATTATCATTTTAATCATCATTTGAATTTTCACATATGCATTGATTTTAAAATACTTGAAATCTTGATTTTCACATGCATTGTTTTAAATCTTTTTAGAATTCATGGTTCATGCATGTTTTAATTTTAAACCTTGGATGCAATTAGTTTTGAAAGAATTTTTAAGAATCAAGCAAGCCATTGTTTTAAAAGTTTGAAATCTTTTTGGCTTTTTATGTTTCATGATTTTAAAATACTTAGAATGATTTAAAATCATATTTCCAAGCTTGATTTAGTGGCCCAATTGTCCCCACTTGAAAATACTTTAAAATATGCAAAATAAGCATTTTTGGGGGAAATGGTCCAGGGGACCCGGTCGACCCACAGTGTGGCCGGTCGACCGAGCCCATGGACCCGGTCGACCGAGCCCACTGCGGGTCGACCGGGAAAGAGCCAACGGCATTTTTTCAAACGGTCAGTTTTATGACCGTTGAAGCCCAGGTCGACCCGGGAAAGTGCAGGTCGACCGGGGACTCGCAGAGACCCACTTTTTGGGTATAAATACTAGTTCATTCCTTAGCCAAAGGTGAGGAACTAAGTGGCCCTTCTTGAGGTGTTTTGAGGCCAAACAAAGGGGAATGAGCTAGGGAATTCTAAGGGTCATTAAGGAAAGCTAAAGCTTGGAATCAAAAGTTAAACCCTCTAAGTAAGCTTGCTTTTCCTAATCATATGTTTTCATGCTTTGCTTTATTTATTGGTAAATCGTTGTTAGCATGTTAAACAATGATTTGTTGTGTCCTTAACATGTTTATGTTTTGAATTGATTCATTGTTTTGGATACATCACCTTGATTCAAACCAAGTAGTACTTAAATTGGTATATCTAAGTAAATCATGTTTTGGAATCATCTTTGAAATTATATGTAACATGATTCCTATACTTGGTTGAACCTTTGGTTGTTGTTTTTCATCATAAGAAAATCTCTTTCAAATCTATCTTATGTTTTGGATTCAACAACTTTACAAATCACATGTATTTTGTTTTAAAGTTTCACAACTTGTTTAGCTTTGATGGGTATATCATCTTCAAGTTGTATTTTTTTAATACATGAGATTTGACCCGTTATTTCAATCAAATCTATTTGTATGTTTTACCCTTTCAAATGTTTTATACATACATTAAGCTTCATTGTTAATTTGATTGAAATCCATATGCATCACATGTTTTGTCTTTGATTTTCACAACTTGTTTAGAATACATAGGTATGTCTTTTACAAGTTACTTTTAACATGTGATTAGCATTTCCTCAATCATAAATGTTTTGAGCTAAAACTTTTAAAAGCCTTTGGCATACATTTATGAGCTTTTATTTTCAAATTGATTGAGGACATCATGCATACACTTTGAACATACATCTTTGCATTCATATAGTGTTTGCATGAATTAGTTTTTCACTTTTATATCCGCCTATTAAGAGGCATTGTAATGAGCTAAATATGTATCTCCATCAAGTGTATTTTAGACACTACTAAGAGAGAGAACCAACCATTTGGTTGTATAGGTTATTGCTTAGCCTAAAAAGCATAATGTAAAGGTTATTGCTTAGCCTAGAAAAGCATAGTTGTAAAGGTTATTGCTTAGCCTATTGAAAAGCATACATAGTGGAAATCCGGTGGGGTGTGAGGAACACAAGCCGGTAGTGGATGTAGGCATTGAGGCCGAACCACTATAAATCATTGTGTTATGGTGTGTGTGCTATGTGGTGATTTTGTTTATTAGCTTCCGCATTTTGTTTGTTAATCATCACAAGTGACTAGTTAATTTAAAGAAATTAAAATTGGTCATAATTAGTCATTAAGTGTAGCTCACCCTATTCACCCCCCCTCTAGGGTAAGGATCACCAGGACTTTCACCTCTCTCTTTATCTATATCTCTCTCTCCCTCCCTCCCTCCCTCCCTCCCTCTCCCTCTCGGTCTACACTTTGCCCTCCTGCCCCAAGATCCTGTGTTCGTCGGATTCTAGACCGGATTCGCGTGAATCTGTGCAGGTGCTGTGACATTGGCCGATTTGTTGTGCTGCCTCCCTTTCCAAACCGACCATCGCCTCTTGCTACTTGTCAGAAGGAGAAATCCACTTCTGGGTTTTTTTGACTTGCAGGTAAGTTATTTATTTATTTATTTATTTGCTCCTCTTTTCCATGCTTTCTGTTTACATTTTAATTGATTGATTTTAGTGGATATGGTTTCTGCTTCGGTAATTCAATTTTCATCCTTGCATTCTCTTTCAAGGTCTGTTTAGGTTTAGATCTGATGCTTGTTTTGGATTTCATTTGGTAGATGACATTAACATTTTAGAAAAATCCATCATATATGTATTTGGGGGAATGTTGATGGTAAGTCATATGGTTTCTTGATGTTTTCAGTGTTTGTTGATGTCAAAATTAGTGTGGTTGGGGAAAGATGGTTGAGCTTAAAATTGTGAAAAGGGGTATGGGGAAGATGTGAGGTTGTTGCATTTGCTTAGGTGGGTTTCTTTGTGTGGTATATATTTGTCATGGTTTCTTGAGCAATCCTAGTGGGAAATGAATGTATATGCAAGTAAGTGAAATCCTTTGCATTTACTATTTGAAAGCTACCTCAAACCTTTCCATCCATGCATCATGAGAGTGGAGAGAGGACAGCCTAAATAAAAGGTTGGTTTTGGTTGGGTATTACTTAGAACATCCATGGTCTCGTTTATCAAGTTGACGCTTCCCATCCTTAGAACAAACAAATAGTCTTCTTTTCACAACACCTGTTTTGGGGTCCTGAGTCCAATTACTTATCCGAATACTAAATCCTCTGGAACCACCAAATTCATTGTATAAGTTGTAAGCATCTTCTAATGTTTCAAACTCCGTCCCAATCTTTAATTTTTGGGGCCAATCATCTTTACCGTCATTGGCCAATAGAGTAGAGTTATTTACCTCCTGATTCAACACCTCTGAATTAAAGTCTAGATTCCGTCTTGCTTGAGGAAGAATGTTAGCTTCTGTTGGTTGCTCACGTTCATGAAGGTCTTTAATATCCATTGACCTTCAATAAAATATAAAATCAATTAAAATTCATAGAAGTTTTAAAATACATCAATTATTCTTTCATAACAAATTGAGAATCTAAACTCAATTATATGATAACATATCTTTAGCAATATAATGTGGTCTGTGCATTGTGGGGCTTAGCATGTTTAATCATTATTTATTCAACACACAACTGCATTTCAAGAAAAAAAAGTTTGGACATCTTGTAAATAGTTTAGGCAAGGAAGAAGATTACAAAAAAAGGGGCAACTGCCCTTCCTCGAAATCCTTAATTAGTCTCCAGCTCTGATTTCTGGCCTTTTATAGCAACAATGCAGTCTGGTGGAAGTGATTTTCATAAAAACTCCTTTCCTTCTCCTTCTTCTTTTTTTTTTTCAGCTCTAAATTATAAGGTTGGGTTTCGAGTTGGAACTGATATAGTGCTGCTTGAGATTAGATTGGTAGGAACTGCTGAATTCTTGCGCTTTTTTTTTTTTGCATTTGGTATAGTTCAAATGTTCATTGGGTGGATTTTTTTTCTTCCGCCAAATCCCAGGTGCATGGTTGCTGTTTGAGGTTTGACGTGAGACATAACCACTTGCAATTTTTTGTTTTTTCTACCAGTTTTGTAATTTATAAAGGTTGTTGCGATTTGTGTGTTTTGTCAATTGTGCAGGAGTTGGATTTTCGCTGGCTTAAAATTTAGATTGCTGATAAGATAAAAAAAAAAAGTTGAGAATTCCCAGTAAAAATCCCTGTTATCAGTGATGTAGTGGGTTGATTTCTTTTAGCTTTTCAGTAAACAGGTGCTTCGCACATATCAAATAACTTTTTCCTTGGTTTGCAGATCCTACATGGCTCAAAATATCAGATGAGTTGTGTTTATTGTTTTCTATTATTTGGATTTTATCTGCAGAGCATTTTGATAGATTAAATAAGTTTTGTAACTTACTTTTCTGAAATAAGTACTACTCTTAAAAGGAGATAATCACTAAGAATGGGTCATCTGAGATAAATACTTGAATATTTTGGTGAGAGATCTTGCTGGGCAAGGAGTTGCCATGGCATCTTTTTTGTAGTCAATTGCTTTATTAAAAAAAGTAGGAATTTGATGGAGTTGTAATGAATCTTGTTGGTTGTATATTTTACTACTACACTGCCTTAAATTCATGAAATTCAGTTTGGACGAGATTCATGATGCGAAGTAATTTAAAACTACTTTCTTTGAGCTTCTGCTTGTTTATCTTATCTTATGTTATGTTGTAATGTCTCCATCAGAAGGACAAACTAACATAAATCTGCAGATTTTTGAACGTAAATAAATTAAATGTATTTGAAGTAGTAAACTTGTCTTTTAGGTCTAAACCACTGTATACTGTATACTAACAACCAGTAGGTCAATCTTGTGCTTTTACACATCCAGTTGGCCAAGTATAGTATGACAACATTGCGGGTTCATCTTCATGTAAAAGTAGTGAAACTCTATAGCATGGTTTCTTCTGATCTATCAAGTAATCATATTACATAAGAAGTTTTTTCTCCCGGGGGAAGTGATCATGGAACAAGGCGATGCAATAGATCAACTTTATTTTGTCTTTGATGGGGTGCTGGTATGGATTAATCAATATTTTATCATCAGATTACATGTCTATCAAATAAATAAAGAAAAAGCTCTATTGTCGAAGATTGGTGTTAAAGTCAACTCTACTATTCAGTATTATTAGCAAATAGTTCCATTGTGCATGGTAATTGAGATTGGTCTAGAAAATTTCAACAAATGCAAGGGGAAAGTCATGACTAAATCTTAAAGTCAGTAATTGTTAAAACATAAACTAGAGAAGATTGAATGTTTATAAAACCATGGCCAGATGGTCTGTGTGTAGCTCGATCACTAAAGGACTATTTAGCATTCTGTTTTTTCTAGTCACTTGTACTCATGCCCACTGCCTCGGCAGTACTCATAAGATCACCCACATCTCAAGGTCATGAAATATTTATAAAAAAAAAATGTTAATTTTAATAATCTCGTTAAATTAATTTATTTTACAAACATTTGAACAGATATGTCAGGACGAAAGATGAGAGATCGTCCGCTGACGATGGACGAGCTATTGCGCCAGGCCTAGGCCAGTACGTCATCAGGGGACCCTAGACCTACATCGGGTTCTGCCCAGCTCAGTTCGATGGCCTCACTGAGTAGGCCATCGACCTCTCATCCGGTGCTAGCTACTACGCTAGCTTCTACATCCCGGCTTGCATCAGCCGATACACAGACTGGTATAAGTTTATTTAATTAGAATATTTTAATTATAGGAAATTATTTTATTTTAATTTAATTATATTATCTCTAATTTGAACAGATTCTGTGAGCACGGGCCCATCTACCAGCAGGGGGAGAGGCCCTGCTAGAGGGATCCGGACGTGGAATTCCGGTCATCCCATTGACGTGTTATTTGATGAGACGTACCACCCGGTGGGTCCGCATGCTCGCCAGCTTATCAGCCAGTTGGGACATATGGTCGGGATCCACATGCATTCCCTTTGACTGCACTTGATTGGGAGGCATTCCCTGTGGATGCATTAGATCGTATCTGGAGTCAGGTCAAGGTAATAATATAACATTTCTCCGCAGGATGTATCAATTTAAACCATAACTAAATGAAAAATTACTTGTCCTTTGCAGGACAGTTTGAGGGCATGTCCTGAGCTCTTCAGACCAGTTTGCATGTCGAAGTGCCAGAAGATGTGGAAAGATCATAAAAATAAGATGAAAATACAGCATTGGAAGCCACACCAGGATGCCCTTGACATACTTGAGCGAGTTCCGAGGGGCATTCTCCCGGATCAATGGACTCGGCTCGTCCGGTATTGGACGAGCTAGGAGGCAAAGGTGAGAAAGTTGTATATATATAGTTTTTTTTTCATTTTAACGATTTATTAGTGACTATCGTAACTAAGAAAAATTAACTGATAAATATTGAAAACAGAGAGTGGCTGATACAAATGCGCGGAATCGCGCAATGCAGGGTCCCGCACACAGGTTGGGGACTCAACACATCACGCAGGTCCGCCACGAGGTAAAAAAGTTAGATCGTATATGTAATTTATATTTTTATCATTTTGTATGATATTATACTAATAATATAACTCTCAACCAAACAGCTGCGTTCCAAGGGTGATCCGAGCGACGGGATGTCTGTTTGGATGCTTTCTCGAGATCCTCGCCATCCGGAGGTTGCAGCTATCCTTGTAAGTTTTTATATTGAACCACTTAAATTATCCATTTATTACTATGTCCTGTTATGCATAATAATATATTAAATGAATCAACTACGCAGGCCCAGTATCAGTCACGCCTGGAGGAGTTGCCCGAGGAGGAGCGTAGTTTGCCATCGCGGAGGGATGGGTCGGGCACTCCACGCTCGCACATCACGCGAGCGGAGTCATCCGGTGCTAGCTCCTCCCAGCTGGGCTTGCGCTTCCGTACACATGAGGAGGTTGAGGAGATGCTGCAGTCCATGAAGGCAGCGATCAGGGATGAGGTGACAGCCGATGTGAGGGCAGAAATGAGGGCCGAGATGAGGGCGGTGCTGGCAGCACTGGAGGCTCGTCTATCACAGAGTCGCGGCCCGCTCACTTCAAACCCACCACCCACTACTCAGGTTAGTAACAAATAAATTTGTACATGTAAATTATCAATTATGTCATTGATGTATCAATATTTATGTTACTTTTTTTAAATAGTTTTTAACTGTATAATAAATAATTACAGGCCCTTGACGCTGGCAGCGGCTACAGAGCGAAACATGACTCAGTTGGAGAGGGCAGTCATGATCCAGCAGGCTCGACTGATCCTGACCAGGTGTAACACCCCGACCCGCCTTAATCTCGTTTTAGAGTTAATTAATTTAGATTAATTGCTTAATGGATGTTTTGATTGTGATTGGACTTGATTAGGTAGAATTAGTGGGGTTTGACCATTTACTAGGTATATTATGACTTTTGGAGTGTTTTGGGGTTTTGTGTGTACTTAGAAATTTTTGGGTTTTTAATGCATTGCATAGAGCATTTCATGGGCCTTAACTTTCATGCCTTGACCCATTTAATTCGGATCCATTTAGGCCCATTCCTAGCCCATTCATTTAACCCAAGCCTCTTTTTGAGATTTTCAGCCCATTTGTGGACTTGCATGTAAAGCATGGAAAGTTTGGCTTAAAAAGCCCTAACCCATCCATTTTTCCTTCTTCTCTTCTTTTTCCTTCATTTCCAGCTGAGGACTCTTCTTCTCTTCTACTCTTCCATTTCTCTTCTTCCTTCATCATTCCCAGCTGAATCATCTCTTGCTACTACCATTTCATCTTCTTCATTTCATTGGGAAAGAGATCATTCACTAAGCTCTAGCACTCATCCATTCTCCATCTTCTTCTTTGGTAAGTATTCACCTTCCCTTCTCTTGTGTTTATTTCAAATCATTTCCATTTGATTTCTTTCATCTTTGGAAAGCCACAAATCGTGCATGCATCATCTTCTTCCTCATTCATTTCATTCATTTTCGTTTTCACCATTTTTAGGGCATTTGAGCTTGCATTTTTGGGGATTTTTTATTAGAAAGGATTTGGAGTGTGAGATAGCTTCCAAGCACCAAGGCAAGTTAAACTTACATGTTTATATGCATGCTTCTTTGTTTGATTCATGAATATATGCAATCTTGCTTAGATACCCTTCTTCTTGCTCAAAATGGATTTTTAATGAATGGTTCTTATTAATGTATATGGGTTTGATTGAATGGATTTTTATGAGGATTTTGGAAGCTCAAAGATACCCCTTTGTAGTGGGTTAAGACCTGATAGAATGCCTTGAATGGTCTGAGAGAAACAAAGAAGTTTCAGATTTTCGGACACAGGATTTTAGCAGTTCGCTCGAGCGAGCGTGAGTGAACGCTCAAGAGAAGGGCTCTCTGGGAGAGTTCGCTCGAGCGAACTTTTGGTCCGGTCGAGCGAACAGCTCTGTGTCTGGGGTCCGCTCGAGCGAACATCTAGACGCTCGAGCGAACCTGATGCCTGCAGTCTGCAGATTTTCCAATGACCATAACTTTTGAACCGTAAGTCCGTTTTTGGAGATCTACATACCGTTGGAAAGCTCATGATGTGTAGAACCCAACAAAAATATTTGATTTGATCCTTAAAAAAGAATAAATATTGGATTTTACATAATTATGACAAATGGACGTTTCCAGGAGCCGGACATTGAACCGTAGCTTGTTCTAGTTGATTGGCTTGATAGATGGACCTGTAGGATGTGCACCCTGAACTTTTATCATGACCGATGGTTTGTTGAATTGTGGATATGGATTGAGCAACCGTACCCACAAGGAACCTTGTGTTCTTCGGATTGTAACCGAACCAAATGTGTTCTATTAAGGGATTCGACATCCAAACTATGTAACGCCAAGGGGTCCTTTGTAGCCCGATAATGTCGAAATTCTTAATACTACCCCAGGTTGGACGATGAAGACCACATGTGTTCCCAAGACTGTAGGCTTGGCTTGAGTTCTGTCGTGATTTCGAATATGATCTATATGTACATGCATTGCATTCCGTTTCCAGTATTCTAGTACGACTTGATCATGCTTCTATTAAGTTATGTATTTTCTGTTACACATCTGTTATGTTATATTTTTTCCTGGCTTTGTTTAGCATATTTCAGTATGTTCCGATTTGTTATCTATATGACCTGTCCTGTATATGTCCTGTATGTGATTAACACTATTCTGCACCTGCCCTGTTGTTTGTATATTACACTCTATGAGTCGGCACCACTTAGCTTCGACCCTATCTAAGTCGGACATAGCTAAGTGTGGGTTTAGTAAACTTCTGGTCCTCTGCAGATGGGAATTTATTCTGAGGATTTACCGGCACCCTAGGTCTACGATGGAGAATTCTGGGTACCTCTGTCTCCTAGTAGCACCACCCTGTCCTGCCCTGATATTCTGCTCTCATTTTATTTCGTGTTATATGATTAACTTAAGAGAACAAAGGTTATGTGGATGTGCCAACTAGTCCTGTTAATATGTATATCTGTTATCTATGACTCGTATGTCTCATGCTAATTCATGCACTGATATGCCTAGTGATCATTCTTTGAGATCTTATGATTTATCCCTGTCTGACTATTCATTTGTTACATGTTATATGGACTGTATATGTTTGTCTTGCTTAGCTTAGTCTAATGGTGCTACACTTGGCGTTACAGGTGAATACATCGACGCCATTGCCCCGGAGATCCTTGAGGAAGAGGAACCTCCACATAACGTAGCAGAGTGGACTCCTGATAGAAGACATCCGTACAATGAGATTGGACGTTTAAATGACCATGGACCGTGGCTAGGATTGCCACATCTTTTGTAGTAGCTTATAAACTTGTTTTACTTTTGGGATTGTAAACTTTAACTTAACTTAATTCTTCTCTTTCTATCTCTTGAACTTGAACCTTTAAATTTATGCTCATGGACTCTTATGCTCTATTCTTGATACATGATAAATTATGGATGGATATCTATTTGACAAAAATTGTACAGATATATGGAAATTAATAGACCTCACACGTGATATCCTGTGGGTAAATTCCGTACGTGGGGACCTGAGTCAATGAGTTTGACTCGAATTTCCACGCGGGCGTGTGTCGCGCCTCGGGATGTGCGAATTCTCATGCTTGACACCAGGTATAATTATTTTTTTTTAATTCAAGATTTTAATTAGCCTCTGTATACAATCACTGGGCAAACGGGCTCCGGTGAGTTACATTCATCCATTATTGTAGAGATGCCACACTTTCTCCTCTGATCTTTAAATGTATTATTACAAGAGACCAGTAAAAAAAAGTTAGAAAGTTAAATAAAAAGGTCAAGGTTGTATAGACTTTAGAAAAAATTAAACCTCGCTGTGCATTTCACGTTAATTGTATGTTAATCTTGCTTTTTTTTTAATGCAGGATTGAAGAAAAATGGATGCAGAGTAGGAGATTGCTATATGTTAAAAACTGATGCATGTAGTTTTTTTAAACAATATTGCAGGTGTTGGAATGTCATAACAATGTCTTTTTTTAGCATGTGTATCTATTTTGTAATGGTAATGGTAAAGTGCTTTCAATGTTGTAAGAATATTTGAATATTTAATTTTTCATTGGCATTTGAATGTTGGTGAGTAGTAGAATGTTAGTATGAATTTTTATTTTGCAATGGTAATGGTAAAGTGGAGGAAGAGGTACGTACTTGGCAGCGTGCAGGGGCTGTGGCAGGGAGGAGATGATTTAAAAGAAAAGAAGTTCCCACATTTTTTTTATGAATCCAAGAATATAGTAACTAAGCGAATCTACAAGAAATATAAGCAGGTAACTAGTTTTTTATTTTTTTGTTTTTGTTTTTGTTTCCTTGTACTTAGTTTTTTATTTTTTATTTAATCTAACCACTAGTCTTATTCATTTGTATTTGATTAGTTGTCAATTGTGTCATCCAAGCTATATTTCAAAAATTCCTGAAGCAATAGATTTGCATCTACTATTGCTCTCCATTACTTATTTCCTTTTCCTCAATTGTTATCCATCACCTTCATTCTTTTTTTCTTCTTTTTTTTTCCCAAAGTATGTTCTTTAAGTGCTCATCTTCAGTAAATGCCTAGACAAGAATGAGTTTCTTATTCATTTAGATGGTCATGATGTGGTTTTGCTTAGTATTTCATTAATGTATCATTTCACTGCTAATTGGTAGCTAGAGCAATATGAGGAGGCACGAGAAGCACTACTTTCAGGCCTTTAGGTTGATCCTCTGAGGTAACATTCTTGATCATTTTAAGTTAGATATGCTATATATGTGCCAAAAAATGCATTGATGTAGATTGATCATTTGAGGGTCCTGTATATTACATAGTCTTTGATGGTATTTTGTAACCCAGAATATTATTTTTCTATAATTTATGACATATTTGGCACATGATATGAGCTCCAATAGCTGGTGGATACTCCCCTGTGCCATGCTGATTCTTTGCATGACACACACCAGCACAATCTTACAAAACACTCCTCTATAGATAGTTACAGGGAAACCAATATGGATTTCTTTCTCATTCAGCAGAAACAGGGTTAAGTTTTGGTGGCCTTTGTCCATGTGCCAACCTAGGAATGAGATTTACTATCCATATTCTCATGCTGAGCTTCACACAATTTTCGGATGGGTGTT
This sequence comes from Litsea cubeba, assembly GCA_012931725.1. NCBI lineage: Eukaryota > Viridiplantae > Streptophyta > Magnoliopsida > Laurales > Lauraceae > Litsea > Litsea cubeba. Next base: position 10,461,261 of record CM022951.1, read on the forward strand.
CTTTTCTATGCTCTGATGTTTGCAACCTATGTAAATGATTTAGAGAGTTTTGTTGGGAATGCGAAATATGCCATTTTCTTCCCAACAAAAGGTCCAAGATCATTAGCCGATGAGATGGCAAATAGTGATTTCGATGGGGACATGTATTGGGTGTCAAGAAATCCAAAGGTTTGGCGTTAAAGTTACATTGGTGTATGCATCTAGGCTAGAAAACGGCCCGCCAGGGGTCCGGAATGCGAAACGGCCCCCGAAAAAATTGAAAACCGGCACGAGCACTTCGCTCGAGGGTAGAGTGACTTGTAGGAACCGATGGCTCGCAAATAGGACTCCCGGTTAGAGAGTTACGAGCAAAAACATCGGATTTTCCAACACTTAGGCTAGAAAACGGCCCGCCGGAGGTCCGGAATGTGAAACGGCCCTGAAAAAATCGAAAACCAGCACCAGCACTTTACTCGAGGGTAGAATGACCTGTAGGAACTGACGGCTCGCAAATAGGACTCCCGGTTAGAGAATTACGAGCAAAAACATCGGATTTTCCAGCACTTAGGCTAGAAAACGGCCCGCCGGGGGACCAGAAAGCGAAACGGCCCCCAAAAAAAAAATCGGCACGAGCACTTTGCTCGAGGGTAGAGTGACCTATAGGAACTGACGGCTCGCAAATAGGACTCCCGGTTAGAGAATTACGAGCGAAAACATCGGATTTTCCAACACTTAGGCTAGAAAACGGCCCGCCGGGGGTTCGGATCGCGAAACAGCCCCCGGGAAAATTGAAAACCGGCACGGCACGAGCCCATAATCATTCTTGACTTGCTGGAACTGACGGCTCAAGATTCCGACTCTCGGATTGCTTATATAGTTGAAACGTAGGTTTAACTTTCTAAATTTTTCTCTTAATACTTAATTTTTCTTATATTTACTATATATTGCCTATTTTTATAATTAACTATTAATATTTGTTTTCCTTTTTATCTTCAGGTTTGAGAGCATCGGATCGATCACGGCACCCTGCCCAGCAAATATATTTATTTTTATTTTTTTTTAAACTGTATTTGTAATGATTATAATTTGTTCAAACTTTTGTAATGTTTTAAATGTTATTAATATAAGACTTTGTTTTGTTATTAGTATTTTTAATTGATTGTTATAGTTGCAGATATATAATATATTCAGGTACAAATAAGGTATAAAAAACAGGATAAAAATTGTGAAATTTGAAAATATTTTTAAAAAAATTATTGGCATTAGTTACCGGCATTGCGGTAGCAAAAGGCACTAATGGCGGTCGCAAAAAATAAAAAAAATAAAAATATATATATATAAAATATATAAAAAATAAAAAGAGCATTAGCGGCCGCCTTTGGCGGTCGCAAAAAGTGATAAATGAAAAAAAAATTATTTAAAAAATTAAAAAAAGAGTATTAGCGACTGCCATTTTTACCTTTTGCGACCGCCAATGGCGGCCGCTAAAAGTGTTTATCTTAATTTAGAAAATAAAAAAAACATTAGCGACCGCCATTTATACCTTTTGCTATAGCTAATGGCGGCCGCTAAAAGTGGTCGCGCGGTCGCTAATGCGTTTTTGCGACGAAGTTTCCGCGGCCGATGACCGTCAGGTGACTTTTAGTGACGGCGAGTGGCAGCCGCTAAAAGTCTGTTTTCTAGTAGTGCACGTACTGGATTAGTACTATATATATGGATAATGCTCCTATAAGAGTTACTTCTTTTTTCTTCTTTATTTATTTTTTAGAGCCATAGAACAAACAAATACAAGAGACTCTTTTAAGGAAACTGTAGCTTTGCAAAAATGACCATGTAGCTCCCAAGCTCAAGCTTTAAAGAATCAGACATGCAAAATCTTCTCATGAGTTTGACGAGGTTGTGTGAACTGAAGAGTAAACTAAATTAAAGGTTGTCATGCTTGTTACAAGTTGTGGATGGATTCTATTGATGGATTGTAGATGGGTTTTATCTATGGTGTGGATACATGTTGTTGGTGGAATGTCTGGATGATTTATATGTATTTATTGCAGTTTGTTGATGGCTTGTTTTGGTGGTTATTGTATTGAAGCTTACATTTGTTCAGTGCATGACAGTGTCTCAAGAAAGCACATTGTGGATGGATATAAGTGATGATTAGTAACATTATCATGAGTTTAGTGATAAATGGTACGGAGTAAGTGTGAATGGATGGTGTGGGCCCGGATGGTATGGAATAATTGTGAACTAGAGTAGTTGAACCAAATCTGGTATGGGCCTGGAAGCTCTATTGTAGACCTGGGGTACCGGTCAACCCCCTATACAATTTCCATTAGCAGAGGGTCCATAAAATTATTAATCCCACACCAAACCGGGTCTGACTGTGATAGGGTCAAACCTAACTGTATAGGGTCGAAGCTAAGTGGCACCGACTCATCGGATAGAGTGTACTTGATAACGAGTGTGATACATGGCCGTAGCATGACTTTTTCATGTAATTGAATTCCTAAGATAACTTAAGACTTTTTATGTCATAACTCGTAAGTAGTTAAAGATGAAGAAGAGAAGCCCAATATCAAATAATGATCATCAAATTACCTTGTCCTTAATTGAAACTAAATCAAGAGAAGATAGAAAATGAATACTTGCCAATCACCCTTATAGTTCAAAGTGTAGGAACGTCAAGATGTCATGACATCAACCTTATATTCTTCACTCCTCTTATTCCTTTCCTTTACCTCTCACCTCTTTAATAAGCTCATTTGACCATGAATAACTATGTATTAAATTTAATGCAAACAAACAAGCCCCTTATAATAATCTATTGAATTATATATGCTGAAAATTTTATTATATTATCTATTGAATTAGAAAATAATCTACCCCCTTAAAATACAGTTGTTTGGTTAATTTAGAATATTTCACTGTCTTTTAGAACCTTCATATACCAAAAAGAGAAACAGAGGCTATGATGTACAAAAAGAAAAATCTTTTTTATCCAAATGTATAGACACATATGAGAAGTGTCATAGCAATATCAATATCTCCACACTTGAATTAATGAGCAACCATATATTATAGTGGTCCCACTGTGATCACCCTGCTGCTCCCCAGAATCTCCTTCTTCTCCTGGAGACTTATGCATGGCAGGACTCCCACCCTGGACAGGATTCAGGCAGCTGGCATCTGTCTTGCCAACCGTTGCTGCCTTTGTAAAAACAACTTGGAGAGTGTCCTTGTTAGAATTTTAGTTGGCTAATTCTTTTATCTTGAACAAAACTCAGAGTCCTAATCGAGTTGTATTTTCTAGTTATTCTAGAATAGGACTGTGAAGGAAGCATCTTGTTTGTGAAGACCTCTTCGGAAGACCTTAATACACTTAGGGCCCGTTTCTTTTCTAGAATTCCTGGAATTCATGTCTGGTGGCTGTCTGGGATTTGCAAATGCTGGAATTCTGAAATGCTACTGAATTCTGTCATTTCTGAATTCCCTGTTTTTTTTATGTCTGAATTCCTGTCTGAGAATTCATGAGTTCCTGGATTTTCTGAATTATCTGTTTCATAACTATAGGATTTCTGAGTTACTCTTGTATGTACTGTTTATATACCAATTTCACAATTCAAGCAGCAAAAAATTAAAAATTAAAAATTAAAAACAACATCCATGCAAAAACTAATCACATGTCCATGAGCCAAACAAAATAAAATCACATAATTAGATAAGAACAAACAAAATTGGCATTTTTTATGAACTAATGGGTCAGGTAGTTAATCCACTAATAATATATTGTATCCATGATTAAAATAAATCCAAAACAAATGGTCCCAGCCATCACCCCCCTCTCTACTAATGCACCACATGGCATCTCCATTCAACTTCCTACTTTTCCTCTTTTATTCCCATGCACCCTTAGACCACCATACAGTCACTCATCTCTTTCCTCTCTTCTTTTCATTGAAGAACAAGGTTCTGTAACACACGAAAGCTTCTCGCCTGGGGTTAGGAAAATAGAGAAATCGTGGGCCCCACTGATCAAGGGCCCACGATCAACCCTCATCATCCAGGTCGCCCAAGGCCCCACAGCAGATCCTAAGGTCCTGATTTGGCATCAAGTGATCCTACTGGGCCCACAACCTGATGTTCAAATAAGAAAATCCGTTTGTGAATGACGCCCAGTACTGTGAAATCCTAAGATGTGGGGTCAGATGGGACCCAATCCCCATGGGTCCACCACCATCAGGTTCGCCCCTGGGTCCACTATCAGATGTGGGGTCCGGATTTCCAAAGGTGGCCCACAGTCCAAGTCGCCCCACTATATCCGTCGTGACCGTTGAGTACAAGAGAGAGGTCAGCCGGAATTCCTGCAACTATGGGTTTTTGGAAATCCAGATGGAGAGGTGGGATTTGAAAATGCTTGTTTTTTGGCATTTGGAAATACTGGAATTTCGGAATGCTATGAATTCTTGCCAAGAAACACTGAATTCCTGACAGGAATTCCGGAATTCCCAGACAACCGGAATTCCTGTCAGGAATTCCAGAGAAAGAACAGGGCCTTAAAAGTGTTACAAAGTAATCAAAAGACCTCAAGAGAGACTTTCCCGGACAGACTCCTCAGGCTTCAAGTGTTTTGACAGAACCCAGTCTCGCTATAGCGAGACCGAACCTCGCTATAGTGAGAAGCAGTTCTGTCAATGACAGAATGCAGTCTCACTATAGCGAGCTGGGAGTTTCTGTCCCAAACAAGACTCTTGTTTGCTGCGTTTCCAAACTTCTTCTAAGAGTCCTGTTTTATTTCTAAGAGGATTTTGCACGAACCTTGGGCTTTTTATGAACCCCTTGCATCCACAAACAAGACACAGAAGATAAAGTATTCACTTGAGTTTTAATATTCATCTCTGGAGAGTTTTGTGGGCTTAATTGTGCAAGGGAGATTGTACTGAATAATTATTTTCTTTCCCTGTGATCAAGCACCTTGAAGGGGCATTCAAGGTGGGTTTCAAGCTAGCACGTGAAAGGTGAACGGCGGGTCGTCGGCAAGTTCTTCACAGTCCTTTTAGGTTGAGTTACAACTACGTCAAAGGTCTAGTGAGTTCACTTGTAATCTTCATATTATAGTGCTTTGCTTTCGGTGGTCTCTGCCACGCGTGGTTTTTTCCCGAGTTGGGTTTTCCATGTAAAAAACTGTGCCTCTTCCTATTTTGTGGTGATTTATTCTTATTTTGACTTAGCTTAATTAATTAGTTTAATTATCTGTGTTTGGAATTCATATAATAATCTGAGAAAGGACCTTAGCCTGTGTTAAGGCTTAAATAGAAGGTTAAGTAAAACCTTCACGTGGTATCAGAGCCTGGTAGGTCGGGTGTTCGAGTCACGGGACACGCGTTTTGCGAGTTCGCAGCAGGAGTCGCGGCGGGTGTGCCGTTGAGGGAGGGATTGTTGAGGTCAACGTCCACCCTCGCTCCTGAGCGGTCATAATTGTGGTCGAGCCCAGCCCTCACCATAAAACTATTGTTGTGCCATTTCCTATCACCAATTGGTTTTGTCCTTCACCTCTTCTTTCTCTGCCCCTTTGCTGCGTCTCTCTGGTCTTGGGTTCTTCAAACGGCTAGAGTGTGCAATGCTTCTCCCCTTTCTCCCTCCTTGATTTGGCACCATTTGTCTCACTGTTGTGACAAGTTGGCTAAGCAGGGTATGTCTTCAATTTTTTTGACTACCATTTATGTCATCTGGAAGAGCATAAATGATCAAATTTTTAGGAATTCCAGCGCCTCCCTGACTAAGCCAAAGGCCAATCTGACTGAGCTCCTTTCATCCACTCTCAACAAATTAAAGAAATATTTTTCTGGAAGGCCTCTCCTCCAGTTTTGTAATTTTTTGTCCATTACAGTGTAGTGGAATGCCTGCTGTACGCTTGGCTTTGTGTGGTGTTTCGCTGTGCAGTGCTGTGCTGAGTTTTGAAGCCTCCTTCGTGCTAGTTCTGCTGTGAAGGGTTTTTGCTTCCCTTGCTCCCTTCATGTGTAGTGAAGTGTTGTGAAGTGCTGTGAACTGCAGTGTTGTGCAGTTCTGCGCCATGCTTGTAAATGGGTGCTTTCCTTCTTTCTTGTTCCATTCTTTTAGCCTCTCTTCCTTAGTCAGGCCTCTTGCTTTCTTTGGGTTGGCCTTTCTTGTGCCTTCTGTATTTTGGGCAGGCTTTTTTTGTTTGCCTTTACTTGTTGTTTTTTCCTTGTTTTGGGGGCTCTTTGCCATGTTCCCTCTTTTCTTTTAATACAATTGCCTTTTAAAAAAAAAAAAACCATTGCGGGTTCTTATAACGATTATAGACGATAACTTAGTCACACAATGACACATAAAAATTGAAAGAAAAATTTTCAAAAATGTATAAAAGTTTTTGCTGATTTAAAAAAAATACAAACAAATTTAAATATCTCAAAATAGTATAAAAGTTACCCATTAATCTTTAAATCAAGTCCACTCCGGCAACTTCCCCAGGCTTTTCATGTATTTTTGTTTAAATGAAAAAAATACCCTTAATGGAAACAAGGAAGGAGTATTTTGGGAAATTTTCAAAAAAGTATAAACCAAAAGGTTGGCCCAACTGGGCCCTATAGAAGTTGACTGCAGTACGCTTGTAGGAGAAGATTCTTTGATTATAAAGAAGATTGTTTGACTGCAGTACGCTTGTAGAAGAGCTTGGCTACAAGAGGGTGATCAAAACACTAAATTCTTTCACCATTAATTAGCTATAGCTAAGAGTTTTTTCAACAAAATTCATCACATCTCAGCTAATGGTAGTACCACTGAAGACCCAGCTATCATCCAAGCTCTGGCTGTAGACTACTTCTCAAATCTATTCAAACCTCTGGATTGTCACCCCAGCCCCCCTCCCTGTTCCAAGTTGATAGTCCCAAAGTATTATACCACGAGAACTCCATCTTAACTTCCATCCCCTCAGCAAAAGAAGTTAAGGGTGTGGTTTTTGGCCTCAAGCAGCATAGTAGCCCAGGCCCGGATGGTTTCAATGGAGTTTTTTTCACCTCTACATGGAGCATAATTGGTCTAACAGTTTCTAAGACGGTGCAACACTTCTTCCAAACCAAGAGAATCCATAACGCCTCAAACACCTTCTTCCTGGCCCTCATCCCAAAATTCAAATCACCTGCTACATTTGCTGATTTCAGACCCGTTAGCCTGCTGAATTTCACTTACAAAATAATTTAAAAAATCCTTACTTCCAAACTTGCCAAAATCCTCCCTTCTTTGATCTCCCATCACCAGGCTGCCTTCATCAAAGGTAGGAGCATCCAACATCATTCGAGCTTGGCTTTTGAGCTATTCCAGAAGCTAAACTCCAAGCAATCCAAAGGCTCTTTCTGCCTAAAGCTAGACATTACCAAAGCTTTGATAAACTAAATTGGTCCTTTCGCTTTTCTCACCCTCCAGTTTTTCAACTTCTTTGAAACTTGGATAAACCTAATCAAAGAATGTGTCTGTACTACTAAATGCTCAGTGCTTCTTAACCGCACTCCTCCGGGCTTCTTCAGCTCTACCTGTGGTCTAAGACAAGGAGACCCCATGTCCCCTTACCTATTCATTTTAGCATAAGAAATCATGAGCCTCCACTTGCAAAACCAACTAAACCAAGGTATCTTTCATCAGATCTCTTCAGTCCCGTCCACTCCTTGTCACTTGCTATATGCAGATAACATTCTCATCTTCATGAAAGGGGCAACCTCCAGTGATAAGTACCTAATTATTAAGCAATTAGAGACTTAATTGCCTTTCCATCACCTTCATTCGTGTTTAATTCCGTTGATTTCATATAATTTTGCACAAATATGGATTTGTGGTCAATTGCATAAAGAATGAAGCTTCTGGAGGATGAATGGATCAAATAGAGAGTAAAGCAACTAGTCCCCATCAGTCAGCCGCAAGTTCTACCGGTAGAAGTGGCTGATATTCCAGCAGAGAGTTTGGACACGAGAATTTCATCTGTCAACCGGTAGTTCTACCGGTAGAAATGGATGACCCTGAGATTTCCATCAGTCAACCGCAAGATCTACCGGTAGAAGTGGCTGATATTCCAGCAGAGAGTTTGAACACGAGAATCTCATCTGTCAACCGGTAGTTCTACCGGTAGAAATGGATGACCCTGAGATTTTCCATCAGTCAACCGCAAGCTCTACCGGTAGAAGTGGCCGATATTCCAGCAGAGAGTTGGACATGAGATTTCCATCTTTCAACCGGTAGTTCTACCGGTAGAAATGGCTGACTCTGATAATTTCATCAGTAAACTGCAAGTTCTACCGGTAGAAGTGGCTGATCTTCTAGAAGAGGTTTGGACATGAGAATTTCATCTGTAAAACCGGTAGTTCTACCGGTAGAACACTCGGATTTGGATAGAATTTTAGTTTTTGGGGCAGTTTTGTAATTAAAGTTGTGGGAACCTATATAAAGCATGATACTCGAAAATTAGGGTTATCTGGGGGATTGTGTTAGTTTCCCAGCAGCCTCCTTTCCTTTTTCTCTCTTCCTTCTTTAGATAAATGTAGAGGTAGTTTCTATTGAAGATGGGTGTTCAATTTTGTTCAATTCTTGTTTTAAGACAGAATCCTTCATATTAATTCAAGTTTTATTAGAGGTAATCTTTCAATTATGTTTTTACTGTTCTCTTACTTTCATTTAATCTGTTTGAAGACTTCTCCATCAATGGAGGGGTAGAATTTCAGATGGTTTAACCTAAAGGGAATTCAACCTGGGTTTTGTATGGGTTATTCTTCCTGATTATGTTTTCATGATAAAAGATAATTTCCATTGAAGTTCTGCTTCAGGAAATCACAATTGAGATGTTAAGCCTTTGACTAATTGTGTTCATCTAAGATGATACAACTAGTGCTTGGGTCGATGACTCTCAGATTATCGAATTGAATGTCTAGGAACCTCTTTGGGAATTATTCACTTGATTGATATTTGATTTTCACGAAGAAATCTTCCAGGTGAGAACTGGATTGATTCAATTCTTATCTGCGTAATGAAGAGGAAGATGAAACCATAAAAATCTAGGTGGTTTGAACCCTAGGTTGAACCATCTCTTTAGCATAACATTTTCGTTCAGTTTTCTGCAGTTTTAATCAGTCCTTAGCTTAGAATTAATTACACCCATCGAACAAAAGTTGGTCACTCTCGACCAAAAGAAGTCCTCTAGAGCTGAAACCCTAGTCCGTTCTCTATGGATTCGACCTCTTCAAGAGTGAAGTGCTACACAGCGATAAATCATGTCCTCCGCTTAGGACAAACAAACCCACCATCACAGTAAAGCATAAGCATTTATGGCGCCGTTGCCGGGGAGCGGCAATTGAGGTAAAACAGCTTTGTGAGTATTTCTTCTTGTTCTTTTGTTTTTATTTCTTTTAGAATAAGGTGATTATTTTGATAATTGGGGTTGTTTGTTGTATATGTCCTCACATTACCGTAGGAACATACACAACAGATTGGTCAGAGTAGATCTTAAAGAAGTTCCGATATTTGATTGGCCAGGAATCGACATTTTTGTTGACCTGCATCTGCCCGATCCTACTTTGGAACCAATGGCGAATCAACAGAATAATAATGACCCCCGTCATCAACATAATCAAGCTGTACCACCTAGGACAATGGATGATTATTTGACTCCTAGGTGGACTGATGCTCCATCTTGTATTGTAGATGAAGCTCAGGGGTGCAAATGCATATCAGGTTAAACCAAATGTTTTGACTCATATTCCCAATTTTCATGGAATGACATCTGAAATGCCTTATTTGCATGTCAAAGAGTTCAATGCCATAATTGAAACCATGTGCCCTGCAACTTAAAGAGAGTCAGCCAAACTTCGACTGTTTCCTTTCTCTTTGAAGGGGAATGCCAAAAATTGGTTGAACAATCTGAGATCTGTGCGAATCACCACATGGGATCAATTGCAAAGAGAGTTTTATAAAAAGTACTTTCCTCATCAGAAAACAATTGCTTTAAAGAAGAATATCCAGAGTTTTGCTGAAAAAGAGGGAGAGTCTTTTCATCAATGTTGGGATCGGTTTCATGAGACGTTGAACTTGGTCCCTCATCATGGTTTTACTATCCCTGAGCTGGTTACGATCTTTTATGAGGGATTGAGTTCAACAAATAAACAGTTCATTGATATGATGTGCAATGGTACTTTCCGTGCCAAGGAACCGCATGAAGCTTATGCATATTTAGAGAGTTTGGCAGAGCAGTATCAGGTTTGGGACACTACCAATCCTAATGATAGAACTACTCCAAATGTGTTTCCTAGTGTTCCTAATGCAGGAAAATTTACTCTGAGTGAGAAGGAGGATTTGAGTGTTAGGATAGCTCAACTTACCCGTCAGATAGAAGGTCTAGAGCTGAAAAGAGTTAGTGAGATTACTCCTACATCAGTTGCCCAAGTGGATCAATTGTGTGCAATTTGTTCACAAAATGATCATGGTACAGACAATTGTCCTACCATTCCTTCCATTAAGGAGTTGCTCCATGGTAACCCTCCATATGATGTCAATGCTGTGAGTCCCCAGCAGAAATCTTCTTTTCAATCTAACCAATTTCAGAATTTCAACCCTAGGTACAATGATCATCCTATTTTTCGGTGGAGGGACAACCCTCCCCAATCCCACAATCTTGGTTCTATGGGTTTTCAGTCTCAGCCCTATCAAAATCAAGGGCAATTTCCTCAGTCTAATCCAAATCAAGGGCAATTTCCTCAGTCTAATCAGAGTCAAGGGCAATTCTTTCATTCTGCCCCACAATATCAGCAGCAGAGATTCCCATCTCAGCAACAGTTTCCACCTCATTCTTATCAGCACTTTCAACAACAAGGACCCCCACAGGGTCATACTCCATATCAGCCTCCCCATAAGAGAAGTCTAGAAGATACCTTTAAAGCCTTTTTGAGTAGTCAGACTTCCATCAATGAACAGAACAACAGGACTCTTGAGAACATCAAATCTCAATTAACTACACTTACCAATGCGGTGAGTGCTAGTCAAACTACAAGGGGTGCCTTGTGTTGGAATTTGAGATGACTTGAAAGTCTTTTGACGAATTGAAGAAGATAGTATCTCAAGTATTGATTTGAGTTGGAATTATTGTCAACACATTGTCACAAGCATGATGATAGTAGGCTAGTGTTGATAGAGCTGAAAAGAAGAATCAGAATTGAAACAGTCAGGAATTCAGAATTCCTGAAGCAGAGCACGCGGTCGACCGGGCACCCCATGCGGTCGACCGAGCAAGAAGAAACCTGCAGGAACAGATTCAGGTAGCTCTCAGTTATTTTCGTGACACAGTGTGTCTTCGGTCGACCGGGACCCCAGGATGTCGACCGAGCGCGATAATTGACTACTTACAGACAGTGTATGATGTCGACCGAGCAAGCAAGGATGTCGACCGAGCACGGGAACCAGAGTTGCGCAGAATTAGAAGTTGTGCACGAAAATTCAGCATTCTTTTCTATTTCGTTTGGGACTCTTTCTAAACGAATTGTAGCCTGTTTTGAATACAATTAAGGGTTACTATAACCTATATAAAGGCATGTATGGGTCGTTCTAAAGAGACACCAGAGAGAGAAAGAAGAGAAGAGAAAAGAGAGAGAGTTTTGGAGAGAAGAAGAGTGCTGGTGCTGTGTTCTGTTGTGCTGCATCTTTCTACAGCAATTGTGGACGAGATTATGCTCTGGAAGATGGTGATTCGTCCATGAGTTAAGTATCTCTCTTTATGCTTTAGATTTCAATTTGTAAGGGATTGAGAGAGAGAGAATTGTAGAGGGGAAGGGCTGTAGACAGAGTTTATCTTCTATTCTGTTTTTAACATCAAGTTGGTGCTTGGTGTTTGGGGTTTGGTGATCCTATCTGTGGGTGCAGATAAATTGTAAGGGGAGTCGGTGCTTCCTAGATAGTTGGTGCTATCTGAAACTAAGGGTTGGTGCTCTTTGTCGTTGGTGCGACTAAATATATTCAGACCTGTACCGGATCGGTGTTCGGACGGTTTTGATCCGTGGACGTAGCCTTTTGGTGAACCACGTTAAATCTGGTGTCATTGTGTGATTTGACTTGTTTTGTTGTTGAATTGGACCTGTTTTTAGAAATCACTGATTCACCCCCCCCCCCCCCTCTCAGTGATCGCGATATCCAACAATTGGTATCAGAGCGAGGCTCCCTTGATCAGTTTAATACGCTAAGGGTGATCTCTTGTCAAATCACATGGCAGTCAATACAGGGAATATGAAAGCACCTCTGTTTGATGGTTCCAATTACTCTTTTTGGAAGATTAGGATGCAAGCCTTCATCAAATCTCTTGGCTATGATGTTTGGGAGGCTGTCAGAGCCGGTTACAATACTGCCACCGTACCCAATGATACTGCATCGAAGAAGTTGGCAGACAACGACTCCAAGGCGCAGAATGCACTCTTTAGTGGCCTTGTGGACAGCGAGCTTGTCAAAGTAATTGCATGCAAAACAGCCAAGGAAATTTGGGACAAGTTGCAAAGCATACATGAAGGTGATGAGAAGATTAAAGAAGCCAAATTGCAAACCCATCGCTCTCAATTCGAGTCTCTTCGCATGGAGGAAAGCGAGAATGTTGACTCGTATATGCAACGAGTGAATGAAGTCACGAATGACATTCGTGGACTAGGGGAGGAGATTAAAGAGCCGGTCATCGTCAAAAAGGTTCTAAGATCTCTTCTTCCCCGGTTTGATTCAAAAGTCTCAGCCATCGAAGAAGCCAAAGATCTGAATGCATTTTCCATGGATGAATTACATGGTTCTCTAACTGCCTATGAGATGCGCATAGGAAAGACGTCTTCATCTGATAAAGAAGCGGCCTTCAAAGTTCAGAAAAAGGCAAAAGAGACTGCTGGTCATGATGTTGATACCGATGATGATGAGCTTGAGGCTCAATTTGTTAGAAAGTTGAAGAAAGGAAGCAATGGCAAGTACAAAGGGAAGCTACCCTTTAAATGCTTCAATTGTGGAGGTATTGGTCACTTTGCTGCGAAGTGTCCGCTAAAAGAAGACAATGATAATGACTCTTATGCTGAAAAGAGTAAAGGAAAGAAAAATTTCAGAAAAAGGGGCAAAGCTAAAAACTTTCTATGTCAACAAGATGACAGCACGTCTGAAACTTCAGACGATGATGAATCAACCGAAGCTCTCTTCATGGTCACTATTGAAGAAGAAGAAGAGCTAGATCCGGAAGAGGAAGAGGAGGCTGAAGTCAATCTTGAAGAGGAACTCATAGCCGCACTTGAGGAGCTTAGCATGGAACGCAAAACAAGTAAGAAAAATCTGAAACTTCTCCATGAATCTGAAAGTTCTATTATTGCTTTGAAAACTCAAGTAGAAGAATATAAAAGAATGGTAGAAGTCCTTGAAAACCAAATAAGTATCAAAAAGGAAGAGGCTATGAAACTTGAAACTGAGATCGCTAGAGCAAAGGCTGAAAATTTGGAAAATAGCAAAAAACTCAAAGCGCTCCAAGCGATTGAAGGGACTATGAAACTCGATGAACTACTGAAAGTTCAAAGACCAGCCCACTTCAGATTTGGTCTAGGATTTGAGAAAGGTGAATCCTCTAAGATTGCACCTCCTGAAAAGAAAGAGTTTGTGAAGCAAGTCACTGCACCTTCTAACTCTATGAAGCCCACTCAACCTAGAAAGGAGTCCATTCCTGTTAGAAAGGTAATGAAGAGTAACCAGCCACAAAGAAGATACAAATTCTATGGTTATTGCTTTCATTGTAATATGTATGGACATAAAAGAGCTGATTGTTGATTCTATGTTAGAAACAGCCCACTTGTGACTAGGAACCCTTTTTCAATCTTTAGTAGCCACAAAATTCAGTGCCATAAGTGCTATAATTATGGACACTTGGCTAGGGATTGTAGGTTGCATATTGCTAACAAATTTCAGGTTGAAAAGAAACCCAAGTTAGTCAAGGCTTGGAGAGCAAAGCAAAGTGCAGAAAGTCCCAAAGAATCTCTCATTGTGCAAACGGCATTCAATGCACAAAAGAAGGCAGCACCATGGGTCCTTGATAGTGGTTGTTCAAGCCATATGACTGGTGATAAAGAGAAATTCATCAAATTACAGCACTATGAAGGCGGTTCAGTGAAGTTTGGCAACAATGATGGTGCCAAAATCTGCGGAAAAGGTGTTATTCAGCTTATGGCAAACAAGATCAGATCGGAAGAAGTCTTATATGTGTCTGGATTGAGACACAACCTGCTTAGTGTGAGTCAGATATGTGACAAGTGAAAGTCCGGGATCTTAACCCTAGAGGGGGGGGGGGGGGTGAATAGGGTGATCTACACTTTCTAACTAATTATGACCAATTTTAATTTCTTTAAAATAAACCAGTCACATGTGATGATTATGACAATAGGTGCGGAAAAGAAACAAATCAATCACCACAACCCAATCACCATAACACAAGGATTTATAGTGGTTCGGCCTCAATGCCTACATCCACTACCGGCTTGTGTATCCAACACCCCACCGGATTTCCACTATTGTGCTTTTCCAATAGGCTAAGCAATAACCTATACAAGATGCTTTCCAAGGCTTAGCAATAACCTCTACAATGTATGCTTTCCAAGGATAAGCAATAACCTTTACAATGATGTTTTTCTAGGCTAAACAACAACCCTTACACTATGCTTTTATATGGCTAAGCAATAACCTTACAATCAAATGATTACTCTCAAAGAAAGTGTCTTGACAAAACACTCTAAGAGATTACAATTAAGCTCAAATGAAATTGCCTCTAAATAGGCGAGTATGAAAATGAAAAGCTAATTCACACAACACTATAATTAATGCTAAGATGAATGCTTATGAAGAGTGTGAGTGAATACTTCAATCAAGTTGAAAATGAACGCTCAATCAATTTATGCTAAAAGCATTTAAAAGATTAATGCACATAAAAAGGTATGATTGAAGTTATATGCAAATCACTTGAACAACTACAAACTTGTTAATGATATGAAAATCAACAGATCACAAGTTGAATGTAAATGTTTAAGCCTAATCAAGTGATGCATGTGCTATGCTCTGTTGTTTTCAAAAACAAGGGTTTAACTTTAAGATTCAAATGAATGAAAACAACAAAGATGATTCAAAACATGTTAATGGATCATGACATAAAAGAAAACAAGGATTTTGGCAATGCATGATTAACAAAGTTTATAAACAAACTTGTTTTGAAATCAAGGTGAAGAATCCTATGACTTAAATCAAAGATTAAGGAAGTAGAGGATTCAACACATCATAGTTTATATGCTTAAAAAACATTTACCAATAGTTTAGACAAAGCATAAAACATATGAGAAGGAAATTAAAGCTTACTAGAGTTTAACTTCTTGAGATCAAGCTTTAGTTTTTCCTTTTGACCACACAAGCTTCCTTAGTTCATTCCTTTTGCTTAGGCATCAAAAACACCAACAATGGCCTCTAGTCTCATCATCTTTTCTCTTGGAATGAACTTGCCTTTTATAGAAAAAGTGGTTCAACGGATGCCTGTCGGTCAACCGATAACTAGCTATCGGTTGACCGATGGCTCAACGGTCATATGCAACGGTCATATTTTTTAAAGTTCTCCTGACCCTTTTGCATTCGTCGGTTGACCGGCCTTCATCGGTTGACCGATGAGGAACCGACAGCCGAGCCGATAGCACACTGATCATCAAAAAAGGTGCTGTCTGTTTTTGGAACCGATGAGTCTCGGTCTGAGATTTTATGCACTATCGGTGGACCGATGTGAGCCGATAGGCTGACCGATGAGAACCGATGGAGTCATCGGTTCACCTTGATCCACTTGTGGGTCGACCGATGGGGACCGATGGCTTGACCGACAGACTGGTCAGGTCAATTTTCTGAATATCTGAAGTTTTGAGAAATGAACTTTTTGACATGATTAAAAGCTCAGATTTGAAGGGTGTCCTTTTGCATTGTTTTTATTAAGAAAAACATGATTAAATTCAAGGTTCAAATCAACCACAAAGAAATTTTAAATCAAGACATGAGTAGGTTGAGTTAAAAGATGATTTTCAAAAAGAAATACGCGGAATGGAAATGAACCTAATGATATGACTGTTATGCAAATGCAAGACATCAAATTGCAAATACTTAGGGTCTAACAATCTCCCCCTTTGCAATTTGATGGCAACTAACAGTCAACCACTCATTAAAACTATCAATTCATCACATTTGTCCACTCCTACTTCTTCTTACTTCAGACTTCAGCTCCCCCAATGTTCTTGCTCTCCCCCATTGTTCATTATCTGCTCCTTCTTTTCTCCCCCAATGTCCTTGCTCTCCCCCATTGTTCTTGCAATGGTGTCCTTGCTTCAACTCCTCTTTAGTCTTCATCTCCCACTTAGTCTTTATGTTTCTTCTTCTTCTCCCCCATTGACATCAAATTGCTAAATAGTCTGCAAACAACACTCATGCAAACATATACCTTTCTCATAGCATAATTTTGATATCTTCAATGTGAAGGAAAGAAACAACAACAACAAGGATATTTTATGTAGATGACACATGGATCAAAAGATGTCATTCAATATATAAAGATTCAACAGTCTTACATTTTAGCAAATGACATAGACATAAAACATAACCATGCATTAACTAAAAATAGAAGTTTAAATGACAAAGTCTAAACTGATTTTCTAGCCTTTTTCCCAATACAAAAGCACACCACCATTAATACACCAATTGAAACACAAAATGTGGTAAAAGGGAAAGTAAAATCCTAGTCAGAGTCTGGAGATGGAGGAGATGGAGATGGTGATCTAGCGACGTCATCTCTTCTACAGCTCTTTGAGATCTTGGAGAGGTACTTGAACATTTTGCTCATTGTCTTTGATTGCTTCTTCTGTTTCTTCTTCAAGTAAGCTATATCTCTTTCCACGGCTGCTTGCCAATCAGAAGATGTGCCAGGGGTAGATGGACCAGTAGTCTGTCTTGAAGATGAAGCATGAGCAGGAGGAGCTGGAGATCTTGGTATCTCTTGTCTTAAAGGAGGCTCTTGTGCCAGGGGAGGATCTTCTGCTATGGGGATGTGAGCATTGGGGATGAGATTCATTTGATTCAGATTGGTTACGGAAAATGGAGCTTTGAAAATGGAGCTTTCTCCAGTAGGTATAGGAATACGAAACTGAAGAGCAATCTGAGTCATCAGATACCCATACGGAATGGCATTCTTTTGTGCCAATGAGTTTCGAAATTTGATAATCGTATGGCAAATGAGAGAGGGCAGACAAATGGGAGTGCCAGTTACTACCTTAGACAGGATACTAACCATGAAAGCTGTAAGCTCAGTCCTATTTCCACCTCTAGGATACACATTGTAAGTGAAAAGATTGTGAATAATCCTATTGATTGGAGTTAGGGAACTAATGGTTAGATGGTGTTTCTTTTGATCCCATTGACAGTTGAAGCCACATATGTCAATGGTGGCTTTGATCCTCTCATCCTCCGAAGGTGTGTCACTCACATATGTTACTCCCGTAGGAGTACAAGGAATCCCCATTATCAGTCCTATCCTTTGAGGTGTGAATACTTCATCTCTATCCATAAAGGAAATGGTGAAGGAACAAGCATTGATAGAGTCATTTGTGCTTGTGATAGATGCATACAAGAATTTAACTATTGAAGGGTATGCAATATCACCCCACAGAAGTATCCTCTCCCACCCCACTTGACCAAGCACATCGCTCAAGTTGAAACCCATGGAAGAAATCTTTTCCACGATAGTCCTTCTCTCAACTACAACATTCCTCCTTTGAAGACTTTGTAAGATATTTGAGTCAAGTCTCAAATTGGTTGAAGGAGGAGGGGGTGATGGAGATGAGCTTTCATTCCCACTGTCTTCTATAGGTCTGCTAGAAGAGGCTGTGGCCTTCCCCATTTTTATAGGGCGCCTAGGAGTGGCCTTCTTAGTTCTAGGAGGCATTATCACAGGTACTTGGTGTGCACAGTGGATATGATAGAAGGATTTGAAATTTTTTTTTTTTGAGAATGATTGTGGACTAAGATTTTAGGAAGATTGAATTCAATGTTACCTGAATCAATCTTGGAAGGGGAACAAGGACAGATGATCAAATCTGAATGAGACACGTGTGGTTGGGTTTCTCAAAATGGAGCACAACAGCTTGGAGAGACTGACCACGATTTTTGAGGGCTTGGGAGACTTGGCTGAAGCTCAGTAGATCTCTTAGGATCTTGGAGAAGTTTGCACAGAGCGTCCTCACGTTTTGGAGAGGAAATCAGTCACGCACAGCAGCCAGGAAGATGAACAGTGCAGCCTTCTGACATTGAAATCTGATTCGGAAGATGCCCAATCGATGCTTGCTAATGATCAATGTTTGAAAATGAATGAGGATCTCACTCTTGGAGAAGGAGAACCTGCAGACACAGCAACCTAGGGCTTTGGAGACGAAGCAGGAAGAGACAGAACAGAAAGGGGTTTTTCTGCGCGCAGGGTTTTTAATCGAAGCCCTGCTTCATCGGTCCACCGATGACTTAAGTATCGGTCGACCGATAGATGTAGAAAAATGGGCTAATCCACTGAATTAGCCTTCTTAGCCAATGATCATTGCTTAGTGTGTTTTATGATTGATTTAACTTATGAAGAACAATTTTTAGATCATCAAATTTTTGATTTAAATTAATCAAACACATGCATTTTCATATCAAGTACCTTTTGGTTTCAAAATTGTGTTTTCAAAAATTAATTTACAACCAATTTGAAATTCTAAACACATAGAGAGTACCCAAAAAGATTGAACCATATAGACTTAGGACCAACTGGATATGTAACTTAAAAGAGTGAGTTGGTCTAATCTAATTAGTAGGCCTTAGTATTTATCTAATAGCCTAACCTTAGGTATCCATCTAAGGTTTTGAGCCTTTGTGACTATGGTTGAGATCTCACCAACTATAGGAGATAAATATAGGTTTCTTTTAGACTTGACATCATATCTTTGAGGTGTGACAACTTTAAGATTAGATTGATGATTAGTCTTTGACAGTTGGTGTTCAACTTTCTTTTTATTCTTCTTATTTCTTTTGAATTTTAATTTTAGTCTTTCAACCTTTTTCAAAAGTTCTTTCATTTTCAAGGTCAAAGGAGGGAAGGTGTGAGGTTTCTTATTGATAGATTTATTTTGACCAACCTTTTCTTGTTTAGTCCTTTTAAAATCTATCTTTGAAGACTCTTGTTGAAATGGTTTGACTTGTTTGAACTTTCTAGAGTCTTCCTTTGATTTAGATGCCTTAACCCTCATTGAATTAGATTTTCCATTTTTAGGTTCATAGATGGAATTGGACAAATGACTTTTTCTTAATTTGCACTCAAATTTGAAATGCCCTTCATTACCACAATAATGACATTTTGTTTTGGGCAATGGAGTTTGAGTGTATGAGAATGAGGACTCACCTCTCACAAATGTGTTGGTGAAATTTGGGTCATGTGTAATATACTTATTGAATCCAAGACCCGTCCTATCTCTTTGTGATTTACCCAATCTAAATAATTTTTCAAATTTTTCTTCTCCTTGGGTAAATTTGCACTCATACTTTTGTTTGTGAGTTTCAAGTTGAGTGACTTGATTTTTAAGAATTGAATTTTCAAGTTTAACTGTAAGTTCAATTCCAATTCCATTAAACTTGTTTACCTTTTCATAAGCAAGTTTTAATTCAAGTTTGAGTTCATTTACATTAGATCCAAGTTGTAAAGTTTTTATATTACTTTGAGCATTGAATAAATTTTCTTTGGTGGTTATTAACTTGGATTCAAGGTTGACAATGTCTTCAACTTGATTTTTTATATGATCACTTAGAGTTGAATTTTCTTTGGTAAGTCCTTCACAACTTATCTTAGATACATTTAATTCATCTTGAAGATTTAACAAATTATCTTTAGAAGTTTTCAATTTGGATTCTAAATGGATAATGTTCTCATCTTCTCTTTTTAATGTATCTCTTAGATTTATATTTTCTTTATTTAGCTCATTGTGACTTAATTTTATTTCTTTTAGTTCATCTTGAGCATTTGATAGGTTGTGCAAAGTGATCATGAATTTAGAACCTAGGCATTGAATAAATTCTTCTTTCTCTCTAAGTTCATCTTTTGAAGTGTCAATTTCCTTGTTTAATCTTTTGGATTCTTCTTTTAAACTTTTGTTGTTCTTATCAAGCTTTAGGAACAATGTATATAGTTCATTATAAGCATGTTGAAGGTCATCTTCATATTCATTTTCTTCTTCTTTTAATTCATCTTGGGATTCATTAATTCCAAAGTTTGTATCTCCAATAGATGGAAGAGTTGGTGGTCTAGAAGAATCTACAAGGGAATCTACACAATCTAGCATAGTGAAGTCCATTCTAATGATTTTCATGGAAGCACAACACTAGGGTTTTAACTCTAGGTTTTTACACCTAATCAAGAGTTCTAAACACTTGATCCTAATATAGAGCACGAGGCTCTGATACCAATTGAAAGTCCGGGATCTTAACCCTAGAGGGGGGGGGGGGGTGAATAGGGTGATCTACACTTTCTAACTAATTATGACCAATTTTAATTTCTTTAAAATAAATCAGTCACATGTGATGATTATGACAGTAGATGCGGAAAAGAAACAAATCAATCACCACAACCCAATCACCATAACACAAGGATTTATAGTGGTTCGGCCTCAATGCCTACATCCACTACCGGCTTGTGTATCCAACACCCCACCGGATTTCCACTATTGTGCTTTTCCAATAGGCTAAGCAATAACCTATACAAGATGCTTTCCAAGGCTTAGCAATAACCTCTACAATGTATGCTTTCCAAGGATAAGCAATAACCTTTACAATGATGTTTTTCTAGGCTAAACAACAACCCTTACACTATGCTTTTATATGGCTAAGCAATAACCTTACAATCAAATGATTACTCTCAAAGAAAGTGTCTTGACAAAACACTCTAAGAGATTACAATTAAGCTCAAATGAAATTGCCTCTAAATAGGCGAGTATGAAAATGAAAAGCTAATTCACACAACACTATAATTAATGCTAAGATGAATGCTTATGAAGAGTGTGAGTGAATACTTCAATCAAGTTGAAAATGAATGCTCAATCAATTTATGCTAAAAGCATTTAAAAGATTAATGCACATAAAAAGGTATGATTGAAGTTATATGCAAATCACTTGAACAACTACAAACTTGTTAATGATATGAAAATCAACAGATCACAAGTTGAATGTAAATGTTTAAGCCTAATCAAGTGATGCATGTGCTATGCTCTGTTGTTTTCAAAAACAAGGGTTTAACTTTAAGATTCAAATGAATGAAAACAACAAAGATGATTCAAAACATGTTAATGGATCATGACATAAAAGAAAACAAGGATTTTGGCAATGCATGATTAACAAAGTTTATAAACAAACTTGTTTTGAAATCAAGGTGAAGAATCCTATGACTTAAATCAAAGATTAAGGAAGTAGAGGATTCAACACATCATAGTTTATATGCTTAAAAAACATTTACCAATAGTTTAGACAAAGCATAAAACATATGAGAAGGAAATTAAAGCTTACTAGAGTTTAACTTCTTG